>BSYO01000021.1:10039840-11239840 GCA_033239525.1 Nepenthes gracilis | reverse complement strand
ACCATTGAATTGGTGTTGTAGCCATCTGAAAATTGTCCAATGATTATCTATTATTGCTTATTCAATGGCTAACAGTTTACGTTGCATTTCTTAAACCAGCCACTTCACCTTTTGCTTTGTAGGTTTCGAGGGATTTCTATAGGGTCGTCGTTACATGGGCCTTTCTTCTTTAATTGTACAGGATTCGAGCTGGCCCAATTAATGCCGTACCCTTCAAAAATAATCTTCCTAAAAACTGAATGTCGTACCCTTCAAAAATAAACACTTGTACAGAATGTTCGAGATTATCTGCTCGATCATTTCCAACTTCATGACGACTCGTCTAAAAACGGTGCTTCATCTTCAATCTTCTCAAGGACCTCTCCCACAAATAGAAGTTTTATTCGAAATTCAATCCTGATAGCAAAAAGAGAAAATCACTCTGGTCCAATATTTTCACTGGCATCCTCGCCAAGCACCTCCATATAAAATCCTCCAGATTGTGCCACATTCAAAACTTTCCTTGGATAATACGCCTAAATATGCAGAATCCAAACATACTTAGATCTTTCTTAGAAGTATTATTAAGCTCTGCCAATCTTTTCGATTTATTAGGGATTGATAAAAATTGATGCCAACGACAATCTATTTTTCAATTATTGAACACTTTTCTCACAACTATTGGTTCAATTAAATATCAATCGCCTCTATTCCATTAGCGCCAATGACACTATAATTTTTGAAAAACTTTCAACAAATCTCTCATCAAGACCAACCAGATCCAACAAACTTCGTACACCTGCAACCTTAGTCGGTCTTTTTCGATTCAACACTGCTTCCATTTTCATTGGATTTTCAAATGTCACTTTAAGAAATATATAGCCCAAATGATATCTTTTCTAACCATAATTCACACCCCTTTTAAATTTGACAAATAACTATTTTCTCAAAATCTACAGCAAACTTTCTCGATCAGGTCACATATTCCTTAAAATTTTTTAAATAAATTAGAATATCATTGACAAAACTACCACAATTAACACAAATACGATAAAAAATCTGATTAATAATATTCATAAAAAATGCAAAAATATTTAATAACTCAAAAGTACCATCAAGATTTCATAATGGCTACACCTTGACCAGAGAACTATCTTATACATATCCTTTCACTTAATCTTCTACTAATGATACCTCGAGTATAGCTCAATCTTAGAGAAAGCCCAAACTTTTTGGAATGGATCAAATAAATACTCGATCTTTCGGAGGTGATATATACTCGATTTCCAAATAAGCTAAGTATGAACCCATCGATCCATTTTTCTTTGCTAGAGAGTATTTAAGCACTCCACGTCAAAACACTCGTCCAAACAAAACCTATATTAATAGATTCTGCAATTGTTGTTTCAAATTCTTCAATTCATACGGGATTACCCTATTTGGAGCCTTTAAAATAGGTGCAAATCGAAGTATAATATCGATAGCAAATTTGATCTCCTGATCTAGGAACAATCTAGTTGAATTCTTTAGAAAAATATCTTTAAACTCGCATATGATCAAAATGTCTTCAATGGTCACAGAATAACTTTCAGATGACTTGCGCGAATGCCAAGATCAACCTGGAAACCTTCTTACTGATTCTTCATTAGAATTCAGAGGACTTATATCCCAGAACGAAGAATGGAACGGTCTTGCCAAAATAGTTTTCCACGACTGAGGATCCCGCTCTAATTTCATGAGTTGTAATTGCAAATGTTTTGCCGGGAACTATTTGTCTCCTATTTGGACGTTTGAAATCTAGATACCTAAAATTTAAGCGATCCTTTGACAAATGATATATTTGACCGCAATTGAAGTAAACTTCACTCTATGAAGCAAACTTGTTTTGCAAGATTTTTTGATAGAATTTGTAGGCTAATCTCGAAGGGAAAATTTTACTTTACCTGGCTTTCGTTTAGCTAATTTTTTGGAGGATAAATAAATCTATTCTTTAAGTTTTAGCCTTGATACTCTAACTACTTTTGGAAACACTTCACCCAAAATTGCTCCTACTAAATTAATAGGGCTTGGTCCAGCTTCTCACCATAAATCTAAAGTCGGAATAGTACCAATTATTTTCAAATTGAATTTTGAAGTTCTCAACTATTATCCTGCTTCAACAAATCTCTCAAATTCATCACTCTCTTTCTGAGCATTGCATTAAGAGGTTGAACCTCGTGCTCTTCATTCAGATGTTTTTCAATAATTAAGGAATTGCAGAGATAATTATTCACCCGATCAAAGCAATGGGTGGAAATAAACAATCATTAAGTCTTTCTCTCGCTCCAACTGTAACTTCAAACCTTTACACAATCAATATCGTCGTTGCCAACAAAATCAGGCTAGCTTGCAATCTTTATATTATCTCCTGGTAGAGGTTGTCCGTCAAAATTTCATAACTTCTATTACGAAGAAAAACGAGTTGACTTGATATGATCTTCTTTATATTTATCTGCAGTTTACAATCTTAAAGAATCTTCATTTTCTCACTCAAATATAATGATCATTTCTCAATTTGTGTGTGCTATTCCTGTGCAGGGCCATGCCAATCTTCTCTATATTATTCCAATTTTATCAAATATCTCCAAAGAAACATTCCAAATGATCTTCTCATTTCCTAGTTCAAGATATGGCACGAAAGTCCTACAATTGGCTTGCCTATAACTATTCGACCATCATTATTACATATTAACCCACCTGAGGTCTCAACCCGCTACGGTCCTGTACAAATACTTTTACTCTTACCCTTCATCACTTCCACTCCACCGCTTACCTTTCTACAAACCAAAATCTTTTTCTGCCCCACGTGATTTCGGACCGACCCGCTTTATTACCTATTTCTTTGTTGACCAAAATCTTATTCTACTCTACAAGATTTCAGACCGGCACCATCTGAGGTTACTACTTTTTCAAAATGACAAAACCTCTATATACCCACGTAAATCAAACAAAATCCTCCTTCTACTGCAACATCAATATACTCATTATGTCACTCGCGTGACTCATCATGATTAGATCACCATCCTTTAAATCTAAACCCAAACCTCTACAACTCGTCCTTCTAATTCAAACTAAAGCCTTCACTACTCAAATTTTCTACTATATGTCAAATGTAGTACTAATCATACATAAACATTCAATTAATTATTTATCTAAAATGACTCAAAATATCTTTCATTATGATATTTCTCTAATATCACTTTTGTTACGAATTTAAATTAAATAAGTCAATTTAATAATTAATTATAATCTAAATATTATTCTTATTAATCCTAAACTCGAGTGTGACAAATTAATACACAAATAGGATCGAAAAATGACCTATATAAGACCTTATCAGACAATGGTTTAAACAAAATAAATACGAACTACTTTATAATCATCATAAGAGAGATAACAATTCAACCATAACCATAATCAGATATAATATAATATCCAAATTATTCTCAAAACATAACCATGGGCCTATACTTGGCCAATTCTAAAATCCAATCATATCAGATATTAATTTAAACCATAATAAAATTAAAACTCATCAAATCGAATAAATAGCAGATAGATCATATCATTACTTATACAATGTATCTGAACTTTCTACTCTAAATAGACAAAATATAAAAAAATGAACGTAAAATCCAACAAGTATTATATTTAAATAAACCGAGTCTAATAAATCAGAGGGGGAATCAAACGGACAAATATCCAATCAAAGAATAGAATAAATTCAAATCGTCAATATAATAAATCTAATAGAAATCTAATATTTAAAATCCAATGGTAATCTCGTACTCAAACTAATATCAAAATCTAAAATAAATGTTCATATAAAAAATAATCATTATCAAGACGTATATGTATATATAAATAAATAAAATAAAATGATCTGAATCGATTCCAATAAGCAGATATCCAATCTAAATCCAAGTCCAAGTCTAAATCAAAGGCTCAATCAACTTGTGATTTAAGGTAAAATTTAATAGTTAGAAAATCTAATAGTATGCGCAGAAACAAAAATAATATCGTAACAAATAGTTTAAAGGTTCGGATAAAAAATATAGTCAAAATTATTTGTACAAAATATATTAGGGTCTATATATGAGTAAAATCAGTGAATCTAAAATTTAAATCAAAAATTCAAATTCAAATATCCAAATTTATAAAGAAAATATAAATTATACACTAAGTCTGAGCTTTGATTATTTAAATATTAATTTGATGAATGGTTACACTTATTCTCGATAACCTTAAATCATATTAAATATAAATTATATCAGTATGTATGGCCACACCTGTACTCTATCTTCCACGGGCAAGGTTTCTCACTATATTTTACCACCCATGACTTTGGGTGTAATTTTTAAACTTATCAGATATCCAAATATATTATAATATCAAATTAAATCATTAATATGAGAAGGATCATTACTCTAAACCTTTCATACCGATAAAAATTAATTTTTAAATAATAAATTTTCCTATCGGGAGTTGGATAGAAAATCTAATAATAAATTTAAATGTAATGATTACAATCCGACACATACTTGTAAAAATAAATGTCTTATACAAATTTTATACACATTTTCGTATACACATACTGATATAAATATATATAATGTTCAAAAATTTACTAATTTTTTCAAAAAATGATAAAACTAACAAATTTTAACAAAAATAGAATAAAACCTACAAACAACTGGTAAAAAGTTCATATGTATACAATAAAATAAACGAGCTAATTTAAAAGTGCACCAATGAGTTTAAAACCTCTAAGTCAAAACAGAAATATATCAGATACAAAATCAAATAAAAGATTGGGTTAGAAAATACTTATCTCAAATTTATTCAAAACAGATTTATCAAAAGGATGTTTCGAGGTATCCGAATCATACATTCTCTCTCCTATCGACGTGCGCCCCTTTCTCTCTCCTCCCTTTCTCTCATCGGCTACCTCTGCCTCTCTTCACTTTCCTCATTCGCCGGCGGCGCTCCGGCACAAGCGATAGCGGCGACCACTATGGCAACACACGATGACAGCGGTGTACGTAAGTCGTCAACAGCTTTCTCTGTCTTCCCCGTGCCTCAAACCCATCTGCCCACAATTCGGCTGATTTCTCTCAAAATCGGCATATGCAACCCTAAAATCGATATCCATAAAAGGAATGAAAGGATTTATTTGCCTCAATTTTACCCATTTTCTTTGGTGACGATAGCAATAGCGGGTGCCATTTTTTTTGGTTCGCGATTCCTTCCTCTACTCACGCCGCCATAAAAAATGTCGGATAATATCACGGAAAGGGCTTTGCCGACTTCTATTCCCAATGACGGTGGCGGCGACAACCCCACGCCAGTCTCCTCTCTCTCATCTTTTTTCCTCCTTTTCTCTTTTCTTTCATCTTATTTTTCGTTTCTCTCTCCCAAAACTCCACTACCTCCATTTTTTTTAAAATTATATTATTATTATTATTATATATTTATTTTTTCTTAAATTTTATAATCTAAACCGATATTCGGATAACAGTACGGGTACACATTAGGTAACAGCTCAACTGATTTAAATATCATTTAAAATTTTAAATATTTAATTAATTTTTATTATATCTAAATTACCTAAAATTATAATTAATATTAAAATAATCTAAATTAAAATCCAAAATAATATGGTAATGGTGTCTAAGGTGCATTTGTATTGGTGCTCATGCGTGAATGGGGTAAAATGTTGGCGTCTTAACAACGCCTAATGTGGTGTTTGTATGCGCATGTATTGTAGAATGACATCTAATGCACATTTATAAGGCATTCATGCGTTGATTATAGTATATAATGCTTGACTCAAATGTTGATGGTCATTTTTGCATGGTAAAGTTGTAAGCCATGAATTTTAAATTTATAACTTTAATCATGATTAATTAAATTAAGATAAAAAAATTTTAAAATTAAATAAAAAATTTAGTCAAAATTAATATTCTGATCGAGTCATATTAGGTTATGTGAAACTTGACAGGTGTCTAACATGCACAGATGCATTTTTGAGTAGGAAGGATGTGTTTAAAAGGCATATAGAGTTTGGGGCACTCAAGCGTATTTTTAGCAGACTGGTTATACTTGATACATGCCCAATATATATTTATATGCAGTTTTGGCAAATTGTCAATCCTAATGTGCTCTCGATGCACACTTATATATCGTGTGATTTCTATCTCAATGCATGATGCATACTTGATGGACTCATATGTATCAGTCTTTTATATAAATGATATTTGGTTGATTTTCAATCATTTTTCATAATATTCGAAAGAAAACATGGAGAAAGATAAGAAAAGAAGAGAAAGAAGAAGAAAGAAAGTTAAAGAAGAATAATTTGAGCAAATCTAATAAAACTTTTGATAATTTTGAGGATAAAATAACTGTATTATAAATTATTTTTTATCTTGTTACTATTCTTTTTAATCTCTGTAGAGACTTATTGTCTCAAATGTCTAGACATGCCATAATTTCCTAAACAAAGTATTTGTACTTCAAATGCTTGTATTCTTATTCCCATTTTCTACAATTTTCATGAAGCTTATGTCCTCAATTCATATATATTATGTAGTTAAGTTAGTTTTCAATATTTGTACTCATACATGTTTTGAAATTTTGTTTGAATAATTTTATGTACTTTAATTTTCGTATACAATACTCTATAATGTTCTAAATGCTTTAATATATGTTTTGCATGTCTTGAACTTACTCTGAATTGCTATTGCATGACTTTTAACCGAAATAAAATGATAATATTCAAAAAAATATCACAAATTTTCTGCATTCTCTATAATTTATAGCACTTTTATGTTAACAAATTCATAACACAACTTTACTATGTGTCAAAATTTTATAGTTTAGTTGCTGCACAAATCATGAATTTCAAATAATGCTAAGTATTTAAAAAATTATAAAGAAAACTCTATAATTTATAAAATAATAAGAATATTTTTTATGATATAAAAAATATAAAAGATTATTCGTATTTATGTAAAGTTTTCTGTTTATTTATTCACGGATTATTATAGAAAATAACACAAATATATTATGATATGTCTCAATATATTACGATAACAATCAAGATTTTGAACCTATCATCAATAGATTAAAAAGCGAAATTTAACCCCATCTATGGGGCAATATGTATAACAGTCCAACTACAAGTCTTAAATAATAGTATAAAATTTTTAATTTTATGAAAGTATACATAATTTGAGTTTTGTTTATTTGGTCCTTTATCGGTAAGGCTCCACTTATCCTTAATCCATAAGAATTTACATAATTTAAGTATATTTTAATGATGTATTACTTAGAGGAAAAAACTATATTTTCAGCTTAAAATTTATGATGAATTTTTAAAAATTATATGGCTTTTTATTTGATTTTTTGATCATATTCTGTTCAACAAGTTTTGAAATAAGTTATATGTTGATTATGAAAATTTATATATTTTACAGAGTAAGTTGGTGACTTCTATTTTAATTTTGACGATTAGAAAGCTCAGGGGTATACTTATAGGCAAAAGAAGTTGACGAGAATAGTTGTTTGAGAAAAATAAAATTAAGAATATAAAGTTTTGATGTTGTAACATGTTCACAAAGAGTGGAATTGGAATGTTATATTTATATAGTTAAGGAATTGTAATAATTAAATTGTGGCTATATTTAGCAGTAATTAGTTCGATTTCAGTATCACCCAATGGTATATCTAAATTATGGTATTGCCCACTCTAACTTTAGTATGGACGTATTTCTTTATATATGTTAAGAGGTTATGTTACAATTGGTATTCAGAGTCACTTTTAAATATAACATTTTCAATCCTATAATTAGATAGGTTATTATATTTAAGTTACTTGTCATTATTTGCTTTGCAGCTCATGTCCAATATTTTTTTAAGGTTTGATTTTATCGGTAGAATAAATAATAAAATTTTATTAAAAATAAAGGACAAAAAATAATAACATCTAATTTCATATTAATTAAGAAATTCAGTGATGAGGACATACAAATTTAATTTAGATTTTGAAACTTTATTTTATTAGATCTATTAAATTAAAAGTTTAAGGCATTTTAAACCCGTTCCTTAATCTATTTTATATATCATTCAATTTTGTTTATATTACTTATTTAAATATATATATATATACCAACATTTATTCTTTTATTTTATACATTATTGCATGCACGTGTTTTTTGTTGAATATTTTAGAGTTTATTTAATTTTATCAAATATTTAAGAATTTTGTTTAATTTGTACAAAATTAGTAAATATTTTAAAGTGTCATATTTATATAAAAAATATTTATAAAATAAAAGCCATGAAACTTCTATGTTTGATTTTACATGTAATAATCTATGTAAATGCCCAATCTTGACACTATTTTATTTTGACATAAGTTTGTACTTTTATAATGTAAAAAATTTTATATTTGTAATTTTATTACAGGGTGAAAAATTTCAAAATATTTATTACAGAGTTTGCTGGCTATTATTTTGTTGGAAACTATTATAAAAAATTAATAATACTACATATTTGAATATCCTAATATATTAATTATATTAAAATATTACACTTATTATTTATAGGTAGTAAAATAAAGTGATGTTTGACCATGTATGAGTCTAAAGGTATTATTTGGCCTAATATTACAGACAGTGTGTATATTTTTTTCTCAAAATTAACCTTTTAATTATTTGTTCTTAATTTTAACATAATTTAGATTTTTTAAAATTTATCTGCATTATATTTATTATTTCAAAACTTTGGCTTTTGATTTTTTTTTTTTAAGTTTTGGACACAATATTCTAATTTCCCTGACTTTAAATATTTGAGCAATTTGAAATCTTATAATTTTAACTTTTGGATAATTTTGTTTAATTTAGATTATTTGATATATATATATATATATTATAAATTTTATGTAACAAAATAAATTTGCACTATATAATTAGAAATTAAGACTGATGGGGACGATTGTAACAGGTCGGCCCAAAAAAGTAAGTATCCCAAAATGTATAGCAATCCATTTGCTCATGAAATGTTCAACGCCCCAGTTGACTAAATAAAACTTCCAAGCATACCGGACGCAACCCAAAATAAACAGTGCTGAAACCAAAATCTGCCCCATGCGTCCTTTTTCATGCTAAATAGTCATCTGCCATAATTCTTCACAACTCTGAATATAGCAATCTTCTATGTAATGAAAATTTTTTAAAATCAGAGCGCATCCCGAAAGGATAGATCTCAAATCAGCATGCAACTCATAACGGTAACCTCAATGATCACTGCACACGACATCTTCGCGGAAGGGAAAAATCCTCATTTTTTATCATTGTAACCCAGAATGGCATGCATATTCACAAGAGGAAAGGAAATGATCCTCTTAGAAGGCGAGTATTCTGCCTCGCCACTTAAGAAAAGTAGCAGAGGTTTACGGCTATAAAAGGTCATCGAGACTTTCTCCATAAGCATGTTCTCTTGCATACTTAAATTAGCAAAAACCTTTTAGCTCTCAAGTATCCAATCACTCTACCATCTCTTCTATTATTAATTCACAGCGAACTCAATACTTAAAGCAACTTCCTACGAGTGCACTTCTGATCCTCGTTCTCAAACCTCTTACCTTGCATTCATTTTAGCATACTTTATTTTTACCTTCTTTTTTTAAAAGATCGATTATTGACTTTAATATTGGAGAATAAATTGAGAAGTGAGTTTCACCGTTTTTCTCTGATTTTTCATTGTGTAATGTGATGTGCAAGATCCCAGACGTATAGAACAATGACAAGACCCGAAGAGCAGCTAAATTCGAATCCATCCAAAATTCGAATTCTTGATACATCAAAGACATATTGAATTTTTGACATAATGTTTGTAATTTCTCAACCCTTAATTTTGAGATTTATGTTGAAATTTTATTTAATTTGTTTATTTATTTATGTTATCTAGTATTTTAAATATATTTCTATCAAATAAAAATTCGTATAGATATTAGATTAATATGATTTAAATGCCAACTAGATGCATTTTCTTACAGGTAAATTTAAATTTGAGCTGGTTATTATGTTAATGAATTACAGGTTAGACAGAATGTATTTAATTAAACTCTATGTCTGCTGTCGAATAGTGTGAATATTATGTTGTTTGGATTTTGTTTTGTTAAGCTCAATTTGGCATTTGTGTGTTATGAATTTTATCGATTTTTAGAAAAAAATTTATTAGATTTATTCATTATTTATTTAATTATTTATTTATATCGGGATTATAATAGCAGTTTCATAGGGAGTATCCTATTTAACATAACTAGGCCGGAATTATATTTTTTTATAAATATATATATTTATTTTAAATAAATTTTAAATTTAAAAAATTATTTTAATAAATTATATTTTAATATAATTAGTAATTTTTTTATAAAAATTTTTTATTAAAATATATAATTATATAATATTTTATTATAAATATTATAAGTTTTAAATACTATATTACAATATAAACATATTAAAAATTAAAAAAAATAATGACCTGTTTGAACTTGCTGGGTTTTGTTCATAAATTAATATTAACTTAAATAATTGAACCTTATTAAATCTAATTTAAATTATAAATTATAAATTGATAAGAACGGTTGTAGCGGGCTAACCCAAATGAGTAAGTGGCCCAGAATTTATTGCGGCTCATTTGCCTATAGAACGGTCAACATTCCATTTGATCGGAGAAAGCTTCTAAGTAGACTAGACCAACCCAAAACGGACACGGTCCAAACCAAAATTGGCCTACGTGCCTTTTTCTGTGTGCAACGATTATCTACTCTAATTGGTTATGACATCAGGATGGCAATCTCATTTGTAACGAAAATCCCCTAGAATTAAAGCGCATCTCAAAAGAAAAGCTCTCAAATCAGCGCATGACTTGCAAAACCAAACTTGATGTTTACTGCACGCGACATTTTCGCAGAAGGAGAAGATTCTCCTTCTTGACCGTTATAACCCAAAATGACGCCTGCATCCACACGAGGAAAGGAAATGATCCCCTCAAAGTATGAATATTTTGTCTCGCCGTCTAAAAAAGGCGGCAAAGGCCCACAGTTATAAAATGTTATAAAAACTCATTCCACAGACATGCTTTCTGGTATGCTTAAACATGTACAAGCTTTTCAACTCTCAAGTGACTAATTACTCTATCATTTCTTTCACTATTAGTTCTCAATGAACTCAATAAATAGAGAAGTCCCTCTCAACGAGTACTTCACGATTAAAGCAACTCTCAACGAGTGCACATCCGATTCTTACTCTCAAATCCCTCTCATTGTATTTATTTTAGTATACTCTATTTTTACCTTCTTTTTCTTGAAAGATCGTTTACTGATTCAAATCTCGAAAAATAAATTGAGGAGTGAGTCCCGTCATTTTTCTCTAATTTCTCGTCGTCTGTTGTGGTGTGCGAGATTTTAAGTACACAAAACGGTGATAGGATTTGAAGAGTAGTTAAACCCGAATTCGTTCAAAATTAAATTCAAAATACATTATAAATTTTTATTTAAAAGTAATTTATATTTGATTACAATTAAATTATGATCAAATTATATTTTATTGAAAGACATAGTTGGAGGTGGGGTCTATTCCAAGGGCTCGAATGATGACCAAGTGGGAAACTCATTCCACGAGGCTTATTAATATTTTTATAGCTCGTACGATCACATTGATAATATTTTTATTTTTATTTTTTATAACATGATGTTTGATTGGCAGAAGAATTTTTATATTATGTTCAAAAGTTTTAAAATGAATAATCTAAAAATAAATATTTATTTAAAATACATGCCAACAACATTAAAAATATAAATTAATATAAATTTTCATATTCACACAAAAAAAACAATAATTTTGTATCGATTAATTATTTTCTTACTTTTATATTTAAACAAAAAAATTAAAACAGATTTCAAATTTACTTTTCACTTGTAATTAGACTTTCATACATAATTCAAAATATATAACTTGTATTCTATGTAATTTCAATAATAATAAAATTAAAAATTAAACTATATTTTTAAAATTTGATATTGATCAGTAATTAAATAACTCTTAAAAAAATTCACCTGTAATAAAATATTTACTAACAACTAAAAATGCCTTGTAAATAAAATTCTCATATAATTACAATTTAAAATAATCTTAGATGTAAATGATAATTATAAAAAATAATATAAAAAAGTAAATTAAATAGCATTTTTTTAAAATTTTAAAATTTTAAATAATTATTAAAAAGTATTAAAATATTTAAAAAAATAGTTAAACATGATTGACCGATTGATAAATATTTAAAAATTGACTATATCAATAAAAATAAGCTATATTAACAAAAAAAATTAATATTAATTTTAGATAACTTGGTGTGAAATTATATTCAATTGAATAATGTTAATGAACATTGTTTAATTTTATAAATCAAAATTAGATTAAATTAAACTTGAATTAAACGAAGTTTCTAGAAAATGAATCGACAAATTAAAAATATTTTTTAAAAATTCAGCGATGCAATATCCGTAAATTGGGGGGTCGTTCTTATTATTGTCCTTGGTCATTCAGAATATATTTACTTCCAACACCTCGTCTGATTTTTTCTGGGCTTATCGTTTACGCTGAAAAAGAAAAAATTTGAAGGGGCAAAACTGTAATTCAAGATCACACAAGATTCATAAAGCCATCCAAGGGCCAGACGTGCCCGTCTCTTCCCTCCAACTGCGCGAGAGCGAGAGAGAGAGAGAGAGAGAGAGAGGAGCCGAGAAAAGAGCGAAGCGAGCAAAGTTAAAAAAGAAGAAGAAAACAAAGACGCGCTGAGCGCCCTCTGTCTCGCTCTCTCTGTCAAATCATCCCCAGCAAACCCTAATTCGAGTCGCATCAATGGCTTCCAAAATGAGTCAACTCGAACAAGCTCAAGTGGCGGCGATTCTCGGCCCCGATCCTACTCCTTTCGAAACCCTAGTCTCTCACCTCATGTCCACAAACAACGACCAGCGTTCTCAGGCGGAGTCTCTCTTCAATCTCTGCAAGCAGCACCACCCCGATGCTCTATCTCTCAAGCTCGCTCATCTCCTGCAGTCTTCTTTCCACCCCGAGGCCCGGGCCATGGCGGCGATTCTTCTGCGGAAGCAACTCACTCGCGACAACTCGTACTTGTGGCCTCATCTCAATCCTTCTACCCAATCGACTCTCAAATCTATCTTACTTGCTTGCGTCCAGCGAGAGGCTTCAAAGACGATCTTAAAGAAGCTCTGTGACACGGTCTCGGAGCTTGCCTCTGGTATTTTACCGGATAACGGCTGGCCTGAGCTGTTGCCGTTTATGCTTCAGTGCGTCACTTCGGACGATCCGAGGCTTCGGGAGTCGGCCTTGTTGATCTTTGCGCAATTGGCGCAGTATATTGGCGAAACGCTTATTCCGCATTTGGATACCTTGCACACGGTGTTCTTGCAGTGTTTGAGCAGCGGTTCGAACCCGGATGTTCGGATTGCGGCGCTCAGTGCTTCGATCAACTTCATTCAGTGCTTGACGAATGCTTCAGACCGAGACAGGTTTCAGGACTTGTTGCCACTGATGATGCAGACTTTGACGGAGGCGTTGAATTGCGGACAGGAATCGACGGCGCAGGAAGCGCTTGAATTGCTGATTGACTTGGCCGGGACGGAGCCGAGGTTCTTGAGGAGGCAATTGGTGGATTTTGTTGGTTCGATGTTGCAGATTGCAGAGGCCAAGTCCCTCGAAGAAGGGACTCGACATTTGGCCATTGAGTTTGTAATCACGCTTGCGGAGGCGAGAGAAAGGGCTCCCGGGATGATGAGGAAGTTGCCTCAGTTTATACATAGGTTGTTCGCTGTATTGATGAGCATGCTGCTGGATATCAAGGATGATCCGGCTTGGCATAGTGCCGATTCCGAGGACGAGGATGCTGGAGAGACGAGTAATTATAGCGTTGCACAGGAGTGCTTGGATAGGCTGTCGATTTCGTTAGGTGGAAGTACGATTCTGCCAGTTGCATCGGACCTGTTGCCCGCATATTTGGCAGCTCCCGAATGGGAAAAGCATCATGCAGCTCTGATTTGTTTGGCGCAAATTGCGGAGGGATGCTCAAAGGTATAGTTAACATTGTAGAGTTATTTTCTTTCTGGCTTGTTTCTCACATTAGAGTCCTGCAAACCATAATGTGCCACCATCAGTCTGGCTTTGGATTTTAAATGTAGTAAATTAGTTATTTTCTGGTGTGTGAGGTTGCAGGTGATGATAAAGAATTTAGAGCAGATAGTTTCAATGGTCTTGAATTCGTTCCAAGACCCCCATCCTCGTGTGCGATGGGCCGCAATTAATGCAGTAGGGCAATTATCCACAGACTTGGGCCCAGACTTGCAGATGCAATTCCATGATCGGGTCTTGCCTGCACTGGCTAGGGCTATGGATGACTTTCAGAACCCTCGAGTACAGGTTTGTAGGCTATTGCTTATTATGTTTGTTGATTTTTAGCTTGCAGCAAAATTTTCTTCTGTTGCTTGTTCTATAATTTGCCCATATACTGAAAGTTCATATATGAAGATATAGTTATGTTCATTGAATGAGCGTCTCCGTTCGAATACTTTTCAACATTCCCTTCCGTGAAGAGAAGGAAGCAAGGAAAAACATTTTTTGATTGTTTATGTCGTCTGTTAATGAAGTTTTCAATTCTCTCTCTCTCTCTCTCTCTCTCTCTCTCTCTCACTCGTCTACTTTGGTGGTGTTAATAGTATATGAAGAGTTGCTCTCTATGCTTTAGGTTATTCATTCGAAGATAAATTATTTCCCTTCAAAGTCAAATTTCAACTAATAGATATCTGCGTGTGAATTACTCTTATGGTTGTAAGTGTACCTGGAGAAATTTCAAACTGAGAGTTGCCAATTTGAGATTAAATATGAAATACAACAGTGTAGTCTGAAGATTTACTTTGTTGTTCTCATGTTGACTCACAGATGTAAAGGTCTTCTCCTTACAGCAGCATCAAGATAGGCTGGATTGAATTATCATCAACCATGCTATCTCTAGTTGTCCTCTGATATCTCTTCTTCTTATCCTGTTAGTATTCTGATATGAACATTGATCGTTAGGACATTTTGTGTAGGCAAGTTATGAGACAAAGTGTTATATTTTTTGTTTTTTATCAATCTTAAGTGTTAGTGTGGCTTGGCGCATGAAGGTTGCCTAAGCAAGATTTTGGCCTGGGTTGATATTTGTGTGATGGGCGCTCAAGTGTATTATTGTAGCTTTGCATGGCAGGAGCTTGAGCGGGTTGATGTAGCTGCACAATTGGAGCTTGAGCTTTAGATTTTCTTAGAGCTTATTTGTGATTTCCATGAGACATACCCTTGATAAAAAACAGTTATTAAGTAATATCACGTTTTCGAACCTGCTTTGATTTGTCCTTTACTACTTATAAACAGGTTTAGCTTTTGAAAAAGTTGGGGCCATCATTGTCATTCATTTTATTTGATTTAGAAAGAAACCTGTCCGGTGACCTAGGTATTCAAGGCCTGTTGAGAGCACTACCTTTTGAAGAGTCACCAACACTGGGTGATTTTCATATTTCCATGATGTCTTGTGCTTGAAGCTTACAAAATTCTCTCACCTAGAACCTTTAAATATATTTTTTGCCTGGAATACTAAAGAGTTCTATTGTGTGGTTTGTATGGTAATTGAGGATTTGTTTTTTATTAGAATAGCTGGTTTGGAAATTCTCAAGTCAGTAAAGGACGGTCCAAAATTCTGTAAAGAGTCCAGATCCGTAGCTTGGAAGGCTAATCTGAAGAGTAGATTATTCAATAAGAGTCACATGTTCAATGGAGTCGGTTAGGGGTTTAGTCCATATTTACCACATCTAGACTGTAAGTTAGCTGTTTTAGTAAATTTGTCTTTTATTAACTTGAGAAGCTCATAGGGTTTTTCTCTTCATATGGTTTCTTGAGTTTTCCCTTTGTCAATAATATCACATGCGATTGACATTTTAGTAAGCCTTTAATTATCTTATTGTGATTGGGGTTATCCTATTCTGGGCACTTGATTTAAAAGCGGGTCAAAATCCCCCATGTTTTTCATTGATGAACTGTAACTTGGAAGATTTAGAAATTATTGGAGGAGTCTCCAAAGAGAATTTAGGATGAATCAAATTTCTGCCTGTAGGATTCAAACCTACTACTAGTTATTCCACATCTTATAGTTGTCCATCCTACTGGTAAGCTACTGAAGAACAATTGGAGTTTCGAACTCAAAAAGTCTAATTCCCACTCTAAACCATGGTCAATGCGTTCAAAGCTTCTTTCATAGCCCTTGGAACTTTAGTGTCTTCTGTCCATGCATCTCAACCGGAAATGAATAATTTGAAATAGAGAGGACCAGAATTGATCAATATGATTGTTGCCTTTCTTGAAACAAAAGGGGTTCTCTCGTCTACTTTTCTTCACTAATGGGGGTGGAGAAATGTTGAGGTTTAAATATTATATGTCATGAACAGATTGCAAAGTTTGTGTTAGTGATCTTATGTAATATTTTATGGAAGTACCAACACTGGTTAGTGGTGAAGAGTCCATGGGGATCTCTCTATGTTGGAAATGCTGAATGCTTAAGATACTAAGCTTGTTGCATAAAACAGTAAAAGATCACCTTATCCATTTTTTATGGTTGGTGGTGGTTTCTTTAGTCCCTTGAATACCTCATTCGTCTTGACTTCCAAGTCGTACAACCTGTTGCATGCTTTTCTTACTCTTTCACCAGAAAACAAACTAGTGCCTTTTACTGTTTAATTCATCTGCAATCATTTCCTCATTCATCACATAGAGGAAGTTTGACAAACGGATTATTATTCTTTTTTTTCACAATCATCGTCATTTTCTTGCCAATTGCAGGCTCATGCTGCTTCAGCTGTGCTGAACTTCAGTGAAAATTGCACCCCAGAAATCTTGACGCCTTACATGGATGGCATTGTGGGAAAACTGCTTGTCCTCCTGCAGGTATGTTTTAATTTGCCCCTTTGATCTTACATCCATGTATGCACTCCTTGAGCACATGCATCTTTGTTTTGGTATCCACCTTAGTAAGGTACATTGGGCACCTAATGCAGAACTTTTTTCCAATTGAAAGTGCTAAACATGTAACTGTTTTGGCTTACATTTTGTGTTACTCGTGCCAATGCATTTCAGAACGGAAAGCAAATGGTTCAGGAAGGGGCTTTGACGGCTTTAGCATCAGTTGCTGATTCATCTCAGGTACATTGTGTAGACAATTTTGTTTTTGCTTAGTCTCTTTGCTTCACAATGGCATTCTCTAACTCAGTTTACCTGATGCAGGAGCTTTTCCAGAAGTATTATGACACTGTTATGCCTTACTTGAAAGTGATTTTGATGAATGCAACTGACAAATCTAATCGCATGCTTCGTGCAAAATCCATGGAGTGCATTAGTTTAGTTGGAATGGCTGTTGGAAAGGAGAAGTTCAGAGATGACGCTAAACAGGTAATTTGCAGCAGCATTTTACACTTCTTGATGCTTATTTTGTTTTAGTCAAAAATAATTTGTAAATAGAACAATCTTATGTTTTCTTGCGATTTCTTTTTCTACTCTTAGATATTTTGATGAGGCCTAGTAAAAAAAATTGATGTCTCTGGACTTATGGACTGATGTTTTGTCACTGTGCAAGGTCATGGAAGTCCTTATGTCATTGCAAGGATCCCAGATGGAAGCAGATGATCCAACGACAAGCTATATGTTGCAAGTACGTTGTCCCATTTTATAGTCAGCTTAAAGAATAATTACATACATATAATATGCTTTTTGCCTGACAAATGCTAAAATTCTCTTTAAAAAAATGAAAATGGCTATTTTTAGGCCTGGGCCAGACTCTGCAAGTGTTTGGGGCAGGATTTTCTCCCCTATATGAATGTTGTTATGCCCCCATTGCTTCAGTCTGCGCAGCTGAAGCCTGATGTAACCATCACATCAGCTGGCTCTGATGCTGATATTGATGAATCAGATGACGAGAGGTACTTCCTTTGCTTTATCCAGGTTTCTCTAACGTAGTCTGTTGTTTTCTTAGTATATAGACTTGTAATGGTATGGAGCACATCTTCTGGATGATTCAAGTGTCATTGCGAAGAAAAAGAAATATAATGTTACTTGTCCATTTTGTTCAATAGGAAGCATTTACTTCTATTAGTGGAAAAATGTACAATCTTCCCAGTTGGTTAGTGATGATCTCAACATACCCAGTGAGAAGATCCTAGTTTTAGCTGTAGTTGCAATAATGTGACACTGCCAAGCGTGTAATGATGTTATTTACGTTCCAGCCGTGTATTCTGTTTGTGTCCTTCTGGGATGTCTTCCTGCCTGGTAATTTTGAGTACTATTTTCATTCGATAACTGATGAACCCAGGTTAAAATAAAGCTTTCTCTTCCCTCTTTTGGTCATGTGTTATTGGTTTTTTGTGGTTGTGTTGTTTTCAGAATCTTTTTTTTTTTTAATTCTGCTTCTAATTTTCTTTCTTGTGCTAGTTTATGTGAAGATCTGTTTGGAAATTCATGTTGATATATTATTCCCTTGATCCTTCTTTGTTATCTTTCTGTGGCACTCATTCTTATTGCAGCATTGAGACTATTACTCTTGGGGATAAAAGGATAGGAATCAAGACCAGTGTTCTTGAAGAGAAAGCCACTGCCTGCAACATGTTGTGTTGCTATGCTGACGAGTTGAAAGAAGGTTTCTTTCCTTGGATTGATCAGGTTGATTTTTTTGAGCACAAGTTGGGGTTTTTTGCTCTAGAATAACACTTATAGCTAGTATGATTACTCTATTTTAAAATTGCAGGTTGCTCCCACTCTGGTTCCGCTTCTGAAATTTTATTTCCATGAAGAAGTTAGGAAGGCTGCAGTTTCTGGTATTAATTTTGTCCAGCTATTTTGCTTCATCTATTATTATGTAGCTATCTTGACACTGTTCCTGTTCTGCTTATTAGCCATGCCGGAGCTATTGCGTTCTGCTAAATTAGCTATAGAGAAAGGACAGGCTCAAGGTCGCAATGAGTCTTACCTCAAGCAGTTATCTGATTATATTGTACCAGCTTTGGTTGAGGCGTTACACAAGGTTCGTTTTTTTTTCATTCTGTTTGACATGGTTTTAGCACATTTTCTGTTTCTTCATGTTTGTATGTTTCTGGACTGAATTATAGAAACTTATTTCACATGTCATGGATTGTGACTTGCAGGAACCTGAGGTAGAAATCTGTTCAAGCATGTTGGATGCATTGAATGAATGCATACAGGTTCACGTCTTCAACCTTTTGCTTTCCTTTTTTCTTGCAATTTGTATGTTCTGACCATTGTAATGGGCTGAGCTGGGCATTTTCTTTCCTTTCTTTTCTGTCGTCTAGCAGTTTTTACTTAAGTCTATTGTTACTTTGGCGGCTCTCTAGGGGTCATGTTTTCTGATTGTGTCATTATAGTCGGATTCAATCATTTTGGCTGTTTGACTGGTCATGAAACCTCTCTTCTTCTAATATCATGGAACTGTACATGATGCGTATAACTTGGGGGCTTTGCTTACCTAATCTCTGGCAAAATTTTCTATTGTCAGATTTCTGGACCACTCTTAGACGAAAGCCAAGTAAGGAGCATTGTGGATGAGATAAAGGAAGTAATCACAGCAAGCTCAACTAGGAAGGGAGAAAGAGAACAAAGGACCAAAGCTGAGGACTTTGATGTGGAAGAAGGAGAACTTCTTAAGGAAGAAAATGAGCAAGAAGAAGAACTTTTTGACCAAGTAAAATTTTTATTCCCCTTATTACTATAGATGTTGAGATTATGAGAATGCTTGTGAAGGTAAGGAGGAACCATCATCTGTTCTGTGTAACCTGTTAATTCTTTGAGCCAGATTGGTGATTGCTTGGGCACTTTGATCAAGATATTCAAGGCATCTTTCTTGCCCTTCTTTGATGAACTCTCGTCATACTTGACACCAATGTGGGTAAGTGGCTTCACTGTATTTTTGACTGCATTTGGTTTTTTTTTTTGGAAAAAAAATTATAAATCTATAGTATCTGTGTTGCCTGCTCGAGTTGGGTATATGAATCACTCCTTCCTTGATGGGTTTAACATTCAATATTACTTGGTATATTCTTATTGAGCCGTGTCTTCCTATTCAAGCAATATATTCATGATTAAGAGGGATCTGGGAAAAAAATTATGTGCTGAACTTTGAACTTAGATTAGTCAAATCCTTTCTGTGTTCTTTGGTTGAAAATAAAAGATTCTTTTGGTTGATTCAGAACCTAATGTTTTGATGAGATAGGGGTTCAATTTGGATGGTGGACAGGAAAATTATTCCAAAATTGTTTCTTCTGGCTATATATGTTTCTCCTTCACATTTATTGTCCATTTCTCATCAGAATTTCTAATTAATTTGAAAATCCTGTGCAAGCTCTAGACAGATTTATGCAAAACAGTTGGTCAATCTTATGGGCTTTTGATTTGTAGGGCAAAGATAAAACGGCCGAAGAGAGAAGGATTGCCATTTGTATATTTGATGATGTTGTGGAACAATGTCGAGAAGCAGCACTGAAGTATTCCCAGAATCATCTTATATGAAATAGTAGTCATCTATCTATTATTTCTCAGTAGTTATAAATATTGATTGTGCAGGTATTATGATACTTACCTTCCTTTCCTGTTGGAGGCATGCAATGACGAAAATCCAGATGTTCGGCAGGTTCTGTCGCTAACCTATTTTTAAGTTCTATTCTTCAATTGTCGACGTAGGCTTCATTTGATCACAACGTTTGCTGCTTTTCAGGCAGCTGTCTATGGCCTTGGTGTCTGCGCAGAGTTTGGTGGACCAGTGTTTCTACCTCTTGTTGGAGGTACTGTACTTGTTCTTTCTTATTTGGTTGATTTCTTCATGTTGATTTTCTGAAATGATGTATAAACACGTTCATCATCTTTCTTTTAGAGGCTCTTTCAAGGTTGAATGCTGTTATAAGACATTCTGAAGCAACACACCCTGAGAATGTGATGGCGTATGACAATGCAGTTTCAGCTCTTGGGAAAATATGCCAATTCTATCGTGGCAGTATAGATGCGGCGCAGGTACTTGGTATCTGTTTCCCTTGCAGCTTTCATGCCTTCATCAATCATGACACATTTTGATTGGCATAATGAGACATCATTCATGGTTTTCTGCTATATGTTTTTCTTGTTGTTCACTGACCACGTCCAACTCAATTTGCAGGTTGTCCCGCTTTGGTTGAACTGTTTGCCAATAAAGGGTGATCTAATTGAAGCCAAAGTTGTACATGAGCAACTTTGCTCTATGGTTGAAAGGTAGAAACTTGTGGGATCATGTATTGTTGATGGATCTTTGTTGGCCTGAATTGCTTCTTTGACTATTCTTCCTCAAGCTTATGGTTTCAACACATTGACTTGTTGACAGGTCTGACAGGGAACTCTTAGGGCCTAATAATCAATATCTGCCAAAAATAGTAGCAGTGTTTGCTGAGGTATGTTCCATATCTACTCACACTGCAGTCTACTGGCTTAATGAACTTGCCTGCGAAATGCATGAACTCCTTGAACATGTAATGATATTTAATTAATAAATGTGTCCTCCAAAACACCTATCATATGGTGGCTGGCGCTTATGGGAGCATGCATCACTTTGTTGCCCATGTATGTGATCCATGTGGGTTGTGGCAGCGTCATATCATGATTGTAGTTGGAGATGCATCAGCATTTTATTTTCTTTCCTCATATCTTGTGGAGCTCTAGTAAGCCAGTGTTAAACTGTCACAGTTGCACACCTCGGTCCCAATTATGTCGATTAATCCATTCATTAAATTTGTAATTAGCTAACCATAATTTAGATTAAAACCCAAAAGTCAATTATTTATTTAACCGACTTAACCCAAACTATATACCTAGATGCAAACCTGCACTTAATACCGTTAAATGGCCCAAAAATATATAATAATCAAATCATAGGACCCAAAAGTTATACCAAAAAGTGACTTTGGATATCGGCAACTGCTTGACTTAAAATTATAAGGAAAAATATCTTAATCCAAAAATTAGAGTATCAAACTGAGATTTCTTTCAAAATTTTCTGAATCGAACTTAAACATTCCCGTCATTATTAACATTGACATCATCAGCTAGCGGCCAAATATATACATTAACCGAATTAAAACGAAATATCAATTGCTAATTTGAATTATTACAATACAATTAAAATATCCATAACTAATCTCCTGAAATCTTCCCATGTGCAAGTTACCGAGCCCACTATTTCGAAATTATGGTAAAAATAAATGCAGAAATGATCCTAAAATTCAATAAAGTACATATATTTTCATATGTGGATATATACTGAACCAAATATGCTAAGGATAATACCGTGATCAAAATTCCGAAATGCCAATAACATTAATTTTTGAATATATATGCACAAACAGTACAATCATGATCAAATATATTGAAAACTGCGTAAATATTGAAGTCACACGAAAAATTTGATAAATCATTATGAAACGCAAAATATACAAAAATCTTACTAATGTTTAAAGGATGAAGAATATGTGATGACCTCACCAACAAATGATGAATATCGAAACTCGAGTTATGATTATTTCCACATATCCAAAGGCCATACACCACATTTACTACCCTTAAGTGGGTCGACTACATATTATTTTCTATAATTAGGGTCAAATGTCACTATTCTGACATGTGGATATTAGGTTCAAATTTGATTTACTAATAATATATTAGGATATATTCGAATATATTTGGTTAGTTTTCTACTATGGTCTTTACTTGATCAAATAGAAAATTTTGCTCGAATATAAATATATTCTTATTTTTTTCATATCGGAGAAAATGGTTTCTTTCATTAAAGTTAGTGTACAGTTTTCTTTTATTTTCCTTCAAAGATGTGATATGCATTAAAAATTATGGTCATGTAGGAATTTTAATTCATAATTTAGAAACATACAAAAACATATATGAGTAGATTTACAGCATCTTAAATCATTAAAGCTAAGATTTCGAAAACTTAACATAGTTTATTGTAATTTCATTAATTTCTTTCAAATATAAAATATGTTTGAACAATTATGTGGGAATTTAAGACATGCAGAAGTATATATTTATTTTAGAGACATGCAAGAACATCAAATAGGAATTTTACACCTAAACATGATTTTCGTAAATTTAAGACATGTATTTCATAAAATTTTATAAATTTGGAGTAAGAATACTTGTATGCAAGAGTTTAAAACAATTTAGGTAGGAAATTAATACATGCATAAGCATTTGGAATAAAAAATACTTAAGAATTGCAAAAGGATTAGCAGGAAAAGAAGAAATGGTTTGGATGTATTTGTTTTTACTTGATTTTAATCAAAGATTGTTTTACTTTATCTTAGATCCTCCTCCTTTCTCTCTCTTTCCCTCTTCTATTCCTCTCTCCTTTCTAAATTTCACTAGAAATTAGCCAAAATTAAGGGGAATATTTATACCAAACTGGTGCATGACAGTTCGGTGTGTGTTAGGTGTTATGGTAAAATCCATATATCGTATATTAGGATATGTTATAATATATTTTGTCATTTATCTACAATGGTTCGTACATAATTGAATTGAAAATTCTATTTAAATATGAACATATTCTTTATATCTTTTCGTATCAGAGAAAATATCATTATCATCAAGTATATGTAGAGTTTTCCTTTCTTATTTCTTCAAATTTATGTCGTGCAATAAAACATGGATATACAGGAATTTAACTATGCAATTTAATGTGTTGGAATTTTAGTATGTTAATTTAAGAACTTACAATAAAGTATCATGTAAAATTTCAAGAAATTAATAAAAATAACATAGTTTCATCAATTTGTTTCAAGTATGGACATGCATGAACATGTATCTGAAAATTAAGGACATATAAGAGTATATAAACATAATTTAAAGGTATATATGAATATTGTTGTAGAAAATCAACTTTTAAACACAAGTTACATGAATTGAAGGCGTGTATTTCATAAAAATTGTATGAAATGGGAATGAAAGTACATGTATGTGAAATATACACTATTTAGCTATGAAAATAACATATGTATAAATGTTTGAAATAATAAATTTTCATAGGGATTAGAACAAAACAGCAATAAGAGAGAGGACTTAAATGCACTTGCATTATATGTAAAATAACTACAAATCTCTTGAATTTCACTTGTTTCTTCTTCTACAGCTTTATTTCTCTCTTTTCCTTTCTTTTCTTTTTTCTCTTCTCTGCATAACCGAGTGAAAATAATTGAAAATCTACTAAGGAGGCCTTACACGAGCATTCCCCTTGTGCGCATTGGGCACATGCATTCTATCTCAAATACGTACGTGCATCCTTTAGGTGTATATAAAGTGTGACCAATCTGTCTAAAATCCGTACATGCGTGGGCTAGGTGTTGGTTAGGCACTGAACTTGATTCCTCGAATTTCAATTGTTCATCAATTTTCATTATACAATTATTTTTTAAGTTGATCTAAAATTTTTTTAATGATGTCATAATTCATAAATAAAATATGGGGTGTTATAGAGTTATGTCTAGTTCTAAGAGTCTCTTATTCCCGATTTCTTTCCAATGAATTAGGGAACGACATTTTTTTACATACTACGCTTCAAAAGGGGTCATATCAATGCTTGCGTGATAACTGCCATTATAGGTAAACTCGGTTAGCAACTAGTAGTCCCAATTTCCTTTTATTTCTAATATTGAAGCTCTTAATGTATCATCTAAAACTTGGATCGTCCATTCTGATTATTCATCTGTTTGAGAGTGATAAGCTGTGCTGAATTTCACATTAGTACTTAACTGCAAATGCAAACTATTTCAAAATTTAGAAACAAATCTTGGGTCTTAATTTGTTACTGTAAAAGTTGGGATCCCATAAAGTCTCACTACTTCGTTAATATAGAATCTCGCCAAATGGTCCTACGAAAAGGACATCTGAACAACAATGAAATGGGCTAATTTGGTTAGCTCGTCAACAATCACCCAAACTAAATTATGATTTCTCGACTTCTTTGGCAAAACCATCACGAAGTCTATCAATATATACTTTCACTTCTTTCTAGGGGTCAGCTTAGGTTGCAAAAAACCTGGCGCAATTTCTCTCTTTATACTACAAAAATATCCTCGGCAGGTCTTGATATATCTTATTAATTCATAGGTGGATTGTATATTTCGATCAGTGAGTTTCATTCAAAATTTCTTTCTTTAATTCTTCAATATTGGGTGCACATCCTATCTCAAAACTTCAATACTCCACTAGCTCACTCATTAAAATCAATCATCGGCTCCCTGTTCAAATCTCCAACAATGTCTACTAAGAATGGATCGTTCATTTGCATTTGTTCAATTTTATCTATTATCTCCCATTGCGCCTCAAAATATGATTAGATCATTCGTGTATCTTGGGAATGCCTCTTGATGTCGCAGTCCTTTATGTTGTTCAACATCTCCATTTCTAATATCTTCAAATGAGCTATTAAATTCGTTGTTTTATGACTTAAGGCATCCTCTACTATGTTAGCCTTCGCCGATTGATAATGAAGCTCGCAATCCGAATACACCAAGAATCTCTCTTCATATAGATAACCCTTCTAGATTTTCAGTGTAAAAATTAACATTGCTAACTCTAAGTTATGAGTTGGATAATATTTTTTGTGTGCATTCAATTGCCATGATCCGTGCTCAATTACCCTCTCATGCTTCATTAGCACACACCCAAATTCATTCTTTGACGCATTGCTGTAAACTACAAATTCATCAGATCCTTTTGAAATTGCTAGATTGTGCGATCGTTAGGCAATTCTTTAACTCCTATAAACTCCTTTTACATTCTTTTGTCAAACAAAACTCTTACCTTTTTAATCATAAGACAGGTTTGCGGTATTGCAATTTTTGAAAAAAATTTCACAAACCTTCACTAATAAGTCACCATCTAAAGAAAATTTCGAACTTCTATCATTGTTGTCGATCGACTCCAATTTGTTATAGTTTCAATATTCTTATGATTGACTGAAGTGCCTCTCTTTGAAATCATTTGAGCCAAAAAAATCACTTCTTCAAGGTAAAATTTACATTTCGTCATCTTTCTATATAACCTTTTCTCCCGAAATGTTTGTAGGGGAATTTTCAAATGTACCTCATGCTCCTCTCGTAACTTTTTGAGTAAATCAAAATGTCATCAATAAATATCGCTACAAATTTAGCAAGATAAGGTTGGAACACCCGATTCATTTAGTCCAAAAATGCTATTGGGACGTCAATTAACCCAAAAGCACTACCAAAATTCATAATGACCATGTCTTGTTCAAAAAATTGTCTTCACCATGCCCACCTTAATTTTCAATTGATGATAACTCGATCGCAGATCGATATTTAAAAATAGTTGTGCCCCTTAAAATTGATTAAATTTATCGTCTTTCTTTAGCAACAGGTACTTATTTTTGATCGCTATCTTGTTAAACTCTCGATAGTCTATACACAACCTCATAAAACTATCCTTCTTCAATTATACCCTAAGGTGGCACACTTGGTCTAATAAAGTTATTCTCCAATACTTCTTGCAATTGTTTCTTTAGTCCCTTCAATCTCTACAACACCATTCTATATGGAGTTGTGGACACTAGCTTCGCTCCTGGCATCATCTCTATCTCGAACTTAATCTCCCAATTCGGTAGTAACTCGGACAGATTTTCTGGCAAAACATCCTCAAATTCTCTCACCATAGGGGTTTCTTTACTTGGTAAATTATGCCTTTTGGTGGTGGTAATATTGGCTTGGTGTGCTTGACACCCGCCTCTCATCAAATGACATGCATGTAAGGCCAAAATCATATCAGTTGATTGCTTTTGAAAACAAAAGGGTTAACTCGAAATTGCAAAATACACCATCTTATGGATACAATCCATACTAGCATAATAATATATCAACCAATCTATGCATAAACTTATATTGAAATCATGCATGTCTATATATAGCAAAGTTAAACCCATCCATCCAAACTATGCATCTTGGGTATACAATATCGGTTATTAAAGATGCTCCATAGGTGTTGACACCATTAACAAAAAATCCATGATCCTAGGAGGTGATAACAAATGGCACACAAATTTCGGAGACACTAAAGTGTGTGTAGACTCGACATCCGACGAAACATGTACGAAAGTCTTAAAAATTATAAGTTTACCTTCAACCACCAATGTAGATGGATCCGCATTCTGTGCCATCACTGCAAATGATCTCCCTGAAACACTTGTTTTCCTGCCGTTTACCTCAAAAGGTTGGAGCAATCCTTGATTATATGGCCGGATTAGCCATAATTGAAGCACGCTCCCGATTATTTGTAGTAGGGCCTCCTCTGTGCACCTTTTCATAATGTGGGTACACAAGTTTCAATTGCTATTGGTCCAGTGTACCTTAAAATTTAGCTCTTTTCTTTCCTTGTTCAACGCCTTTAACCTCTTGTGGGATCTTCTCAACTGCGAGCTCTGGCCTTCTCGGCTTGTGCTTGTTATTTCGAAAAATTTTTCTCTTTTCAATTCTTGCTCATATAGCAATGCTTGATCCAAAACTTCTCCGTACGTCCTTAACCTCAAGGCCACTGGTTGCTTCTGAATGGTGTCGTTTAGCCATTACAAAAACTTCCTCACTTTTCTCGTCTTATCCATAACGATGTATGGAGCGTAACCGGCAAGTTCGGTAAATTTGACATTATATTCTGCGATTGTCCTCTTCCTTTGCCGTAGCCGGGCAAACTCATCTTTCTATTGTTCCCTCAAGCTAGCAGGGAAGTACTTCTCTAGAGACGCTACTGAAAACATGCTCCATGGAATTTGTTCATTCTCTAGCTTCAGAATCCTCTTTTTTATAGCCCACCAATAATCTGCTTATAGAAGGCGAATTTCACATTGTCTTCCTCCGGGCAATTTATCACTAAAAAAACCTTTTCGATTTGTTTAATCCATATTTCTACCTTCGTGGGATTTGGTCACCTAAAAACCTTGACACATTGGTAAAACAATCATATGCAGTAAATGCATCCCCTTGAATGATTACCGCTGGCTTCAGATTTTGCAGTCTCTGGCCATGCTGTTCATCGCATCAGCCATTTCAGTCATAATGGTGAGGTACTCCCGGTCAGGGTGTGAACTTGATTTTAATTGTCTAATCGACATTTTTTGAACCTATCACAAGGCAATTTAATCAATATAAATCCACAAATTAAATAAGATACTTTCATTACGGCTTTATCTGGTACCACTTTTGTCACGGTTGTGTACCACTAGCCCCAATCATTAATCCATTCCTTAAATTTGTAATCAGCTCAAACTATAATTTGGATAAGACCCAAAAATTAGTTGTTTATTTAATCGATTTAAACCCAAACCAAACACCAAGATGTAAATCTGTATCGATTACCGTTAAATGATCCAAAAATATGCTGTAATCAAATCACAGGACGTAAAAGCCAAATCCAAAAGTAACTTTGGATATCGACAACGACTTAACCTTACACCACTGTAAGGGAAAAAATATCTTAATCCAAAAATTAGAATATCAAATTGAAATTTTTTCTAAATTTACTAAGTCAAACTTAATCATTCCCAATATTATCAACATCAACATCATCGGTCAGCATCCAGATAGAGACATTAACCGAAGTAAAACAAAATATCAATTGCTAATCTGAATTATTACAATACAATTAAAATGTCCTACAACTAATCTCCTGAAGCCTTCACATGATACCAAATCTCTTGCAAGTTACCGAGCTTGCTAATCTAAAATGTTATCAAATATAAAGGCAAGATTGAACCTAAAATTCAGCGAGGCATATATTTTTTCATGTGTGAATGTATACTGAATGAAACATGCTAAGGATAATGCCATAATCAAAATTTTAAAATGTCGATAACATCAATTTTTAAATAACATGGGTAAAACATACAATCACGACCAAATGTACCAAAAACTGTGTAGATACCAAAATCATGCCAAAAATCTAATAAATTAGCATGAAACGGGAAGTATACAAAAATCGTACTAACGTGTAAATGACAGAATCGGTGATGATCTCACAAAGGATGAATATCAAAGTTCGGGATGTGATTGTTTCCATATATCTAAAGGTCATATGCTATTATTTATGAGTCGTGAGTGGGTTGACTACATATTATTTTCTATAGTTGGGGATAAATGCAACTTTTCTAGCCTGTGGATAAGAGGTTCGACATTAATTTACTAGTAATATATTAGGACATGTTTAAATATATTCCGTCAATTTTCTACAGTGGCCTTTATTTGGTCAAATTGAAAACTCCATTCAAATACGAATATGTTCTTGTTTTTTTATATATTGAAGAAAATGGTTTCTTTCTTCAAAGCTAATGTAAAATTTTTCTTTATTTTTTTTCAAATATATGACATGAAGTAAAAATTATGGATGTGCAGGAACTTTAATGTATAATTTAGAAATATGAAAAAATTTATTCGAGTGAATTTACAACATGCAAAATTATTTAAGCCAAGATTTTAGAAACTTCACATAGTTTATTGTAATTTCATTATTTTCTTTCTAAGTGTAAAACATGTGTGAATAATTATGTGAGAATTTAAGACATGTAGAAGCATATATATATATATATATATATATATTGAGACATGCAAGAACATTAAACGGAAATTCAGCACTTAAAACATGATTTGCATGAATTTACGACGTGTATTTTTTAAATTTTATGAAATAGTACTAAGAATACATGCATGCAAAGTATAAAACTGTTTAGGAACGAAATTAACATATGTATAAATATTTGTAATAAGAAATGTTTAAAAATTGCAAAACAATTAGCAACAAAAGAAGAAAGGGATTGGATGCATTTGCCATCACTTGTTTTACCCAAAGATTGCTTTACTTCACCTTAGATCCTCCTCCTCTCTACCTCTCTTCTCCTCTCTTTTCCTCTTTTATCTTTATTCTTTTAAAATTCTAGCAAAAATTAATCAAAATTGGCCATTGGACCTATTTATAGAAAATTGGTACATGTACACCGGTCAAGCGCATATTTGGCCTAAAACCTGCATTCAACAACAAATATATATTTAATATCTTACTGTTATTTCTTCTTGTAAGTTGGTAAATGGTATGGGCATGTATCCACTAATAGCACGAGTTTTATGTGCATGTTTGCAATTTGTGTGCATATTTTTTGTCTGAGTCAACCAGATTTTCTTATGTCATTGATAAAGATTACCCGGAGTAAACGTCTTTTATTTTTTGCAAAAATAGGCAACAGCCCAACTCAATACAAATATCAATTCTGGTGGTCTTTCATAAGCTTTGGGCCACTAAACTCTGTTTGTTCTGTGAATCGCTGTTAATATTAGGTTCTATGTGCTGGTAAAGATCTAGCAACGGAGCAAACTGCCAGTCGGATGATTAACTTATTGAGGCAGCTTCAGCAGACATTGCCAGCTTCTACCCTTGCATCTACGTGGTCAACCCTGCAGCCACAGCAGCAGCTCGCGCTGCAGTCGATTCTCTCATCATAGGTTGGTCTGCATTGATTGTGATGCTTTCGTTCTATTCACAGGGGCTCACCACCCTTCTCATGCTCGTGTTCCATTGCTTTGATTCCCTTCTCACCTTTGGCGTCTGCGTGCTGTGCCATATTATTTGGCGGTGTCTAGTGTGTGTGAGTTGGAAAGGGGAGGGGGAAGGGGTTTGGTATGAGTTTTTCTGTTCATCATTTTGTTACATATGTTGCCATTGGTAGTGAGAGATATAAGGGAGAAATGGTAAATGTCCAATGTCTTGTGCTGCTTATAGTGGTCAATCTACATCACTAAAACACTACGATTCAAGTTAAAAGATTTTGTGAGGCAAATTTTGTACCAATTTCTGCCTTCTCTGGTTTACAGCCTATTATTATAATAAAGTTGTTCATTTGAACTGTAATGAGGTGGTGCCTCATTAGATCCTACAATTGAGGAAGCTCTGTATCCGGGGTCACCTTTTATTTGTTTGGTTGGTATTATGGTGGATTTGTTACATTTAAAATTGAAATGTCATCTTTTGCCTCCTCTATTTCATGTTTCGTCATAGGCTTAAACGCTGAGGTGAAATCAATTTTGAAGTTTAGCCCAAAGTTAGAACTAAAATTTAAAATATTGTTTTCGGCTTTTTGGAGTGAGTTTGTCATGTAAGAGAATATTATAAACATTCTAAATTCCAAAATTGGTCTTTGTGATGTGGGAAAAAACATTGCGTTCGTTTGACAATATGTAAATCCTTATAATATGAAAATCTTGCTCACTAAAATGTTTTTTCTTTTTTTCTTTTTATATTATGAAAAACCAACTGAGAAGAAATTGTTGTGCATTGAAATATTGTCATTGTTGTCCTCCCAAGATTGAGAGGATCTATATCTTTTATAAATATGTAAAATTTTTCTCTCAATTGTGATTAATAGCTTTTAAAAAGTAAAAGATTAATTATTGATAGGTCTGATGTCTAGCGGGCCATCTCAAAATTTGGTCCGTAGAAGGTTTCTCGAAAGTAGTAGTCATGAAGGACTTCTTGTAGCTTCAATGGTGGTGGTTCATCACACGGCCCGTTAAGCCCAAGGTTTACATAGCAGTACGATTAGCTCAAGTAAGTCGACCCGGAGATATTCGACTAGAAACAAGTGAGTAGGGTTGCACTTAGTTTCGCGATGCAATAGTCTAGATAGCATAACAGGTAGAACCTATCATAATACGGCTGCGATAACTGTCCTGACAACCAACAAGTATCTGTAGAATATTCACCTATACAATGTATCACTCCCAAATAGTGATTGTAGCTCTGTAATATTTTTAGAAAGGCAACAGTTATCATTGGTAGCCACCAATGATTGCTGAGACGGCTCAATGTATTAACCGTGAGGCTAGTGAAGGCTACACTACGACGCTATAAATACTCCTTTACCTCTGCGATGGAAAGGGACTTTGGGCCCAAAAGCATCTCTAAGGCTTGATTTCAAGGCACTCTCTAAATCCTCAAGACTCCCAAACATGACGAGACACCGCCAAGTCGCTGTTTGCTAAGCGCATATCTTTCTCTAAGCCGCTACCTTTTAAGCGCAGCTCTCTCTAAACCGCTTACTGTCGACCGCATCTCTTTCTATAAGCTGTTCCCTGCCAAGCGTATATCTCCAAACCGTTTTTTAATTGAGCGCATTTCATTTTTTAAGCCGCTCATCTGCTGGGCGCACTATTAGATTAAAGTTCTCTAGCTAACACTTAATCCCTAAGTACATGTATATATGTATTATTTTATATTCATCTCATATTTCTATACATTTAGGAAAGATTTCTGACTTGAGTATGGATAAATTGGAAAGCGAGTCCTGCCATTTTTTGACATTTTGTTTGTTAGTTGTTGATATGTAGAATCCTGGTTTAATATAACGAAGATCTGGCCCATTTCAATTAAATTTGTCGGGTGTAATCAAGTAGTTTTTTAATTTATTTGATAATTCGGATTTAGAGATGTATTAATTATATAAAATAATTAAATTATAACTTTTTTTAAAAAAAATTAGTAATTAAGATTGAAAAATTGAGATAGTATACTTCATGTTCTAACTTTTATAGATTCTTGATGAGAAAGAAAAAGGGCTTGTAGTTATCTACTTTACTATATGCTCACGCAATGACATACATTCTTTTACATTTTGTAGAAGAATATTAATCACATCCGTAAATATTATTATTTTATATTCGTATCCACATCAGCAAGTATATATGTTAACATTCATGCTCATGCTCCATTTTCCAATGATAACATAAAATAAAGTAATATTTTAATTTATTATTTAATGTCAATATTTTATATTAGAAAAACAAATTTCAATCATTTAAAAAAATAAAAAAAAACTTGATATTTATAAATTTCATGCTCCATACTCGATGATTGTGAAATACACGTGCTGAATATCATCGCATATATTTATCTTATTATTGACGCTAATGATTCGGTATAATTATCTCTAACAATAATATTATATTAGTAAAGTTTAATGTCCTATGCACGTGTTGAATTGTCTAATTGGCTGGATAAATATTGATGGCTGAATTAATTGAGTTTCATAAAAACAAAATAAAATGAACTCCGTTTAGCCCTTATTTTACCATAAATAACAAAAAAACATGTAATTATTTATTTTTCCATTGTTTTTACCCATCAAAATTATTAAGAAAAAAAGCGCAAAAATTTAATGATATAAAGCAAATAACCACTCTTAATCCTCTCTCATGGGAGAGACACAACGAATTTCTCCTTCAAGAAAAGTGGAGAACAAATTAGAATATGATCCAAGTTTTTCTCATTTATTTGAATTTATAAGGAGGCAAATACCGATACGGCTATAATAAATATATGATATAGAGTAAAAAATCTAATCTCAATTTAGCCAAAAAAACTCAAAAAATCAAGTATGAAACTGATATTTACTATATTTCAGTTTCAGTTGTACCGAATCTCTTTAACAATCTTAGTTATATAACCCTATACAAGCGATCAACTCAGGATAAGCACCGGCACAAAGAAGATATGGTTGCGTCCCTCGGGCGCCCATCATGGGTAAGTGCATTGGTGTCTCGGGAGCCACATCACATGCTAATGCACAAGTGCTTGCTCGGACTCACCGACATTTCTGCAAAGGTGCTGCTTGAATGTAACTTTGAGTTGCCGTTCGGTAGGGAAGTATGGTACTTTTGTTACGATTAAGAGATTTGTCAACCCTAAGCCTCAACTTAGTTTGATAATTTGTTCAAAGATGTTCATTCAAGTATTCTACCTATCCAGACTTGCATCATCTACTGCTTATACACACACTGATCGCTAACTAATGCACAATTCGATCAAGTAAAGGCTGAATTGCCATATTTTCGGCTCTTGTAGGTAAAAAGTCTTGTCCCAGAAGCCAAGCCAATTAGCTAGTATGATTTGGTTTTCTGTAGCTCGGTGACTTTGTCGTTTATCTCTTATGGTTTAGATGATCTTGATTGTTCAATCACCTGTATTTTTTTTTTTCAATCTTTTGACTACTCTTTATGATAATGCGATATTATCGCATTCGTTAAAGTGAAAGTTATTTTGTTCTTTAAGGATTCTAACAAACAAAGCTGAGGCTGCTAATGATGGGAAGCCTCTGCCTCTATCAAAAAGCTCTTTGTGGCTTAACAGCTGGAGCCATTGGACCAAGTTTTGGTAGTCCTGCAGACCTTGCTCTCGTCTGCGTGCAAGCGGATGCCACTCGGCCTTGTATTCCATGCCCCTTTATCGTATTGTCTCAGATGAATGGGTTCTAGCTCTTTGGAAAGGCGCAAGTCCTACAGTTGTGAGGACAATGGCGTTAAACAAGGGAATGCTTGCATCTTATGATCAGAGTGTCTGAATTTTTCAGGGATTCACTTGGTACAGGCGAAGCTCTTACAGTAATTGGTAAGTTTATTTATCCATTTTTCATTATGATTTATTTTTTTCCCCCTACACAAATGCTTTGAGCTACTTACCACACCTCCTTCTAGTCCCGTTTCACCATTATTTTCTTTCTTTCGGTCCTAATTTTGGGGTTGGTTGTGAGTGAAATCATTTGTTGATTGTGAAGTTTGTGCCAATAGAGGGGATATGAACCGACTGCTACTTTGGCGGTTATTTGCAGTAGGTGCATTGATGTCTTCCCCAATGTCATGGTCAAACAGAGTGCCTATGGGATTGTATGTGTGCCCATTTAGCTAATAGAATACATCTCTTTTAGTTGATGGATTGTAGGAATTATTGCTTCATGATTTCCTTCGTAAGATGAGTTCATTGTGATTATAATTTTCTTGTTCAGGTTGTTTGTCCATGTCAAGATGTGACTAAAGAACAAAGAAGAAAAGAATGAGACGTTAAATCAGTTTAACATTCTAATATTTGTATCACCTTTTTGTTAAAATCTTGTAAAATTTTAAAGATTTTTCACCATTTCTCTTTGTGCATGTGTTATTTCCCATCTCCTCCTTTTCCTTCCTAACTCCTATTCCTTGTGGATTCACTCTATTGGAGAATACTATTTCTACGGAAAATACCATTTATGGGTATTTCAATCGAGAGATCTGAAGGGGGTATTAAGGATAAGATACCTATTAAGCACAAATTTTCCACGGCTCCATTTCAAACAAACAGTTGCTGCCACCATTTCAGGATCTATAAACACCAAGGTGCATCATCACCATGCACCACCGCCACTGCCATGTACCTCCAGTATAAACGCCCACCAGCTTGCTGATGTGCCACCATCCATCAGCCACCATATCAAAGTGCAGCAGATCCTGAAGTCTCATACCGTACCTGATCTTCCTTAAAGTACCCTCTTCATCCGCACGGAAATAAAATGAAATCCCTTTTTTGCCATGACTCTATTTGCCATTTACACTGACACCGCAACGATGAAGACAGCTGCATGGATCTGAAACGGTGACAACCTTTTTCAAACAAATGAGAATTAGAATTCTATTACTTCCTCTATTTTCAAAATGATGGCCGTTGCTTGCCTCCATCGGAAGATGTCCAAACTTCATCGCAATGCACCACCACCACAACATACCTAAGGCAGCAACGGCCACCAGCCTGCTGGTGCACCATCACCGGCTACCATCCTTTTATAAAGCATAGTGGACCCTTAAAGATCCAAGCGCGAATTTCATCATTTACAAAGTCCACTGTTCATCTCAAGAAAAATGAAGACAATCTCTCTCTCTCTTTCTGAGTGTGCCACCTCCCTTGCTCTGCATCTCTCTGCTCTCTTCCCTGCAATTACTACCACCGCCACCGCCGCCACCAGGAAGACACTGGTCCATAACTCTGTTTTCAGGTGTATTTCAGCTGGTCAAAACTTAAATAAGTTGCAAAGTGATTTTAGCGTGATGCTAACCTTGTTGCCCTTTCTTATAGGAGCCAGTGCTGTTTCTGGAGTCTTCGCTTCAGCCTGCAGTCTACCATTTGATTATGTTAAGACTAAAATACAGAAAATGCAACCTGATGCCGATGGGCGGTATCCGTATACTGGCTCTTTGGACTGTGCTATGAAAACAATGAAAACTGGTGGGCCCCTCAAGTTCTACAACGGATTTCCTGTCTACTTTGTCAGAATCGCTCGGCATGTCATGGTACTCCTCTCCCTCATCCCCCTCTCTTGTACACATGGAATTTTCTGCTAAATATTTGTCATGATATCGGTTAGTATTCTTCCTGTTCTCCTCAATTGTGATTTCAGGCTTCTAAAATCTCATTGTGTTAAAGCAAAATATTGAATTTTATGTTTGAAGATGCTTCCTAAGTTTGGGCAATTACTTACAAATTCTGGATTGACACATGTTTGTGACTCCCACTTGATTTTCCTTTCTGTCAGTTTTCCCTAGTTTTGGCATTACATTCGGCTCCATAGATAATTTTCATCAAATTTACATTTTAGATGACAAATAACATTTTTTACAGATATCTCATACTATTTGATGCGGCTGTGACTCTTGGAAGTGGTTGCCTTTTCAGTTGACATGGGTATTCCTGAACCAAATTCAGAAGCTGGAAAAATCTACCGGGCTATAGAAATCAGGGACAAAGATACTCTGCTCCAGGCATTTGTGTGACACTGGTAACAAGAAAATCGGATTTGAATTATAATCGAGGCTGGTTTTCAGTAACTTCTCCGCAACAGACCCCTTATTCCATGATTTTGCTGCAATTCGTTTACCTAGTTAGCAATTCTGAATTGCAAACTGCAACACAATTTTTCGGAGTAGGAATTTTTCTGATTTGTCTGGTACCAGTGCTGGGTAAATTCTTTCTTAGAGAGTAGAGTGCCCAACTTTAAAATGGTTGAAGGCCAGGTTGTTCAAGGTTGATTTAGTTAGTATATCAGTTTGCTGTCTGAATTCATCCTTCTTCTTTTCCTGGGATATGCTCAGCATGCTTTCAGCTGCCAATCATGTTTATGTTGGTTGCTTGAATAAAAAAGAACTTAGGAAATTTAACTTGATCTTGTGTGCCTTGTAGGTGAGATCAAGCTAGCCATAGTGGGAGGGAGGGGGAGGCACTTGATTCCTCTTTTGGAAGCAACACAAGACAAAAATTTTGGTTTAAAGATGGCAGGCAACATATTGCTGGCAATTAGTTTTTAGAGCTAAGCCATTATTAGAGGCGCATGAATTCAGGTGCTAATAGATAAACCGACCTATCCTTCCTAATAGTTCCTCATAATATTAACCTAAGCCTTAAAGATTACCTTTGTTCCTTCTGCAAATTTAAATGCACCTTGAAACATTGAAAAATATGGTGTTATATTTGGTACTTAGGCATTAAGCATTCTTGCACCTTTTCTGTTACTTTGCGTTTTTGTTTCTTGTATATGTTTATTAGCATCACTGAACCTTTTCTCTTCACGCTGAGTTGGGTCAAAAAAGGGAAGGATGGAAAAGAGAGGAGACACATTTTGGTTGTTATAAAAAAATAAGATAAAATGGGATAAATATTACATAAAAAATATGTTTACTAGGAATAATGTATAAATATTGCATTAATTGATTTGTATGGGAAATAACCATTTCATCCAATAAAAAAAGGAATTGCAATTCTAGGTATTTCAAGTGATGATAAACATGTCAACGGGCTACAGAGTTGGCTGGCAGCGTAATTATGGGTGAGAAGCGTTGATGGGGGAGTCCGGCTCTGGCAGAGGTGGTTTGCGCCTGCAGGGAAGATGGCTGCAGCCGACTGGGGAATTGCAATTCTCTGAGGTTTTCATAACAAAAATACCACCTCCACCCCTAGCATTAGTTATTCTAACTTCTCTCCAATTTCAATTCCTCAAAATATTCAGTACCCCTCAAAATTTCAACAAAATAAAAGACTTGCAATTCATTTAAAATAAAGCATTATAATTTCACTCAAACAAGTCATAAACGTATTTGTGCTGTCAATAAATTCTGGCATCGCATATGGGTCAAATGATGCTGGATTAATAAGACAGATTTTAATTGACAAATTTGATCCAATCCTACAAGACTATTGAACAAAAATAATTCAAGCTCAAAATGTTCAAAAGTATTTTTTAATAGTTTTGCCAGCTTTTTAAAATGGCAAGAATTTAAGTGAAATAACTGACAGTAACATTCAACCCTATACACATTTTGAAGCTATCATAAAAATAGCTTCTCTATAACGTAAAAGCAAGAGTGCATATATCCTCGCCCCTCTTTAAAGCCAAATATAGGGCAGTCGACAGGAACAGCAGCTTCTTATGTTTCTAACTGAAGAGACATTTCCTCGTAACTCAAATCTAAAAGGAGTCTCAACCATCAATACATTCAATACTCAAGCCACATAATTGTCAGGTCTTAGCAAATATAAAATGGATTCTAACTGCTAAGGAATTTCTATGATGCTAAGAACCTTACTGCAATATAAGTGTAACTTGAGTTTTTGATTGTCTTTCAGGAAAATGGAAAAGAAAGTGAACACAACTTCTGGATTGTGGAGGGCGTCCGGAAACACTGTAAAAGTTACCTGGTATGCAGCTCAACCTCTCAACCAGGTGTTCCGATATGATGAGTTGTCTCGTAAGGAAGCATCATGGGGCTTGTATTCCATCACATAACTGTGGGGAAGCTTCAAGTGTCGCTTGATCGAATCTCTCAGAGCCATAACAGCCTATGTTTATAAAAGAATAAGATCAGCATAACACATTTGCAGTACGAAGTTAAGATGAAAAGAAGACAACTAAAATAGCACATTGCTAACCTGATGATCAGATGCATTGCGATTCCAGACACTTAATATATCCTCATTGAATCTGACGCTAAGGACAGCGCCACATATGTTATCTCCATAGTCGAGCTGATCACCAACCAAAGCCAATACCTGGAAGCAAAAGACAGACCAAAGAATCCAAACAAGATGAGAGGCTTCAAATGATGATTTGACATCACACCATAAACTGAATGGAATAGCCACCACAAATTGATAACAAATCCAAAAAAGTAAAGTTAAAACCACTTACAAGATCCTCCCAAAAGCGCCCCGAGACTGCTTTCTTAAATCGGATGATCCACTTACCACCATTGCAATTAGCAGAATCCTGATCATAAACATTCATAATTAATCAAGAATGGGTATTTACATTCTTTAGACAATTAGGGACATAATGATGGTTCGACAATAAAAAAATTGGGTGGTGACAGGAAAATTCGTCATAGTAACATGTTTACCTCCCATAGTGGACGAATTCCTTCCTTGAAAAGATGCAAATCAGTTGGGGTTGGCAAAGCTGAAGGACGAACCAAGTGACAATAGCAGACCCAAAAACCTTCAACCTAGAGATCCAAAGGCAAATAGCCACATCACCAACAGAACAAGAGTAAACCAATTGATCCATTAGAGAAGAAAAAAGCAATCATGCAACTAAGATCATAATCTTACTGTACTGAAATCCACAATTTTCTTTATATTCTCTTCATACGATGTTTGAGTACGAACTCCAGGTGTTCGGCGAGTATACCAGAACACAAATTTATACTGCTCAGAAAAATATTAGAGCAACATTAGTTACAGAATGCGCATAGTCATTACAATTTCCAAAAATTTAGGAGTCAATGATGCAAAACAATTTGCTTTAACGAGCTAACTCATGGGAATTTCATACAATGGGGTAAAAAGAAAGAGAACAGAACAATCATCAAAGCATCTGGGTAGTGCCTACTAAGTACAGGATTACTATTTGTAAATTAAAACACACTTTCTCAATGCATGTAACATCTTGGAGGATCGGCAGAGATTTACATATATAAGTTCAATAGGTGAACTCTCAAGTCACCCTAGAACCAAAGGGTAAAAGCTCTTTAGTTCATGCATGGTGATAACTGAGATATTCAAAGTTTCAACAAGCATCATTAGACAACGTAATGCACCACACAATACAGCAGAAACCTTGGAAAATATCTGAACAAGATTAAGAGAAGAAACAACTATATGATGGCTAAGGCCTTGTTTTTGTGGTCTGAAATCCATTAATCACTGAGATTAAATAATCAAGTTGCTGTGAGAAAATAACCTACTGCAATTAATATTTCTTCTTCTTACAAGCGAAATTCCTTTCAGGCAGGTCCAAACTACATTCATCTCTATAAAACTACAAAACCTAAAGGCCCACCACCATCATGAACAGAATTGGCACGTACTCATCTATTTGTTCCAGTTTACAAAATTTCAAAGGAAAGTGACACTACATATAGTTGCAAGAGTCCGCATATCACCAGCAACAATGACTAAAGAAGACATATCTCGATCCGTAGAATTCAATATCAACAAAAGGAGAACGATCAAACAAATTGTTAAAAGCATCCACCGCTACAACAACAAGCATATCCATGGATCAAATCTTTTCTCAAATACAACATTTCAGCAGTTTCACATCCACATTAACTTGAAATTAACAAACGATCCTAAACCGCCTCGACAAATTTCACGAAAATATTAAATTAAATTAAAAATGCGCAGAAATTCATCAAGTAAACAGGAATTAGATCCAATCGACATAAATCTGTTCCAGATGCCAGAAGGTATTAGGGGATTGAAGAAATGAGCAAAAAGAATGCAACAGAAGAAAGAGATGGGAATACCTTGAGGGGATGAAGGCCAGCCTTGACGTCGCGGGCCTGGCGTTCGCGATCTTCGGCTTCTCTCTCTGTCAAAGACTGATCGAGAGACGCTTGATTGTTGTTCGTATCGGAACCCTTGTCTTCTGCTTCTTTCTTCTCCCTTATTTCCATTATCGTCGCCTTGGAAGACTTGAAGCGAGAGAGGACTATAAGACCTCGTAAACGATAAATAGAAATTTTATTTGATAACTTCCCCGGCATTTATTTATTTATTTATTTGTATTAGTTTTTATAAAGTAAATGTTCTTATTAATATAAATAAATTAATAAAATATTAGATAATTAAAATGCTTATGAGAAATAAGTTATACTTTATTTATTTATTTTTTTTTGGTGTTGAGAAATCTAAAAAAAAGAAAAGAAAAAAAAAAGTGAAAAAGGATGATGTACAATAGCATCAAAGTGGGTCATTAAGCCTTAGGTAATAAGAATTAGATCGATGATTATAAGGGTTTTGATCTCATGGCAGAAATGTCCAATTATATTTACAGTCATTGTATTGTATTTTCAATTTTACTAATAAGGCGTGCCACTTAATTTTTATCTTTTTTTATTGTACTTTACAATATATTTTATTTTTTATTTCATAAAAGTTTTATAATTAGTGAAAAAGTTTTTATTAGAATCGTTGATGCCAATATAATTGTTAAGCTTTTAGATTGCAATTGTCGAGTACAACAATGATAGATCATGGTTTCTTCTTTCACTTATAGTAACTAGTGAATATCAAATAAATGTGATTTTCGCAGTAAGAATACTTGTGATTCTCAGGTTTTTTGTGACGCTAACAATTCATTATGCTTTCTCATCTCTCTCTACATAGTAGAAACTAGATTCGCCGTTTTAACTTATTTTTACATTTGTGTTGATTTTTATTCAGTTTGTATCAGAGAACTTCATTGTGTTGTTTGATCTAGTATAGTTCTTAGTATAATACAGACCGTAGAGAAGATGAGCTTCCTAAAGATCATCGGCTAGTTGGTGTATACTTATCTATAGCATTAGGCGGATGTTCTTATTTTCTTAAAAAAATGTGTTTGTTGCGCCAAGTCCAAAGAAGCCAAATGGTTACTATAGACTTATAGGTGATCTGATTTCCATTTCTACATAGAAGGTTGCTATTAAACCATGATGTAAAGGGATTTTGGTGCATACCTGGGTTGTCTTCCCTAAGCTTGTTTTGCATACAACCCTTGCACATAGAAAATCTCTAATAATATGAGTTGTTGATTTTAGAATTACATAGATCTCGGAGTTAGTTGTGGAAAATAATTTTCTTTTATATCACTTGACATTTGTAAGAAGCTTTGTCATTGAGCACCAAGCATTAAAAAGAATTCTAAAATTAGGTCAAATTTTGGGTCTCTAAAATCTTTCTAATCTATGTCATCGCCAAGAAATATATTTCGAATGAGTTTGTAAGCAGCTTTAACTTCGTAATATCCTAACCTACTATTCCAAATGATCTAGTCCTCAACGTTAGTATCTTTTGGCACATGAGTGATACGAAATTTATTGGTGTTATCCTCTACCCACTATGGCTTTTACAAATAAGATTAGATCATTTGCAAAAATTAGTTAAGAGAAGGCACGTCCATTTCTATAGGCTTTGATGGGTTTCCAAATGCCTTTAGCAATTTCATTTGTGATCAATTGGAAAAGTCATTCTATGCATAAAACAAAAGGTACTCGAAGAGGGAGGGTCACCTTGTTCAATATCATAAGTTGGTTCAAAGGATTCATTAGTTTTTCCATTTTAGAGAATCGAGAAGGAAGATGTTGTAATGTATGCCATGATGAGATTAATTAAGTCAATCATAAGTTTAAGGATTTATAGGGTTTGAGTATAAATTTTCATTTAATCTTGTCATATGTTTTAGCAAGGTTTATTTTGAGAGCTGTCTTAATATTTTTTTCAAGAGCCTTACCTAAATAGTAAATTATTCTTATGCAATAAAAATATTGTCTTGAGTTTTCCTATTAGGAAAAAAGTTAGTCTAGGCTAGACTAATAATTTAACCGATAAAATGTCCAAATTTTTGAATGATGATCTTGATAATAATTTTGTAAATAATACTGCATGATGTAGTGAGTCTAAATTATCGAAACCCTTCTAAGGACGAGGTTTGTTGGGATGAAGACAAACATGGTTGCTAGCATCTAACAAGCTATCGTCTTCGAAAGCTTCAACGGCAACTAGATGGATATCGCCCTTAAGTATATTCTAAGAGTTATGAAATAATAGAGTGAAAACTATCTAAACTATAAGAGTTGAGATTCTTCATTGAGAAGAAGGATTGTCTTGCCTCCTCTAATGAGGGTGTCTTACCAAGGTCAGATTGAGGCCTCTAGTAGGTAGGCCAAAGCCGAGAAAGATGGGTTTTGAGAGTATGTGATGGGTCACTATAGATATCCTTGAAGTATGTCACGGCCCAATACTTAATGGTATCATTTTTACTAATCCACTCGCTATTTGTCATGTGTTGAAGAAAAGTTGGTGTTCTTTTGAATTCCTACTAATCGAGAGATATCTTATCCAATCAACGGTTAGAATTTTAAGTTTGGTCGATGAATTATAACTATTAAATAAATTTTATTTAAATAGTAATTCAATTTCTATCATTTATCGATCTAATTTTTGATTTTATCTATTGAATAGATAAGAAAATCTTTTCACTAATTTTTATAGTTAAATGAATAAGAAACCTCCCATTGAAAGGATCCTAGCATCTCTCTATTATCTGGTACTAAGATATCATCATCAGTACTCTTATCTCAAGTATTTTATCGCCTTTTTCCTCTCTATCAAAATGACTACATTATTCTAAGAGCTCATCATTAGTTATAGATAAATTATGTCTTCATTTTTTTTAAAATTTTTAGAATGCCTCTTGGGCAATTTATTATAAAATGAGATCACTAATAGAATAGTAGTTTTCTCACTATTGAATCACCAACTCTAATATAATTAAAACTTAATTTTCAACATTTTAGAAAAACATCAAAGAAACCTACCAAATAAATATAAATATAGTAAAATATGAATATGGATTTTTTTGTTCATAGAAAAATATTTTTTTTCCTTTTATTATGAAAAAAATTAATTTTTTTGGTTAATCAATAAAAAGGTCCATAATAATGGTAAATAATAAAAAAAAGGAAAATAACTTAAAATACTTGAAACATTAGTCCATATCTCATTATAAAATTTATTTACACGTTATAAGTATGAAACGGATTTTTAAATACATTATATAATAAGATTCGCTATCTTATTATTATTTTTATTTGGAAAGTCAATTTTAAATATATTATCTTTAGGATTTTTATTTAATATTGAGACTTACATTATCCTTTATTATCTATTTATAATTGACACCTACATTGGCCACGAGGCGGGACCATTGGTTTGCATGGATACATTTGTGAAATTATATAATTTATTAGAGCACTCAAATTTATTCTTTAAATTATTATTTATATCTAAATATAGATGCTCAAATCAAAACAGATATCACATTGGACTATTTGAATTTTATTAAGATGTCTAAACTTTAAACTTTATAAATAAATAACTTAATTTAAACACTTTAAATTCAAGCTTCTATCCATCCTCGATGATGCCGAATTTCATTTCATTCTTTTATTCTTTTCTCCTACCATTTGTGCCATCTCTTCACGCACTCATTTTCTTCTTCTCTTTAATGCTCGTCGTTCTCTTCACGGTTGCTGTGCCGCTACTATTGTCGTCGCTACCACTCAAATCAATTCTAATTTACATCATTCTCATATCGAAAAAATATTACATATATTTTAAAATATTATTGGATGATATGATAAATAAAATTAGATTGTTGATGGGTAGGTTGAAAATAATATAATTAACTATTGTTAAATCTCCCAAAATGGGTATATTATTTGGACTTATATATTATTTGTGACTATTTAACAAAGAAAAAGGTGTTTTATGTGGTTGTTTGCACTATTTATTGGTTTCCTATTAAGCTTGTAAAAATAATAATAATAATAATAATAAACTGATATGAGATTTCACAACATTTTATCCAATCATGTGGGACATTCAGTCTTATATAGCAATATAAAGGAGAAATTATATAATAATTCTAACATATAGTTTCATTATATAATATAATTAACTATTAAAAATATATAATGCTTTATAACAGACAGGTTAAATCTTATTGATTATTAAATTTGATAATGATTATGTATTTTTAATCAATAACTAAAGAAATATAATGTCGTGATGCTATTAGGAGTACTTAATAAACCGTATGCCTAAAATATCTAAATTATACTGTTTGTAATATTATTCTAAATTTAAATATTTATTACAATTTATATGACATATTAAACTATTTATATTGATAATTTATGCTAAATAATAATATTTTCTAAAAGATTTTAAAAATAATTAGAATAATATTTTCAAGACAAGCAAATTTTATTTGTTATATTGTTCAATTATTACATTCTTTCTTTTAAAATAATCATATTTTATTTATCCTATAATTTACTGATTGGAATGAACAACATTTTAGGAAGAAGAACCAAACCAAATTAAAATTCATAGCAGATTCATGTTTCAGGATTTGTGTGAAATGGAGTTTCAATTTTAAAATACAACAAATAGATTGAATGGATATATGTGTTGGCACAATGATAATGTGAATTAGAATTTAAATGAGCGATGATTGCGACAACAGTAGCAGTGGCGGTGGCGGCGGCGGCGAAGAGCATATGAGTGTTGAAGAAGAAGAAAAGAAAACCAAACAAATGGCACGAGTGAGAGGAGAAAATAAGAGAGGATAGAGAAGAAAAAAGGCATACTATGATAGATTGATGAAAGAATTTAAAATCTTTAAATTATTGAAAAAGGTTAAATTTTAGAGGCCTAATAAATTTAATTGGTCCACTGTAACATCTTTTTTAGTTTAAATGTTTGAATTTAAATATAAATATTAATTTAGACGGGTTAATATGAATATTCTAATAAATTATTTTTAAATGGTTATAATGGAATTACTTAATCAAAGTTTGGTAATTAATTGAGTGAATCCGAACTTTATGCTAAAAATGAAAAACCATATTAAAAATTATGTACACATAAATGATGAGGAAATAATATGCAGAGTAAAAATATTGTTTGCAATGAGCACATAATTATTAAAAATAAAATATCATGCAAAGTATTTTGTTTGAATTATTCTTAATTGACCCTTTTATTTCAAGCTAATTACTAGTATGACGTACCCTTTTTATTGCTAAATTAGGAAACAAGAGATTATATAATATATTACAACATCTTATTATTTTATAATATTAAAAAATAAATTAAATAAATAAAATGGACCCTATGGGGTGTATGATGATGGAATTATTCTATTATTTTTATTTCATAGATGAAGTTTTGATGAGTTCAGCTACAATACGGGTCGATTTAACAGCAAGCAAAACTGAATAAGGAGTAAGGCCCAGGAAACTGTCAGTCAACCTATCTATTGTGAGCAAGCTTAGGGCGAAACGACGGGCAATGATCAGCAGACAACCTCTACAACCCACATGATTACAGCCCAAGTCAACCTTCCACCTTAGTAATAATAATCTGGCAACGGAGAAAATGCCAGTGTAGCAGATTCCAACCAATGGTAGTAGCAATTAACCATAGGGAATCTGTCCCCTATCGGATTCAAATGATATTCCAGTCAATCCACGCAAGAAATAGCATGGCCCTTGTCGAAAACCATCATCTATGGTCACATTATCGGCATAAGACAACATTTAACAACAATGACTTTCATCAACATCCCAACGGTCGGCAAATCCTAATGGGGTACATCTCACGAGTTTTAACGCCAAAACATTTTCTACAAAGTATTACAAATATCCTTTACTACTGCAAGGAGGAGAGGTTGAACTCGGCATCGCAAGAAGAGAATGAGAACTCTTGAACAGACAAAGAATCGACTAATTTAGCTGAAGTGACCCTCAAACGAGATACAATAGCTCAAAAATAACCAAGCTTACTTTCCCCGACAGAACTCTTTCTTCTCTTCACAAAGCTGTTTGTCATCGAGTGAATCATTAATAAGCCACACCAGTCAAGTGCCTTCCTTCCTAAGCCACTTCTCATTGAGTGCACCCTAATAAGTCACTCACCGAGTGCCACATATCGAAACTCAATCTTCAATCTTCCCAAATCGTTTCCTGCCGAGAGCATATAGGAGCCCAAGCCAGCTCCAACATCCTCGCATATGTGTAACTCTGTATTCTTTATATTCTTCTTACAACTTTTTATTTCTTGATAAAGGTTTCTGATTTGAGCGTTTGAGGATAAATTAGAAAATAAGTCCCACCAATCCTCTGACCTCTCGTTCGTTATTTGTGGTATGCAAGTTTCATATTAATAAGGATGAAGATCGAACTTGTTTCAATTCGCTCCACAATGAAAGATCAAGTGACTACTTAATTCATATTATAATTTAAATCTTAAGAAGCATCAAGTTTATTTCATGATAAGGGAATAATAACAATTTTGAAAATATAAGGATTTGTAGTGTTATCTATAAATATGAGGCTTCTGTATTTTATTAATTTAGCCACAAAAGATAATTAAAAATAAATTACAATTCTATTGTTTGTTTGCTTATATATTTTTTAATTTAATATCAATTGATATTTAAATATATATAATGAGATATGTTCAATTTATTTTCACTACATATGACATATACGTGATAAGCTATATCTGATCAGTACGATTGTAATCGGGGTTGCCCGAATCAACTACAAGGAAAGAATAAATGCCCAAAAAACAATGGCCCACTAGAAAGCCCTCGAAGTTCATTAAACAAAGAGCTCGGTGGTTGCTCCAAGAGATGCAACCCAAACCGTCAACCATTGAATACTAATAATGGATAATCATTGGATAATTTCACACGGTTACCACACCAAATTAATGGACGAGAACCATACTACCCAACCATTAATTGAAAAGCGACAGTTACTTGCACAATGAACGCCCCTCACAACTACAAATGTGTATCGCCCATGCATTAATTCAAAAGTTTACCAATCAAACGACACATCTCACTCTAAATAGAACCTCTCCCCCGTAGAAGAAGAGGACATTGGGAGGAAAAAAAATTCAGAGGACATTCAGACATATAAAGACTAGACAGTCTACAAAATCAGACACTCTCTCACATGGATACGTCATTTTCAAAACCGTTCTCTCAACCGAGTGCACTTCAAGGAGTACAACCCTCTGAATAATAACACTTAATCCAATTCACTTGTATTTTTATACTTATTTCTTGGAATCAATCTCATCCAAGTAGAAAAATTACTGACTTGAGGGTCTGATAATATATTAATAAGTAAGACTCGTATTCCTATTATATCTTATTTGTCTTATTGTGGTGTGTAGGATTTAGATTTCGAGTGACAAAAATCAAACTCATTTCTAATCAGACGTCCGAATAATGTATCTTCCTAATTCGTTTAACAATCCAAATTTTAGAAATGTATTAATATCTATAATATATGTTATTTATTTTCATTATATTTTACATAAATAAAATTAAATTAAAAACTCTAATGAAATTATGATTGTACTGCATTAAAAGATTATATTTTGAAGTACACATTTTATTAGCGTATGTGATTTTGTCATAATTTGTTAATAATTAAAACAGATAATATATATCTATTTATACATAAATATTCTAATTATTTCAAAATGGGCGTTAGCAATTAACTTAGCTCATAAAATTATCAAAAATAATTTTTAAATATCATATAGGCGATACATAGGTTGATTTTTGACACATGATACATGTCAGTGTCAAATTATTAATTCGGCACGAAACTTTTTAGTATTTATTAGATAAAAATTTGTAATACATTAAAAATAAATAATTAATATAAAAAATATTATAATTTAAATTTATATTAAATTAAAATAATTTAAGATTTATTAGATTTTTACGTCTAATTATGTTAGTTCATAACTAAGCTAAAAATACGATTTGGATAAAAAAATTCAAATAGCATATATGTTAAATTTTTATTTTTGATGGGGTGGTATTAAAATGATATTACAAGGACAATTTTTAATAATATATCGTCTGTTTATTCACTCAGTGACCAAAAAATAATAATAATTTGATAGTTGGATACTATATCACTAAAAAAAATATTTTTAAAATATTTAGAAATTATCAACCCAATATTTCCGATTTTTAATTTGCATTTAACGTTTCATACAAATTGAAATTGCGATAAAAAAAAAAAAGGCACTAAAGAGACACATTTTACAAGGACCAAAAAAGAAAAGTGAAAAAGTGAAATTTTTCTACAACCTTATTTTGAAAATATTTTCAAATAATACAATACTCATTATATATATATATATATATGTTATGTGACAAATAAATATTTATTATATAATTATATCTTAAAAATATTTTAAGGTATTTTTTACCACTTAAAAATAAAATATGGGGCTAATGGCAGCCCTTTTACGTGTAGCAACCAACATTCCCCCCCACCCCCACCCCCCAAAAAAAATTAAAAAATGTTTTCCAATAAAAGCAATAATATTTTTATGAAGATATTTTTAAGATATTTTTTTAAATTTAATTAAATTACATAAAGCCTATACATTTAGTTATAATTATATTTGGCCAATTAATATTGATCAACAAAATATCACCTAATTTAAAATTAATTTAAAATAATATATAACTAATGTAGTAAATATTTTTCTAATGCGTATCTGAATCCGATTTTGAACAGATTTAATTTTCTTGATCGTTTGGAACTGGCTCCGTTCACCACGTCTGGACCCTACACACCACTATAATAAACAAGAGGTCAGGTATCGGTGGGATGTTGTCCCACTGAAAACACTTCGATTCTCAAATCAGTAACAAGCCTTCGAACTTCAAGAAGGTAAACTAATAAGTAAAAAGAGAGAGTGTGAGATTAAGATTGGTGGGAGTATTGGTCTGTAGATATAATAGACGTTCCCGTGACTCGTCGAGAATATGGTTTTCCGACTCGATGTTCGCAAGGAACGAGTGGGAAGCCTATGTCTGAAAGTGTAAAAGTTTAGAAGGACGGATCTCGGGGTGCGGATGAAGTCCCTAGAATCTGGAGTCTTGGAGTGGGATTGGCAAAGTAAGCAATTGTTTGCTTAGGTACGAGCGTAAATATGCTCAAGGATTTTTGTAGTAGCATTGTGTTGTATTTTTTGTGTCTGTGTTCAAGTTTCAGATCTATCCCCACAAAGTCCCCCAGAGTGGAGACTCTATAGGGTTATATAGACGGTGGAAAGTGTGACCTTCCTTGGCCAAGAAGGCATGATCCCTTCCTGGTGTTGGGCGGCCTTCCTTGAGTAGGAGGGCTTGACTAGCGTAATCTGATGGGATCATTTTCTTTCTGAGCAGATAATGGGTCTCCAGACTATTTGCCTTCCTTCTGTGCTTTTGTTACAGTTAGGCTCCATCGTGGGCAGGAAGAGAGAATCTGGCGCCTTCCTTATGGGAAGGGCGCTGAATTAGTTGATGCCTTCTTTAGAGAAGATTAGCTTCAAGGAAGGCGTAAAATCAGGGAAAGGATCGTTGCTTGTTGTGTACGGAAACGTCCGCCAAACTGGGCCTGGCCCATATTAGGTTTTATGTCTTTTCGCGGCCTCCTGTTACAATGCTTCCGATCAACGAAAATATTGACCGTCTTGAGGGAGCGTGTTGGCAGCTTGGTTGGCCCTCCGTGCGGTCAATGCTAGCGTTGATCATCTAACACGCGCCTAAACTTTTCTGGACTTTGGGCTGTTTTTCTTATCGGGCCTACCCATCACTAGCCCCCCATGCCGGTGGTCTAGATTCTAGCTTTCGGCATATTCCTGATGGGATGTGCTTATTTTTACTGACGAAGTCGTTGCCCGTTTGAAGAGGAGCCTTGAGCTCTTCCAAAACGTTGACAGGATTTGTTAACCATTTTTGGAAAATTTTCGGGCGACTTAGAGAAGGAAGCGTTGGCCACTAGCCGTCCTGTCAGAAAAGTGTGCCACGTGTCTTCATGCGGTATGTTCAGAATTTCAGTATTTAATGATTCGGATGATCTGATTCATCAGTCCCCTTTTGAGGAAACGACACGCGGCGGTGATGATGGTGCACGCTTTTGAGGCGGTTTTCGTGTTCATATGGGTTTTTAAATCGTTAGCTTGTTTTATTTTGAATTTTTTGCGCCTTCCTTCGTTTCTTCGTCTTCCTTATCCCGCAGAAGAAAACCCTAGCTTTGATCATGGCCTCCGTTGCCGACATTACCTCCGTCCTGAGAGAAAATGACGTGAAGGTGTTGTACGTGGAGTACAATACCCACAGGAGATTGCCTTCCGTGTTCCAAGGAAGGACGACAGAGCTTTCCTGCCGCCCACAGGCTTGTGACCGTATATGAAACCCATTTGAGGAGTGGGCTCCGCCTTCCAATTTTCGACTAGTTGATATCGATTTTTCGGGCGCTTCAGGTCCCCATTGCTAGTTTCATGCCAATGCCATTAGGTATCTATACTCCCTTTGTATTTTCCTTCATCAACACTCGAGGTTGTTGACAATGTCGATGGTTAGGGGAATCTTCAAGCTTAATCAGGGAGCGGAGTGGATTTCTTTATCCCCCCGCGGCAGTCTCGAGATAAGCGCCGCATTATACGACTCCCTGAAAAATTGAAAGAATCAGTTCTTTTTTATTAGTGTGGGTGAGTCCTGGCCATTGCCCAAAGAGTGGGGCCAGGTGCCTGAGGTGTATACGGGGGCACCTTCGGAAGCTGAGACGGCGTCCCTGGTTTGGCTGGTTAAGCTCATAGATAATAACCTGGGAGATTTCCGTAGAGACCCATGGTCTCTCGTGTCGAGACAAAGAAAGCCAAGTGGGCGCCTCTGTCTCCGGTCCAGAAACTGAGAATCCTGCCGCCGGAGGTCTTGGAGAGGAAGAAAAGGAAGAAGGGTTTTATCATTAGTCCTCGCCCGTTTGATGTCAGTCCTCCTAGTCCCAGGCAAAAGAAGGCGGCCTCGGTGGTGCCTTCCTCGTCGTCCTTAGGGCCAGACTATCTCTCTGCTGGACGTTTTGCGGGTGTAGGCACCACATCTGGGATAGAAGTGGAGCTGGCTCTTGAGGCTTATGAACCCAGGTTGAGCGACGGCATTGTTCTTACACAGCCTGCGCCGTCGGGGTTGACTCGGGATCCATCCATCGAGGCGCCTAGGCCGCGGGAGCTGTCCGTTGGATCGCCTACTGTGATAATTTGGACCGAGCGGCAGGAGCCGATTTGGAGCCCCTCATTTCCCAGGGAATCAGCCAGGACGGAGGATACTCCAGAGGATCCAATGGCGGAGTTCGTGGCTGAAGTCGCCGCCAGCCCTGCTGACATGGGTCCCCTTCCTTGCTCACTGCCTTTGGCGCCGGAACTGGGTGCCAGGCCAGATAGGCCAGCATGAAAAATTTGGGAGGTATAAATTCTGTTGCCCACCTTATCTTTTGGTTTGCCTTTTCTGATCCTTTCTTCTTTTTGTGTGTGTGCAAGCTGATAAAGTCTCGAGTGTAGTCGTCAAGTTGCTTAGGCAGAGAGACATGGTGATCTACGATAGGGACAGGGAGATCACCTGGCTCGATGCTAAGTTGGAGGCTCTAGGGGTGGAGTATCGAAAGGATGCGACTGCCCTAGAGTTTATCTTGGCGGGCATGGAGGCAGAGAACTTGAGCCTGAAAGATGAGGTCGCTCGTTTGAAGGAGGAGAACGAGCATGTTAAAGGGCACCTTGATCAGCTTACAGGGCAAATGGCTACCCTAGAGAACGACCTGAGCCTTCGTATTCGTCCTCATGAGGTTGCGGACATGATACTGGCACGGTTGTGGGAAGGGATCAACATTATCCGACGTATTGTGCGGCTAGTTGATCCTGACTTCCCCGTGGATCTTATCAATTTCTCAAATCGGTCAGCGCAGCGTCGCGACAGCCTAGTGGGAGAGCCTTGAGACAAACAGGGGTCACCGTCGCCTCCATAACTTTTTGTGATTGTAGTTTTTTTTTTTTTTTTTGGTTTAATAGTGTATCTTACCATTTAGTAATAATACAAATAACTTTGTGCATGTCACACGTTCTTACTTTTTACAGCTACTTTTTATATTTTGCTTCTTCGCTGTTCTTGGCGGCCAACTGGGCAGGATTCCTGTGAGTTGGCCACCCGTCTTGTTTTTGGGGCGTTCATGACGTTTTCTAGGCCGTTGTGTGTGTTAAGCCAGCTTAGTATTCGCTTGTGAGTAAATCTTGGTGGTGCTGCCCAGGTACAGACTTGGGCGGCCTGCTTTAGTGGAGCATTTTGCTCTGATCGACATCGTTGACTGATCACGCTATCTCCTTGTGAAGGATGTTGTCGCGTGTGCTGTGTTAGCCCCCTAAGATTTTTTTACCTCTAATGGGCCACTTAGATGACTAAGGTTTAGATACGACCACTCATGGGCCGCTTGGATGACCAGAGTTTATATACGACCGCTCATGGGCGGTCTGAATGACCAGGGTTTATACACGATCGCTCATCGGCCGTCTGGATGACCAAAGTTTATATATGATTACTCATGGGTCACTTGGATGACCAGTGTTTAGTAACAAGAGGGTGAAGACCCTCCCGACTTAGGAGCAGCTTAGGTCGTTTCAAACCTACAATGAAAACCACATACATATATGCATACCACAGAAACGCAACATGCTAAAAAAACACTTGTTTTAATAATTGAATCGTGCACACAAATTATTACATACAATTATACAGAATACATACCTAGGTCCCTATTGGAAGTAGCGTTTGAGGTGGATTGCGTTCCATGTCCGCAGGATCAACTTTTCGTCCTGGTTTTGGAGCTTGTATGCTCTGTTTTGCAGGACGGCAGAGATTAGAAAAGACCCTTCCCAATTTGGGGAGAGCTTGTTCCGAACGGGCACCTTTCCCGTGGCCTCGATACTCCGTAAGACCAAGTCTTCGTCATCAAACTACTGCGCTTTGACCTTCTTGTTGTAATAGCGGGCGATTCGATATTGGTAGGCTGCAGTCCTTATTCTAACGACATCGCGGGCTTCTTCTAGCAAGTCTAGGTATTTTCGGATCTTCTGAAAGTTAGCCTGCGGGTCAAAAGATTCTACCCTAAGACTTGGAAGCCTGATTTTGACCGGGGTCACCGCTTCAGCCTCGTAGTAGAGGCTAAAGGGCATCTCACACGTTGACTCCTTTGGAGTTTTTCGGTAAGACCAAAGGACTAAGGTGAGCTCATTTACACAGGAGTCCCCTGCGTCCTTCAGCTTGGTCTTGAGCCCGTGGAGTAGTATTCAGTTCGTGACCTCCACCTGTCCATTCACTTGGGGGTATACCACTGAAGTATAGACTAACCTAATCCCAAAGCTGGTGCAATACTTGGTGAAGCATTTTTTTAAAAATTGAGTCCCGTTGTCAGTCACAGTGACTTATGGAACGCCAAACCTACTGATGATATTTTGGCAAACGAACTCAAGTGCATTGTGTTATGTGATTTTGGCTAGCGGGACGGCCTACTCACTTCGCGTGAAGTAATCAATGCCTACTATGATGAACTTTCTTTACCCGGTTGCAATGGAAAATGGGCAAAGAATGTCGAGCCCCCATTGCTTGAAGGGCCACGGCGCCTGAAAGGATTTCAGCTCGGCAGATGGCTGGTGGCGAAAGTTGCTGCAAAGCTGGCAGCTTTTGTACTTCTTTACAAACTCGAGTGCATCCTTTTTCATCGAGGGCCAATAGTAGTCCTACTGCATGATCTTGAATGACAGATTTTTGCCGCCGACGTGCGATCCGTAAATCCCAAGGTGCACTTCTCTCAAGACGTAGTCCGCCTCTTCAGGGTTTAGGCAACGGAGATACGGAGTTGAGTAGCCATGGCGATACAGCCGCTCGTCGACTATAGTGTACCAGCCGGTCATTCTCTTTATCTGCCTTGGCCTCTTCGCGTCTTTTGATAATGTCTCATCCGCTAGATACCTCAGGTAGGGTGTCGTCTAGTTTTTCATCCCAGAGATCTGCATTGCCTCATGTCCCTCTATACTGGGAGCGTTCTGGACCTCCATCATGTTCCTCGAGTACTGTTCTGAATTTTCGGCCGCCGCTGCTCTTGCTAGCTGATCGGCTTTCCAATTTTCAGTTCTAAGAACATGGATCAATGTTAGATTGTTGAAGTTGCGGGTGGCCTCCCTTGCCTTGGTCAAGTATTTGGCCATGTGTGAATTGTTTGCCTCGAAGTTTCCATTAACCTGGTTGATGATTAGCTCGAAATGGCTGTAAACAGCCAGTCGCTTGGCTGTGTACTCTTTTGCTAATATCTTAACCCGACTAGCGGGGCTTCATATTCGACAGCATTGTTGGTGGTTGGGAAGTCGAGTCTAAGGAAGTATTTCACCTAAAGCCCGTCAAAGGTTGTGAGGACCACCCCTGCTCCACTGCTTGTGTCTGTGAATGATCTGTTTACGTGGAGCACCCATTTTGGAGCCTCTATGTGCTATTTCGCGTTCTCCGTGGGCTGTTCTTCGAGAACTGGGGTCGTGGTCTTGACAATGAAATCGGCCAGAGCCTGTACCTTTATGGCTGGCCTGAGTCGGAACTCAATGTCGAACTCACCCAATTTGATAACCCATTTTACCAACCATTCAGAAACGTCTGGTTTTTGGAGTATGTTCTTTAGAGGCTAGTCGGAGAGAACTATGATGTGGTGTGCCTGAAAGTAAGGCATTAGTTTTCGCGCGGAAAATATAAGAGCTAAGGCTAACTTTTCTGTGCTCGGGTAGTGCGTCTCTGGGCCAGTCAGTGTTTTGCTTATATAGTAGATCGGCCGTTGGGTATCAGAGTCCTGGCGTACAAGAACAGAACAGAGGGACACCTCTCACTCTGCCAAGTAGAGGTACAGCTCTTCTCCGACCTTAGGCGATATTAGCAATGGTGGTCTAGCCAGATATTGCTTCAACTCATTGAAGGCCACCTGGCAATCTGCCGTCCATTGGAAATCGTTTGATTTTGTTCCCCTTAGAGTCTTAAAGAATAGCTGATACTTATCACCTGACTTCGTTAGGAAGCGGGACAAGGCTACCAATCATCCAGTCAGTCGCTGGACATCTTTGATGCTTTGTGGGGGAGCCATGTCTGCAAGGGCTTTGATTTTCTCTGGGTTTGCCTCGATCCCTCGTTCGAAGACGATGAAACCCAGGAATTTTTCCGAGGCTATCCTGAAGACACACTTAGCCGGATTCATCTTCATTTGACACTCACAGAGCACCTCAAACAACTCTGCCAGATTGTGGATATGGTCGCCTGTGATTTTACTCTTGACGAGTATGTTGTCAACATAAACTTTCATATTTCGAAACAAATTACATACCAAATATACGGGACTAACCAAATCTCATTTGTAGATAAACTTGCAAATATCAAATCAGAATTCGAATACAAATTAATATAGAAATACAAAACGAAATCAAAGAACCAAAGACTAATAGACCAACTTAAAAAAGGATCATATATATTTTCGATAACATTAAATCAGAGTCATCTACTATTTAGGCCCATAGATAGGGTCATTTTTATACTCTGTCTTCCATAGATAAAGAACGTGCTCACTATATTTTGATATCATTGACTTTAGGTGCAAACCTCAAATTTGGTACATATATTAAGATATTTAAATATATTAATATTTTATTTGATTTACTTACAATGGTTTTCAATAAAATACAGATGATATAGGTCAACTATAAATCGAGCATTCTTCTACCGGTGAAAAAGGGATTAACAAATATTTTTTCATTGAAAATAGAGCTCTCTTATTTGGGAGATGAACAGATAACAGATCAAACGTTAAATAATAGAGGTAGTGACCTCAATTCCCAATCAGTAAGACATAAATATTAATGTAAAGCATATATAGATTTCATACCTATTTTTATATAAATATAAGAATACATAAATATACCGTATCAAATATTTATTCATTTTTTTTATAAAATAATAAAATTCTCAAATATTTATAAATCTAGAGTAAAACCCTCAAATGATTAGTAAAAATATATGCATATATGAAAAAAAAATAAATATGATAAATAAAAATAGCATGTATGAATATTAAACCTCCGAAATATACACAAACTTTATCAAACACTGAAACAAACCAATTATAAAACTTATTATTTGCATCAATCTTATACCAAACAAATCTAACAAAATGATATTTTGAACTACTACTTCACTTCTTCCTCGCTCCTCTTCCTTCTCTCTTCTCTCTCTCATCTCTTCCTTTCTCCCGCGTGAATGCCCAACAGTACTGTTGCTCTCCCTTATAAACTTGAAATGGAAGTGGGGTATTATAAGCATTCTTTGTATTGTAAAATAATTTCAGATGCATTAAAATCACAATATGCATGACTTTATTTAGTGTTGGTGCACAAACGCCTATCAAATGTGACCATCCTAGACAAATAGTGTACGAGTGCTCTTTAAGCAAGTATTAGGTACAATATTTCCAAACAAATCCCGTATATGTGCCTCTCAAGTGCATATTACGTTCTAATTCACTAAGTAAATGATGCATGTATTCTTTTTAAGTGTTTATTATATGGCATTAGGTTGACTTTTGATCAAAAATTAGCTGACATTTATATGAATATTGTACAATCTTTCAATATCTTTTGTTACTCAGATAATTTTTGACCGATCTTATATAAACATCACATGACCTTTACTTGATTTCTTGACCAGAGTATTTCATGTATAAATATTATGTACCATTTAAATAATCTGTCCATTTATTATGATATATATAATGAAATGATCCAAAATTTAATGATAACTATCAACATTTATCCCTAAAATAAGTAATAATAATAATATAAATAGTAATAATGAAAATGACAATGTTGTACATAATACCTTTATTATATAGAGGTTCAAAGAATGATTAAATTATTTTAAATATATTATATGTACTTTAAAATTTAAAAAAAATATATATTTTTTTACTATTCAAACACGACACCACCGAATCGTAAAATGAAAAAAATTCTAAATTTTATAATCCAAACCTTGGCTACATTACATAGCAATTAAAAGCTAAACTGCAAAATGAGCTCACCTGATATTTATCGACAGTAATTATTTAATTGACCAAAAAAAAAAAAAGCAAAGTCGAAAAGAAATATTCTGAAACTCCATTAAAGGAGCTGGTGGGCTCAGTTGGGTCGCTCCGTATGTTATCATATGGAAGGATAAGCTTTCCAACCATCTCTATTTTGTATTGAATCTTCACTCGCAAGAGGAAGAAGACAGCCATGGAGGAGTGACCTTCTCTTACTGAAACTCCCATGGAAATCCCACCTTGTTTGATCCAATAATTCAACAATCATAGATTCCAAACCACCCACGAAAAAAAAAAAAAAGCTCTGAGATCAGTCTCGCCTCTGTTTCGATGCAATGGATCTCGAAGTGTGGGAATTCGTCTCTGATGACGGATTAGTTAATGATCTCCATGAAGATGGCATTGGGAAGAAAGTATTTTCCCGGGAAAATGTTTCCCTGCATCCAAACATCATGATTGACGCGAATTATTTCCAGAACTTTATTGATCCCCAGAAAAAAGTTGTTCATGTCTCAATTCGTGCTGATCCACCAGCACTTCCGAAGAGCCAAATTGATGAATCGCTTAAGGAGGAACCTAAGGTTCCTATTCAGAATAATCTCCTGCCATTGGAAAAGATCAAAGCTCGAGAAAAGATAGAACCTTTAAAAGCTGGTGAGCAAGAGACAATGCCCCTTTTTTTCTTCGAGAAAATGAAGGGCGATGAATTCGTCGACATGAAAATGGACTTACTCAAGTCCACAAACAGAGGATTTACCTCTCGAAATGATCTGGGAATGCAACAATTTGAGGATGACAAAGGTAAGCATAATGGCGAATCGAATGAGAATAGTAAGAACACTGCAAAGATTCAGATTGGGGAAAACAACAATGGAGGTTTGAGCTTGTTGAAGAAGTGGGCAATGGCTGGAATTGGTGCTTTCTGCTCTTTTGGTTTTGCTGCTGCCACCATTTCTATCATTGTTTTGGGCAGCCGCCAAAAGGTGAAACCCCCAGCAGCAGATTCAGACGCTTCGCTTCCAAATCTACGTAGATGATAAGGTTAATTACTTCTAAATTATCCTTCTTCTTCTTCTTTTAACTTTGCTCTCAGATGTTACACTGCGCAATTCAATTTATTGATCAATTTTTTTTTTGATATAAAAATCCATCTTAAGCCATCTGATCTTTTTGAATTGGATCTTGATATGATATTTAAGTTTTTAGACCGATGGATCTAGAATTTCAACTATTCAGATCATTAATTTGTTGAGAATTTTGATAAAATAATATAATAAATTATCAACTAAATTAATTATTATAAGTTTAAATTATAGTATTAATTTTTTAAATAATGTAAAATAAGATTATATTTATAATAGATTAAAATATAATCTAAATCGTACTAAAATTTCTTTGATCAAATGAAATTAAACCCCAAAATCCCTTATTATTAAAAGAATATTTTAACACATTACATAAAAAAAAAATTGACTCTTGCATATTTAAATGCACCGACAAAAAACATTTATACAATATATTAATGATACTAAAAGTCAATAACACAATGTCCATGTATTATTTTAGATGACAGAGAGTATGACACGGATATTATTTTATTTATTTATTTATTTATTTATTTTGTTGTAGAGGATCAAGCAAGTGATGCACGGGAATGGGGCCATCTTAGCCGTAAGAGGAGCTCCGCTGAGCAGAGCTCATTTCCACCGTTGATGGTCTTTGATGGGTTATTCGGATTGATCGTCGGCATCAGACCACCAGATCAACGGTGCAGTTTAGTAGCAGCTGATCTGCTTAGGCCTTTTAAATTGCTTAGTATTTATTTATAATTAGTCTGTAATGTAATAAATATCGTGCATTAAACTGTCATTTTGCTTCTGTAAATATGATATGCATTGTTCTTTTAATGTAAAGATAATCATATATTATACTATTCCTTTTAACTATGGATGTGCTTCAATATTTGAGTTTATTGAATTGATTAAATTTGTAGCAGCTACTTTGATATTATCTGTGTTTTTATTAAAATATCTTGTAAAATAGATTTTTTTTTTTAATTACGTGAAGATGGTTCTGCATTTCATATACTTGCAATTATCTATAATCCATCCCGCAACAAGGAGCCAAGTAGCTACAAAAATAAGTGGATTTATCTTATTCTTTATCTCAATATCTTGAATAAATGGTTAAAAAAAAACTAAAATTGGGGCTTTAACTAAGAGTAATTTTTAAAAATGAATCGAAATGTCAAATTGTCAAAGTAACCAAATAACTGCCTTATTAAGTTGTGCAACCTATCTGGATATTGACCTATTAAGGTATCAATTTGACTATTAGAATAAATAGATTATTCGGTAGTCAACTAAAAAAATCGCTCTTTTAAGATAGAGAGATTTTTGGAGTACAGATGACGAAAATCAATTAAATTAGAATAAGTCTGACCATAATTTCTGATTGATCGAATGTTCACTAAATGTTTGTTATTTGTAGAGCACGTCAGCTATGACTTAAAGGACACAATCAAAAAAAAATTATGTTGAAAATATAATCAGTAACACCCGAATTCCCAATTTTTATTTATGACATAATAATTGTTAGATATTTGATTAATTTTGAGAATAATTACATATTTAAAATTAAAAATTAAGTATTAAAAGTATGATGTCTGATACATAATATGCGCTTGTATAGTACTCGTACACAAACACTATTTTTGACAAAATAGGTGATGCTCGTGTATGGAAAAAGCGTGCTTATGTGTGGATTGGTAATATAGATGGTGCTTGTGCATAAGTAATGTTTCTGACAAATTGGATAATGCTTGTACATAATAGAGACACACTCATGAATGAATTGGCAATATAGGCGATGCTCATGCATAGGAGATATGCACTCACGCATGCATGTGTTTGGTTTAGTAGTAAGGGTGGCGCTCGTGCGTATCTTTGACACACTCATATGTGTATGTGTTTAATCTCTATGCTTAATGGATGTATGACTGGCGCATATGCATTGATCTGTATATATATATATATAATTTTATAATTATTTATTTATTTTTGATTGATTTTGAAAAAGAAAAGATGAATGAATGTGGTTTTGAGACTATTTCATATCAAACCAAGTAAATATTTGGTTTAAAAATAGTATATTTAAACCTATTTTTTTATCTATTATCAAAATCTTTTAATTTTTGTATTACTATTTAAATGTATATGTATGTTACTGTTCCTTCGTTCATTTTGAATATTTGTTGCATATATATCTTTTTTCAAAAAATCTTAAAACATTTTAAAGATATATATTTTACATTTAATATGTTGTTAAAAAAATCATAAATTTTTTAACTATTTAACTTTAGATACTATTTTTATATAAATATTAGATGAAAATTTTGCTATGTGAAATGAAACAAATTTTTTATCAAATTTGAAAAATTTTGGATATATGTAGTGTCATTTTTTAATATAAATAAAAGAGTAGGGTTAACAAAATATTTTTTAAATATTTTTATATGTTAATATCTTATTAATCTATAATAATAAATTTATGTTAAAATAATAAATTGATATTAATATGTTTTAGATCTAAATTTTAAACAGTTTCGAATTGAACTGTTCACTAGATTTTAATCTTCGTCCTCCGAGTTTCGGATCCTACACACCACAATTTCAAATAAGAGATCAGGTGATAGTGAAATTTGATCCTATCGAAAATACTCCGACACTCAAATCAATAAGCAATTTTCTGAAAATAAAAGGTGGATGTAGAGAATGCTGAAATGGATGCTTTGAGTGTTTATATGGTTGTAGGTGGGGAGTGTACTCGTTAAGAAAGTGACTTTGGATGTGTGCTCATTGTCGTCCTTGAACACACGATTCTAGTTCTTCTTGACTTTTGCCTCCATTTGGGAGGCGTTCCCAAATCTCTTAAAATTGAGATAGGTCATTAACTCAATTCTTTCTACGGTGCGGTGCATAACCTTCTGGTTGCTACCGCTGGTGGATCGGACGATCCGAGAGACTCCCTCCTGCTCCTGAGGCCTAGGTTCATCCCGAGAGTATCGGTAGTTTTTTTTTGGGGCTCTCATCCGGAGTCTCACAGCCCAAGCGCCCTTCAAACCATGGATGGCTCTAAGCGTTGGAGGCTTCCGGAGTGTGAGAGTTTTCCAACCTCGTAGCCTTCTTGGCTTGCTTCTTCCTCCTTTGGCCTCCTCACCCGGAGGCCGAAATAGGAACCGTGGAGGGTTGAGCCCCCTATTTCTTACCCTAGTGGGCGTGCAGAGCATTTGGAGTATTTAGATATATTGTTCATCTGCTCCGTCAAGTTTAGAAAGAATGGTGTTGGTTGCCCTCCGACCATGTTACCAGTTGAGTGATCATGGTCATGGGAGGCAGCATCTCTAACACGAACGCTAACTTGAAATCTAGTGTTCATCATTTTGCTTGATGATATTGGTTTTAAGGATGAAAGTGGTTAGCTTTTAGTTAGTGTTCCCACAGACGGTGCTACTGATGCGTTCCGAATTTAAATTTTGAACAAATTTGGATTGAGCTGTTTACTGAATTTCGGTCTCCGTCATCTGAATTTCGGATCCTGCATACCGCAACTTCAAATAAAAGGTCAAATAACAGTGAGATTTGATCCCACCAAAAATACTCCAACGTTCAAATTAATAAACAGTCTTCTAAGAATAGAATGTGAATGCAGAGAATGCGAAAATGGATGCTTGGAGTGTGTATATGGATGTAGGTGGGGAGTGCACTCGTTAAGAGAGTGGCTTTGGATGCTCGTGGAGAGTAATTTTTCTAAGTACTAAGTTCATAAGGAACTAGTAACAGAGAGAGAGTGTGTTGGGATGCTCGAGAGTTAGAGAGCTTCTAAGAGTTTGTGTTTGCTTGAAGGCGTTTAGTGGGCCAAAGAAAGCGTGTCTCTGGAGTGAGTTTCCATAACCTTTTATAACTATAGTCCTGGGCTGCCTTTTTTACACAACGAGGCTAAATGCCCGCCTTCTGAAGGAGAATCATTGCCTTTCCTGTGTATGCGTAGTGCCATTCCTGACTGTAACGGTCGAGAAGGTGGATCTCCTTCCTTCTGTGAATGGTAATCGTTAGGGGGTTTTGTAAATTGCGCGTGAATTTTGGCGTCTTTCTTCCTGGATGTACTCTAATTCTGAGAGGTTACCGTTATAGTAAAGATTGCCTTTCGTAAAAATACAAAAAATTAGGACAGACAACCGTTATGATTTGGAAAGGGACACATGTGCCGATTTAGGCATAGGTCGCGTTCGTCTTGAGCTTTAGTCGATCTAATTGCCGCTTCTCTGATTAATAGAAGCGTTGACCATCTTAAGCTCAAATGGGCCGTCGTTGAACTTGGACCATTGTCGGCCTACTTTCTTCTCTTCCGATTAATGATAGCGTTGATCATCTTAAGTAAAAATAGGTCGCTATAAATCTAAATTTTTTTTTTTTTTTGTGGGTAAGCTTACTACTGACATTTTTGTTAAATATAGAAAAGTAGATGTAATAGGTGTTATCACCTAAAAATGGCATAAACATTTTAAAAAGCGTGGACAATTATTTTTTAAAATGGTAGTTTTTTTTTATAAATCTAATCAAACACCAACAGGCGTCATGGCTGGTGTCATTTGTAATAATTTTTTATTAATTTGTCAAAAGTTTTATTCAAACTCTTGAAGAGAGAGAGAGTAGTTTTATTTTTAATTTTTATTTAAAAACAAAAACCTGAGCTTAGTCAAGCCACCACCCACCCCCGAAACACGCCCACACACCTGACCCCTTCGCCACCACAGATCAGCCGGTGCCAATCGCCTCACTCCGTCTTTCATCTTCTGTTCTCTCTACGTGGGCACGGGTCAGGGATCCTGCTTCTCCTACCACCATTGGATTAAAGATAATCCAAAGGTGGCAATTTAAATATTAAATAAAAATATTTAAATATAAATTTTTATTAAAATTTTTTAATATTTAATTTAATATTTATTAAATATTAATATTATAATAAAAAAATTTTAAAAATTAATTATATAATATATTTTTAATATATTAAAATTTTAGCCATTGGATTAAAATCTAACGGCTAAAAAGAAAGAAGCAGGAGAAACAGGGAATGGAGAGAAGCAGGATCCCCATTCCCACGTGAGCACACGCGACGTCACGACCTGCTTTAGCCGCCACCCGCCAGCAACCCTGCTCCGGCCGTCAAACGGCAGGAAATCTGTGTGTGAAATGAAACTCATATTCGAGGAGGAAAAAGAAAAAGCCATAGTCCCATCGGTATTCGAGGATTTTCTCTTTAGCTGTGCGACGAAAATGAATGGGTTGGAAATTTCTTTTTGCATTGTGGCTCTGCTCTCTTATTCTAATCCGAGGTGGGTTTTGTTTGTAGTTTGGTTTTGCGTCTACTAGGAGGAGGATAATAATTCGCCAAGCGCAAGCTGCATAATAATCCGGAACGAGTGCCATGTTATGATTTGAATAAAATAAATCAAAATTTTACAGTTTCCTCTGTTATGATTTACGCTTCGGTATGGGTCATGAACGGTTATAAGACTTTGTTCGAGCGGCAGCTTTGACATGGCGAGAGGGAAAAAGATTTAGCAGGTAGTAACCCTTTCTCTTTGAACTTGTTGATGAATGAAATAAACCAAAATTTGCAGTTTCCACCGTTTTTTCCTCTGTTATGATTTACGATTCGGATACAGAGCGGGTGCCGTATTCGCTATGGATCATGAACGGTAATAAGACTTAGTTCGAGCAGTAGCTTTGACATGCATATAATGATGAAAAGGTTAAGTTATTGTTGGATTAAAAAAAAATTGTGCTCCCATTTTCATTGTTCCACGCTGTAACTATAAATATGGTGATAAGCTTTTTACTGGGTGGTTGAAGCGAGGGATTTCTGTTTGCTTTTTGGCATTCCCATGAGGATGGTTTCTCAGTTGGATTGCGTTTTTTATCAGACAATGTTGATTACTGAATTCAACCAGACTTTAATTAGCATCTGTTTTTCCTCTGTTATGATTTATAATTAAGATAAATATTAAGAATTACGCTCGCATTTCCACAGCTCCTCGTTACTAATTTAAAACATAATTTGCTTCATACAATGTCACCGATTTGTCAAAACTGGCAACTTTTCCACCTCACTGTTATGTTATTTTGTTCCTTTTGATGGGGGTAAAGTGGAAATTCATTCCTAATATCGTATCCTCCATTGATTCTCGCCGTAGATAGAATCAGAAGAACTCTACCAATCCCAAGCTAAATTTGCCGAATTAATGGGGAAAGGAATTGAATCGTAATATAGAAATAAAAAAAAAAAACAAAGGGAGAGAGGGATCAAATGGAAGGGGTGGCTCTCAGGACAGTGTTCACAAATCACAACCAAACAAATCTCAATCAATTAATATGAACAATAGCGGGTATGAATATAACAATGCGAACATTCACCTATCCTCCCTCCTCGTGTCCCAAATAAAACCCACGAAACTCAAACACCCGATCATACGAAAGAAAAAAGCACAAGAGGAAAGAGAAATTCTCTCTACAAAATCAAGGAATGCGAGGAACAGAAAAAGGAAACCCAAAATTCCCGAAATCTCAACTCTAGAAGAGAAGCCCAACGGCGAGAGCAACGAATGAAGCGAATGCAGTCGGCACGAAGACGGCTGCGTCAGATTCGGGGCTCGGAGACGGAGCTTCAGCAGCAGCTGCAGCATTCTGGACCGCAAATACTACCATAACCATCGTCACCAACGCAGCAAGAAGCCTCATCTTCATCGCTTCCATTTTCTGCTCCTTTGATTTAGTTGATCCAGAAAAAGTAACTAAAGGAAGAGCCTGAGAAACAGAGAAGAGAAAAATGGAGATGATTCAACGTGGGGGAGAGGTAGGGAAAGCCGACCGGCTTATAAGCACGGCGGATGTGACACAGAGAGAGAGAGAGGAAGAAGACCGTTGCAACGGTCATTTGTTTACCTTTCTCTTTACAGACAGACTCTCTTTTCACTTTTTCTTTTTTTTTTTTTTTCAAACTTTATTTAAAGTGATTTTGAGGTTCTGCCCGTTGCCCGTTTTCTGGTTTTTTTCAGGTGACAGGCTGTCATAGCTGTCGTAGAAGACAGCTGTTTCCAACGTTATCGTTAGGCGGCGTTGGGGTCCACAGTTTTCGCTGTCCCAACCACCACCGTCCGTGCTGTTTTTTGAATTGCTAAATCTGCCGATTTCTTCTTGCTAAAGTTCGCGTCTTTTGTTCATCAATAATTATTGGCAAATTTTATAAGAAAATATTATATTTTAATTTTTTTTTTATAGGTCTTAAATATTTATATATTTTAGTATTAAATTAGTACTTTAGAACTACTTAGACACCAACTTAGGTTTTTCTTCATTTGATAATAAATTTATAATAAAATCTTCTGTAAATATTAAATGGATGGTCGGCTATGAATTTTATTATATCTTTATTTATTATATTATAAGTTAATTTTTAATAGTAAAATTTTTATTTATTACATTCAACCAAATAAATACATTACAATTAAAGTCATTTTACTAGCCGAATACGTAAAAAGGAATATTATCTTCTAAATGAATACTCTTCTCCATCCTCTCTAACAATACACATACATTTTTTTACATTTTTTTTATTTAAAAAAGAAGATCTCTCACTTAAGTATCGAATAATATATCAAAGAGCGAATAACATATACCTTTTACATCATATTTATCTTATTATGATATGTAAAATCTAAATTTTAAGTTATAAAATAGTGCACTGAGCCGAATATTAGGTGTTGGGTATTGGATTTATGTTTTTTTATTAATTATTTTTATTAATTTTAAAAAAATTGACAATAACATATTATATGTTTTTATTTTTTTTAAATAGTAGAGGCAAAGAAATATCATGCGTAATGAGTATAAAGAAAGAAATAAATGATGTGACATTAACATAAAGTGCACCTCAAGTATTACCTAATACATAAATTATTTTTCTCTTTATTGAAGTAATAGTTGGTATATATACATCTATATGTATAAAATATAATTTTTTTATAAAATAATTTTTTTTAAAAATATAATTATAAAATTATTACTTTATAATATATAAAATATAATTATAAATTATATATTTAACACATAATAAAAATTTTATTTAATTTATAATTAAATTTACTTATACTTTTTAATTTTATAGTTGGCATCCCATCCATAGCCACTGGCTGCCTTCGTGGGCTCTTTATTTCCTTAATAAAAAAAAATACGTTTGTTTTTTTTTTTTTTTAACAAAATTGAACATGCCCGTACGAGGAAAATGACTTTTGATATTAAAATTTAGATTAAACACAGATTTACTTCGTTATTCAGATAATAATTTAAATATAATTATAAGAAAATTGAGCTTTGAAAAGTAAAAAAAACACCCCCAATTGATTATTTTAAGTATTTTGAATGAAGAATTCTAAAACTTAAATTGTTAGATAAGAGTTTAATAATTGACATTATAATTGATTAATGGGTTTTGATGAATTTACAATCACTGCACTGTTCAAACACTTTTTTAATTTTTTAAGAAATTTATGCTCATCTAATTTTTTAAGGGTGAAGCAAGAATATATTTTACCAAAAAATAGTAATTCGACAAAATATAAAATTTATATCTAGAAAAAGAAGAGACAACTTATTGCTTATTTTATATCTTATAAATATGATACGTATCTGAATTCAGATTTTCAACAGATTCGGATCGATTAGATTGTCTGGATCCGATTTCGTTCATCGAATCCGGACCCTACACACTACTACAACAAATAAGAGGTCATGTGTCGGAGGGATGTTATCCCACCAAAGGCACTCCGACGCTCAAATCAACAATAGTCGTTCGACTTATAAGAAGGTAATTGGAAAGGAGAGTTGAGAGAGAGAAATTGAGGTCAGAAGGAGTGTTCGCCTTCAGACAAAAGAAATGTTCTGGCGGCTCGTCGAGAGCGCAGTTTTTCGATTCAGTGTTCACGGGAAACGAACAGGAAGCTAAATCCTGTAAGTGTGGAAGTTTTAAAGGACAGAACTCATGAAGTGAGCAGAGTCTCTGAAATCTGAAGGCTTAGTGTATAATTATTAAAGTAAGCGATTGTATGTTTAGAAATGAGCATTAATATGGTCAAAAAATTTTCTGTCGTAGTTCTTTGTTGTTTTGTCCTTATCCTCTGGGAATGGAGATTCCGTATGTTTATATAGATAGAGGGCAGGACGACCTTTCTTAGCCAAGAATGTGCGATTCCTACATCGTATTAAGTAGTCTTCCTTGAATAGGAAGGTTTGATTTGTGCAATTTGTTGGGATCGTTTCCTTTATTGGCGGGCAACAGTTTTTCAAATTACTTGCCTTCCCTTTGCGCATCTGTTACCATTAGAGTCCATTGTAGGCAGAAAGAGAGAATCTGGCGCCTCTCTCATAGGAATGACGTTGAATCTATTGAAACCCTTTTTAGTGTAGATTGGCTTCAAAGAAGGTGTAAAATTGGAAAAAGAAATCGTTACTTGTAGTGTACAGAAACGTGGGCCAAATTGGGCCTAGCCTATATAAGATTTTTACCTCTTCTCGGTCTACTTGTTCTAGTGCTCTCGGTCAACAGAAATGTTGACCGTCTTAAAGGAACGTGTTGATCACTCAATTGGCCTTTCATACGATCAACGCTAGCGTTGACCGTGCATCTGAACCTTCTTGAATTTTGTGTCATTTTTCTTATTGGGTCTTCTTAGATTTTGGTCATTTTTTTTATTGGGCTAGTCCACTATGGGCTTACCATCAAAATATTATTTTAAAATTCATATGTTCGATCAATGTATTTTTTGATCTGCTGGTTAAAATTTTACTGGTAGATTAATCTAATTTAATCGGCTATTTATTTTTATAGATTAATTTATATATTGTTAAATCGATATAAATTATATTTTTATATATTAGAAAAACAAAATTATATTTATCAATGTGAAAAGGCTAAGAGTATGTTTTTTTTTATCAATATTTAATTTTAATGATATTATTTACGTGACATACTAATATTTTATTTAACTAAAAATCGATGGTGCAAAACTATTTTATTGATAAAAATAAACTAATTATATTATAATAAGTTAAAAAATACTGTTATTATAAATATCATTTCTAATATTTTTTAATTTATTGCCAATCATATACATATATAAAGTGATTTATAACTTATAAACTACATGAATTAGACTCGGCTTTGATACGTCCTAGAATTCAGATTCACGACGGACTAGGGAGCCACTCGGGTTTTCATTGGTCTGGTCTCCATTCCAACTTGCATAAATCATGTACACCACAACTAAAAATAATAGGTTAAATGATTGACAAGACTCACTTCTTGGTACATCCATCAACGCTCAAATCAGTAATTTTTCTCAAGAAGTAGAAAGATACAAAAACAAGATATGCATGTGATGATACACGTGAATAGGAACGGCGTCTGTGTCGGAGATTGCGCTCGACGATGAGCAGCTTTGAAATATTGATACGCTCAATAGGGAGCGACCGGAGAGGAGACAAAGCGCTCAGAAGATAGCATCTTCAAACCATTACTGACTGAGCATCAGGTTTCACTAGAAGTCTTATTGTTGTGATGGCCAGACTGAAATATAAATTTGACAGTATTATTATATTTGACAGTTTGTGTAGGTGTCTCTCCTCCCCCCCTTTGGGTCTTTCCTGTTTTAAAATATATTATTAATTTGCCGGCCATAAATTTGAATTCAACATCTTACTCATTTGTTTTATGAGTACAACTTAAATGAATTGATCTTATATTTTTAAGAAAGCAATAGTTATCAGTTCAAATTTTGATACCATAAAACCAATTTATATATAATTTATTATCAAGAATAAGTTTGATATACAATATTCGAATATGAGATACATATGATTTGTTATGACTTCTGATAACTATAAGTGAGTTTTAGTTAATTGAGTTTCATCTTTTAAGTTATTTTAACCAAATATATTGAGTAATTTATCAAGTAATTTAATTAATTATTATTTTAATCCTATGAAAAATGATTAATATTTTGGTAACAAATATTTATAAATATTAAGAAGCCCCACGGCTTCATCCAAACCACTATTCCTGAACATTTGGTACTGCCATATTTGAAATTTAAATTACAACTTCTATAATAATAAAAATATATAAATAGAAAGTATTATTTTTCAAAAAAATACTACATTTTTCACAAAAAAAAAAAGAAATTATTATATTAAGTGTAAAAATTAAGTAATTTCAAAAGCGCATTACTTTTTAATTGGTAAGAATAATTATGAAAATAAAAAATTATTTGAAATTGCAAATAACATTAAAGTTGCATTTTAACCATTTATGATTGCTTAATTTTTTTATTAAAGTACCTAGAATTTACGAAATCAGAAAAGTAATTATAATTATATTAAAATTTAATCCCAACGTTATTAAGGATAAACAACAAATAATATAAAGATTAAAAAATAAATTAATTAAATTCTCAACTTTTGTTATATAATTTAGTTCTCTATTGTCTTTCACTGCCATTCTATTTTATAAGAAATAAATCAACCGGGTCCAATGAGAAAATCTGAAGATAATATATTTAGTTTATATATATACCAGGCAAAATATGTATCATATGTTTTTACATATAATTAAATTAAACTCTAAACCAACAATTAAGAGTATTAGTTAAAAATAAAAAAATTTAAAAAGAATCATAAATCAATAGCCAGTTATAAATATTTTTTATAACTTTTGCAATATAAAAATTTGATTTAATATTTTAGGAAGACTTTTAAAAAATTTATGTTACATATTTTTTGAAATTTTATCAAATCAAACTAACTCTAAAGATGCGTTTATTTTTAAATTTTGAAAAATAGCTAATCATTTTCAATCAATATTTATAAAAATTATAACCAGATTTTAATTAATATTTGAGTTTTCTTTAAAATGAAATTTAGTTTGTAACTTAAAAAAGCTATCTTGAAATTAATATTAAGCAGGCATTGACTGTACGGAAACTGTCCATTTTTTTATTGTAATAGTTTTAAATAATCGATTAGTTATATATATGTGGTTAAGGTTGAAGAGAAGGTCATGGATCCATGGCCGGGAGATAACAAATTATAACATTCTCTCTGTTTTGCCATCTTTTGGTTCAAGAATTTTACTTTTTGTCTTGCTAAAGCAAGAGAAAATAGATAAAAAAAAGTTTTTCTCATCCGTTTGAATTCCAAATCATATTTTATTTTTCACCGATCTTGGATACGTTATTCTTAAAATTATAAAAGATATTCTATCGGTTATATTTCTTCTATTTTGTCTTATACACTTTATTACTTGAATTCATTTACTACAAAGTATTGGTCTTTATACATATTAGATTTTTATAATCGAATATATTTTATAATAAATATTTTTTGGACTTATAGTCATGTGATTTTTTCTATCATTTGAAAAGAAATTTTCTATGTAAAATCTTATATGATTCATCATTTGTGATTATTATTAACTTGTTGTGTCCTGGGTTCCAAGTTGTCGTACGAATTATGGAACCTTCGGATTCCTCGTCGTCCGGAGGTAATCACGAGCGGGTCCGGTCTCCGTCGCTATTAACCCGAAACATACACAACACAACTAAAAATAAGAGGTCAGAAGCCAACGGGGGCTGTCCCCCGCAGACACTCCGACGCTAAAGTCAGAAACGTTCCGCAATAAACGGAGGAAAGCATGCTTAAGATGCAGGAATGAGGGGAGTGTGTGATGGACGTGTTTGGAGGCCTAAGCTCCATAAATGCGCTTGAGGAGGGCGGCTTAGGGATGCGCTCGCGGAGGGCGGCTTAGGGATGTCCCTACTAGGGGGTGCGCCCATAGAAGGTGGTTTGGAGGTGCGCCCGGCGGAGGCGGCTTGGAAGTGCGTCTACGGAGATCGGCTTGGAGGCATGCCTACGAAGGGCGGCTTATAGGTGCGCTCGCGGAAGGTGGCTTGGCATGTTGGTGGGCCTCGGTGATATTAATAGGCTTAGCAGAATGTGTCAGGATGAGAGTGGAGATGTCAGACCCGGTCCGTCCCAATTGCACAAGTGGGCCGCTAAGTATGGATTTGCCCGCTTGGCTCGTACAAGATAAACAGCGCGGCTGGGAAACTAGGGAGGTGTAGGACGTCATACGGAAAGACTTAACTTACGCCATGGTAAAGGTTTTGTACTCTACCGACCGAGCTATCTCCCCTTTCAAGCTGATAGCCATCCATTGAGTATGCCTTCACGCCTTAGTTTGCCGAAAGGCTTTACACTCCTCCTTGGGCAGAGGTTTGTTCCCCATTCTGTTTAAGGGGGTTGAGCACCATTAACGGAGGCTTCGCTGAGCTCCATGGCTAGCGCAAATGAGCGACGTTCTCAGAGAGCTCACGGCACTAGGCTTGCCCGAGAGCATCAGGGAACTCTTGAGGCCTCCAGCGAAGGGCTTGGTGCTCTTATTTGACCAGATTTGAAGGATGGCAACTAGGTGCCATAGGAGGAGCGAGCCTTTGTTCTCTATTCTACTGAGAGCCTTGGGTCTCCAGTTTAGAGAGAGCTTTCGGGCTCTACCTTCGTTGAGGAGCTCTGGGCTCTATTTTTAGGGGAACACTATTGTGGGATAAGGCCACTATTTGAGAGAGCTTGTTTTTGATGAGAATACGAGAGGAAGGGCCGCCACTGTTGGGGGCTTCGTTCTGCTTGATTCGAGGAAATAGCGCCTGCGCACCATTAATGGTGAGCTCTATGCTCTATCTCTTTTGGACTAAACAAGGGCGGGAATTGTGAGGACGCCGGGCTTGTTGTTTGGCTCATGAGAGAACCACTGCGTCTTGTTTCGGCAAAAACGGGAGCAGAGGGAGATAGGGTCTCCGCTGATAGAAGAGCTCTACGCTCTATTTGGACGGAAACAAGGGCAGAGAGAGTGGGATTCCACCGACAGAGGGCTTCGTGCCTTGTTTGGCTCATGAGCAGCGGGAAGGAGTAGGTTTCCATTGAGGTGGAGCTTTGTGCTCAGTTTGCTGAGGCATGATGGACGCCACTGTTCGCAGGTGACCACAATGACAGAGAAGCAGAGCCTTCTCCCTCGTGTTTCGAGATGCTCCCTCATGTTGGTGAGCGAAGGGGAACAGCTTTTGGGAAGGCTTTTTCTGCCCTCCCTTCCTCTCTCCCTCCCTTGTCCTTTTATTGAGGAAAGAAGTGAAATTTTTTCCTTCAAAACGAGTTCTAATTTCCCGCCAATGAAATTTCTCCCGCCAAAATAAAAATGTTTCCTGACTTGGCGAGGCTTTTTCATCACACTTCAACTTTCAGGTCAGTTCGCGATACCGGACTCAACACTAACCCCCATGCCGAGTGGTTCGAAATTTCAACCCTCGGCATGTGATGATGGGACGTCGCTATGCAGGTCATTACGGGTACTCCTTTCCCAAACAACTTCTGAATTCCATATTATTGGGCACGCCCGGTGTCTTAGCAGCTTCTGTTGGGAATCACGGTGTTTGGATGACTGGACTCCTGACTTCTAAGAGGATAGAGGGTCTCCTGTAAGGAGGGCATTCCATGGCTCTGGGATGGAGGACTCACGACTTGGAGACGGAATGCTCATCAATGCTGGGTAGGCATCCTTTTTGGTAACGCCTGGTCATCTTTAATTTTGAGTGTTCCTGGTTGGATGGCGGGTTGAGGGCTTCCGTGATGCAGTGCGGAAGCTAAGCGCCTCGACGCCAAAGAGAGGATGGTAGAGGGCCTCCTAGCAGGAGGAGGGCTGGACATCTCAGTGCTGGCGAAAGGAGGGCCATGCGCCTCCTGGATGGACGGAGGGACGAGGGCCTCCGTGATGAAGTGTGGAGGCTGAGTGTCTCAACGCTGGAGAGAGGAGGGCGAGGGCCTCCTAGCAGGACAGAGGGATGAATATTTCCGTGCTGGCGAGAGGAGGGTCGAGCACCTCCTGGTTGGACGGAGGAATGAGGGCCTCTGTGATGAAATGCGAAGGCTGAAGAGAGGAGGACTGAGGGCCTCCTAGCAGGACGGAGGGATGAACATCTCCGTGCGGGCAAGAGAAGAGCTGAGCGCCTCCTGATTGAACGGAGGGATGAGGGCTCCATGATGAAGTGCAGAGGCTAAGCACCTTGACGCTGGAAAGAGGAGGACTGAGGGCCTCCTGGCAGGACGGTAGAATGGATATCTCCGTATTGAGGAGCGGAGGCTGTGCCTCGACACTGGAGAGAGGAGGACTGAGGACCTCCTGGCAGGACGAAGGAATAGACATCTCCGTGCTGAGGAGCAGAGGCTGCGCCTCGACATTGGAGAGAGGAGGACTGAAGGCCTCCTGGCAGGACGGAGGAATGAGCATCTCTGTGCTGAGGAGCGGAGGTTGCGCCCCGACGCTGGAGAGAGGAGGACTGAGAGCCTCCTTGCAAGACAAAGAAATGAGCATCTCCGTACTGAGGAGTGGAGGCTGCGCCTCGACGCTGGAGAGAAGATGACTGAGGGCCTCCTGGCAGGACGGAGGAATGAGCATCTCCGTGCTGAGGAGTGGAGGCTGCGCCTCGACGCTGGAAAGAGGAAGACTGAGGGCCTTCTGGCAGGACAGAGGAGCGAGCATCTCCGCGTTGAGGAGCGGAGGCTGCGCCTTAACATTGGAGAGAGGAGGACTGAAGGCATCCTGGCAGGACGGAGGAGAGAGCATCTCTGTGCTAGGGAGCGAAGGCTGCACCTCGATGCTGGAGAGAGGAGGACTAGGGCCTCCTAGCAGGACGGAGGAATGAGCAACCCCGTGCTGAGGAACGGAGGCTGCGCCTCGACGCTGGAGAGAGGAGGACTGAGGGCCTCCTGGCAGGACGGAGGAGCGAGCATCTCCGTGTTGCGGAATGGAAGTTGCGCCTCGACTTTGGAGAGAGGAGGACTGAGGGCCTCCTGTCAAGACGGAGGAATGAGCATCTCCATGCTGAGAAGCGAAGGCTACGCCTCGACATCGGAAAGAAGAGGACTGAGGGCCTTCTAGCTGAGGGGCAAAGATGCTCACACCCTTTAGTCGTGTGCCGATTCTGAGGCGGTGGGTCATTGGGTCAATTCTGCCACTACTGAAGCGCTTTTAGGGTCCGGAGCGGGCCAGCTGCCTTGACTAGGCACTGTCTGAGTCCAAAGTGAGATCTCAAGAACTCTCGAGGGCCAATACATGGGTTGTGAGTCAGATCTTGTTGCTCGAGGACAGCTTCGGCAGAGTCGACGGCGGCTCACTGATTTGCTGAACATGTGCTCTTGACCGAACCGAGAGATAAGGGCCGTGTTCTGCCTGAGTGGAGTCGCCCTGATCTGCCTTTGCTGGCAAAACACGAAGGCCGTCGCGGTGGCTCGTTCAATGTCACTCGAATCATTTAGGATCCCTTTTTGACTCCGCGACGCCGGAGGCCTCACGAGGGCTGAAAGAATCGTCAAGCCTGTGATTGGCCAGGAGAGGCTGACAGTTCTACCGCTTCTCTCCTCTCTTTTGGAGCTTCGGAGCACATGTGATTCCTTTTGGTCATACCACTTGTACTTTAACGGCTAAGCTGTGAATCTATTGTCGCCAAGGCTCCAATCTGGCGCCTTCTTGTGCTATACTCGTCCTTCGTTAGAGGATGTCGTCGCATCTCGCATGTTTAGTGGAAAGCTTGGTCCAGTAAGGTGGACATCGTCACAAATCCTGTGGAGCCACACCAAGGGTCAGCTAGGTTTTTAGGCCACAGTAGCAGAAGTCCGGGTCTAGGCCTTTACACGGTACTGTCTCGGTGCTTGGCCCTATTCAGGGCGTTGTCGCTTTTGTGCGTATAGTCCTACCCCACAACTATCGTTGACTGATGGTGCTCTCTTTCAAAAGGAGGTCGTCAGGGCGTCGTCACTTTCGTGAGTATGGTCCTAGCCCACAACCGTCGTTGACTGATGGTGCTCTCCTTTGAAAAGATGTAGCCGCACGCATGCTAAAAAGCCCCCTAAGGTTTTGGTAGCCTTTTTGTTGGGAACTCCAGCAACCCCCAGGCCTGATGCTCCAACCGCGTGGGCCACTTGGTGTGGGACCGAGGTTTAGATACGACCGCATATGGGCTGCTCAGTGCGGGACTGAGGTTTAGATACGACCGCATATGGGCCGCTCGGTATGGGACCGAGGTTTAGATATGACCGCATTGCGACGCTCGGTGCAGGATCGAGGTTTAGATACGACCGCGTGAGGGCCGCCCGGTACGGGACCGAGGTTTAGATACGACCGCATATGGGCCGCTCGATAAAGAACTGAGGTTTGGATACAAGCGCATATGGGCCGCTCGGTGCGGGATCGAGGTTTGGATACAACCGTATATGGGCCGCTCGGTATGGGACCGAGATTTAGATATGATCGTGTGTGGCCACTTAGTGTGGGACCGAGATTTTGATACGACTGCGTATGGGCCGCTTGATACGGGACCGAGGTTTAGACCTGATAGCGCATGGGCCGCTCGGTGCGGGACCGAGGTTTAGTCACAGGTGAGTGAAGACTCGCCTGACTTACAGGCAATCTAGGTTGTATGATTTTATATAGTGTTAGTGAAGACAAATAATACGACTTCCAAGACGATATACATGCAAGACTTAATCTGGAGTTGTATGATTTTATATAGTGTTATACAGTCATTCGTATGAACAAATAATACAACTACTCTATTAATAGAAACGTGATTCCAACAGGCAATGCGATACATGCAAGACTTACCTGGATTCGGCGTGGAACCGTCATAGGTATTTGTCGGCGGGTGACATGCTATGCCCTCGAGACCCGTCTAAGGTTCCGAGTGCATGGTCTACGTGTACCACTTGAGAAGGGTCGTCTTTGGGAGTCTCTATTATTAGGTGCAGTTTGGCCTATGGCTCCAATGCTCAAAGTTGCGTCCGATCTTTTTGTCCGATTAGTTGGGCAACGCACGACAAATCCTTTGATAATCACTAAGCGGCTTTCTTTGTTACTCCGGGAGCCTACTGACGGGGGATGTCTTTCTTTAGTTGGGGGTACGCCCACGGAGGGCGTGCTTAGATGTAAGAATGAGCAGTGTGGAGGGCGCTTGGATAGGCACATCCGCGAAGGTGGTGGAGGCGGCTATCCCTACTGGGGGGTGCACGGCTTGCGCCCACGGAGGCGTGGAGGCGGCTTTGAGGTGCACCGGAGGCGACTTTGAGGGGCGGTTTGGAGGTGCGCCCTGAAGGGCGGCTTGAAGGTGCGCCCAGTAGAGGGGCAGCTTGGCATGTTGGGGGCCCTCGGTGATAATCGTAAGCTTAGCAGAACGTGCCAGGATGAGAGAGGAGATGTCGGACCCGGTTTGTTCCAGTCGCACAAGTGGGCCGCTAAGTATGGATTTGCTCGCTTGGCCCGTACAGGATGAACAGCATGGCCGGGAAACTAGGGAGGTGTAGGACGTCATACAGAAGGACCTGACGAACGCCATGGTGAGGATTTTGTATTCTACCGACTAAGGTACATCACCTTTCAAGCTGGTAGGCATCCATTGAGTATGCCTTCACGCCTTGATCTGCCGAGATGCTTTACGCTCCTCCTTGGGCGGAGGTTTGCTCCCCGTTCTATTTAAGGGGGTTGAGCGTCATTAACAGGGGCTCCATTGAGCTCCATGGTTGGCGCAGATGAGCAACGTTCTTGGAGAGCTCTACGGTGCTAGGCTTGGCCGAGAGCATCAGGGAACTCTGGGCGCCTCGAGCAAAGGGCTTGGTGCTCTCATTTAACCTAATTTGAAGGATGGCAACTAGGCGCCATAGTAGGAGCGAGCCTTTGTCCTCTGTTCTGCTGAGAGCCTTGAGTCTCCAGTTTAGAGAGAGCCTTCAGGCTCTACCTTCGTTGAGAAGCTCTAGGCTCTATTTTTGGGGGAACATTGTTGTGGGATTAGGCCACTATTTGAGTGAGCCTCATACTCTGTTTTCGATGAGAATATGAGGAGGAAGGGCTGCCACTATTGGGGGCTTCATTTTGCCTGATTCGAGGAAATAGCGGCTGCGCATCATTGATGGTGAGCTCTATGCTCTATCTCACGCAAATCTGTGGGGGAATTGCAGGACACCGTTGTCGGGAGAACACCGCGTCCTATTTCGGCAAAAACGGGAGCAGAGGGAGAGAGGGCCTCCACTAATAGAAGAGCTTTGCGCTCTATTTGGACGGAAACAGGGGCAGAGAGAGAGTGGGGTGCCATCGACCAGAGGGCTTCGTGCCTTGTTTGGCTCATGAGTAGCAGGAAGGAGCAGGTTTCCATTGAGGTGGAGCTTCGTGCTCAGTTTGGTGAGGCGTGATAGACGCCATTGTTCGCTGGTGACCACACTGACAGAAAAGCAGTGCCTTCTCCCTCGTGCTGATGAGCAAAGGGGAATAGCTTTTGGGAAGGTTTATTCTGCCCTTCCTTTCTCTCTCCCTCCCTTGTCCTTTTATTTAGGGAAAAGTGAAAATTTTTCCTCCAAAACAAGTTCTAATTTCCCGCCAAGGGAATTTCTCCCACAAAAATGAAAATGTTTCTCACCTTGGCGAGGCTTCTTCGCCACGTTTCAATTTTTGAGTCAGCCTGCAATACCGGACCCAATATAATTTATTGTGTATTATCAATTTATTTTATTACAATTTAAACAAGGGATTAGGATCCTAACACTACATTCCTCCCAAGAATCGGTGTGTGCGTGCCTAAGCTCCCTATCACAGCTGCCATAAGCCAACGGCGATGGGACGATACCAACCCAATAGATCCAACTCCGATCTACAGAATTGCAATGGTAGCTTTGTTTGGTTTTAGTCACATCATTATAAGTAACTCAACAAATGAAAAGTTATTAGAGAATCAGAGTAGCGGCCGAAGGAGCAATCGATACTAGGTTGATGAGGCTGGCCGGTAGCTTAAGGTCGACCCGACAGCCTGTTGAGGGCAACCAGAGTACTGAGGCCAGGGGGTAGCTAGATCGATGTCGAGGTGGAGGAGCAGTCGGATGACCAAAGACGGCCGACCTGAAACGACCAGCTAGAGAGGCTGACTAGATAGAAGAAGAAGCGAGCCAAAGAGGTCGGCCGGCTGAGAAGAGGCCAGCCTGGAAGCCGGCCAGGAGCAGCCAGGCTGATGTGGTTGAGCCGGGATGAGGTCGTCAGAGTAGATGGGGCTGGGCCTATTCTACCAAAAGTGCAGGAATTGATGAAAGTGTGGGAAATGACAGCTGGTGTTCTAAAGTTGGTGTAACAAATCTCCTGCAAGATTCATAGCTGGTGAGCAATTTGCGGAATTTGAGTCGGACGTCATTATAAAGCACACCAGGCGCTTTAGGGTTAAAGAGGAATAGGTGTGAGTAGACCTTCTTCTTCGCCAAGAGTCACTTTATAAAATTAGAGAGTAGAGAGTACTATCAATGAGAGAAAAAGGAGAGAAAAAAATAGAAAAAAGAGAGAATGAGGTTTTATTGCTCTTACTATTTCAAGGGTTTGTATAACCAAATTTTACAATAGTGAAGATTTTTTAAAATTTGTTCGTGATTTTTTCTTTGGTTGAAAAAGATTTTTCACGTTAAAAATCGTTATGTATTATTGTGTTCCCTGTACTCATAATTTGATTGCTGATGGCCAACGGGAGGTTCGAATGCTATTTCACTGTGCCAGGTGGTATGTATCCAGGTTGAACCCCAACAAGTTTTTCTTTTGCTTTGGGTTAGCTTTTATTTAGCATGTAAAACGAAGCTCGGACAAGTTATTTGAACTCAGCCGTTCCACTACAGGAAAGAAAAAACCGCAGCTGGGTACCTCAGCTGTGGCGACGGTTTTACATGTTACCGGCATTCAGCTCTTCAGATTCCATTGATCCCGGAATTTGCACTGATTCACCGGCGTTTTTGAGAAATGTTTGGTATAAACACTAAGGAAAGCCGTTAAACTCAAAACAATTAAGATTATAACATCAAATAGATTTTGTTCGGACATCATTGGAATAAAGTGCTGATCATTTGTGTATTTATTATTGGAAATGCTTTTTGTTATTTTAATGGGTCTAAATGATATCCCAAAGTAATTTCAATGTTAGTTAGTATAATTAATAAGAAGTATTTGAGATGCTATGGTCGGTATGATTGAACTCATTGAAGAAGAATCACAAAAAATGTGGATCAACTTCAAACAAAGTAAACATAACTTTGCCCATTCACTGTGATTTCCGGGCATAAACAATAAGCTGGAACTGTTCACTAGGAAGCTCAATGACAAGTACATTGAGAGCGGGTTAAACATGCTCTCTGGCAGAGTTAATGTTAAATCGCAGATTGAGTGGCTTAGGAAATCTTGAGTTAACCCTAAAATAGGAGATCCGTGTTCAGCAGCTGCAAAGTCAACCAGTGATGCAGATGGATAACCCTAACCCTAATTTTCTGTGCATCGAGAGGGAATTTACCGAGAGAAGCTAAATTGCTAAGAAAAAACCAATGTACCTGACAATTGAGTTGTTGCCGAAGTTGAGAGAACTGCTTCATCCGAAACGTGATTAGAAACATCAATCGTCAAAATCAGAGGAAGTAAACAGCATAGTAGTTGGTTGACACTCGATTGAAGTTCCTGAAACTCCTAGGAGAGAGAGACGCGGGGATCCGAAGCTGAGTAGAAGGCGGTGTCGCCGAAGCCATGAAAGGAGGGCGACAAAGGAGGAGCATGTGGACAATTTTTGTGACTAATTACATTGAAATTTATTTATTTATTTTTCAATAATATAAATAAACAAAATAATTTAAGAAACCTATAATATAATTTTTTTTATTTTTTAAGCTGAGATATTATATATTAATAATATGTTTTTTTAATAAATAAATGCTTTTAAATTGAAATTATATATTTATTTACTTAATTTGAAAAGATCACCCCATAAAAGTCTTACCACAATAATGAAACATTTACTGTGGTTAATATTCCATATAATTTATACTTTTTAAAAAATTATGTAACATAATAATTATAATTTATATTTTTATATAAAAATAGGTGCATTTATTTTAACTACTTTAGAGTAATTTCGATTATCTTTTTTATTTTTATGCAAATTTATTAATATTTAAAAAATAAAATAAAAAAAACAAATTCATTTAAAATGTTTTGAGTATAAAAATAAAAGAGCCAACATTTTTGATAAAATTAAAAATTATTATTACTTTCAAATCGCTTTTGGAAAGTCACCAATGAAGCAATTTTGGATCCCATCGTAAGTCGTGGGAACCAAATTTACAGAGTCTCGTCGTCAAATTTCACAGAAACTGCTCGATCCGGAAGAAAAGGAAAGCAGAAAATAAAGCACAGATGTGTAAAATTACGAACCAATAGTTATCACTAAGCAGTAAGATCGATACTGTTTTACTCATCTTTCTTGATTTTGCTTCAAATTCCGCCACAGGTACCTACCGCTGGCCATGTCGACGAACGTCCATAATCCATCTTCAATCATCTGCGAAATTCAACCATACACCTCTCCGCATCAGATCCACGATGAAATTCCAAGAATTAATGGAAAAAAAAATGGAAATTCTTGATTACCTTTTTCAGATCTCTTTCTCCCTTGTTTCCCTTCAACGTTGTCTTCTCCGGTGGCACATCTTCTGATGTTGTTCCGGCGTCAATCTCCGGTGAAGTCCGGAATGACCTCCAGGTATAATATCCGGCCAGAACGGCCGATAAGAACACCAGGATGATCCTCAAGGGGCACATCTTTGTCGACGGAATTCTGGTTTTCCTTATGGCGGCAGGGTTTCCGGAGGTCAAAGATCGGCCATTAGAAGAAATTTGAGGATGAGATGAACAGAGAGATGATTGAGAAGAAATATAGGTGCGGCTGAGGAGCTGTTGGCTTCTGAATCCAGGGCTGTATATCCCGTATAGGATATCCAGAGTCAACTCAAATGTACAAAAACGCGTTTGATAGAATTTTATTTTTATTTATTTATTTATTTATTTATTTTGTGAGTTGCTGATTGATTTGTTTAACAATAATTTTGATATTTTAAGTGATTTACAATGTGCGGCGACTTGAAAAAGATTATTTAATATATTATGTTATTTTTATTATGTTAATTGATATTTTAAAATTAATAGGTGCTTTAATAATTTTTAGTTATTAAATAAAACTCATTTTAATAAATATATTTATATTTTAATAATTGATATTTTATAAATTTATATAAGATACATACTTATATTTATTATTATTATTATTTTCTAACTCTTCAATTAGTTGAACGCTTTAAAAGCTTTCGTAAACCACAAGGCTGGAACGTGGTGGATGGTAATTTAATATTATTAACAACTTATTTAACAAGGGGAACAAGCTAACAATTATTACGTCAAATATTAAAAAAATAAACGATTATTACGTCAGTTTAATACTTAAAAAAATAGATGAAGATCATAAGCTTTAATTACATTTGTATCTTTGGGGCAATTTTCCGTGATGTAAAGTTAATTTTATTTATTTTTAAAAGAGTTTTTTTATATTAATAAATTTATAAACCCAAAAAATAAGATATAGATTCTTTGTTATGATATAAAAAACTATACCTTATAATAAATACATTGAAACAAGCCATTCCTGATATCCATGGAGGACATAAAGCAAAATAAAATGTCAAAGACTAATCAATATTGTTGGGTTAAAATACCTGTCACCAAAAAAGAATGAGCGAGGACCAATCTTGACAAAAAGCCCAAGTTGTCGATTTGCCAAGACCGAGTAAGGTGTAAAAGCACGGACATACTATGATAGGCCCAAAGCCTTTTAAGAAGTCAAGAATGCATCAACGATCGAAATTCTCTCATCCTATCCAGAACAAGCACAATATGGCATCTAGTCTGTGCGAACTTATCCAAAGGATAAGGCCAGTAAGGGACGAGACTATCCCGATGTCCGAGAATGTCACCAACCAGCGGCCATGAGGACACGCAACCCATAGCATCACGCCACTGCCATGATGATAATAAACCCCGAACATCGTTGTCACTTCAAGACATTTCAGCGGTAGATGCCGGTCGAGCGCCGTTAGCGACTAGCTTCTCGCGCACGCCAAAGATGCGACACGGCATGAGTCGTGTCGTGTCGGAGGTAGGTGGACAGCCTCCTTCTGCACGAGCACCCAGCAGCCACGTGGACATTTCAACAACCAAATTTCTCTATAAATATCCACCTAAAGCACACAAGCAAAGGACCATTCTCTCGACATCTCTTGGAGCATCTATGAGCCTCTGCACCTCCCTCACGGGCCATAAAAGAGATAAAAGAAGGAAAAGAAAGGGTTTTCTTCCTACCTTGTATTTTGTACACAACCAACGATAGTGAAGATCCATTTCAGGTTTCAAGTCTCGTGGTTTTTTTCCTCCTCATTTTAAGGGGAGGCTTTCCACGTAAAAATTTGATTTCAATCTCTCTCTCTCTAACTTCAGATTTCAAACACTTATGTTGATCCGGACCCCGAAAATCGGTACGCAACATTGGCGCCGTCTGTGGGAAGAGGACTAAAAGTCAGCTTCTCACCCTCCCAGACAACACCAGATCACACTTCAACAATTCTTACACAACCGCGGACCCAAGATGATGATGAGCAAAGCGAGATAAAGACGTCCGCCCGAGAGGACGAGCACTTCGGCAGTGTCTCCGCCGAGCGACATGAGAATGGCGGTCCCAAAGATGCGAAAGTTAGAACAAAAGGTGGATAACCTTTCAAAAATCCGTACCCTCCGCGAAAGGGTAAAATGAGCGATCGAGAGGAAGACACCACAAAGCTTCGTTTCCACAATGCCTCGGGAGCGGCAGGCCGTCGGGTTCTGGCGAGTTGAGGGATTACCTCAACAAGAAGAAGTCATGAGCCGAGGCCCGGTTAAGGAGGGGGCTCGAGGCTCTGGAAGACTGTCTTTGGACCCAAGGCCGGCGAAGCAACTCGGCCCGCGAACAGGAAGACTCCTTGCCCCGAGGACGGGGGGAAGGAAGGAGAAGGGCGGGCGCCCACGAAGATCTAGCCCACCGTCCGGCACGATAAGCCGGAGGATGGTCCTCGGGGAAGAAAACACTCGAGACCCATTGGCCTTCATGACTCCTTCACCAACATCCCGAGGCGGATCAGGACGAGAGGTTCCTAAGATGGCCCCGGGCGTTGAAAAACCCGGAGGAGGTGACGATAGGAATATTGCCATTACCATTCTTTGTCACGACCCGTGACACTTGAGGCACCAGAAGCTTGACGAGGAGATCCAAAGTTAGTGGCGGAAGGCTATCTTGACCGATTCTGTCACGACTGGCATGGCCCCTGCAATGGGAGGACACAACCGGTCACGCCACTACTAGGGGCAAGGCTATGATGGGCTTGGAACACGCCCGACTGCGTTCTTAGCAACGCCAAAGATCTTTGTGAGCTAAGCAATGAACATAATTGTCAAAAGACCCGAGGAGCAAAGAAAAAGACCACCAAGACCGGAGCCTATGGACTAATGTAACGTGAGGAATTCAAGAAGGCCCTAGAGGCTAAGCGGTGTAACACGTACCCATCAATAAAAATGTCCATTCGTTGCATCTATCAAGAACTTGCTCTAAGACTCCTCATCAACGACAAATTCAAAAACTCGGTTCCGTCAAGCGGCCCAAGAGGTCGAATTAAATGAAACTCGGTTCGTCAGAGCGCGTGAAGAGGTCAAAATCAAAACTTCGGTTCCGTCCGAGCGGCCCAAGAGGTCGAAATCAAAACTTCGCGTCCGGAGCAGCCCAAGAGGTCAAAATCAAAAACTTCGGTTCCGTCTGAGCGGCCCAAGAGGTCGAATTTAATGAAATTCGGTTCGTCCGAAGCGGCCCCGAGGGTCGAAATCAAAACTTCGATTCCGTCAGAGCGGCCCAAGAGGTCGACCTAATGAAACTTCGGTTAAAATCTCGAGCGGCCCAAGAGGTCGAAATCAAAAACTTCGGTTCCATCCGAGCGGCCTAAAACGTTGTATTCAAAAACTCGGTTATGTCCGAAGCGGCCCAAGAGGTCGAATTCAAGAACTTCGGTTATGTCAGAGCGGCCCACAAGGCCAATTCAGAACTTCGATTACGTCTCAAGCGATCTTAAGGGCCAAAGCCTCAATGAGCATGACGAAAAATAGAAGAAGCAAGCACAACGAGAAATCGTCTAAGACTTCAGTATTATTTATTAAACAACGCATGTACATCATGTAATAAAAAAAAATACATATACACATCCTAAGACGCTGGGGGCTGGCTCCCCGAGAACTCAGCCTGTTGAGGCTGATCTTCGTGAAGCACTGGGGGCTCCGCCGGATCCGAAGGCCCTGACGGCCCTGGCTGAGAGGAGCTAGGGAAGGGCCTCCCGAAAATCCCATATAAATCTTCTGCGGTCAAAGCATTGGCATTCCGAGGATCAAGCACAGCAGCATGGAACCGCGAATGAATAGACAGATTACTCGGCGGCACATGTGAATGCCATCCCAGTACCTGCTCTCCAATAAAGGCCCAAGTTCCGCGGGTGAAATGGACGCCCTCAGCCTCTCCTCCAAAAGATACAACCTCTCTTGAAGCACTGACTGCTGAGCCCGTTGAAGCTTCACAGTTTCCTCCAATAAGGTTATCTTGTTTCTAGCCTCAGCTAGCTCCATCTCAGCCCTTCGGGCCCCCTCACCAGCAGTCCTCAGAGCCTCCATTTGGGAGAAGCCTTGGGCAACCCCTCCGATTATTACATTAATCCTTCCAGCCACATCTTGGAGCTGCGTCAAAAGGCAAAAAACCATTAGAACAGGGAAGAAAAAAGCAGACGGCCAGGACACTCAGAGAACAATAAAGTACCTGGGAAATGAGGAAGTCGCCGCTTACAGTGGCCTCCCCACTGGTCTCGGGCGGTTGGGCCTCGCAGGCAGGCGCCACAGAAACCTCAACCTCTGCCTCAGATAAGTGAGCATCAGCGTGAGGAGTGACGCCCGAGGACTCGACAGCAATTAAAGGCGCCGCCGTCTCCTCCTCAACAAAGACAAAATCACAGGCGCCTTGATTTTCTTCACGAGAACAAACTTGGGCATGGCGGGATGCTCGGCGAGATCCGGGACATCGGATCGACCCACAAACCTCTCGCCTCCACTTCCTCTCGGATCTGCATTTTAGTGCCGCTTCCCTCTCTGCGCCCACAAAGAGCTCACGCCTGCCATGTCCTCGGAGGGTAAATCCGCAGGAACAACAGGAACGGGATCATCAAAAAGGGGCTGGACGCCTGAGATCTCCAAAGACGGGAGAATTGTCCCCGAGGACCAGCGAGAGGACCCGGATGAGGGCGCGCGGGGCAAGACCTTCCGTCCCCGAGGACTCTGGCAAAGTAACAATCCTCGCCCTCTTGGAAAGAGGGGCAATCACATCATCAACAACGACGTCAAAAGCGTCGTCGTCATTGTCATCAGAGGGAGGATACTCGACAAGGGCGGCCGGGCGCTCTGAGCTCTCGGTCGTAGCGCTCCTTTCCGGGAGACCGGCTGAACTTCTTATCCTCAAAGACCGCGTACTCCCCCTCGACCTCTTTCTCTTGGACTTCTTGGACGGAGCTGCAGCAGAGGTCTCGACCTGTGATTCCCACTTGGCCTCTGTAAATTTCTCAGGCGACAACCAGATGTTGCGCTTATCTAGATGGAAGCTCCCAAGGTTGGCAAGCACCAAGTCCATGCACTCCTTCGCAGTTTCCTTCTCCTCCAACGAAGGATTAGAACACCACCTGCTGACCACTTTCCCCCACCCAACAGGAATGGCCCATTCCTGGTAAACTCCGAGGAAAAAGTACTTGTCCTTCCACCGCTTGGTGGAGTCAGGATTGCCCCCGCACATCAGTGAAAAATCCGGACGCGGAGTCATAGTAATCCAGTCAAGGTTATGCGTAAAGCGAAACATAACCTTGATGGTGGTGGCACTCAAGAGCTTGTCACGGCATCTCAAGAAAACACACAAGGAGACTAAATACCTTATCGCGTTCGGCTGAAGTCTCGCGAAAGGAACCCCAAGTGCCCTCATAAGCTCGTAAAGCTCTGTTGGCAGTGGGAATCGCAACCCGCCTTTAAGATGGACCTCGTAAACGGTGATGAAGCCGTTTGGAGGACGCAACGCCCTATCCTATGCTCCCGGAATGAGCACGCCCGCGGATTCCGAAATATGATATCGAGCTCGAATCTTCGAAAGCTTATCGAGGGTCATCGTAGAAGCAATCTCTCTCACTCCAGGCGCCTTCGACATTGGGAAGTGAAGGTAGAAAGACACAAGAAATTGTAATAGGAAGGCAACGTTAGCAGGAGAAAACCAGAGAAAAACGGGCAGAAATGCTTCTGTAAGGAAAGATAACCATTTATAGGTTTGAAATTTTGAAAGGGCGCCATCATTGCCCTAGCCACGCGTCGCCTGGCCATTCGACAGCAGGAAATGATAACCTTTGCCTTCCCAAGGTGTACGCAGCCTGTCAATCGCGCATTTAATGTTCTGCAGAAGCCCAAAACGGCGGCGCTACAAATCCTCGGACTCAGAGAAGTACTCGGACATCACAGCTTCAGATTTTTGTTGGTCATAAACCCGAGGACGCAATTTGTCTTGGACTAAGTCTAAAGTTAAGCCTTCAAGTGTCATCACTCCTCGGACGATCAGTATGCGCGCGACAGATTCTCATGGAAAGGGCCATCTTGAAGGACGGTGATGTTACAAGGACATGCCAAACGGTCGAGGACCTCGGACCCTTTGGCATGGGGGGCTTATGTTGGGTTTCAATACCTGTGGTCCCTAAAAAGAATGGGCAAGGGGCGAGTACTTGACCCGAGAAGCCCAAGTTGTCGGTTGCCCAAGACCGCGTAAGGTGTAAGAAGCACGAGGACATACCCATGAATGGGCCCAAAAGCCTTTAGCAAGTCGGCCAATCTGATCACCCACCAGAACTCTCTCATCCCGTCCGAGAACAAGCACAATATGGCATCTAGTACGCGGACTCATCCAAAGGCCGATAAGGCCGAAGGGACGAGGACTATCCCGATGTCCGAGAATGCCCGGCTTCAGCTTCCACGACCATCAAGGGACACGCAACCCATACATCACGCCACCGCCGCAGTCAGTAATAAACCCCGAAACATGCCTTGTCACTTCAAGACTGACATTCCTGACAAGGTATGGCCAGTCAGCGCCGTTGGCAGCTAGCTTCCTGCACACGCCAGCATGCCTGACACAGTATGGTCGTGTCAGCAGGGTAGGTGGACAGCCTCCTTGTAGGCACCAACAGCCACGTGGACATTTCAACAACCAAATTTATCTATAAATACCCACCTAAAGCACACAAGCAAAGGACCATTCTCTCGACATCTCTTGGAGCATCTATGAGCCTCTGGACCTCCCTCCTGGGCCAATAAAAGAGATAAAAGAAGGAAAAGAAAGGGTTTTCTTCCTACCTTGTATTTTGTACACAACCAACGATAGTGAAGATCCATTTCAGGCTTCAAGTCTCGTGGTTTTTTTCTCCTCATTTTAAGGGGAGGTTTTCCACGTAAAAATCTGATTTCAATCTCTCTCTCTCTAACTCCAGACTTCAAACACTTATGTTGATCCAGACCCCGAAAACCGATATGCAACAAATATATCATAAAAATAGCAATATTGTAAAGCCATTTGCTAGAAATATAAACTCATATATAATAAAAATAGAATTTAGCCTAACTCAATTTAATCAAAAATATAATCTTTTTTATTTCTTTCATTTGTTATTAAATATCTTAATCTTGACAGTGAAATATTTTACGAAAAACTTACCCATAATATTTACGGTATAAATATCTAAAAGAGAGATATAGAAAAATTCTCTCTTAAAAAAATAGTATGACCTGCATTTGACAATGGGTGAAAATGATTCTATATATATATTACTCTTATTGTATCTAAGGACTTGATTGTTATACATATAAAAAAATTTATCCACTGAATGGTTCAAGCCTTCGGTCGTCATAAGCCTTAAATCAAATTTTGTACAATCACAAATAACAGTCAAATGATTGGCGGGACTCACTCCTCGATATATCCTCCGATGCTCACGTTAATATTTCTCTTAAATATTAAAGAAGAGAGAGGATGTAAAAAAGTGTAATAAGTCTAAAAAGTTACGCTCTTTAAATGGCGTGCTGGTTTGAAAGAGAGAATGCGCTCATGACGTATTCGAATACTTTAGTCTGAAAGAACTTAAATTCAGCTAAGTTGTCCATCCTGAATAGAGAGGACTAATATTTACAGAATATAGGTGGCGGTTAACCATTAGGAAAACTGATGAACAACTAACTGTTATCTTTATCACGACAATGGTTCCAATTAACGTCTAATATCGTTAGTTGGATAGATGCCACAGGCTGTTGAACTGATCTTAACCACATTTGTTAAAATGGGCTATGCTCGCACTATGGGCCGTTAAATCTGGTCTTTCAGTTTGAAGTTGTATTGGGCTTTTTTATTTTGGCCGTCGAATATGATACCCATCAACTCTAAAATTTGGCTTTTAATTAGCTAATGGAGTTTAATCATAGTAAAGTGTAACAATGACAATATGCCTACATTATTCCAAACAATAAACCTTGGACACTTTTCACATTTTATAATTATAATATCTCTCATTTGTACATAGTATAATTTAGTCATATATCTTTTTTTATATTCTTAGTATCTTTCATACTTATAAATAAATCGTGTAATCATTAAGTACATTCACAAAAAGATAGGATTAATATACTAAATCTTTTTCGTAAATATCAGTATGACAATAATTCTGAAATATCTCATAATATCCTATGCTTATTTTAATATATCAGATCAAATATTTTTGATTACTCTCGAATTTAGAACTCATAACCATACTTAATCATCAACAATCTTATTATAACTATACATAACTGTGTTGCTAAGTAGTGTCATAATTTATCAACAGTGAATTTACTTAGAGATGTGCACAAATAGTCTTCCCATTGTCCTTATGTCATTCAGCTTTGGCAACCATTTTTCTGTCAATGTCTATTCAAACTAAATTACTCATGATAATAGATAATATGCTAAATTAGCAAACATTAATACCTCAATTTTCTAACTTAGTCTAAAGTCAACAAAGGACATAAAATAGCATCATCAATGAGGGACTCATAGGGCTTGCACGGTGGGGATAAAGGGATACATTTGTTCACTTTCAATTTGGTCGAATAAACACATGTTGTATAAAATATACGCTACGGTCTAGTTGTCTTTAAAAAGAGCGCAGTCTCAATTTAAAATACCATACTGATCCTAGTCTAGTCGCCACTCGAGTGCCTAACCCGAATTCACAATTTCCTCGCCACATTTAGGTGCCACAAAGAAATCTCTCATCTAATTTATTACAAACTAAATAAATTGTGAGATATCCATGCATGGTTTGTAGGCCTAAATTTAGCTTTTAACATGTCATTTACTGATCTTACTTGACCCACAAGTAGTGAGGAATATAATATCTCATTTTTGTTTGCTAAGAGCCAAATGATGTGGTCACTCCCTTGTAGAAATTTGTTCGCGGACTTATACATGGATGTGGTCCGCGAACTTCTATGTTGAAGTGGTCCGCAGACTTCTGTGTGGATATGGTTCATGGGCTTATGAGTTTGGTCAAAGGATTCTAAAAATGGACGAGGAGATAAAATATCCGAAGAGTTTCCTCAATTGAGGTCCGAGGTTCCTGGGCAATGCCTAGAGGCATCTTTCAAGACCCGAGGACTTGAACGTAGAAAGCACATGTGGAAACCAACTCAAAAGATTTATTGAGCATGCAAAATCTGCGAGGGAAAATGCACAATCTCTGCAGAATGGGCGCCGTTTCTGCAGGGCCTGACAATCCGCAACGCCACTGCAGAGCCGTTCGTGTGTCAAACTGCTACCTGCATATGTCCCCCACGTTAGTTTGGACATTACTTTCAGCAGCTAGTATATATATTGTGTCCTGTCTATGAGAGAAAGGATTACGGGAGTATCACAGGGTGAGAGTGTGAGAAATTTCAAGGAGCAAAGAGTGAAGTGTAATAGAAAGCAGCAAGTAAAATCTAAGTGTCCATTCTCGTACTCTGTTCTTCATCTTTCCCTCTAAGGGGCTTATATAGCCGTGAAATTTTTATAACCAACTCTCACATAGTGAATTATTTGTGGACTGAAATTTCGTAATTTTTTCCTTGGTTAAGAAGGAATTTTTTACGTAAAATTTGTGTATATTTCTCTTTTCTCCCTGTGTGTTTGTGTTTGTGGTTGTGTGCAACCTACACCGTCCGACCAACAAGTTGTAGTAGTGTGCATTCTATCCGACCGAACCCGTCCATCCAACAAGTGGTATCAGAGAGAGGTTCAGAGCCACCGTTTAAATGGCGTCGTCCTCAAAGAACTTATCATTTAACATAGAACAGTTCAATGAGTAGGACAATTTCATCCTTTGATAAGAAATGGTGAAGAATGTCTTGACCCGAGAAAGAACTGTGAAGGCATTGAGGAAGAATGATGAAAACCCGAAAAACCTGACTTATGAAGAATGGCAAGACAAGAGAGATCTTGTAAATTATACCATTAAACTATGTCTCACTGACAACACACTTTAGGAGGTTCTTGGCCTGTCAGACCTGGTTAAGGTTTGAAAGAAGCTTGAAAGTAAATATAAGTCTAAATCCTTAACCACAAAATTACATGTAAAGAAACAGTTTTATGGGCTCTATCTGCTTGAGGGAGGTAGTTTTGAAAAGTATCTGAATGAGTTCAACAGAATTGTCACACAGATGTCGACCCTTGATGAGAAGATCAAGGAGGAGGACAAGGTGTTGGTATTACTGACTTCTTTACCAATATCTTATGATCATATTGTGACGACCTTACTATTTGGAAAGGACACACTTAAGTTGGACGAGATCGTTGCCTCCTTGCTTATGAATAAAACAAGGCGGTCTCACGGGACTTTTACTTCTTTCCATTCTGAGGTACTCGTGACTGAATCACCGGAAAGAAGTAAGGAATGCAGCCCAAAGTAAGGTGAAAAGGGTCGTAATAAGTTCAAATCAAGGTTTCGAAATATTGAGTGTCATCATTGTGGTAAAAAAGGTAACATTAAGAAATATTATTACAAGTGAAAGTGTGAAAATATTGAAAGGGAGAGCAAAGGAAAAAAGGGACGAGGTGAGGAAAAGTCATTGATCTCAATCGTTACAGGAGGCGACCTTCTGTTAATTTGTGAAGTGGACAACATGGTAAATTTGATATATCATGAGTCCAACTGGGTGGTTAACACCGGTGCCTCTCTCCATGTGACATCTAGAAGGGGATTGTTCATTTCTTATACTCCAAGAGACTTTGGAGTAATAAGGATGGGTAATGTAGGAACGTCCCCAACTATTGGTGGAGGTGACGTGTTGTTGTTCACCAATAATGGGACAAGATTATTGTTGAAAGATATACTGTATGTTCCTAATATTCGGATGAATATAATTTCAGTTAGCAAGTTAGATGATGAAGGTTATTACAATACCTTCTATGAAGGAGAATGGAAGCTAACTAGATGATCTCTTGTTGTTGCTCGAGGATAGAAGACTGCTGACCTATATGTGATAACGGTCCCTGCTGTTGCCAAGGATGTGAATATCACGAGCAGTGAGGAGTCCGCAAATTTGTGGTACAGTAGATTAGGCCACATAAGTGACAAAGGATTATATCACTTGGTCAAGAAAGGTCTCATTCTAGCAGTAAAGGCAGATGGACCGAGGACTTGTTCGCACTACATTGCTGAAAAATAAAGAAAGGTCTCGTTCCATGGAAACTCATCCTCTATGGAGACAGAGCTACTTGACCTGGTTCACACTAATGTGTGTGGATCATTTAAAGAAAAATCATTCGGAAGGGCTCAGTACTTTATGTCGTTTATCAACGACTATTCAAAAAAATTGTGGCTTTACCCACTGATGTCTAAGGACCAAGTCCTTGATACATTTGAGCATTTTCATGCTTTGGTGGAACGATAGACGGGGAACAAGCTGAAAATTGTCCGCTGTGATAATGGCGGAGAATATATTGGGACATTTGATGCCTATTGTAGGTCTCGTGTTATCCGGTATCAAAGAACACCTCCAAAAACGCCACAGTTAAATGGAGTGGTCGAACGGATGAACCACACATTGTTGGAAATAGTCAATTGTATACTTTCTAAGGCAAAATTGTCTAGTTCCTTCTGAGTAGAAGCGTTAAAGATTGCGGCCTATATTATTAATAAGTCGCCCAATAAACCACTGAAAGATGATGTACCAGAGAAGGTTTAGTCAAGAAAGAAGCCATCTTATGACCATCTGCTAGTGTTTCGGTGCAAAGCTTTTGTTTATATCCCAAAGGATGAGAAAACCAAATTTGAGCCAAAGATGAAGCAATGTATCTTCTTAGGTTACGAGGAAGATGAACTAGGGTACAAACTTTATGACCCAATTGAGCGAAAGCTTGTTCGGTCCAGGGACGTTGCCTTTGTTGAAATTGAAACCATCAAAGATATTAGTGAGATGGTCAACTCAGAAACTAGACAAACAGATAAGATTGTTCCTGATGATGTTCGTCTAGAACCCCCTCGGGACGAGGTCAACGGCCCAGGAATGGCCGAGAACACTAATGAAACTAACGAAGCGTTTGATGAAGAAGAGGAAGCTGTTACTCCTCGACAGGGCAAGGAGGCTCGGGAGATACTTGTCCAACGGTCCATGAGAGCTAAGAGACCGTCTGTCTACCTATCATCCAACGAATATGTTCTACTCACTGACGCAGGTCAGCCTAAAGACTTTGAAGAGGCTATGAGGGACGAGAACAGATAAAATTGGTTGGAAGTAATGAAGGATGAGATGGCTTCACTGTATAAAAATTATACTTTAAATAGGCTGAGCTGCTCAAAGGGAAGAGAGCTCTAAAGAACAAGTGGGTCTTCCGGTTGAAGACGTTCGAAGACACCATGCAACCAAGGTACAATGCGTGACTTGTTGTAGAAGGTTTTAATTAGTGCAAAGGCATGAATTTTGATGAGATCTTTACGCAGGTGGTGAAAATGTCTTCTGTTCATGTTGTGCTTGGTCTAACAGCTGCTCTGGATTTGGAGGTAGAGCAGTTGGATATCTGAACAGCATTCCTTCATGGTGACTTTAAGGACAAAATTTATATAAAGTAATCGAAAGGGTTCGAGGTCAAAGGGAAGGAAGGATTGGTTTGTCATCTAAGGAAGAGCTTGTACAGACTGAAATAGGCTCCAAAACAATGGTATAAGAAGTTTGAGTTTGTCATGGTTGGATAAGAATACCAAAAGATTACTTCTAACCACTATATCTTTGTGTAGGGATTTTTCGAGGATGATTTTGTTGTCCTTCTCCTTTATGTAGACGATATGCTTATTGTCGGACAAAATAGCGCTTGGATTCAGGAGCTGAAGAAGTAATTTGGACAGTCATTTGCTATGAAAGACTTCGGGCTGGCGAAGTAGATTTTGGGGATCAGAATATTTCGCGATCAGAAAAATAAAAAGCTTGGGTTGTCCCAATAGAGCTATATTGAAAAGGTGTTATAACATTTTAACATGAAAAAATTCAAGCCTGTAAGCACCCCACTGGCTAATTACTTTGGTTGAGTAAGAAACAATGTCCGTTCTCGGACACAGAGAAAGTCCGCATGAGAGATATACCTTATTTGTCAACCTTGCAGCTTGATATACGCGGCTGTGTGTATAAGGCCGGACATTGCTCATATGATCGGTACTGTCAGTAGATTCCTCTCAAATCCAGGGATAGAGTATTGGTCTGCTGTGAAATAGATTCTTAGATATCTTCGAGAGACTTCAAGGATGTGTTTGCATTTTAGAGATGAGAAATTTCAGTTGATCAGCTACACAGACACGGATATGACCGGAGACATTGACACTTGAAAATCCACCTCAGGGTACTTGATTAAGTTCGCTGGAGGAACAGTCTCTTGGCAATCCAAGTTGCAAATGTGCGTTACTCTTTTCACTATGGAAGTCGAGTTCATTGCTATGATCGAGGCTAGTAAGGAAACGCTATGGATGAAAATATTTATCCAAGAGTTTGGTTTGAGGTAAGAAAAATATATGGTACTCTGTGATAGCTAAAATGTTATACATTTGTATAAAAACTCCTCATTCCATTCGAGATCAAAACACATTGACGTTCGATATCATTGGGTGAGAAATATTATTGAAGAAAGGCGACTGTCAACTAAGAAGGTCCGGTCAGATGAAAATATATCAAACTTAATGACCAAAGTTTTACCTAAGGGAAAGCTTGAAGCTTGGTACGACTTTACTAGGCTAACTAATTTTGCACCCACACAGTCGTGAGAGAAAGTTTGTTGGGGTCACTCCTTTGTAAAAATTTGTCCGCGGATTTATGCACGGATGTGGTTCGCGGACTTTTGTGTTGAAGTGGTCCGCAAACTTTTGTGTTGAAGTGGTCTGCGGACTTCTATGTAGATATGGTTCGCCGACTTATGAGCTGACTATCAAAGGATTCTAAAAATGGACGATGAGATAAAATATTTGGAGACTTTCCTCAATTGAGGTCTAAGGTTCCATGGCAATGCCTGGAAGCATCTTGCAAGACTTGTGAACTTGAACGCATAAAGCACATGTGGAAGCCAACTCAGAAGATTTATTGAGCATGCGAGATCTGCGAGGGAACATGCGCAGTCTCTGCAGAGTAGGCGTCGTTTTTGCATGACCCGACAATCTGCAGCGCCACTGTAGAGCTGTTTGTGTGTCAGACTGCCACCTGTACGTGTGTCCCCCACGTTGGTTTGGACGTTGCTTTCAGCAGCTAGTATATATATTGTATCCTGTCCGTGAGAGAGAGGATTACAGGAGTATCACAGAGTGAGAGTGTGAGAAATTTAAGGAGCAAAGAGTGAAGTGTAATAGAGAGCAGTGAGTGAAATCTAAGTGTCCGTCGTTGTGCTCTGTTCTTCATCTTTGCCTCTAAGGGGCTTGTATAGTCGTGAGGTTTTTGTAACCAACTCTCACATAGTAAATTATTTGTGGGCTGAAATCCCATAGTTTTTTCCCTTGGTTAAGAAAGGGTTTTCCATGTAAAATTTTTGCGTGCTTCTCTTTTCTCCCTGTGTTTGTGTGTTTGTGTGCAACCTACACCATCCATCCAACAACTTGTGGTAGTGTGCATTCTGTCCGACCGACCCCGTCCGCCCAACACCAAAGGCAGTTGCTCATGTGAGTGAATTAAACTAAGCTTATTGACTTAAAATTATACCGTTATATGGTAAATGTGTGAGTAATATATAAATAATTTTTATATTTATTAATACTACCTCATCTCTTAATACATAATTATGTATCATTTATAGTGATACTATACATCTATATGTTTGGATCATTTATTATAATTAGGATAATTGGTATCACTAACTCTGGTACAAGTACATAATGATAATGATGTTAGAAATAAAGCTTATTAATAAATCACAATCCAATAACTAAACATACCAATATCATGAGCAATATAAACTGATATAATTATTACTATCCTACGTTTGACAAAAATTTAAGTATACAAACAGCAAAAATTTATATATGAATTGGTAATGGTAAACCCCATCAATACATTAAATTTGAAATAAATCTAAAATGCACATTTCTAATTATAATCTTTTAATAGTCATCCATGTAATCCTACAAGAATTTAATACCTATTAATCTGAAAGGATTTTAAAAAATTATTAATATGAGTCTAATACTCTGTAAAGTATATATGAATATATAGGACAGTAAATCGTTATCGCATGTAAAAATTCAAAACGTCTAACTATGGATAAACAAGCTCTAAAAATGATTTTATATGAAATGCCCAATATATATAAATATATAAAACATATAAAGTGTACAAAAAATGTAAAAAGACAAAAAGATATGAGAAAATATATCTAAAAACATAAAAATTAAAAGATCATATCAAGAATATGTAAAAACTTAAAAATTGAGAACTAATGACTCATACATCAATTAATTAAATGGTAAACTTTGAATAACGAGCTATCTATATTCACGATAATTTGAGCCCAATATAATACTATTAAGACTAGTAGTCAGACCATCTATAATATTTTATATACAAGGTCAAATGTCGTTTGTTTATTTATAGATGATAGATATGACTTTTTAAATGGCGCATAATATACTAGTATATATTAAAAAATAATTTATCTATATTTATATTAGTTCTTATTTTGTTAAAATAGAAAATCTCAAATCACATATCACATACTCGAATTTTTTTTCAAATTTAAAAAAATAAAATCCCAATTCTATTTTATAAAGTAAAGTTTTTGTCAAATATTTGTATAAAAATAATATGTAAAGTCAAATATTTAAATATTTTATAATCTTTTTAACAATATCTTTGATGCATTCTGGATCCAAATTTCGAACAAATTCAAGTCAAGTCGGTTGTCTGAGTCCGACTCCATTTACTGAGTTTGGATCTTACACACTACAATTATAAATAAGAGGTCAAGTGACGGTAGGAGGTTATTTCACCGTAAATACTCGACACTCAAGTCAGTAAGCAGCTTTCACAGTAAGAGGATGGATGCAATAAAATGTAATGTGAATGTGATGAGTGTTGGTGATGGAAGTGCTCTCGTTAGCTGAGAAGTTTTGGATTGCTCGTGAGAAGAGTTAACTCTTGGTACTGTATTCGTTGGGAATGTGGTGACCAAGAGAGAGAAAGCGTTAACGTTCTGAAAGCATGGAAGCTTTGCAGTAGAGAGCGTTTATGCTTGCTTGAGTGCATAACTGAGAGTGTAGTTTAGAGTGTAATGGAATGCGTAATGTCCAGCGTGCCCTGGAGTGAGGATTTCATGACCTTTTATAATTGCAGCGTTGGGTTGTTTTTCTTTGACAAAAAAGGCTTGATTCTCGCGCTCTGTTAGGATTGATGCCTTTTCTGACTTGGAGCTTTAATGGTGGTAACGGTCGCTTGGATTGATTGTCTTCATTCTACGTTCTATAACCGTTAGGTTTTATTGCAAACAAGGAGAGGATTCTGACACTTTCCTTTATGGATGCGCATTGATTATGGAACAACTGTTATTGTGGTAGTTACCTTCTGTGAAGAGCGTAAAATCAAGGGAGAAGACCGTTACTGGTCAAGGACGAACATGTGGGCTAAATTGGGCTTGGCCCACTTTTAGCCCGGTCTTTAGACTGTCAACTGATCTTGCATCCAGTCAACGGAAGCGTTGATTGTCCCAAGAGTCAGTCGTCCGTCCTACTCTTGGTGCTTTAACCTTTAGTCCAGTCAATGCCTAGTGTTGATCGTCCAGACACAAATTAGGCCGTTGCAAATTTGGGCCGTTCCTCCTTCTTGAGCCGGTCCATTACTCGCGTACCTATCAATCTTAAAATATAAATATAGAGTTTTAAAAACATCTAAATATTTGATAAAAATAAATATACATACAATAAATTTTAAAAGGGGAAAAAATGGCGACATGTATGATCATTTAAACGACAATTGAAAAAAAATTAAAAAACTTTAATAATTGATCAAAGAATAGGCTTAGATGAACTCGGTGCAGATTAAATATTTATCTAATTTGATATGAAATAATCTCAAAATCACTTTATTTCACATTCTTTGTCCTTTTTTTTCTCTATCTCTATCTTCTTCTCTCTTCTTCATGTGAAATGCCCAAAAATCAAACATAGGGTTTAAATACTAATACTGGCACATGAGCACTAGTTATACATGTATTAGGCACCGTAGAAAGATGCATGTACACACTAGTGCGACCTATTTTGTCCAAATCACTCACGAGTGCCCAAGTTGTGCACCTTAGGTGTGGAAATTTTGCCTCAAACACACATCTTTAACTCTTACACCTATTGGGTGTTAGACCTTATTCCTAAAATTTTAATTTTTTTCTTAAAATTTTCATTATATAATTATTTTCTACATGTCCATTATGTAAAATTATGATGTCACAAATTTAAATCGAAGGATCATGTGTTACAACTTTTAACTCTTTATAAAATTTTATCATTAAAATTTACATGCTCTATTAAATAAACAAATGCTGATATTTCTCTTAAATCTCGTCCTTGCGTTGTTTTACCATCAGAATTGTAATATTTAATAATATATCTTATACACTACATAAATTATTAGTATAAAAGTTATTTCTATATAACTATCACCTTTCAAGACGACATATGAAACATCCATATCCATATTCATATCTTGCAATACAACAACCATCACGACAATTATCTGTTGAATGCTTCTAAGTAATTGATCACTTGATTGTTAATTTCGAAGGTTAGGAAAAAAAATATAAACCGAATGATTAGTAGATAATTCTATAATTATTAATATAATAATCGTAGAAAATAATATCTATGTTTAATATTCTAGATAAAACTTATAATATTACGACCATATGTATTATGCTTTCTATGATATATTCCATCGAAGAGATTTTATATGAAATATCTGTAAGGATTATTTTTCCACCATTGCAACCATAGAGCTTAAGCATTTATGCCTCCATTAGTTGAAAAAATTATTTCATATTTAGACTACTTTCATCGCATCACTATATAATACTCAGGACATATTATCAACGTCGTACTGTAATCAGTCACTTAATATATCCAATTACTAATATTATAATCTTAGGTTATGTAGGAAAAATAAATATATTTTTAAAATTAACGGAATAGCTTCAATATCGGATGGTACAGACTATACTAAAATATCATGGCGTCCTTATCATCAAAAAAAATAGTGTATTCAGGTATTTTCTTTATTTTATCTATAGAATATATAATAAAATGTTATACTAAATAATATTATAATATGTAGCCCTTAGGATCTATTTATCAATAATTTTATATTATCTTAATATGTAATTTTTTATTCTATTCTGTTGAAATTGGAAATTGAAAATAAAAATTTGAATAAAAATTAAAAATATATAAATAAAATCAAATATTAAAATAATGTCTTAAAGTTTAATGAAAAAATAAACACACATCACGATGTCATTTAACATGTCATTTATTTTCTTTAAGTATTATGATTAATTATGTCTTTTAAATTTATTATTTAAAACTTACCACAAAATTTTGGCACCGTATTTTTTTTTATTAAAGCATAATAAAATAAATAAAATCAATTTATTATATTGTACTACTTGAATTATATTCAGAAAAAAAATTATCTATACAACTATATTTTCAATAATTACCAAAATATTTTATTTCCTCCAAATAAATAATTATCGTCCATAAATAATACATTTAAATACCCAAATTATAAGTCTTTACAATAGAATAGAATTATACTAGGAGGATGTGAAAAATATATAGATGCGTATAGATGTGGATTGAGTATTCGAATGCGTCCTATAGAGGGGTGGCTTAAAAGTATGAAAGGTAGGTCTCCTAGAATGACTGGACGGAGTCTGTAATCCCTTTTTCTTTTCTCTTCTCCTCTCCCCCGTTTCCATTGGAATGAAGGGGTATTTATAGAGGTGAATAGCAATTTGATTATCTTTATCCAATGACAATCGCCTATGAATAGGATAAAATGAAACAGTTATATTGTTTTGATCGGTTGGTTATGGTAGGTTGTTTCAATATGCGGGAAGTGGGCAGTTGTGCTATACGACAATTATTTTGTAGAGATTTATCTAACCGGTTATGGTAAGTTGTCATGCTTATGCATGACACACGGGATCGTTTTTTGGGTTAGAATTGTTGAACCGTTGAACCATCCTTGGACTGAATCAGTAAGAGCTATCGATTGATGCCTATTTGAGCGTTTCTTAAGGTTTCAATTATGTTAAATTTTATTGGGCCTTTACTTTATTTGTAGGCCTTATTGGGATAGGTTTGCCAGACATTTCAAAATGTTACAATTTACCCATTAATTTAATGATACTTTTCAAACCTTTGTTTTTATATTATCTTCAAATTTCTTTCAAATTCGACCAAATAACTCATTTATTTCTTCCTCCTTTGTTTTTTGAGCTTCTTATTGTCTTTCTCTTTCTTAGATTTTGTCTCCAGTCTCTGCTGTTTTATTTTCAATTCAGCTGATATTTTTAGCTCACAATTTATAATCCACATCATACTACATTTGGTGTAATTTTCTTATTTCAATTCCACCTAATAAGGTCTAATATCAACAAATATCTAATAATCTTTTCATTTCGTGCCATCTAACAATTTACAACAATTATTCTAATAATTTCACCCTATTATTACTGTAATTCTTAAACTTAGCCAGATATAATCCTTGTTTGCAAGCTACATCCCCTTTTAATTCCATCGATTTCCTTCTCCTCTCACAAGTTCTTTCTACGTTTCTTTTTCTTTCTCATTTTCTTCTATTATTATTATTATTATTATTATTAAAAATAATATTTTTAATTAAATTTATTAGAGTAATTACTCTGAAATAACAACAGTTAATTTAAATAATATCCAAAAAGATATATTATATAATTTGAAATTTAGAATGTCACATTTTTGATTGCCTATGTATCTATGAATGAAAAGTCACACTAAATTTTAATATCATATCCAACTTTCTATATAAGCTTTTCTAAAATTTAGATACGAATATTGAGTCTCCATTGAAAATAATTGAAATTAAAATGCCATACAACATAACAACTTTATTAATGTAGCTTTGTACTAAACAATCACATAAAAATATAGTCCTTACTAAAAGAAAATGCATCGATTTCATCAATTGATCTACGATCATCTAAATAGAATTATAATTCATCACTATTCTAAGCAATTTTGACACAAAATTTATCATAATACTTTATCTTTTCCAATTAGAAATAAGCAAAAGTTATAAAAACTCTAATAGTTTTTTAAGTTCAACCTTTTATTGTCAAATGTTAGATCTATCCATGAAAACTATTATTATTCACTTTATATTTTTCCACTAAAATAACTTTTTAAAATTCTAATATATTTTATTAAGTCATATATGGATAGCATACTTAGCCCTATGAGTTTTGTTCAAAATATCTTTATTAATTTTTTAATATTATGCATACAAATATGATCTTAGAATTAAAAATGTTCTTCAACCTGAATATGAAAATTTACTCACAATTGTTTGCTTAAATCTCCGACAATATCTATTAGAAATAGATCATCTTCCTATGACTTTTAATTTTCATCATGATCACCGGTTATACCTAAAAATAAAATAATATTATCCACAAAATTATAAATGCAATTGAATACTATAACTAATCATTCCGTTAAGTATCTTCTATTTTTTAATCATCATATGGGATATCATTTTTTGCGGCTTTTGATTCAAAGCATCTCAACTACATTGTTCTTTTTAAGTTTAATATTGAATATCGCAATCATAATCTTCTAGTAAATGTATCAAGCAACGTTATCTCATATTCAATTTCATTTTACGAAAATAAAATTTTTAAACTCTTATAATTAGAGTATACCATAAATTTTAATTTTAAAATTCTTAACATATAATATATATAGTAGACATGATAAAAAATTGCTCTACGTTGTAATTTAATTGTCTCAGTTCAATTGATCTAAAAATTTATATTATTTAATCAAGATATCTTAGTATTATAGACAAATACGATTAAAAAATTTAGCCTAATTATTTTTTTATGACAGGCACAATCATATCAAAATAATTGATTCGTCCCAACTCAAATTATAATTTTTTTTATAAATACATATATTTTATTTTAAATAAATACTAGATTTAAATTTGTTCAATAAATTAAATTTTTATATAATTGATCGTTTTTTATATAAAAATTCTATATTCAAATATATGCTACACCATATTTTAATTTAAATATTATAATTTTAAAAATATTTTATATTTTTATGTATTTTTAGATAGATATAAAATTTTAAATAAAAATAATTAAAAATATAAAAATTAATGGACCGGTTGAAACTAACCCAATTTAAATTATAAATTGACACGATTGTATTTTTTATCCCGTCATGCCATGCATAACCCGGCCTGACTTATTAGCAATAAATTTTTATTTAAATTTGAGTTGTATTTAATCTCAACCTAATTTTAATCGAATCTAATATAAAAATAAAGTTATATAAATTATCGATAAATAAATACATTACTTATTTGATAAATATGTGTACAGAGTTTTTGTAGTTACACTAACGAGAGAATATTCTGTTATTTGCCAGTTAATCATTATTCTAATTATTTATTATATGATTCGAAAAAAAAAGCGGGTGGTATTGCTATCGGGTCAAAGGTCCGAGTGCTATTCGGGTCGAAGTTCCCGGAAGATTCGGCTGGGCAGACAGTAGATAGTCGAGCCTCTTCGACTAGGGCTTTCAGTTTCCCTCTAAACTTGATCAACTCTGACAAATCCAAAGCTATATTACAATTGTCGTCTTCACTACTACTGTTCGAAGAAGCAGCTGCACCTTCTTTCATCTCCTTCCTTCTCTGTAATCTCTCTGTTCCATATTATCTTTATCGCTCTCTGCGAATTCGCATCTGCGGAGGTAAAGGCGGAGCAGAAAAATGGGCTTCCAGTTGCCACCTTATGGGCTACAAGCGATGCTCAAGGAAGGGCATAGACATCTCTCTGGCCTCGAAGAGGCCGTTCTCAAGAACATCGATGCTTGCAAGGAGCTTTCCGGTATCACCCGCACTTCTTTGGGTCCCAACGGTATTACATTCTTTCACTTCCTCTCCTAGCTTATATCGATGATTCTTTTTCCCATATTTGTTCTGCACCACGCTTGCTGTCTGTAGCTTACATTTCTCAATAATGTTGTTGCATGATCTGGTTTCTATTTTTGTGTTGATTACTAGACGGAATTTATGTTTTATCTGTCTTGTTTTGATCGGAATAGTTCAGTGCATTGTAATAGCGTATGCCTGTCGAGCCGTTTTAGGTTGGTGTTCAGATTATTGATTAGAGATTTTGTTGAAGTGGAAGGTTATTTTTCTGAATTTTCTTTATTAGATGTTGCTTCATATAGTAGAAAAAAATAGCAAAGTTGAAAAGAGAAGTAGAAGATTTCCTCGTTCTTATATAGGATCTCCCCCTCCCCTCTGCATCTGGTTTAAATAAATCGTTGTTGTTTATGCTGCTGGCTATGTCCAGTTGAGTTAAGTCTGTTTTCAAATTGGTAGTTGGTATTGTGTTTGGCTAAACATCTTATATGTACACAAAGAAAGCGATCCAAAATATCCTGAAATGACATGGAACAATATAAATTTGTCATTAATTGTAGACCAGTTTGTGCCATGTCATTTTAGAACAATTTAGGATGCTTTTTCCTTGGTACAATATTGCTCACTAAGGACAATTGAATTACTGATCATTTGATTTATTCTGTTGTCGCTGGACAATGCCCTCAATGATGACACTTGGTTGTTTTTATTGCAATTTAAAGGTTGTAAAACACACTATTCTGGTATTTTTAGTTACAAAAGGCTACAATTTAATTCTTTGTCAAATGCATAAGAAGCTCATTAACGCATGAAAGGAAAAGGTTTCCTTTATCTTGGTGAAGTTCACAAAGTAGTGATGTTTCATTTGATATCTAGGAATGAACAAGATGGTCATTAATCACTTGGACAAGCTTTTTGTAACAAATGATGCCGGCACTATTGTGAATGAGCTTGAGGTGCAGCACCCTGCAGCCAAGCTATTGGTTTTAGCTGGCAAGGCTCAGCAGGAGGAGATTGGGGATGGAGCTAATTTGACGATCTCATTTGCTGGGGAGCTTCTCCAAAATGCAGGGGAGCTAATTAGGATGGGATTGCACCCGAGTGAAATTGTTAGTGGATACACTAAAGCAATCAATAAGGTTTATGACCTCCACACTTGGCCCCCCATAGAATCTCGTATATCTATCAAATAATTGATGTTTCATCCAACCATTTTCTTCAGACAATTGAAATTTTGGAAGCTTTGGTTGACAAAGATTTTGAGAAGATGGATGTACGGAATAAGGATGAAGTTGTTACTCGAATGAAAGCTGCTGTGGCTAGCAAGCAATTTGGGCTGGAAGATGTCCTATGCAGTCTAATTGCAGACGTAAGTAGACCGGGCTTATCCATTAGGTCCTCACTCTATTAAATGTAAAACTAGTTTGTAATTTTGAAGGGTCTAGTTGATTTTTTTTTTTTGCATCACAGGCATGCATCCAAGTATGTCCAAAGAACCCAGCAAACTTTAATGTAGATAATGTTCGTGTGGTAAAGTTGCTGGGAAGCAGTTTGCACAATTCCACAGTAGTTCGGGGTATGGTTTTGAAAAATGATGCCGTTGGCAATATAAAACGGGTGGAAAAGGCTAAGGTGAGTCTTCTTTCATTATGGCGTGATAATCCCATCATTTTAATGATATTCATTTTTATGCATCTTGTCTTTGATGCCAGCAGTGCCTATGACCTATTATCCAATGCAGCACTTCGATTATGGAGATAGGAAAATGTTTTCTCTTATCATTTTATAGATTAAGTTCCTTTAATGAGTCCATATTGGATGTCTTCTTCATAGCAATGTGTCGGTAACTCTACAAGAGTTCTGCAATGACATTTCAGGAGAGAACAGAGTTCCGAATTCCTGATTGTCAAACCATGCTTATTATAAAAATATTGTTTCCACTTACCACTAGTGGTTTGTAAATGTCTGCTTTTCTACAGGTTGCTGTTTTTGCCAGTGGCGTTGATACATCTGCAACTGAAACGAAAGGAACTGTCCTAATTCACAGTGCTGAACAGGTATTTGAGAAGTTTTAGCTTTTTTTAGTTTTCGCTAGAAAAGGGTTGTCTATCGAGGGCCTAGCAACATTGCGTGTTTTTATAAAGCCTAAGTAATTCTGAATTGCTTATGATGATTTATTTCACTGCTAATCTTCTGTTGTTGCATCACATTTGGACATTGCAGCTTGAGACATATTCCAAAACAGAAGAAGCAAAAGTTGAGGAGCTCATTAAAGCAGTTGCAGATTCTGGTGCTAAAGTTGTTGTCAGTGGCGGATCAGTGGGAGAGATGGCTTTGCACTTCTGTGAGCGCTTCAAGTATGTTGTCTTTCTATCTATTAAGTTACTTTCCTTCTTAATGTGCCATGAAGTAGCTTCAAGTATTAGGCTATGACCTGGATTTCCGAGATAGTGCATTACTATTCACTTCTTGGGTCCTTGTTCCTTTTCCTGGCGGTAGAAACTTGTTGAAGGTTATGCAATTGACCTGCTATACAAAACTTATCATGTAAAGCAGTGACCTTACTAGCAAAGTCTACTCTTTTTCTGCCTGTTTGTTGCAAAGAAATATGTACTCTAGCCAATGTTCTATTACTGTTTTTCTTGTTTATGATGCTGTGCATGGCTGTGGGTGATGGAAAGGGGCAAAAATATCAAAATGCACAGGATATTATGATAGCATGATTGAGGATGGTGGGGAGAGTTTCTTTCAGTGCATGTGAAAGAGGTAACATAGATTGAAAATATGATGGAAGTATGAAGTAGATGGAAGCATGAAGTAGTATTGAATAAGGAATGATCACAGTAAAGGAGTTCTTGGTGTTCGGATAAAGAGGAAAATCTCTATGATCTTTCAAGCCATGCAAAAGCGATAAACTTGCTCATTACTGAAGGTAATCGGATGTAATAATTGGAGAGTTGTTTTTAGGTGGGTGGGAAAGATGGCATAGCATGAAAATGAAGAATGAGTGCTTAGCATTAGGGTGAATGATATCACTTGAGACAAAAAGTCCTACAGCTCTGAGTCTGAACTGTGATTGAATTTGGTATTCCCTTCATTAAGCATCATGGAAACAAAATCTTCACAAATTCATTCCAATTTTTTTGAAGATAGGCTGCATTAGCTTAACCAAACTACGATTTTGGCTGGATTTTACAGCTACAAACAATGATGTAACTCTGCCGTACCATTATCCCTCTTTATCCATTACTTTGCTATTTTCAAAGACCGGTGCAATATTTGGCTTAACTCTGTAGATATCACGAGTATTCATTTGACTATCTGGTGCCATATTTTCCGGGAGCTCCAAATAGAATAAGTTGAACTTATAGAAAATGGCATTAGATGACGGTGCCTAAGTTGATTGAGATCCTTACAATATAAATCAAGAATCTCAATGGTGAGGAACAGGTATTTTATTGAGTTAAGATGCCCAAGGTGGGGTATGGCTAGACCTAGAAACAGTTGATTTGGATTGTAAAGGAGTATGGAATGGCCGTATCTTCTTCCTTGAATTGCCGGCATAGGTAGAAGAGATTCACGTGCATTTGCTTTTAGTGTCCTTTTTTTTCTCAAAATTGTAAGATATTCTTAGTGTGATACAGCTGAACTTCATTGCTGCTTCTTGAAACATCATGTAATTTGATGCCTGATGATTTTTGTTGGTCAAAGATGATTTCTTATTAATGGTCCCATGTCTTGATGAAGCTAGCCACTTTTGCATGCATCACAGGACTTTTTCCTGATGATTTTTTTGTACAAAGCTTGTGTCTTAGCACTGCAATTCTGTTTACCTCCAAGAATTTTCATTTTCTGCTCATCCTGAAATTGCTGATGGGACCACACTACTGTCTTATCCTTATCCTTGTATTTGCTCTGTGATATGAAGCATTATTCAATGCCCCAACAAAATCCCATTTTATGGAGGAACCAGTCCAAAATAAATGTCAGATTGTGGTAGCTTATTATGGTGCACTAACATATGTGACGCTGTGGGTTGTTGTTGACTTTATGAACACCATCTATTGATGTCTCTCTTTCACTGCCCATGCATAAATAAAAATCTTACATTCAATGGTCTTCTAAGTTAAACCCTTAAAGATGCATTGGTTCCCTACATTGCTCTATCTGAGATTCATTGTTTTCTTCTTCTTCTTCTGTATGTTTCTTTCTCAATGTGTCTGTTAGAGGCTTTGCTTTTTCTATCTGAATTTTATGGTCAATTTTTCTAAAATAGCTTTATCACGTGGGAAAATCAAGAGTAACATGCTGTTTGGCTACCCATTTTTCTAGGCCAATGACCCAGGTTCAATCTTTATCAACCCCCCTCTGTTCTTACCTATAGAAAATGCTTTGTTCACTAGTTTGAGAATATTTATCATTTGATACAGATTGTTTCTTCCAGGGACCATGGTCCATCCTGCTGAAATTGTCACCATATCGCTGTTCTGCGACAATTGTTGATTGGCCACCTTACCATGCTAAGCCCTCTAATATCAACACTTTTATTGCATCAGAAACCATTTGTGATTTTCCAGCCTTTTAGCAACACTCTGGATTTGTAAATAAGACATTAAGTAATCTGGCAAACTTTATGGGGGTAATTTAGATATATGCACGTCAAGACACATCTCACTTATCAGTGTTCTTTGACCATACATGTATGTAGTTGTACTTGTGTTGCACAAACCATATGGATGTACATTTCATGGTGATAAAATTGATAAGAATTGTCCTTTCAACCTCACAATTACAACTCAGTTGATGGATGGCTCTTATTCCACATCGTAAATTTTTTATCAATGTTGTGCTAGGGGTTCATTTTTCTCCTTTTCATGCCTTGGTGCTCAATTGCAGGCTGATGGTGTTGAAGATCAGTTCGAAGTTTGAATTGCGAAGGTTTTGTCGCACAACTGGTGCCGTTGCTCTGGTATGCTTTCAACCCTTAATATATTAGTATTTTATTTTGTTCTTGAATTTCTGCCTAATGTGTATTATTGACTTTGACAGTTGAAGCTCAGCCAGCCTAATCCAGATGATCTGGGATATGTTGATTCTATTTCAGTTCAGGAGATTGGTGGTGCTACGGTACATTTACATATGTTGCCTTGACTGCTGCTTTGCATCATAGCTCAATATGCCCTGCATGAATTGTGGCTGCATGATGAAAAAGTTGTTTTTCCCTTTATTTCATGGTGACTCTTACCTAAAAAAGCTGACCCTGTAGGTTACCATTGTGAAAAATGAAGAAGGTGGAAATTCTGTATCCACCGTGGTTTTGCGGGGAAGTACAGACAGTATATTAGATGACCTTGAAAGGGCTGTGGATGATGGAGTTAATACCTACAAGGTATGTCCTGTTAAGCATGTTGAATATGGAGTAGTTGTCTCTTTAACTCTATTTGTAAGCCTTGGAATGGTTGAATTGCTCAATTCATAGTTAGATAATTGTTTTATCTGTCTTTTGGATGTCAACTATAGATGCTAATACTCCTAAAACTCAATTGATTTCAGGCAATGTGCAGGGACAGCCGTGTTGTACCTGGGGCTGCGGCTACTGAGATTGAATTGGCTAGAAGAGTCAAAGAATTTTCCTTCAAGGAAACAGGGTAACCTATGGATTTCTATTGATCTTTAGGTTACTTAAGAGAATCGTCTTAGTGGAAAACTGTTATTAGATGTTTTTTACTCAGTGTGGTGTTGTGTGTTTGTGCACATGTAACTAAAAATTTATTCCCCCCAAAAAACAAAGGTGTCACCATAAACATCTTGCAGCCCTTAGAGAAAATGTCCTAAGTAATTGACAAATATAAATTAAAACCACTCACTAACACTTCAAAGGGAATTCCACAAAAAGTATCCTCGATAGAGAAACCATCAAACAAAAAAAGATCTAAAAGTGTCCTCAATATAGAAACCATCAAACTGAAAAAGATCTGATGTATTTCTCCCATTCTATGCATGTTTCTGTTGTTCCCTATTCTTCCACTATTCTCTACATTATTCATGCTTTTAGTAGCGTTAAGCTCGCCCAGCCTCCTACCTTTGATGCTTTCAAATAGCTATGTCATCTTGTCTTCATTGTCAGCAAAAAAAAGCCCCCAAAACTTTACCAACTCCCACCTAGAACAGTGTACATTGCCAAAATGCAACATCCACTGGAGGTGTATCTTTTAGCACAATCAAATTAGACTGCAAACTCCCAATTCACAGCCCTTTGTCGCTCTCAAACTCTTCATCATGGCTACTATCTCCAAATCACACCCATCTGCAAAATGGCTTCTGCCACTGTGAGTGTGCATATCATTGCTCAACATATCGTTGCTTGAGGTTCGATTTTCCATAACCACATCCACCGACTTCTATCAGCGGTAGGTTTTTGATCTGAATGAATAACCAATGAAGATAAGTCCTAAGAAATTCAGCATAGGACTTACTACCCACATATTGTCACCGCTGTAGATAATAATGGAGACATCAGACCTTCGCACATGAAGCCCAATCTCAGCAAACTAGAATTTTGCATTTTTTCTAGATTTAACTGTGATAATAGAGCCATCGAAAGTCTTCAACCTATCAAATGCAACAGAAAATATTTATAGAGCATTGCAAGTAAAAAAGAGCGCCCTTTGCACAACCCACAAGGTTTGATTTGGCTTTTTACCCCTTTCTTCATATTCACATCGTTATTTTGAATCCTTTTGCAACTAAGAACAAACTACTTGTCTTCAATCATTAACTAAACTAGTCAGATAATTATTCCCGTACCTCACCAGAGGTCCACTCATTTTGTCAATTCATACATCATTATAATGGCTATAAAGTCCATTAGCAAGGGAAAAACATATGAGGCGCTACAAGGGGACTTGAAACAGCATCGAGTCATAATTTTTCACATTCATGAACTGGGAACAGCCTGAATCATTATACTCCATTGAAAATTATCTTGCATCCTAGTTTTCTCAATTAATTTTGCCTGATACTTAATGTAAATATAATTCAGGTTGAGAAATCTTTTACCGCATCCTTGGTGCTGGGGAGTTTCCGCTGTTGAGGATTAAGTTCTATGTTCCTAGCTCATGTGACAAATATAGAAGAGACAATTCTGGCATTAGTTCTTCCATGCTATGATACTCGTGTAACATATTATCAATTAGGAGACCTGGGTAACAGTTTTTTAAGGCTGGAATGCTGACATATTATCAATTAGTTCTTCCATATTAATAACCTATCTATTGGCTGTGCTTCTTATGTCACTGTCTATATGGTTCTGTATCTATATTTGTATCCATCTTATATTGTCATACGTGCTTTCTATTTCATTTATATTTCTTCTGCTTTTGAATTGGCTTTTAAAATTTGCTCAAGGGATTTCCAGATATCAAATTGGTCATTGAGGACCTTCCAATGATAATGGCATAACGTTCTAATAGGGCAGATGTTTCTGTTGTATTATTGTTTCTTTGTGCTTTGCTGTCACCAGTTCATTTCTAGCTAGTCATATTCTATTTCCTTTTCTAGTGAGGTCTTACCAAACCAGCTTATCTTTGCATTGGCAGATTGGATCAATATGCTATTGCAAAATTTGCAGAAAGTTTTGAGATGGTTCCAAAAACATTAGCTGAGAATGCCGGGCTTAATGCAATGGAGATCATATCTTCTCTATATGCTGAACATTCATCTGGGAACACGAGAGTGGGAATTGACTTGGAGGAAGGTGTCTGCAAGGATGTGTCAAACATGCGTGTCTGGGACCTCTACATCACCAAGTAAGACGGGTTTGAGCTTTGGCATTCTTGATAAGCAGAGGTTTTTTGTCGTGATATTTAGATTTGCAGTTTTTCTTTCTTTTGATGCGCTTCAATGCTAGTAGATCTTTTCTGTAACATGATCTTCTGTAGGAGAAATGCTCTGTCATTTTTTGCCCAATCTCATTGTGCCTGTGGGAAATTTTTGTGGTGCGGCAATTCCTTTCTTTTGCTTTTATGCCATAGAAGTCATCCCCAATTAAAAGCATCATATAAACGAGAAGGAAAATAACTGTGAAGATTGAAGAAGAAACTGTCTAATTATGCAATTTAATATCTGTCTTCTATAAAGGGAATGCCTTTGACGAGTAGGGAAGATTGGCTAAGGTAACAGCAAGAGTGCAGAGGACTTGCCGATCAGTGTTGGTGATATTAATTTTTTGTTAGGAAGTGATGAACATTCATTAGGTGGCTGGCTACCTTGGGGGAACCACCAGAATGAAAAGAACATAATAGCAGACTAGACACCTATATTATTACTAATACAGTCAATCAGTATTGACTGATTCATCTCAATCAGTCTGTTACATGAAAATATGACAGTTTTGCCCAAGACCAGTATTATTACTATGAATTTCGTCTGAATATTAAGGTGTTACTCTTGTTATTGGAGAGCAGTGTAGAGCCTCAAGTTATTGCAAGCTCACAAGCTGGCATAAGCTTGTCTTCTCCTTCAATCTGTTATTCTTGGGCCAATTGTCTTTGCCTCTCCTATCTATTCCAATGGATTATTTTTGGATAAGTTTCTTGCTGTTAACTGAAGGTTACGCCTAGTTAAAGACGCTTAACTCCTCATTTAAGGATAGATAAATTTGACACGTGTAATCTGCACTTTTTTTTTATTGTCACTTCATACATTATCATTGTTCTCAGCTAAGTAATGTTGATATGAAATCTTCATGTTTGGTTGGCAGCAAACTACCTCTCCATAAATTAAAAAAAAATCCTACAAAAGGAGCCTGCCCTTTGTCTCGCTGTTACTTTTCAACCCATCAGCAGTGTTGCCAAAGGCATTCTAAGTGCTTGCCTAGGTGGTTGGGTGAGGCAAGGCATGGACGTCTGGCCCATATCTAAGCCATACAAAATGGTGAAACAAGGCAACAACCCCCCCTCTTTATAATATCCCTAGCCTTTTAAAAAAATTGCAATTTGTATTTCTTTTAGATGCATTGCCCTTTCATCTTAACAATTTGCACAAGACAATCCCCCTCTCATCCATGTCATTCCTACCATACAAAATCACAATCTTTATCATCTTTGCCGCTAGTTGTGGTCGTGAACAACAAATATTGAGCAAAGGCAAAGACTTTAAGTTCTAGAGAGTAGCTGTAAAGCCTTTTGAGTTTTAGAGTAATAAAAATAGAGGATGAAGAGGCTGATTTAGAGAAACAGGGGAGGAGATTGATGGTTACAAATCTTATGATAGATTTAATGAGTTTATTTGATAATGATATTGGTAATGAGAATGATGTGATGGATTTTGATGGTGATTAGAATTGGAATATCTTAGGATTATATATACTCAAGAAGATACTTAATTTCATGTTGTATAATGATGTAATATCTATTTTATATATAAATGTTTATTATTACTTTCACTTGTTTGAATTTACATGGCTTGTAAATATATATTTATATTTCAATTAGCACTTCACTTGTCTCGGACGAGTGCCTCACTTAGCGCTTAATGCCTTGTGTAATATGAAGTCTTAGCACCTTTGACAACACTGAACCAATGGCACCATAATCAATCCGGCATCCTCCAAGGCACACCACACTAGCTGATGATACCACAACAGGATTCCCCCATCATATGTCATATGTCATGACCTATCCCTCGAATGGGCGATACCCAGGGTTGAACCTGTAGTGTCATGGTCTCAATGTCACCTAGAGTGCATGCAACCATATAATTTATTCAATGGATGCCAAAATCAGATGTAATACAAATATGTTATAGATCTTTGAGGCACCGGACTTGTTATGCCTTGATTTCAACCTATGAAGAGTTGTTTCTTAAGCCACTCTAATTTTGGGATTTACTTGTGAACTTGCAAGGCTAGTACCAAATATTCTAATCACTCCATATAAAGATACACAAAAAAATATCTCAAGCATAATAACAATTAATCCTTAAACATACCAAAACTTAGATTCCCATTTCAAGCATTTCTATGTCAGGAAATATATGATCAAAACTCAATCTGATTCTGTTTCTAAACTAATCCCATTAGCACCTCTTGAAATATGTAATCTCAAACCTTTGCTTTGATACCACATAATAGGCTTGCATCATCGTGTCCCCTTGCTTTGATACCACATAATAGGCTTGCATCATCATGTCCCCTTGAACACAATGATTGCCATAGCAACCCACAGAACCATTATCACCAACAGTGCCAGCATGGAATTGCCATCATTTGAACAGAAAATTTAAACACCATTGGAATCAAGTCACGATTCTTCACCAACATTACCTTTAGTCCATTGCCACCAAAGAGGTAGCAATAGGAGTCAATGGCATAGCATCAATCAGTGATGCATAAAACAACAATAGGACAGTATTAGCCTTTCTTGATGAGATGATGTAGGGGACAGATAGATAAACTACCTGCATGTATCTTAATTATTCTCTAAAATAATGCCTATTATTTGGTTCAAAATGACATTGTGAAGGGGTATAAGAGATATTTTAACTTCTGTATTAGTTGCCGTTTGCTCCTGCTAAAGTGATAACTAAAATTAAAGGTGCTGATTTAACAATATAATAATACCGATTTGATTCAACATGACACTTGCGAAGTGGTACAAGATACATTTTAACTTCTGTACTAGTCACTGTTTGCTTCTGCTAATGGAATAACCAAACCTCAAGGTATTGGTTTGCATAGTGATAAATGTGATGTACTTGGTTTCTAATTTTGTCAAAATCTGGGTACACAATGTTTTATTTTCTTTGTTTTTTTATTGTTGAGTTCAATTGCCATTTATTGATCATTTCAGATTGAAGGAAAACCTTCATTTTCAAGCTTGTGATGTCTGACAATGGTGGTTTGTTCTTCATTGAATAAGGGCTTAAGAAGAGAGATAGAAGGATCAGGCATTTGGTTTATGCTGCAACCTGGAACTCCTGATGTTGACTCCTCAGATTTGAATGGTCCTTGTGATGGTTGGATTGTAGGATTGGAGGCAAGTTATTAGATGTGAGTATTGATGCATAGGGAACTGACCTCCATTTCTTCCCTGTTATATTGGAGGTGGATGCTGCCAACATTTGCCGTAGCATATGGTGAGGTCGTTAAAGGCTGGTTCTAGTTCTCAATGTCCTCCATTTGCTAGTGCTGCAATTTTTTGGTGCTAAAATTTTCATAGGTGTTTATGTAATGTTGAAACTTTATGAAATGTGAAAGAAGTTTCTTTAGAGTAAAGGTATTGAAGATAATGAGGTGCAGAAATTAAGTATGAAATCTGGAACTACTAATATATGTGAGTTGTTGGGAAAATAGTTAAGGGTAATGGTATTTAAGACGTTGAAGGTGGACATTGTTCATTTTTGCACTGCTTTGGCGTGTGCTTAGATTTGAGTGTGAAGCTTTGACAAGTTCAACTTGGGATGTATTTTAGCGCAGGCTGATATGTTAATGTGACACTGTGGCCTCGAAGGGGCTATAAGAATTTGGGCCTCCCGATTCCATTCTTTGGAGCCCATTAGTTTGAGTTTTGCAGGCTGATTTGTTTCCCCAAATCAAGTAGGCTGATGTTTTATTGGTCTTGATGATGTTGAGAAAGCCTTTGTGATTTTCAACGGTTATGTTTAGTCTGCTGCTGGTATTGACGGAGAAGTTTGTGTTGGAGTCGAGCAATGGGAGGATCAGAGAATGACAATGGTGGTTGTGATTCTGAAAGTTTCTCTTTGGACACTGGAAGTGCTGCGAGTTTACCTATTTTCAGCCTTCAGTTTTTTATTCATAGGGGAAAAAGGCACATAAGCCATAGAAATTATAAAATCCCCTTTTTATAATTGTTTTCAGCGGCTGTATTCCACCATGATTGTTTACCAAATGCTGTGGACACAAATAAAAGTGACTCGGTGTGAATGATAGTGAAATGCATTGGATTAGAATATTGTGTGCTGTATATCATTGGGTAAACCATTTTGATGTGTGACAAATCATTATCCAATGACAAATCATTGGAAGTGCTGCGAGTTTACCTATTTTCAGCCTTCAGTTTTTTATTCATAGGGGAAAAAGGCACATAAGCCATAGAAATTATAAAATCCCCTTTTTATAATTGTTTTCAGCGGCTGTATTCCACCATGATTGTTTACCAAATGCTGTGGACATAAATAAAAGTGACTCGGTGTGAATGATAGTGAAATGCATTGGATTAGAATATTGTGTGCTGTATATCATTGGGTAAACCATTTTGATGTGTGACAAATCATTATCTATTTTGCTTCCATCTGTTTTGTACATTTCAAGTAAAACTTTGCTTATGGCATTTTATGCAGATTTTTTGCCCTCAAATATGCTGCTGATGCTGCTTGCACTGTTCTCAGAGTGGATCAGGTAATTGAAAATCCCTGCATAATCGTTGACTTGCTGTTGTGTTTTTTCATTGATATTGTCACTTGTAGCTTTTGGTTTTGGCTGTTGTTCCCCGGATTTTGTCAACGCTAGTTTGGGCTAGTACAAGTGTTTCAACTCGAGAGGAAATGGCTTGACATGAGAGTTACCTGTTATTGCCATTGCTTATACAGCTACCTTTTGCACTAGTATTTTTAATTGCTTATTGAGTAGCAGCAGGTATCTCCTGCGTACAAAAGAGAGAGCAAAGTGGTCCTTATGATGTTCTTGGCTCACTTGACTGTCAAAAAGATTGACTGATTTCTATCGGATTCTTTTCACCTTTCTAGTTGATTTGATTGTGCTATATCTTTGATCAGTTTCACCCCACAACTTGGACAAGCTGTTTACTAGAGTTTTTCATCTCCTGTGTAATTCTGCTCCTTTGCTTTGATGGCCAAACCTTAAAATTTAGGTTTAATAACTCTTTCCCTGTGAACAAAATTCAAGTAATAATTATATTTCAATATATGGACCTGTATTTTTCTATGCTAGAGTTTCGTATCTTCCTTCCACCAAAAGGGTACTTATTATTTTGAAGACCCCAAATTCTAGAGCTTTACCTGTTAGCATTAGCAGACAAGAAGAAGAGGGGATGGGGACGGTGGGTTCAAGAAGAGAAAGGGAGCTGTTAGAGTTCTTTTATACTCTCAATGATGAGGATTTTATCTGTAAACTTGAACGGGTAGGATTATAAAATGAGTTCAATAGATCTCATTGTTGCCAAACTGAAATCTTCATCATGGGGAATTTGAGGAAAAAGAAAATAAAATGGGAGAAGACTTAAAGAAAAGGGGATGGAGGTGGGTTTGTTTTGGTTGAAGTGTTTGTTGCGCATATTCTTCATTAATAAGCTTAATGAGGAATGCAAAGAATAAATAGTCTATGTAGATCCATGCGTGGAATATCCCCTCTTACAAATTTCACCATTAGGGTCTCTATCCATTTGCCAAGCTGTATAGCTGTACAAGACCGGCAAATGAGGAAATCGTCCCCTCTTACTTACAAACTACTGTCTCAATTCATCTTATTTCATCTGATCTGGGATATGATATGGCTCCAGAGGATAGCTCGATTTGGTGACATCTAGGATGTGTGATGATTGCTGAATTGAATAAAAAAATTTTCAGCTAAATTTCCTTCTGTTGTTATTATTGATTATTTTCCTTTCTGTCTTTCAAACTCAACTCTCTGTGAAAGTGCTTTTTACATATATTTATTGAAAAAAAATGTTACATTTAGCTCCTCCATGTCTATGCCAACTAGCTATTTCAATTTTCTACCACCAGTTTCTCTTTGTGCCATATTTATCCCATTTTTCATATTCAATATTCGTTTTGGTTTGCAGATCATAATGGCAAAACCGGCGGGTGGTCCCAAGAGAGATCCGCCTGCAGGGATGGACGAGGATTAGTGTCGTGTATTTCCTCTTTTTTCTCTTCGTTCCCTTCCCAAAGTCCGTGCCCAGAAATTTTGAGTTCCATCGAGGAAAAAAAATGCTTGAGACTGTTGATGCTTTTACCAGTAATATCCCGACTTCCGAGTACTATTTAGGATTTAGTTAATCAGAGCTGAGAACGATTGCCCCATCATTTCAGAAATGTTCGAAAACCTATTTGTTGATTTGTAGCTTGAGTGATCAGTCTGAATCTGGGGTGGGTTGTGTCTGAAATTTGATAATGCTGATTGAACAATGACCTTTTTGTCAAAAAATTAGTTAACTCAAACATGGGTTTCAAGGGTCACAGGCTCGAGCTGTTATGATTAGTGAAGAGACTTTCATATCTATCCATCCGTTTAGATTCAAATCTAGATCCATAAATAGTAAAAATTACATTGATTGATTGAAATAACTATATAATCTCAGTCTGAATTCTAATCTTGATAGTCAGGTAGGTACGTGAGCCTTCCTATTGGGAGGATCAGATCACCCGGGAGCAGGTGGTGGTCACTGTGGTAAAGTGGGGAAGGAACATTTTGGTTTAGAATCTGTTCGGATTATGAAAAGTTTTGGAATTAAATTGGGTATTTTTGTTGATAATTTTGGTTGCATTTTGATTATAATTTTGCAATTTTTCTTTTTAATTTGGAGAGTTTTGAATGAAAATAGGAACGATCGTGTTAAGGTTGCATATTTTAAAGCAATTTGTAGACATCTAAGCAGGCATAATTGTATTACATAATATTTTACATTTTTTTTTTTTGGGAAATGTTTTGTTTTAGATTTTTATTTTAGTACAGATTAATATTGGAAAAATGCCTTCATAAAAAAATCCCACTTCTTTTCCAGTTTTAACGTTAATTTTTGCTATACTATATTCAAGATATCATCAAATTTGATTATATCATGCCATGCAATACGTACCTAATGTGAAAATGCAAGATTTTTTGGGAGTTTGTTGGGTATTATTTTCTAGATATATATATATTTTTTTGAAATACACATCTTTTAAAAGACTCAGCAAGAATTTTGGGAATTGTTTTGAATTTTTACTAAGTTCTAATTTAATTTTTGCTTCAATTGTTTTGCCTTTTTTTATTTCAACTAGTTTCAGACGCAGACTCTCACTTTATTTTATTTTATTTTTAAAAAATATATATATGGAAGCACACTCTTATTGAAAAATTATAAGACACTCATTTGATACCTTTTAAAGTATTTTTGGACCATGAGGTACTCGTTTATTTACCCAATTAAACATACATAAAAATTCATCAATTAATGAAAAACTATATTACAGAAAATATGCATAGAATATCTATTGCGAATACCCAAAACATTTCTCTATAAATAAACATGATATAACAAATTCTCATTATAATAATAAGAAAAAGAAAAAAAGCGGGGATACTAAAGTAACGACCATTCATTTATTTATTTTTATTGTTGGTCTCTTAATGTGAATATATAAATGAGATATCACGTTACTCAACGATATTCCAAGTATGTTTAAAAGAAATCTTATATGATGTCACTCAACCAAAAAAAAAAAGAAAATAGTGGGGGGCGGGGGATTTGATGGTAAACTTGAACTTCAACACAGCTGATGTTTGTTTCTTCCCAGAATACCCTGGGAATTAGGGTTAGATACTACAAACAATCAAGCAAGCATCTTCATACCTAAGCAAGCAGGGAAGAGAGAAGGGGAGAGAAGAGAGAGATGCCAAAAGAATCATAAGGGAAGCTGTCTGCAGGTTGGACAGTACCATTTCCCTTTGAATCTCGTTTCCGGTGTCAAACCAACGCATGCATAATGGAACCATTCACCCCCTTGGCACTGCCATGAAGAATCAATCCGTGAAAAAACTTAAGGCAAATCATAAAAATCAATTGAAAGAGAAGAAGCAACTTTGATCAAAAGCACCAATTAGCCAAGTCAAGATTGTGTATTGATGGTACAGCAGGCTAAAAATTTCCCATCCGATTCATTTCATTTTGGTGTATGTGCGTTTATGTGACTAAAGAACAGGCTGACCACTCAATGTTCATTTTCGGCATGTTCTTTTCCCTCTTGAACCCTTTTTCCCATGGTTGGAAGATCAATCACTTGAAAGAAGTAAAATTTAGAGTCACCGTAAGGATTGTGCAGAGAATGCAGCCATGGAATATCAGAAAAGACAAACACTTTCAAAGGTGACTTCAGCATAGATCCAAAAGAAAGGAATTCTGTTTGCCCTTTAAACAGCCAGGACTAATAAAATTAGAAGTTCAACAGCCAAAGAGGACTCACATTCTCGTTGTCACAAGCTATCATATCTCCAAATGAAACCTGCAACATTAAAACATTGCCACGTTCATATAACAAATGAAGTAACCATACAACATTGAATGTTTATCCAGAAGAGCAGACAGATTACAAAATGTTGAATGCTAAGTGAATTGAAAATTAATGAGAGAACCTGATGGCAAATACAATAGGTGGGTTCATTTGGATCAATCGGTTGATCAACATCGATAGGGACAGGAAAGTCCTTCTTGTGGCTCCCAGGAGGTGGCATCAGCTCTGAATCCTTATCACGCTCACGGTCCCAATCCCTCTCCCTGTAATCAAACCTCCTAGACTGGGGTGTTCCGTAAACGGTCTTGCGCTTCTCATTTTTTGGGACTAAAGGCATTGATGGAAAAATAGCCAGCTCATCTGGACGTATCTTTCCTTCTGGATAGGATTTTGAAGGAACAGAATTTTCCAAAGTAAGAAACATTCAAGCAAGCAATCTCAAAAGCTACTCTTCGAAAAAACACTCTACTCCAAAATCTTATCTGTTTGTCAATGAAGGGGAATAGTAAACGAAGGAATTTTTGATCCAATCATGCAACACACTTACCAGTGCTGAAAATCAATATTAGAAAAAAACCCCATACTTTGTCATCTTAACTATTACAACTAAAAGCAGAACAACTAAAACACGCAAAAAAAAGGGGATAATTTTAGCTCTAGGTCTTATAATCTAGTGAAACAACAAACATTTTTTGTTATCTTTGGAATCACATGAAGGCAGCCCTAAACAACAACTACTCTGCTATTCAACTGTAGCTGCTTGTAGTGCCTTGTTTAGTCATGGAATAGAAATGGACACATGCATCAAAAAAACATTCAAACATCTGTGACAAAGAAACAAACACAACTCAAGTATTAAATGGGGTTCAAAACCTAATAAACAACTATTGTACCTTGCTTTAGATCTTCTGCAAAGTTGTTCAGATCCTCATCAAGGCGTTTTATATGGCTGTCAATCTGAAAGAAAAGTTCTGGTTTGAGAGACATGCTAGATAAAAATACCACCATTGTATAAAGGGCAGCCAAGTGGCATTGCTATCCACTTGCCAGGAATGATATGGGTCCAATCCCACTAATTTCTCATTTCTAATCTTACCCATATGAGGGGAAAAATTCACTAACATGGAAAATACAGAGACTGATAGTGATAGCCGTACCAAATCAAACTGGATAATGACCAAGCTATAAATTTGTAACTGGAGTCAAACAGAAAGCTTAAACTTAAACATTATGTCAAAGCATTCCTTATTGGAATGCTTAGTTTCAAAAATTGACTAACATTGGAATGACTGGGAGATCTATCTGCGGGTCCAAAAGAACAAATTCTTTATCCAAAGTCTGAGCCAAGAGAAACGAATAGGGATCGCGGTAACTAACTATTACCAGATTTATAAGTCAGTAAGTGATCCAATTCCGGTGAAACGATTCAATGTCATAGTGTGTTCAACTGCAAATGATTACCATCTGCTTACACTTTCACATCCCTTAAAGCCCTTAAAAGGAAACGCAGACAAAGAGAAAACAAAAATGAAAGGAGTACTTAAGCTGCCTCAGATTGGCAAGAACATAATATATTAATGTGCAGGTTTGATTCCAGGATTCAGTAGCTCTGTTTTATAAGATCCACTACAAAACCAGAAAAGCTTGGTAAAAGCACATCCTTTCATAACTACGTGCAACCAAGCAACCAAATAATTGTGTTTAAATGTCCTCTCCAGTCGGTTAATTTTTTCTCTCAATTATTCAAAAAGATCCAGCTACAAAAGTCCTCCACTATCACATTAGATAAGGATGTGCTACAGAATACACAAGTAGATCTAACTGCTATCTACAAGCTTAAGTGTACAAAATAACTATTCTTTTCAGCACGGTGTCACAGCATAGCATACAATCCTCCCTTCAAGTCTTGAAGCCATTATATGATTTCAAAATTACAAAAATTCCTTTTTTGGTCTTTTTGGGGAGTATATATTATGAAAGCATACATGTGACAGGCAATATCAACTTACACAATAGATCTAATCATTACTCAAATGCTAAAGATTTCAGAACAGACATTTGCTCAGCATGGAAAAGCCGTCAATTAAGTTAAGAGTTGTCAAGCAACTAAAATGCGAAGCTAATTCACTGCAAATCCTACAAGTAACTCTACCCAAATACTCAAAAATAGGAAGGCAAACAGTCATGATAAATCATGTGCCATTGAGAGGTCATGTACAGTTTATAGATAACAGGGCAAAGCATTATACTTCTAACCTAGTTATGGGTTAGAATTGCTTGGATAAGGGTGAGATTATATTAGGTATGCTAAGGGTTTACACGAAAGGACATCAGCAGTTAGAATGAAGTGAGGATCTTGAGGAAGCTAACGCTGCCCCGCATGGTCAGATTATATACCTCTGGCTGAATTCCCTCTCTTCAACAGCCCTCTATTTTTGGTGGGTGGGGAGGGAAGGGGAAAAAAACCTGTTGATCTCAAGCTTATCACGTTTCCAATGTGGGATGGGATATTACAATCTCCCCCACTCAAATCAGTTTGAGTGTACCTACAACCAAGTCCCTATAGGCCTTTTATCCTAATTAATGCCTAAAAGGATGCGCTCTTCTTGCTCCCAGAAAGCACAAAATAATTCACTCAAATCTCTAGAAAACAAATTGAACTCAGACTCTTCAAGCAGCAAATGTTGGATAGGGCATTAGAAATTGTATATAAAGCAAAACTATACGGGTTCACTACAAAAACTTCTGATATTCAATGATGTTCAAATTTGAAAGAATGTCACATAAATGAGAGAATTCCATCAGAAGCAAGTGACTGTGCAAACACAAGGCGAGGGTTGAACTCACAAGATCATAAGCTTGTCGAGCTAGTAAAACTTTCTCAGTGCAAAGACTTAATGCATTGTCCTGGCTGGCCTCTATATCCTTCCGTATTTTCTCAAGCACAGACTCGTCCTCTTCGCTGTTCCCTTTCCTTGAACCATGGGATGACATCTCCAAACAGTACTTGGTCTGCTGCCTAGTCTGGTTTATCATGCCTTTCACAACCAAAAGAAAAAAAACAATAAAACTAGCTATAGATTATAACTTCCCATCAAATGGCCACAATCAACGGAAACAATTGACGAATTAAACATAGAACAGGAGGAAGCAAATTTTTTTAAAAAAAATTATTCTGCTGAAGTAGGGAGCATGAACTTATGTGAAACTATGGCATTTGACTACATATTCAGAAAACTAAAGATCATGATATTTCAGTACCTTGGGAACGTTCATCAAGTTCTCGGATGGTATTCAGAAGCCTCTGAAGCTCCGCCGGCAAAGTATTTGCATCTGCCGAAAACCATAAATCATTCCAAATTAACGAATACGAATTTAACATTTCAAACTCAAACTATAAATCAACTTTAACGAAAAAGGGACCAGGAGTGGCAGAAACCCTAACATTCCAGATAGTCATCAACGTAAACACCAGTTCTCGCAATTGCCATTTTCCTTGGAATATGTGTAAGGTTTATAGATTTGTGCGCCTTCCCTTGCAACTCCTTTTTGCCAGCTACGGCATCAGAGAGAGAGAGCGAGCGAGCGAGCGAGAGAGGAGAGGAAGAGAATTAGGGCTGTATAGCTTGTAGTTCAGTTTCTTCCGGTTTGAAATGAACAGATGAAATGGAGACGCTAGGCAACGGCCTTGTTCCGGGTTTTCTTTCCTTCCATTCGGTTGTTACTGTTAGAGATTCTAATTTTTTTTAAAGATAATTGAATTAAAATTTAATTATTTTTATTTAAGAATAAAAAAATTAAATATATTTATATTTTTAATTTTTTAAATAACATTAATATTTATTAAATATTAAATTTAATATTAATTTTTTTTTAAAAAAATGACTATTTAGATAATGTTATTTATTATTTAAAATTTATTATTAAAATTTTTTAATCCAATGATCCATATAATTAAAATAGAATCTCAATAATGTGCACTCTACTTTACTTCTTTAAATAATAACGCAGTCATAATATTTTTTAAAACTTATAATTAAAACTATTTCCATACTAACAAAATTTAGCCTTATGGGCCGACACATAATCAATGCTTTTTACACTGCCACCTGAGTGCTTCGCCCCCACAGCGACAACGAGCCCTTTTGTTTCTTGCTCATTGCTTCTTGCATAATTCTTACCCACCAAAGTAACACTCTCTATCTATCTCTCTCTCTCTTTCCCCACTGGCCAGTTTTCCGGGATGGGCTTTTGTGGGGATGATTCACTTCCTTGTTCTCCGCCGCCGGGATCTTCGCCGGAGCATGTCCTTCCTCCTGTTTGCTCTGACCTTGGTAGTGCCAGTGAGCTCTTTCCCCATCACAATAACGTGAGTTATTGAAAATTTTATAGTTTTCTGAGCAATTTGCTTCCCTTTTCTCCATTTTAATCTATATCTTAGCGAAAGCTTTATGCTTTATGTACAGTTTAAATTTTCTCTCTTGTGTGTTTGTGTGCTGCATGCGACATTATCTGTCTGTTTGAATGTCTGCTTGTTATGGTTTTAGGTTTTGGTCCTGATTTTGAAGGTCAAGCGTATTTTCTTAATGGGAAATTCTCTCTTTAACCTTCCCTTCTTTCGGTCCCTTTGGTTTGACAAAATGAAGGCTGAATTTGGCTCCTTTATTCATTGTGTCTTTCTTTCCTGTTCTTATTGCAGAACCTTTTTTCGCAAAACCATTTTTGGGTTTCTTTGCTTTTGAAATGTCTGTTTTTCTTTTTCCTTCTGATTTTTGTACTTCTTTTTCTTTTTTTTTGTTGAGTTCAGGGAGGGAGGAGTTCTTTGAAAGAACTTGATTTGGTTGCAACTGTCGTGGATTTCTTGTCCATGTTTTCCATCAAGAATGTCTTTTTATTTGTTGCAGGAAGTGAATGTTAGCTTAGAATGGCTATCAACATACGTAGAAGACTGTTTATCAAGCACCGGAAATTGCCTTTCAGGAACCCCCCATCTTCTAAATCCCAACACACCTTCAAACTCCATTAAATTCATGAATAAATCCCACCCAAACCCTTCTTCTCTCGGAGAATTTGCAGTTCCAGGCAAGACCAGAAGCAAAAGAAGACGACCCACATCTCAAAAAACCCTCAAAAACCCATTAATTACTTGGTCAAAATCCTACCAGTTAACACACCAGGAGGTCCAAACTTTGCAATTCACCAGCTCTGACCCTCCTCTGCTCCGACAGTCTCAGTGGTTAGCTGAAAGTGAGCTCATCATTTTGCCCAGAAATGAGGATAACTCCGCCATTGATGAACGTACAGATAGTAAAGCAGCAGAGAAGGAGGAGGAGGAGAAGACGGAGGTGGGCAAAGAGAAAAGTGAAGTGCAATGGCAGGGAAGAAGATGCAGCCATTGTCAAGCACAGAGGACCCCACAGTGGAGGGCAGGACCGTTGGGTCCAAAAACATTATGCAATGCTTGTGGTGTGAGATTCAAATCTGGAAGACTGTTTCCACAGTATAGGCCAGCCAAGAGCCCTACTTTTGTGAGCTGTTTGCATTCAAATTCTCACAAAAAGGTGTTGCAGCTGAGAATGGCCCTCCTGTCGTCCTCTCCTAGTCACCATTGATTGTGATTTGTGTGTTTCTTTGAATAATTTAGATCAGAAAGAGAGGAGAGGAGAAGAGGCCATTTAAGGAGTGCACATGGAAACTCCTAAAAACTCCTGCTTTAGCTCCACTTTCTGGCTTTAGTGGATTGGAGTTGCATCAATTGGTTGAGAGAGCGCCAGCTTGTGGATACCTTTATTTGAATACCATTAATGAGCACTTTATCTATATCTATTCACACCATTATGCTTACCACAAGAATAAATAGATGAATAAATATTATATTATTTAAATGTTTTTTAATAGGGTCTATTGAATGTTTTCATAATGTTGTCCTGTGTGGATATCTAAGCAAATGAGTCATGTATAAAAAGTAACTTGATCCCTCTTTTTCTTGTATCATTTGACTCCTTTTGGGTGAAATATATAAAGTTAACTCAACCTAGTTGTTTTTCAAAAATATTCTACTAATCTTTAAACAGACCTTTAAAAGCTTTGTAACAAACCTTTATAAATAACAGACAAAGAAGTAGCAACTGAAGAGTCTGTATTATAATTTGTTGGAAAATAATAGACTTCCACACTATCAAAAATGTATTTAAAAATAATTATTTTTATCAATTTATTTATTGATAAGTTGATATAAAAAGCTATCTAATTTGGTAGAGTTATTTAGGATAATGTGGCTGAGTCTATTGAAAAGGACCATATACGTTCCAAAGCAAAAATAAGTTTTGACCACCCCCCCCCCCTTTTTTTTTTTACAAAATATCAATTATAAAAATATATAATACACATAAAATATAATCTAATTTAAACAAGAACATTAAATAATAAAAATAATAACCACAAAGATAAGATTTTGGTGATAAAAGAAAACCTCAATGACTATACTATCGAGTAAAACCCTCCAAGTTTTAACAATTAGGAAAAAATGCACTATAAAAATTAATTTACAAACTGAGTGGTACAAATGCGTTAACATAACCGATTTACTTCTATATTGTGATCCATACTAAAGAACTCCTGGGATTTGCCCGCGACAACAAAATCGAACACCTTTCGATCTTCTTGTCAATCCTTTTTCACTAACCATCAAATCTCTATACATCAATGGATCACAATTTCTACGCCATCTACGTCTCTTATGAAAGTTAACAGGCCGAAAAATGTGTAATCAGAAAAATAGTGAAGAGGAGAAAACTCGAGAACAACAGCACAAGAATCGAAAGAAAATTTTCTCTACTAGGCACAAGTTGGAAACTTAAAAGGCAAAAGTTATGCTATGTGCAACCGTGGAAATTAGGTCAAAAAGTCGTGCTAAAGAAGGAGACATATATAAAGAGACCCAAAACTAACATTTAAAAATATGACCATTGAAGACATATGCACATCAGCGCTTAAGCGCGGATCGAACGCACGGTGGGTGCACCTAGGGTTTGACTAGAAACAGTCTGAGTGCTCGAGCAAATGGCAAGAGTGTATCGAGCGCTCACATTCTGAAAATTGTGCCTCAATTGCACCTCAAGTGTGCATCGACGGGCAAAAAACGAGCGTGCACATTCTGAAAATTGCACCTCAGTCGCACCTCGGGTGTTCATCAAGTACAGACTTTCAGAACATTGCGCCTCGGGTGTTGAGCACGTGTGAGGTAGGCATGGATATTGGAACAGTTGTTTCAACTACCATCAGACAAGTAAAAGATACATATATTTTGGGCAATACAAAATCTTTATTAACAAACGACCCAACACAGTCACAGAATATGACGACAAATAATACGCCTAACAATCTCCCACTTTAACAATTCTGTGACAAAACTCTATAAAAAGAACAAAACAAAAAACAAGAAAATTACGGGTTTAAATACCATCAAAATAGAACCCGTATACATTAAAATCTACGCCCAGTAGATAATAGACATAAAACATAAAGCGAAGTAGATAAAAAATAGAAAGGAGCTGCAGCTCGAGCTGATATTCCTGTGCATGCAGGGTTAGTACAGAAATAGATAAAAGCAGTATAGTGACAACTGTAAAGATAAGAATATCAAATACAACATGTAAACATTTGATAAGAATAGCAAACGGATTAGATCAAAATGATTGTAACAAATGTAAAAGAAACTCCCCCTAACAATTGTAACAAATGTAAAGGAAACTCCCCCAAGCAATTGTAACAAATGCAAAAGAAAACAAAACAAACCAAGCCTTCCCCTATCAAAGATAACTAAACTCCCTTAAAAAAAGAGATCTATTCCCCCTTTTTATCATAAATGATCAAAGGGCATCAACCAGACTCGAAAGCATCCCAAGAAGGCGACTAGTAGGACCGTTGCGAGGAAGAGCGACGATGGAGCTGGTCCTCTTGAGTAGCAAGATGATGGTCAAGGCGTTAAAACCTATCAATCATGTCGAACCGAAGCTGCGCATGTGAAGAAGAAAGGTCCTAAAGATGGACTCCAACCGCTCTTGAGACGCATGCAGTCGCTCATGAGATGTGGACAACCGTGCTAGCTACTGAGAAATCCAGGAGGGGTGAACCGAGAAGCCGAAGGAAGAAGAGGAAGAAGAGAAAGAGTGACACGAGGGGCCTGGCTTAGATGGCATAGCCCTGGCCGAATTGGTAGGAGCCTCCAGAAGAAGATCATCAAGGGGATCATCAGAGGCCGATGAGGATTGATGAGTGTGAGACCAGCTTTGCTCGAAAATGGAGTAGGAAATGGGCCAAACAAGTGACACACAAGGAAAGTTCCGACACTGAACGCCTAAACCGATGAGAAGGCATTGATCAAGACAACCACAGAAAAGATTATCATCCTTATTGGAGGCAAAGTGTGCCAACATGTGGGAGTACAAGTGGGATGAAAGATTAATCGTCTGCCCACTCAAGAGAACATAGAGAAAGTGAGCTTTGTCAAGTGGGACAGAAGAGAAGTGGGAGACCAGAAACAAATTTGTCAACATAATCCGATTTACAACCATTCGCTGAGGGGATAGGAGTTTGGGTTTGAAAGATCTTCCATTCCACGTCATGGGAGAGTCATGAAGAAAAGAAACTACCTCATCGTAAAGTGGCATGGTATTTCACTTGAAAGGATAGACAGGATTGCCAATTCGAGGAATACCGAGAGTAATGGAGAGCATATCCGAGGTAATTCGGAGGTGAGTTTCCCACACAAAGGTAGAGAAGGAATTGATAGAATCATCATAGATATTTGAATAGAATTCATGAATTAAGAGTGGCAAGGGGGCAATCAGGTCAGACTCCCGGTGCCAGTTCGTGAACAGCGAGGAAATGGGAGGAGCGAGGGAGGCAATGTCAACTTTTCGTTCGATGGTAAGTTGCCGTTGATACATATGAGAGTTGAATAACCCCGCAGCTGCAGCACTAATGAAATGGTTGAGCTCGAAGTGCCCACTTGCCCTAGGATGCTCACTCACGGATTTTTTGGAGAGTGATTTTCGAGGTTGCTAACATATGCATATCCAAAGGAAACAAATTGCAGTAAGGGAACGCAAGGGTAAGGCACTACCAACACGACGAGCACGGGGAAAGACACCGGCCCTCATATCCGCCAACTTCACCGCAATGGGCTAGTAGAGCTAACAGCTCACAGCGCACCCGCCACAGCAGAGCTAGCAGAGCCTGGGTGCATCAGCACACAGCGCTCAGCACCACAGCAGCCCCTCCGCCGCACGCGATCCCTCCACTAAAGCTACAGCAAAGTAGCAGCGAGCAGCACAACAGTGCGGCAACAGTGGGTTCCCACGAACAGGGACACCACACGGACCACCGCCACAACCACAATAATAGTGGCGCCACACAAAAGAAACCGTCGAAAGCAATCGAGGGCTAAAGGCGCAAGATTGAGTGACGGGCCCGAAAGAGGATGGGAGCTAAAACCACAACAACCGGACAGGACAACAAAAATGGAGCATGATAAACTTCAGATCGGCGCACCATAGTCATATAAAACGAAGAAATTCGAGCAAGTGATGGGAGGAGAGGCGCCGAACAGGGAGGCGGTCGGAAGCCGCCATTAATGTCGACGGGAACATGAAAAACGAAGAGGGTGAAGAAATTGCCTTCAAATGCGACCAAACAAAACGATGAAAAGAAGAGCAGAGCTAGAGGATGTTGGTTTTTTGTGTTCGTTTCAGTGGGTGAAGCAGGTAGTAAACGAGAGGAGGAGCGAGGAGAGAGATGGGAGGGGCGAGGGTTTGGAAAGGGGAAAGTTCGCTGGCACGAATCGCGCAAGAAGAAATAAGATACAGGCCGGGGCGCTCGAGCTCGCTGCAAGCGCTTGGCGGGCACTACTGTTCTGGATCCAAAGCTCGAGGGCAAAACAGGCGCCAGTCGAGCGCTGTAAGCAAGGGTCCCCTTTATTTTTTTATTTTTTTATTTTTTTTTGTTTTTAAATATACAAGACAAGACACAATAAAGGCTCACATCAGTATGAAAGAGGAGAGTAAATACCTATGGCCTTTCTAAGAAATTCAAAATGAAGACTATCCAATGGATATTGGCCGGTTGATATTCGATTAGAGTATGTTCAAGTATTATAGTCAGAGTTTTAACAAGATCCTAAATAAAGTGGTGACGAATATCTATATGTTTAGTGCGAGAGTGTTGAACGGGATTCCTTAAAATGTTGATAGCACTTGTGTTGTCACAATAAATTATCATAGTGTCCTGAATAATGCCGTAATTGTATAGTATTTGCTTCATCCATAACAATTGATTGAGTGCAGCAACTCCCAATAGCAATATTAGATAGGGAGATAAAATTTTATTTCTTATTCATCGAAGTTACTAGATTGGAGCCGACATAAAAATATCTACCTGAAGTACTTTTGCGATCATCAGTATTTTTGGCCTAGTCGGTATCAGAATAGCTAGCCAACTCAAAATTTGAGTCACGGGAGTAGAAGATCTCATAATTGGTCGTGCCATTAACATATCGAATAATTCGCTTGATAGCAATTAAGTGAGAGATTCTTTGGCATTGAATTGATATCGGGTACATAGGTCGACATTAAAGGCAATGTCAGGTCTACTAGTAGTTAAGTACAGGAGACTTCCTATCATACTTCTATAGCGCGTATAAGTGACACTCTTTCCTACAGGATCACGATTTAATTTTGACAAAATGTTCATGGGTGTTCGGGTATATTTTTTGTTATCTAACCCAAAACGTTTGACAAGATTCTTGACATACTTAATTTAGGAGATGAAGACCTCTAGAGTTAGTTGTCTAATATACAATCCAAGAAAGTACGTAAGTTCTCTCATCATACTCATGTCAAACCCAAACTGCATTCAACAAATTTATGAGTATAGGAATCTATTGTAACACTAAACACAATATGATTAACATAAAATTGTATAACAATCATATATTTTTCAGTAGTTTTCACAAAAGTAGTCTTATCAACACTATTCCTAACAAAACATGGTCACCAATATATGAGATGAGTTACTCGTATCAAGCACTTGGAACTTGTTTGAGGCCATACAAGGCCTTTTTAAGTTTGTATCCATGATCTAAAAATATGAGATCAACAAATCCCTTTGGTTGCTCAACAAAAACTTCTTCTTAGATGATACCATTGAGGAAAGTACTTTTAATATCCATTTGATAAAATTTGAATCCCATAATGTAAGTAATGGATAATAAGATTCTTATAAATTTAAGACGATCCACAGAAATAAAAATCTCATCAAAATCGATTCCTTTAATTTGAGTTTATCCTTGAGTGACAAGATAAACTTTGTTACGGATAATATTTTTATTTTTATCAGTTTTACTTTTAAAGATCTATTTGATTTTAATGACATTTGTATGCTTGGGTCAGGTAATCAAGGACCACATTTCATTCCTAATGAATTGGTTTTGTAATATTCTAAATTTTTATCTGATTTAATTAAAATTATTTATTATTTTTTGTAATATATCTGTAATAAAAATTAATTAAATGTTATAAGATCTTGATGTATGATCGGAATTGTGGAGTGGCACATAGAGTGTACCCATACTATTATTCGAGTATCGATTTGAATTTTAAAATAAAATAAAAGTAAAATAGAAAATATAATAATAATAATAATATATAAGTAAAACAAAAAATAAAAGAAAAGAAAAAAAGGGATAGGGAGGATTTCAGTGAGAAAGAAGGAAAAGAGAGGGGAGAGAGATGGAGACCAGCATGGGTTGTTGCTGCCACTGCCACCGGAGGTCCTGATGCCGGGAATGGATGTCCGCGAAACCCTCTCGGTGGTGTTACCCTCCATTTTATATATTGGTGTGAGTAGAGAGAGGAATCGCAAACCAAATCAAAAATGGCCGTCGTCCATTCGCCGCCGTTGCCGGAGAAAATCGGTGGAATGAAGGCAAGTAAATCTTTCTATTTTCTTTATGAATGTTGATTTTCGAATTGCATGTACCGATTTTAAAAAAAATCGGATGAATCGGGAAACAATTGGGGAGAGAGGCAGCGCGCAAGGCAAAGGGTTGCGCGGAGGAGAGAGAAACAATGGCAACGTTCGGCGAGAGCGATGCTGCGCAAGTGGTTGTCGGCAGCTGGAAGTTGGTTCGTGGCAGTGCTCTGTGAGGAGAGGTCACCGAGGAAGCTGATGGCGGTTGTTAGTAGTGACAGTTTGTAGAAGTGACGCAACGGTGGTTGATGACGGCTAGCGGTGACACCCGGTGACCAACGATGGCCGTGGGTGAGCAACGGCGTGCAGCAGAAGCTGCAAAGTGAGAGAGAGAATGCAGGTGCGAAGTGGGCTGCGCGGCAGTGAAGGAGAAAACGTGCGATTCGATACTTCGGGGCATCCTTTCTTCAAATCTGTAAAGTATAAAATTTAGGCAAGTATCCTCTAACCATACATGTTATTTATATATATATCTCATATGTTTATTCTGTATAAATATTGTTGCATTCGTGAGTTCCGACCGTCCGTCTATCGAAGTATGAGTGGCTTGGTGCGCTTGCTGGACGGACGGATACGGACGACACAAAGTAAATAGAGCACGAACAGTGAGATAGAAGTACGATGACAAGAAGAGAACACGCAAATTTACGTGGAAAATCCCGTTATGCAAAGAGGGGTAAAAAACTACGGCAACGGATAAAAAGTCCGAGAAGTTTCACTATTGTGGCGAAAGAGTACAACGAGGACCTATAGAGCTATTCGCTTTCACAGGGAATTACAATATGAGAAGTCTGACTCCTTTCTTTCTTCCCTCACTCTTTCTCTTTGCCTTTTCTTTTCTCTCGAGGGTTTTCTGCTCAAGCGTGCTCAGATGAAAATTCTGAATGAATCCTTTTCTAATAGCCTGAAAGGGGATATTTATAAGAAATGGGGTGCCGTTAGAGAGGTGATATGTGGCACTGACGCGTCAGAGCTGTCTATCACCACTACTGTAGGTGCGACTGTGATAGTGACACTTGTCATAGTTTGCAGATTCGACAGCCAGCAGATACGGCGTGCAAGGGCACCTGCTCTGCAGGTACGGCGTGTCAGAGCCCATTGAGTATCCGTGGCAGCGCGTGCTGCGCAAGTCATCCAAGCTGGCATCCTCGGTCATTTTGGCTTCTTATCCTGAGGGCATGGGAGCGTTGTGGCCGTCCTCGTTCTTATTTGGGTCAAAATGTCCTCTCGGACTGATAGTGCCATTCTTGATTGCTTAGTTTAGCTCTACGGGTGCTCAAAACAAACTCAGCCATTTGGGTCTAGTTGGGCTCATGGGCCTCTTGGGCCAGCTTACCATTGTAATTATCTGGGTCTGCAATTATAATTTTGGGCCTTGGGTTCCAAGACCAATCAAATATATATGTTTTACCGGCTGTTTAATAATTTTATACTGTATTCGAGATTTAGGAGATTAAATGTATTATAAATTATATGCTATTTTTTAATATTTGGTTCCTATTTTATATTAACAAATATGCTCAAAGGTTCTATATAATTAAAATTTGAGAATTATGATTTATGGTCTATTTATATTAAAGTCATGATTATCTGTATATTTATTTTTTATAGAAAAGTATTTGTTCAAATCTAAAACTTAAGTCCATATCAATATGGAAATATGTATCTACACAAGCTCAAAGAAATATGAAATATATATTTGTATTCTCAAAAATAAGAAATTATAAATCTATATGAAGAAATTAAAACTCTGTAATCTGTTATCTATTTTGGTATTTTCTCCTGGAGTGAAAAAATTAAGAAAAAATAACTATGAATATTTGTATAGAGTTCCAATATGAATATGAAAAGAAATTAAGAAATTGGACAAATAATTTTTATTTCAGAAGATAGTATTCTCTAACATGTCTTAGAATATTATAATATAGATCGTTATCTAAATATATATCGTTGTACGATTTAGGCCCCATCTACCAGAAGATAACAGGTGGAACCATCCTACTTTCAGGATGTAAATAAGGAGGTTATGGCCTTTAATTGTGTAGACTCAATACAATTCAAATATCGATTAAATATTTCGTTAGTTGGTAAGGCCTCCTAACTCTAATCCCTAAATAATAAAAGAATTTATGAATATTTTAGAATATAAGGGAATTAGATATAAAATATAAAAAAATTAAATATATTTTAAAAATGCTATTTGATTATTTTTTATATTATATATGCATTAGCCCGTGTGGTATTTTGTGATATCCGAAACTATCGATATTATATTTGATCATAGATAGGATTATTATTTTGTACTGGATTATTTTATGAAAGTAAAACTGGATGTTTCACATTGTGCAAGTTTAAGAAAATTTGTTAGGGGTGTGTTTTTACTTCCGTAATATTGTTGGATATGTATGTATATATTGGATTGATATTTTTGTAAGCATCTTTCTTTACTAAAGATTCAACATTGTATGTTTTGGGTTGGTGTAAGAGCCACTAATATCGTGGCATGATTTTGGATCCCGTGCATGTTTAATTTATATATATATATATATATATATATATGATTTATTGTGATTTATATTTACTATTGACAAACATTATATTCAGGTAGTGTTTAGGTATCTAGTCTATCACTAGTTTAATTTCTCATGCATTGCATTGATCTAGCATTCATCGTTTATGGCCTCTTCAACCTATTTCGGTTCTAAGTGAGAGAAATAACATATATGGGTTGACAAGTTTAGAACCTGATAACACATTTTCATACCCTCACTCAAATCACCTAAAATGAAACCTTTTAGATGATTTAATTTTATTTTGGCCGAAGGTTCCTTAATAGTTGCAACAATCGGAGTTTCCTCTGAAATATCAGCAGAGGCTTAATCATGTGGGCACTTAGTTTGATCACCTTCTTTGTCTAGGCAATCACTAGCTTCAAGTTGCTCGTTAGGGATATCATCCATAACAATGTTAATAGATTCTATGTAATATCTCAAATATTTTTTTTAATAAATTATCTAATTAACTTTAATAATTATTTTAGTACTTATTTTGGATTTAGAATTTTATAATTTGGTTTAAAATTTGAGTCTAAAGTATTTCAATAATTAAATTAGGTTTAGATACTTAAACCATTAAATTGAATTAATAGTTTGAGTTGGGTATTTTGATTATTTAATTTGGTTTAGAGTAATTAATATGATTAATTGAGTTAGTTTAATTATAAGTCTATTTAATCAAGAAAATTATTATATGTTTAATTTATATAAATTTTAGTACATTAGAATTTATTAATTTAAAATAGAATTATAAAATTAAAATTTAGGATGGGTCAAAATAGTAGAAAATTTTAAGTATTATTATTAGATAAATTATTAATTGAGATTTTAATGAGAGATAAATAAATAATAATAATAATAATAATAATAATAATAAATAAAATAAATAAAATAAGAAGAGAAGGAAAGAATCAGCCAAAGGAAAAGAAAAAGAAAGAAAAATAAAGGAGGAAAGAAGAGAGGAAAGGAAAGAAAGGAGAAGAAGAAGAGGGAAAGAAAGAGAAGGGAAAGAGGAAAGGGAGATGCGGACGGTGGGACGAAGAAGGAAAAGGGGGCCAAAATCCTTACAGGCCTTTCCATTACTTAAGGTGGTATTAGGGTTAGGGAAGCGAAGGAAAACGGCAGAGGACGAACCCAAGATCTGCTCTGCCGATGGCCGTCGACGCCGAAGTGTAATGAGGAAATTGATGCAAGTAAACTTCCTACCTTGCCAACAAACTCTCCGTTTATCCTTGTTAATGTCGAACTTCCATTTGTATGTCGTGTTTGGTGGGAAATCGGCTAAATTCTTAGGGTTTCAAATTCAGGAAACCCCAATGTAGAGCCACGGCTCTGTGAGAAATTGACCGGAAATCTAGGATTTATGATGAATTAGGGTTGTGTCGTTTGTGCAATGGAGTTATGTAGTATCCATCTTGAATGTGGAATACACTGATTTGTGAGAGTCGACACAACCGTGGGAAAACAGAGCACGATGCTCTGTTTTCCATGTTCCAACCAGGTTAAATGACCCGGGGTGGAAGAAAAACTTAGCCCAATTGTTTTGCAAGTAAATTATTTCCTCCTCATTCTTAAATGTTGATTATATTCCTTTGTGTAGTAATTTTGTGCCTACCAGCCCCAATTTTGTGGTAAAGTGAGAAATTTGGGGGAAAACAGGGGCTCAGTTGTAGGTGCTGATATTGGACTATCGGCACTGTGCGTGTACGTGTGCATGTGTATTTGATATGTGGATGTATGTGTGAATATATATGTATGTATTTATATATATATTTATATATGTGGCTTGTGGGCTGCTGCGTGTTGCTTTGAGTATAAGGGTGTAGTTTGTTACTGGATGTGTGTATAGTGCTCTGTGTGTGCGTGCGTCGTGTGTGGGAATAAGCATGAGCAGCGTGGACTGCGGTGTGTTGTGAGTATGCGTGCTGTGTGTGTGTAGACTGCAGCGTGTGTGCTGCTTGTGGACAGGGTGTGCAGCCGTGGGTGGTGTTGTGCGTGGGCTTGGTAGCAATGGGCGTGCTACTGGGCTGTGTGGCCGTGGCCGGCGCTGAGTGTGCGCTGTGTGCGTGCGTGAGGGAAGCAGCGTGAGCTGCTATGTGTGTGGGTGCACAGTGAATGGAGTGTTGGAGATGTATACGGATACGTGTGCAAATAAATGAATAAATAAACATGTATATGTAAATAAATATATATATGAGTTGGTATATATATATATATATACACATATATGTAGAAGTACACAAATATTTATGTATGTATACGTGTTGCTGTGTGCACTGTGGGGCAGTGTGTGTGCATGTGGTGTGTGTGTTTGTGTTGATATAAATATAAAAATATTTATATACGTAGCTAGAATATGTATATATATACATAAATTATATGTGTGTTGGCTATATATGTTTATATTGTGTGCATATGTAAAAATAATAATAGTCTGTTAACTGATTATTCTTGTATCTCATTGATAAATTTTGATAAATTATTCTTTACGTTAATCTTGTTGCGTGCGTACATTTATTGGCACTCTATGACTAAGTTGAGGATGGCATATAAAAATACTAAAGTATCGATTCAAATGGGAGGTTACTTAAACCTTAGTGGCTGGCTTACACATTTAAATCTCGATTCCATTGCTGAATAAGAAATGAGAGTGTATGAAAGACTCTTCAAGAATCGAACAGATGAGAGTCAAGTAGGACCTGTAGAGTAATCCCATACTTTTTCAATATTGATTCCATCCGGGAGGTTGAGGTTGTTAATATTACGAATGGATACTTATAAACTAGTGACCATCGTAGATGATGATATCTTAGATATCATTGACGAGGGGTATCGGAGATGGTATGAACATGTTACGAGTATAGCCTCCGCGAGGACTATAGGGGTAGTGAGGATACCATGGATACCGAGTAACCTCGTGGTACTCACCCAACTGTTGGGGGCGTAAATACGCGGTCTTTGGTTCACTATTGTATAATAAGGTCCAGGGAGATTCTTGTTATCTCATACAGTAGTGACCTCAAATTGAGCTAATAATCATATTCTCGTTATCTCGTACAGTTAGTCGAGAGGAATACTTATAACCTAGTGACCATCGTAGATGATGATATCTGGGATATCACTGGCGATGGGTATCGAAGATGGTATGAGCATGCTACGGTACAGTCTTAGGGAGGAATGTAGAGGTAGTGGGGATGCCATGAATATTAGGTAACCTCGTGGTACTCACCTAACCGTTGGGGGCGTAAATACGTGGCCTTTAGTTCACTATATTAGAATAAGGTCCATTGAGACTTTTGTCATTCATACTATTGTGATTTCGTATTGAGCTGATGATCGGATTCGATGGAATTCATGTTGCTTCCTTGATACTTAGTCGTTCACGTGGCCTTCGGGTCGTGGACACGACATATTATTGAGTCTCGAATATTAATTGATATATTACCTGCTATTATTGATATTATTCATTATATTATTGTCCGGGATGCTTAATTATATTCCACTGTTGTTGTTTATATTTACTTGTTGGGTATTCGACACACCCTCATATTTTATTGGCTCCAAAATAGATAGGTTGATAATAGAATAAAAGAGATCGCATGTTATTGTGTAGACTCCAGGCAGAGGTGATATCAGAGATCGAGACTCTCAGGATAGAGATTTAAGATTTTTATTGGTTCTGTTACTATTCGACATTTATTAGATTTTTATTATGATAATTGATATTTTGGACATCGAGATTATTGAAATTATTTATTATTACTATTATGGATAATGAATTAATGATACATTTATGAGGTTCATTACTGATGTTTTTAATGATGTATAGTTCATTGATAATATCGGATGATTCCAAATTTTCACCGTGAAGGTCCGAGTCAAGTTCAAGGATCCGAGCTTGGGTCGTCACATTCTATAACAGTTTGAGTGTGAAAACTGTACACGCAATAGGTTCTTTGGTAAGGGAATATCCCTTTATCGCTTTTGGATACAAGCTTGCTTAAATTTTTCCTATCATATAAAATAAAGTATTTACTTCCAAAGATATGAAAATACTTAATATTGGGTTTCTTACCTTTTCAAAGTTCATAATGTGTCTTATCCATCTCGGGTCTTAAATAGACCCTGTTAATTATGTGGCATGCCGTGTTCACGGCTTCACCCCAAAAATGTATGGCAACATTTTTGCTTCACATCATAGGTTTAGCCATTTCTTGAATAGCCTGATTTCTTCATTCCATAATCCTATTTGTTGAGGAGTGATAGGAAATAATAATTCATGTTGAATTCCTTCCTCGCCACAGAAATTATTAAAGCTAGAATTATGAAATTCCTTTCCGTGATCACTATAAATTCTCATGATCGGAGTTTCTTTTTCATTAATGAGTTTTTTACATAAAATTTTCACGTGATCAAAGATATCAGATTTTTCTTGAATGAGGTCTATCCTAGAATATCTGAAAAAATTATTTACAACCACCAAAATATATTTTTTATTCCTTAGACTCGCGATCCTTGAAGGTCCCATAAGATCCATATGAATCAGTTTAAGGGGACGTGATGTGAAAATGTCATTAAGAGATGGGTGACTCACCCTAGTTTGTTTTTCAAGTCGACAAGGGCCACATATATAATGTTTGACATTAGATAATTTTGAAAGCCTTTCAACATAATTTTTCTTCGAAATTTTGGATAAATTTTTAAAATTTAAATGACAAAGTCACTGATACCACAATTCGGTGGAATCAATTTTAGTGCGATGACATCCTAGAACAAGACCAGGATTGACACCATAAAGGTTACCAGGAGTTATCTTACCTTCTAATAAAATAGTACCATTTGCATCATATATGCAACACTTATCCTAAAAAAATTTGATCTCAAAATTTTTTTCATAAAATTGACTAATACTTAGGAGGTAGACAGGATATCATACGGTTTTAAGAATCCAAAAATATTGATCTGACCTTTGCCGAGAATGGAGGCCCTAACTTGATTACTAAAGACAACCGTCCCATCGGGATGGTCAGACAAAGACGAAAACATTGCTTTATTGCCGCACATGTGTCTGAAGTATTTACTATCCAGATACCACATTGAATGATTTTGAGCTTTTAAGTCAATGTGAACAACTTGGTAAGAGTAATTTCTGGTAGCATTTTTCAAATTACTTTTCCTAATCCAAATTTTTCTCTTTAAATTGACTTTCTATTTCAATATTTTTACTTGTTTATTTAGCTGTTGAATGTGATTAACAATTTTATTTATTTTCTCCCCTTATTTTTGGTTGTATAGTAGATTAATGGTATATTAACGGGGACGAATGTGATCAATTTGCCTACACGTTTGATAGTTTGGCACAAACTTACGCATGAAGTTGAGATTTCTTAATCTCTTATTAAAATAAGCATTTGATTCAGTTGGAGGGATAAAATTTAGCAGGTTTATTCATGACATTTTGGTTATTTGATTTAGACAAAAAAACTTGAGCCAATTCTTTTCTCCACATGTTAGGCACAAATTTAGTGATTTTAGATGTATTAATATTTTTATTTGAAATTTTTACAGTGGGAACAAAGATTATTTTAGAATGAGTGTTGTGTTGAGTAGTATTCTCAACATAGTCAAAACCCTTTTTGTTTCTTATAATTTTTTTCAAACCTAATATATAATCAAATTTTTGAGTACCACTTGTGAACTTTTCAATATTATTCTTAACATTTTTGAGCTCTAATTCTAAAGATTTTATTTTAGCAATTAGGAAGTTGCTCGACATTTCCAATTCACATTGTTTAATTGTGGCTCGTTCCAATTTTGTTTTAACTTCTACTTTTTCATTTTTAGATTCAATTAACTTACTGCTTAATAACTTATTGATTTTCTTTACATTAAGCATTCTTGAAACGATTTATCACATGCTTCTTAAAGACCATCAAATTTATTATCAGATTCCTCATGTGAAAAATTAGATTGTTTCGGTTGTGCACTAGTGGCTTCATTACTATTAATGATGGATGTCTTGAAGGCCATATGATTTACCTCATTCTCTTCTGAGGGTTTTTCATTATGGTTTTCTTCCTCTTTGTCATTAGTTAGGGGTATATTAAAAGCTTTTTGCTTTCTAATGCTTAAAATCAGAGCACTCGATTCAGACATAACCAAACCCATAGCATTCGTGGTATTGGATTTTTTGTGATTTCTTACTTTTTGTGTCATTATTTTTCTTTTTCTCTTTATTAACAATATTATGTAGCATGCCATTTCCTTTGGAGATCCATTTGTTATTTTTGTTCTTACAGAATTTTTTAAAATTTTTAACAATATAGCAAAATTTTTATCGCCACACAACTCTTCATTGGAATTACCGTATTTCTCTTCCTTAGTAGATTTTAAGGCAATTGATTTGTTCCTTTTAAACCGTGGGAGTGTGTGCTCATATATTTGCACAGAGCCAATTAGTTCTTCTATTTTTAATTTATCAAGATTTTTACTCTCTTCAATAACTGTGACTCTGGATTTGAGACGTTCAGGAAGCGATTGAAGAACTTTACGGATAATTCTATTTTTGAGAATTCTTTCGTCCAAATTAAAAGTAGAATTGACAATGTCAATTAATTTAACATAAAAGATATCAAAAGTCACGTTATCCTTCATCCTAATTTCCTCAAATCTAGTAGTAAGTATTTATAATTTTAAATTTTTGACAAATGTGATTTCTTCATGGGTAATTTTAAGAATGTCCCACTTATTTTTAGAGATTTACACATTGATATACATTTAAATTTTTCAGGGGACACAAATATAAAAATAGCATATAACCCTTTACTATTCTAATTACACGTATCAAGTTCTTCTTTAGTCCACAATAACAGAACTTTCGATTCATCACTTATTGTGCTCCTAGGTGGCGTCCACCAAGATTGAGTTGAAGCCCACACTCTTTCATCCATGGATTTTGATAAGGTTCTCATACGCATCTTTCAAAAAGTATAGTTATTCTCATCAAAGTAGTGATTGACTAACATATATCTAGATCGAGGGTCGCGCATTATGGTAAGTTTCTGATACCAATTGAAAATGCCTATACGTCCCAAAGCACAAATATTTTTCAACCCCTTTCTCTTTTTGCAGAATATCAATCATAAAAATATACAATACACGTAATATATTCTAATCTAGATGATAATAGTAAATGATAAAAGCAATAACCACAAAGATAAGATTTTAGTGACGAATGAGAATCTCGATAACTATAACTATTGAGTAAAACCTTCTGGATTTTAACGGTTAAGGAAAATATGTACTATAAAAGTTAATTTACAAATCAGGTGGTACAAACGCGCTAACCTGATCTATTTACTCCCGTCTTGTGATTGTTACCGAGAAACTCATTGAATTTATCCGCAATAATAAAACTGGACACCTTTTGATTTTCTTGTCAATCTTTTTTCAAGAACCGTTAAATCTCTAAATACCACTGGGTCCCAATTTTCACGCCACTCATCTCTCACGAGGGTTAACAAGCCAAAAAAGTGTAATTAGAAAAATGGTGAAGATAAGAAAACTCTAAAATTATAGCACAAGAATCAAAGGAGGGCTCTATTTGGCATAAATTGAAAGCTTGAAAGGTAAAGTTATGCTCAATGCAGCCATGGGAATCAAGTAAGAAAGTCATGCTAAAGAAGAAGAATGCGACAAATATATGAAGAGACTCAAAATCAACGTTTAAAAATATGACCGCCGGAGACACATGCACATCGGCACTTGAGTGCAGATCGAGTGCACGACAGGTGCGCCTAGGGTTGACTAGGGATATGCCTGGAGGCTTGAGCGCACGGCAAGCGTGCATCAAGGGCTCACATTCTAAAAATTGCGCCTCGGTTGCGCCTAAGGTGTGCATCAAGCCAACACATTTTGAAAATTACGCCCCTATCGTGCCTCAGGCATGCATCAAGCATGCAAATTCTAGAAATTGAGCCTCCGTCGTGCCTCGAGCGTTCATCGAGCATTGACTTTCTGGAATTTATGCCTCGGGAGTCAAACGGGCGTAAGGTAGGCATAGATACTAGAAGAATTGTTTCAACTACCATCAAATGAGTAACAGATGTAGATCTTCCCGACAATACAAAATCTTTGTCAACAAACTACTGACGCAATCCACGGAATATGCCAACAAATAATACATGTAACATCTATAATTATAAATTTGGTTTAAAACTGTATAACTGAGGGAATTATGAATCTTGAGTGGGTTTTTTTTTTTAATTCTCGTTGATAAAGAAAGAGAGAATCCATAATAAAAGAAATTTAAGAATGGTGGAATTTGGCAAACGATCATGCCTCATCATCTTCCTCATAAACGAAAAAACAAGCCGTCATTTACTTCCAACTAATTCCCCACAATACAAAATGAACCCACAATCACTAGCAGTAAATGAATAATTATCAAAAGATTATCTCTATATCAAGGTGAAATAAATCCCTAAAAAGAGGAGAAATCAACATGCAAAACAGAAAGATACTAAAAAAAAAAAGAAATTAAACCTAAAACACAAGAAGCATCAACAATGCCAAAGCCATGGGAACTGGCCTCGGGGAAGAAGAGGATGTAGCTATCTGGATAGTGAAATTGCAATTATTTTGAGAAATATTCTCACTAGTCACCGTAGCAAGACCTTCAAAATCACAGGCCTCATCCACCTGATTCTGCGTTTGATAATACACGTTAAACGCATATGATGCATTCCCGTTAGTGCTGAGCCCATTACAAGAACTACCATACCCGAGTGGTGTGCAATCCGCATATGTGCAAGCATAGTTGACATTGTCGGCAAGCTTGCTCGAATCCTTAGCACTTGGATCAAACGTGCACCATTGCTTGGAAAGATACTGCACATCCTTTGCCCCTACGAGATACTGATTGTTTCCCTTGCCCGAGAGATCCATCGGGAACTTGGGATTCCCATCATACCTGAAAATTCCCCAATGCCGCTCAAAGTTCCCTGGAGCGATGCTCTTGGCGTCCTCGTCAATGAGTCCAAACAAGTATACCTCTATGTGTCCTGGCCGAAGCGGGGTGCCAGTGTTGCTAGCAAGCTTTGGTAAAAGACCGTTATAGAATCTAATAGCATTGTTTATGTTTGCATTCTTATCCCCATCCGTGGGCCAACCCACCTCCCCAACAATGATGGTAAGATTACCGTAGCCAGCAGCCTTCAGGGCTGAAACCAATGTGTCAAAGTTGGCATCGAAGACATTAGTGTAAGAGATTCCATGATCTTGGACTGTGGTGGTTGTTCCATCAAAGAATGCATAGTTGAAGGGGAAGTTGTCGTTGTCATAGAGACTGAGGAAAGGGTAGATGTTTACAGTAAATGGGGCGTTGTTTTGGCTTAGAAATTGTACGATCTCGATCATAAGGCTGCTTATATCTGACCTAAAAGTCCCAGCCGATGGGACGTCATTGTTTGATGGAGACTGGTACACTTCCGCATTTAGGGGTACAGTTGCCTTTATGGAGTCTCCAACCCCAGCATCATTGAGAGCGTTTTGGATGTTTTTAAGAGCTGGGAAAGTCACATTCACGAACGAGCCATTGTATGAGGAGAGGAACGGTTCATTCCCAACTGCTACATATCTGCAGATGATGATATATAAGATTTTGTATAAAGATCGTTGCTCTTGAATTGCCATAACCAAAAGCTTTGCACATTCAGGTTTCAAAACATTCTACAACATTTGAAGAAGCAACCAACTTTTGCTCATAATAGACAAGCAATTTACCATCATTTAATCAAACTTTTACTCGAATAATGAGAAGGAAAGGCAGAGGACGATCATGATCAATGAAGGAGGACGACATTTACAGCCTTATTTACAATGTATAGTGGATTCCATATCTGAAATCCACTTTCAAGGAACAAAGCAGCAGCATAATCTTGCCAATGGGTCACTAGTTTTTCAAGTTTTTATATCATTCCATATTATCAGGAGAGCTTTGTTTTAATTTATTAAATCTGCCAGCACAGAATAATTCACACCCTATGCTACAGAAGAGAGAGATGTTTATCAAAACTTATGGCTGTCAACATAGAGAATATAGAACTTATAAGTAGAATAACTACCTTTTCTTGAAATACTATCTTCCATTTACAACTTTGTGGTCTCTTAAACATACTATGTGAGATTTCAAGATCAAGCTGCAATATCTAAATTAATAATTCAAGTAATAGGCTTCATATTAAGTCACAGAGAAAATCAATGGCAGATGCAGTAACAGCTTTAAGAACACTAAAGCAACACAGAAAGGATATCAAACATGACTCCTTTTTTCCTATCAAGTTCCTCTTTTATGCTCAAAAATCACATGGAAAGGAAAGCAAAATCTAAGCAAATCACAAGTTTCTGTCTGTTCTCCATTTGGATATCAGAAAAAAATTGAAGGAAAAGGAAAAGTAATGGAATTCTTACCCAAAAGTTGGCCATGATTTGATCACATTCTCCTTTTTAAGCTTCTCTTTTTCCCTCGACTCTTTCTTGATTCCAAACAGTGAGTAATTACTAAGGTTACATACTCGAAAAATAAATAAGAACTTTGAACAAAAAGTTTTGAGGATAAAGGTATTAATAATTGACTCAATAACACTCAAGAGCAGTCTTCTAAAGTATATATTACAGTTGATTGAGGAAATCAACTACCAAATCAACCGATCAACAAGTCCAACTTGGTTAACAAATTCATACTATGTTACATAATCACACGGCCACAGTTGGGGAACTCAATTCTGGAGAAGAAGAATGAAGAGAGAAGTAATCATTCGGGAAAATAATTAATTATACGACAACTGATAGATAATGAAATCCCATTATGGAGCAACTAGAATTATTCAGCAGAAGAATAATTTGACCTGAATTTATAGAGGAAAAAGAAGAAATAACTCACGTGATATTGACTCCTCCGTTGAAATGGTATCTTGTAACATTTCTCCGAACCCAATTCTTAGCTCTGCTGTAATCAGTCATGGACTCTAACTGATTGTTGGGGATGGCAACCATAACTTCAATGTTAGAACCAGCAAGAGCACTCATTGTAGACTGGTCAGCATCAAACAGCTTCACCTTCTGAATTCCGTTGTCTTTCAACATCTGAACCACCGTTTTCGGTGGCAGTTTGTGGGTCGCCTGAGTTCCCCAGTTTACTCCAAGACCTTTGACACTACCACAGGAAAACGCTATCACCACAATTAAACAGACTAGAATCCACAACCTTGCCATTATTCTCTATAGGGCAATGAAAAAATAAAAATATAAACGTATTGATGGATTTAATGATATGGGTATACAAAGATTTTCCTGGAAAAACAATTGGTTTCTCAGGGAAACAAAAGGTGAAGCTTGGAAAGGATTGATCTGAGTCACTACTTACATGGAATTTCAACAAAGGAAAAAGGGTGACCAGTAGAAAATAATATAGAGGTGGGCGGCTGATTTCGATGAATCTGGGTTTGGTTTAATTGAATGTGAAAATAAGGAAAATTAATTTTTTTTTTCCACCCAATGAGAAAATGAAAGAAAGAGAATGTGTTTCACGATGGTGGGGTTGGGCAGGTGGGTCAGCGAAAATTTTAGGAATTTCTACCCACGATTACTGAGATCGTGAAGAACTTGAGGGACTACAATTTGACAGAAGAAAAACCAATATAAGTTTATAATAGACTCCCAGAAGGCCCAGGCGGCAAAGAAATCGAACCGTCTATGCTTGAGCGGGTTAACCGAATTGAACAAACGTGCGCACGGAACTGCAACTTGAGGTGCGAGACAGAGCCCCAGGAGATGGAGACTTTATTGAGACTTCAAACAGCAGAAAATGGAGTTATTAAGGGACGAGCGTTAAACCCCAAGAACGGAGACGAAATGCATCTCAATACGATTCCAGAATTTGCTGGATGATTTAAGAAGGAAACTCAACTCGACAGACAAAATATGCCCAGGAAAGGACAACAGAAGTTGAATATGCCGGAGCAGACATAAAGAGAATCAATCGTTACGAACGGAAAAACAGGGAGCGCTGGATTTGAAATCCACCGGCACCAGACGCTACAACGTCCGTACAATATCACGGCATCCCTCAACATAGGAGCTCCAAAGGCCACTATACTGTGAGTGAGTAGGGGAGTGATTTTCCTCGCCGGCTTTTATTTAAAGTTTGTTATATTTTAGATTATTTTTTTTATGAGATTTTTATTAATTTAATATATTATTTGGTAGCATGCATAATAATAAATGAGCCTCAGCTTTATTGGGAGAAAATTATTAAATAACGTATGATAGATACCTAATTTACGTATATGCGCTATTCATCTAAATTAAAGGCACCCACGGATGCGTATTTTATCCAAATTAGAGGCATCAAAATAGTGTATGAGAGACATACGAATGCATTTTGTTAATATTGCTCAGTGCTTGAGACATGTCTGGGGAACGTACATGCACCATTGTACATAGTGTTCACACTTGACGAACGCTCGTGCTTCATTCCTGATATAAAATTATCCTAACATGATTTTTATTATTTTCAGTCCGGAGTTATATTACATTCTTCACTAACCTTAGATTTATTAGTTATATTTACTTTTATTTTATTTTGTATTATTTATTACTTAGATTTTATTATTAGAAAGTATTGTATATTTATATTTATTAAAAAATTTTATAACCAAATTTCAGATTAAAAATTTCATGAAGTCTTTACAAATTATACTGTCTTATATTTAGTTATTCTAAAATCTCACTGATAAGATGAGAATTTCATCTAATAAGCAGCCATTTGATCATATGAAGGTTCTTCTAGCATTCAAATTAAGAACGAGGGATGCTACAACACGCATCCTATATGGTGTCCGTAAGACATCACATCACATACAGTGTCTGTACAACGTCACATCGCATATGGTGTTTGTACGACCTCACATCACAGTCATTGAATAAAAATTCAATGCCGCTTATTTAACCAGTTTTATTTAAAAAATTTTTTTTTATTTTTTAATAATAAAAAAATAAACATTAAATGTTCATCCAACAACCTACTGCACCATAAATGCGCCATACGGTGCCTCAAGTGCCCATATATGGACAAATTGCATGGAGGGGAAAGTTGGATGGATAAGAAGAGATGACGTGGAACCTACAAATTTTGTTCTATTGGACAGCATACTTTGAGTTGGAGATCCCTTTGAGAAGTTGAGTCTTCATTCTCAAGTTATAATCATACAAAATAATTGGTTTCATTTTTTTTTAAAATAGTCGTATAATTTATTATTTTTGAATTTTACATATTTTTTATTTAATATTTGTAATTAAATTTATTTTAAAAAATTATTCTTATTACTTATTTTATTTTAAATTATAATTATTAGTGGTTATTAAGTTATAATTGTACTATTATAATTTGAATAAAGAGATCAAAGGAGGGCTTCTGATCTAAAAGTACTCTATTGATGTTCTCTTAATTTTGTTTTTCTTAAAAAAATCTTAGTTTTTAAATATTATTATTATTTTAAATTTTATTTTCCTATTAATTTTATTTTCATATAAAAATTTAAAACAAATTAATGGTATTTCAAATCATATATTAATATGGCTATAATATTAAAAACTTTAAAACTATACAAAATTAAAATAAGAGCTCATTTTAGAGTTTTTTAACATGATTATGTGAGTGACATTTCTATTAAGTTTGATTTTAATATCGATAAATTTTATAATATTAAATTATATTTTAAGTATATTATTTTATTATTATATTTTATGTCTAATAATAGGTTTTATGGTCATATTTGATTAAAGTGAAATGATGAATTTTTTTGCATAAGTAATGGCTAACATGAAACTAGTGATTGGGTTCACGGGACTTCAGGCTCAAGCAAAATTTTTATATTCATAGGATGTTGAGCAGGTGTTTATAAGTTATTGGGACTATATATCGAACCTATAAGATATTTGCAAGATAGACATTTAATGCTAAACATGTTCAGAGACAAGCTACAAGTGATGTGCAAGATACTTGCTCAAGCTATATGTTTTATATTCAGACCACAAGTTATTTGCAAGTCAGAAGCTTCAGCAGACTGCTTGGCACCTATTTTGTGAGAGGTTCACATTGATACATATCTGAATTTAAATTATTATACGGATAAAGGAGTCTCCTGATTCTCCACGGTGGATCAAGTTTAGACGGATTCCCCCGTCTCCACTAATTTGAGTATTACGTAACACAACGAATAAATAGGAGGTCAAAGAATTAGTAGAACTCATTTTCCGATTTATCCTCTGATATTTAAATTAAAAATTTTTCTAAAATAAGAAAAAGATAAATGATGTAATGTACAATGATACACATAAGAATGGAAAGAGAATGTGGCGGAAGTCCTAGCTTTGGTGGTTATGCTCGATGGGAAGCGACTTGCGAGTGCACTTGCAAGGGAGCGGCTGTGAGCAAGGAAGCAAGAGAGAGATAATTCCCTTTGAGATTTGATTGCTTGCAGAGCGAGAGAGAGAGAGCTCTTTGTTCTTTCTAAACAATCGAGAGTTAAGATTGTTCTCTCCCTTTCATCAATTGGAGTGAAAGGTATTTGTAATGCTAGTATCGAAGTGGCGTCGGCGCCAAAGTTGGTGACTGTTGTTCAATCAAGATTCGCCGGACTGTCCCAACGATAGTAGAGGCCACTGATGTCAGTTGTCGTTTTGGGATAATTATGCGACAATTGGTAATCCTTACCGAACGCTTGCCAGACTGTCCCGCCGGTGACTGTAGGTGCCACCTGCATGTGCGAACTACTATGATTCAGCTGTGCCACCTGCTATTGGCTAGACCAGCAGGGCAGTCTGTTGGACTTATCTAGCGCTTATCTTTGTCTACTTGTCACGAGTTGAGTTGTGATTGGGTCGATCGTCACATCTCTTAGGCCTCACGCTTCACAAGATCTTGCTAGACCTCAATTTCTTGGGCTCACTGACGGATGGGCTTGGTGCTCGGTTGGCACGTAGTACTACAAGACCCATACCATACGATTTTAATTTAATCAAAAATTACCACTCAATTGCTTTGGCTGAAAATTTTACTATATCTTAAAATAACTAGAATAGCCTTATAATAGGAGGGATGGAGAAAGATAATGGGCAAGTGTGAAACTTGAGTAAGCCTTCTTTGAGCAACCAAACAAGAAATTGTGAGTATGAGAGAATTATCTATTTTTTAAGAGATCTTTCATCTTTTAAGATAAGTACTTTGTTATTTTAAAATTTATTAATTGATCAAAATAAAACCTTAAATTTATTTGTCTATAGTTTTTAAAAGTTTTAGTTGTGACTTATATAAATTTGAAGTTTGTATTGATTGGAAGAGTTTAATCAACTGAAGAACCACTCAAAAAAAAATCAAAAAAAGTCTGACTAATTATAAATCTGTATATCTAATGAATGACTCAGATAATCATGTATTTATAACAGTTAGAGAGTCTAACATATCTTTTTATTACTTTGTAAGTTAATTTTTTTTTATATAATAAATTTTTAATTAACTGTTTATAGTCTGTAATATTTTTATCTGTGAATGAGTTATTTAAAAAAAATTTTCTTCATTAATAAAATATTATTTACTCTTTATTTTTGAATTTTACCTTACATTATAAGCATACAAATAATAATTACTTATATTTAAATAAGTAATTTAGTTACATATATTAAAGTTATAAATGTTTACTTTATTCTTCTATAAGGAAACATCTATTCACCTCTTTTAAGTGTTTATGGGTCTAAACTTCATCTATTTTTTAATAAAAAAATTTTTTAATAGAATAAAATTAGTATTAAACTAAAAATTAAAAGAATAAATTAAAAAAATAAATAAATAAATTATCATAAATAATTGCCAATTTAATATTATCGATGTCGAAGTCGGGAGAGCCCCACCGCCTTTAATGGTGTTTTCACACGGTAAAAAAATGATAATTTTTAATTTATATTAATAGATTTATATATAAATAAATAAATATTTTATTAATTAATAATATTTTATTACATAATTGTCTTATTTGGTGCCGGTCGAGCTGGAAATACCTTATCTCAAAACCCTGGTCCCTAGAGCCACGTGGCTGCATACTAGTGACCTGTCATTTTATCAAACCCCACTTAATTATAATTTTTTTCTTTTCTCTTTCTTTTTTTAATGTCAATCCAAAATCATGATATCATCCTGTTTCGCGTGGTCGGTGACAGTCGGTGGCTCCCACTTTTGCATCTGAAGATAATATTTTTGCATCTTAATTATTTATCTTAAAATAAATAATTATAATTTAATAATTAATTTTTTATATTTTAAAAAATAATTAAATTATAATTATTTATTTATTAAATCAGAAGAAAAATAAAAAAGATGGCACACCTCTGATCCCGTCGAATTAAGTGGGCTGCAACCTTCACTTTTTTCAAAAATGGAGGCTTTGCCTCATTTTTTTATATTAACATTGAATTATTGATTAGTTTATTTGTCAAATTTAACTTTATATATATATATATATAAACATATATTTTTTAAAAAAATAATTTTAGATAAAAATATTTTATTAAATATTATAGTTTTTGGGTAATATATTTTTATTTTAAGAATTTTAAAAAATAATTACAAGTAAAATGATCTGTGGACCGATCAAGTTTAATTATGTACAGGCACAATTAGATTTTTGATCCGAGTAATCGAAGTTAATTTGACCTGAATATGTCTAATAGATAGATAATTCTAAAGCTGCTATCATTGAAGCTTGAATGATGATAAAATAAACCTTCATCTAATTTTGTTATTTTTTAAAATTAAATTTATATTTATCTAATTTAATAATTTTGAATAAAAAATGTTAAAAAATAGAATATAATTATTTATTTTAAATCCTTAATTTTTTTAAAATTAAATTTGAGATAAAATTTATATCTTAAAATTTAAATTTTGAACTTTATCTTCTGCAAATATTATTATATAGCTATTAAATAAGATAAATATTGAGATAATTTTTTTAAAAAATAAAAGAAAAAAATACATCCTCTCCATTTCTTCTAAACCAACTAGCCTCAGCATTGGTCAAATCTCTCATGAATGAAATAAAATATCAATTAAAATATAAAATATTAACTAATATATATTAATAAAAATTATTACATATTATCATATTAGTAATATATTTATCTATATATCATGACCTATATATCAATAAATTTCCTTCTAAATTTTATCATCTTTATATTATTATTATTAAGAGTCTCGCTATGTCATGGTCTTAGTTCTTAGACAAAAAATAATCACAAATAATAATATATAATCAGGATTGAAATACTGTATAAAATTTTATTAGTAAATTATTAACATAAATAAAAGTAATTTATCCTAGGAAATCAGCTTAATCCACTCTAACTTAACTTTTAAAATTGTACTGACTCATCATACATATATAATTTATGATATGTCATTATAACTATGGTATATAGATCTAAAGTAAATTGTTGGCCCTCGACCGTGTCAAAACAATTATAAATATCCAAAATTATATATTAAAAACTTGAATTATTTTCCTTCACAACAATAATAAAATACAGTATAAAACATTCTAATTTTTTTCAATCATCCTCAAAGAACATCCACCAACTTCGATATCTCTGAGAATACCAAGCTCACTAATTTTAAAAGGATAACAGTGTAAGATGAATTGAATACACAACAAGTAAATAAAAGACGATATAATAAATATGGACGTAATAAATGTCAATAAGAAACCGTGAGTACATAACATATAACAAATGAACGAAAGAATAAACCAAACGCCAGTATATCCTCTTGATAAAGTATAATTTCTCGAGGTCGATTTATATTCAAATGCTATAAATTAGGGTTATACTCTATTATTTATACTCATGAACAGATCATTTATAAAAACTCCTGTGAATGGATTTCATACAATCTTATTTTAATATATTATGATATATCATGATATATGTATTTTTTGTTAATTTATTATAATAATTTATTTTAAATATAATATGAAAATTTTTTATAAAATATAAATATTTTCAGAATTTGAAACTTATAGACATAAGTTATTGTAGATATTTAACATAATTTGTTAAGAATCTTAAACATATAAAAAGATTCTTTAAGGTTTTTGTCAAAAATAATGACATAAAAAAAGATATTTATTTTTAAATTTTAAAAATTTTAAAGTCAATCAAAGAATTTCTATAATTTTTATAAGTATAGATAATATAATTTAAAATTTGAGAGAGATTATAAAAAAAAAAAAAAGCATGCATATAAGTCAAACATCAAAGAAACATAAATGAGTACATATATGTAATTAAAAAGTATAAAATCTTATATTTTAAGCAAATATGAGAAAGAAAGTGAGAAACCTTAACAAAATTTTTTTTTTTAAAAAAAAAAAAGGTTTAAAAGTTACTTTCCTTGATTAAAATTGAATAATCATTGAAGTCTAAACTATTAAATTTTTTTCATCGTTTCCCTTTATCTCTTCTTCTATTCTCTTCCTACATTTCCTCGTCAAAAATTCAAAAAAATAAAAAAATAAAAACCAAAACAAAACATAAAAAGTGATAGAAATGCTCATGCGACCATTAGACCCAAATCAAGCATAAAAGCTATTTTAGCTTGCGTATAAGCGCCTATCAAGCATGCATCATACACGAATATATTAGAACAAACTTATACACTAATTAGATATAAGAATATTGTTTCAAACACACTGATGTACGACATTGTCGACCTTCAAACGCCGCTCATACTTATACCAATTATAATCTGTTGCATCCTCGAATCCCTACCTTGACCAGGACGAGGATCCGATGGCATTACCAAAAGTTCACTCGTGCAAAAAGCGGAGATAGAGTACGATGACTAAAAATGAGTGATGTAACGAGGACTAAAGCTGGGTAAGGGGACAAGGATCAGTACACGAGTATTTTTACGTGAAAAATCTTCTCTTTAATGAGAAAAAAAAATCACAGGATTTTAGTCCGAGAAATGCTTCTACTATATTGTGTTTGAGTACAGGGATTTACAACATACACTTAGGTGTGACAGGTTGAGGACTTTGTGTATGGGTACTCGAAGAGTTATTCTTACAACACAAACCCTTTGTTTCTCTCTCTGGCTTTCTTTCTTTTCTCTCTTTCTATGTTGAAGGTAGCGAGAGCTAATGCGATGATTATTTGTTTAGTGAACAGTTAAGGCATTTATAGTTGCTGAACTTTCCGTGAAATCTGTCCACATGACGTTGGCGCATGCCAGGAGCCCTGCCACCAACTCTACAAGCTCCTCTTGTCCCGTCAGGCAGGTTGCGTGCACGGCTGCTCCATGTGACGTCCACTCTGTTGGCCGCGTGCTACGCAAATCATCATTCCCTTTACAGTTTGATTGACCTGCCACCAAATACTTCACACGTGGACCCTGCAAGCCAGGCTACGCCTGAGATCCATCATGGGCCCACGACCCATAGTGACTTTCAGGTCCACTGCATTCCGTAGGCCGGTCCATGCGCCTGGGCTCCCTCAGCCTTCGTGGCTTATAGGCCCATTTCCTGGGAAATGGATCTTCAGCGTGAGTCTTGGGTACCCTACACTAACCCCCCATGCTTGGGTCAACTTGCAGTCGCAACCTGGCATGTCCATTTTAGGTCTGGGGTCCATTTTGTCCCATTCCCAGTGTCATGTCTTGTCTAAACTTTCTGACGTCGCGCCTTCCCCAGGTCATCTGACGTCGCGCTTTCCCTAGGCCATCTGATGTCGCGCCTTTCCCATGCAATCGTCAAGACTTTTCAGACGCTACATTGACTAGTCATCCTAATGGGTCAGCCTTTTACACCTAAGCTCGCATGGGAACTGTGGATTTTCTTTTCCCATAATTGATGACTACTGAAAAATGCACCTAACTAAGTGTGGGTAGGGCACCAACATGCCTATAAATAGGAGGGTTCTTGGGCTAGTCTGGTTCATCCCTTGGCTGGTTTCAGAGTAACGATGCAAAGGCCTTACCTCACTATATTTCCAATGGAAACCTGTAAAGGAATTGGGTGGACTAGCTGGAGATTTGAAACTTCTGATGAGAATTGTCCTCACGCCTCTATCATGGGCGATTTCTCACACTAGTGAGGGTGGCTTGGCCACTCTGCTATCGTCGTATGCCTTCTTCCAGGTTGTAGTGATCTCCCGTGCGGCGGAGGATCGTGGATGAGCCTTCATAGGGAACTTTGTCTCTGGCATGGCGCTTTGTCCATGGCCTCCACTTTACTTGAATATCACACATATCGTTTGGAGGGAAGGCAGAGGATGGAGTCCCTGTAGGGGAGTGCAATGTTGGTTTTGCTTCGATGGTTAATATTGGGCTCGGTCCGCAAGAGCTGGCCAACACCGATGGCTCCGGTGCTTGGGCTTGTTGGGTTACCGTTGGTGGATCCGGGGGGATCCCGTGTGGATCTACTTCCTGAGAACCCTTGCCATTCCCCAAGTATCTAGGGAAACCGTTCCGGGGTTTATACCCAGTGCAGTTTCATCCCTTTCCTTACACTTTTGTTGTTGCAAGTTGTGTACTTTATAAATGAACTTTAATTAATAAAAGCAATAGTCACTATCATTATTCTTGCCGCCTGTTTGCATGAATTTTTTTTTTTTTTTGACATGCCTAAGGGATGCGGACAGCTCTCACGTGAAGAGCATTTCCATCGATAGTCCGCTCATTCCTTTGTTTCGCGGAGCCGCTCGGAATTCTTTTGGCTTTGTTTCCTTTATTTCTCTCAAATGTCCGCGAACTTGCATACGATGATGCAATGGTCCGAGATATGTTATTCGGAAAGCCCGAGGACATGTGATGGCTTGCGTTTGGCCTAATTCGTCCAAGAAACCTTCAAGTTTTCCGTCACTGCTGAGTTATCTGAGGACTCTTTTTTAGAACACGAGAACTTGGCCTGCGCAGCCGTTTTCGTGATTGAAGCGCAATAAATGCACATTTAAGGGGATTTGACGTCACCTTGGAAACGTAAGCCCACTTTTACTGGCAGCGTATGGGAAGATGACGTGTGGCAAAGGCAATAATGGGCACGCCTTTTTGAATTTTGAAGTCCATTTGATGTTTTAAATATGGCTTTTGCCTTCCTCACAGTTCATTTCTCTCGTTTCATTTTTTGAAACCTTTTATGTCTTTTGAAGGCGCTTTGCTGAGGCTTCATCGCTGCATTCTGTTCATCTTCCGTCGTCTTCTTTCTCTGACCCTAATGGCGCCAAGAGTCAAAGATTTCGCCTCTTCCCTTACCCTGGTTGGCTTGGAGGCCATTCATACTAAGTACGATATCCCCGACTCCATGGCGATGATGATTCCAGGGGCTCACGACAGGGCTTGTAGCCCTCTTGATGGTTTTATTACCGTTTACAAAGTACACCTCAAGGGTGGGCTTCGTTTTCATGTCCCTATGGAGCTATATCTTATTATGAGGGAACTTGGGGTTCCATTCGCGAGGCTGCAACCCAACACTATTAGCTATCTTGTGTCCCTTTGTGTTTTTACACGATGCCATGATAAAGTGTTTGAGCTTGTCATGGTCAAAGTATTGTTCCGTTTTACCCACAACTTGAACTGGGTTGTTATGATGCCGCTTCCAAAATTTGCGGTGATGAGTGGGGGAAATCTCAATTCCACTAAGAAGTGGAAAGACAAGTTTTTCTTTCTATTGGTTCCTCTATCTTGGAAGCTTTCCAATAAATGGGGGAACGTAGTTTCCGCTTACTACTTGGACCCTTCTAAGGAAGAGAGGGCAGCTGCCAAAGAGATCATTGCCTTGGTGAGGGCCAACCTCGGCACTTTTAACAAAAATAAGAAGAACATTTGGTTGAGACCCGAATATTTGGCCAAAGCTAAATGGGTGTCTCAGCCTGAGGACTCTGGTGTAGTTACTGCTACTACTCAAAAGAAGAAGAAGAAAAGGTTGAGGCAAAAAGAGAAGACTCTGAGGATTGAGGAGCCAACCGTATGTTCAAGGAAGAGCCGGCGAACTGAGACTTCCAAACGTCCAGTAACCGTTGTTGAGTACTCCTCATCCGATGACGACGATGCTATCATTGAGCCTCTTGTAAGTAAGTCGAGACCTTCGCGAACTGTTACAACTGAAGGTCTCAGTCCTTCTGCAATTGTTGAGTCCTCAATGCGACCTTTAGAGCTTGTGGGACAGTCTACAGATGCGTCCGCTGCCCAGCCTCCCCTCAATGAGCCAATGCCTGATGTCCCTTTCGAGTTTGCTGGTGATGTCTCAGACTGGATCGTAAACCCATCCGAGACCGCTGATGAATGGCAGTCTGCGAGGGAGGCTGGGGCGACTCGGGCCGATGAAGCAGTTGTTGACGATTACAACGACACTTTCTGAGACTACGGAGGCCACGATCAAGGAGACTGCCACAACTGTAGAGCCCCCGTGTTTAGAGATCCAAATTTATAGCCCGATGATGACTCCACCTAGTATCTTGGAGGAGGCCCCGGCCGAGGACGTTGACGCAACTTCGAGTGCTGCTGAGGAGGAGTATTTGGCTGCGAAGCCTATGCAGATCACTGAGCCCACGGTCATTGATCTGGACAAAAGTGTCCCTTTTTCGGAGATTGGGGATGAGACTCCTGCTGTTCATGTTATCGGGCCATAGGAGTCCGAGTTCCATAGAGATGAGAATTCATCTAGCGGCTCTCTCGTCTCACAAGTATCTTTCTGCACCTCTTCAGTTTATCGTTTCTCATTTCGTGTTGTCTTTGCTTTAACGGTGCGATTTCCTTTTGCAGCTTCAGGAACTGGCTAGGAACCTTGGGCGGCTTATTGGTGACGTCGCCCAGACTTGCTCTGAATTGGAGTCCTTGAAGTCTGCTAGAGAAGCCAACCTACACTTGGCAGCTGAGCTTGATGAAGCCAAGGAAAAAATTGCCTTCCTTGAGGACACCTTGAAGTATCAGCAGATCCAATTCGGGCATCAGCAGATCCCATTCGAGTTTCTCTGAGACAAGAACCACGAGATGGAGAAGACGTTGAGGACTTCAGTCAGGGCTGCGGACATAGCACTAGCATTGACGAGCAACAACTGGGATGGTATTCAGCTATGCCGCCGGGTGATCCGTTTGTAGCACCCGCGGTTTCCAATGGTCATATTTGATCCTCGGAACACCGGTGCCACATGTGGGAAGGACTTGTTTGGCGTCACAGGAAGACCGTTCCCTATCCCTTCCCGGTCAGACCATTCCCTCGCCCTTCCCAGTCTGGGCCCTCAAGTTGTCCTCAATCTTCCGGGCAGCCGAAAACCCTAGACCAAGCAGGGCCTTCTGAATCAAGGGGAGAGTAGAAGCAAGGGACTTCCTCTCAGCCAGGGCCCTCTGAGGGCTGACTGTGGGGTTTCTTTTTCTTTCCTTCCCCCCTTTTTTTACACGTATATTGTTATATACACATTGCTTATATAAATAAAACTGATATTGTTCAAGTTTAAATGCTTGTCCCCTTTACTCGAACTGCATGAGTGCGTTATTTTTTTTGTGACATGTAGTCAAATAAGTTGGCTTTATGCCATTTTTATGAACCTTTTGACCGTCTTAGGCTAAAAATACTAACTCTAGGGTCATTGCATGCTTACTATTTTAAACCCCCTAAGTTTTCAGTTCAACCTCTAGAGTTGCTTGGTTTTGTGCCAAGTTTTCAAGTCCGACCTCTTGGACCGCTCGGACTTCACCGAGTTTTTAGACGACCTCTTGGGCCACTCGAACTTAGCCGAGTTTTTAGACGGTCTCTTGGGCCCCTCGGACTTAGCCGAGTTTTTAAAGCAAGTGAAAAGTATTCTACCCACTTGACTTAGGGACAACCTAGGTCTTATAACTTTGATAGATGGCGCGCAATCACCAAGTGGAATGCAAAAACTATAATGTTATTTCATTGATGAATTGTCGTACAAACAAGTAATATAAATAATTAACCTGTGTCTTTTGCAATCTTATCAATAGTACTTTTTGAGATGAGTTGCGTTCCATATTCACGAGATGAGCTTTCCCTGCTGGGTGCATAGCTTGGAAGCACCATGGCGCTCTCGGCCCAAATAGAGTACAGAGCTCTCCCAACAATGGTGCTCAGCTCCTCTGTTCTCGTTTCCAACGAAATAGAGCACCAAGCTCTCCCAACAACGGCATCCAGCAGGTTCCCCCTCGAATTAGAGTGAAACAGGGCATAAAGCTCCCCATCAATGGTGCATAGCTGCTTTTTCTTCAAATCAGGGAGAACAGAGCCCAACGAATCCCCCAATAGTGACGGCCTCCGCAACGATGGTAGTGACGGTATTTGGTCTAGTCACCACCCTCTAGATTCTTCAGGGCTTTGGGTCACTTCAAAAAAATTTTATCCCGTATCTACATCAAGTTGTTGGTACGTGAGTCATTAAAGGGAGTGAGGCTGATCGGCCTATACTCCTTATAGGCATTCTGCTTGGACTTCTACTACTTCCTAGGTGCCAAGAAGTCTTGTTAGCCTTTAACTCTTCTCTTCACATTTGTTGTCCTTTGAGGAAAGCTCTCCATCTAAACGGGCCTCTTTGTATCGTTTACTTCTTTGGCCGCAATGTAAGCTCTCGCTATACATTCAACCTCAACATCTGCGGACCCTTATACACGAGGTGCTTGAAGAAACTCCCTCCTTTCAAAGAGAACAGGAAGGCGATCAGCTTGACCCCATCAGTTAACTTTGGGATCTGCATGGCCTCGGATATGAAGCAAGACAAAAAACTTTTCAAGCTCTCCTTGGCTCCTTACTTCACACTAGTAAGGTGTTATGACTGTTTCTCAATTCTCGGACTGGAGGCAAATTGGAAAAGGAAGGTTTCTGCCAGCTCTCTGAACAAGCAAATGGAGTCCACCGGTATTTCGTAGAGTCAGATTTTTGCGTCTCCCTTGAGTGTTAGGAGGAAGCATTGGCACATGATGGTTTCATCTAAGCCTTGGAGGCTCAGATTCTCACGGAAGTAATCCAAATAGTCCATCGGATGGGTACTTCCATCATACTCATTCAGGTTGGGCATTTTGAATTTCGGGGGAAGTGGTCTCACCCTGATCTTTACCGTAGATGGAGATCTGTGGAAGTTAGCAATTCCTCCCTCGTCGTCACCAAAAACTCAGCAGAATACTCTGTCGAGTTTTTCCTCAACCTAAGGCGTAGCCGTTATTTTCTTTTCATTGAGGAAAGTCCTTAACTTGGGGGTCTTGTGCAGAGGCTATTGCCCCGGACGGCTCCTTGTCCTCGGTGGGGCTTCCTCAACATGGACTGCATCCTGAACATTGGGTTCTTGGCCGTCACAGACATAGCGAGGGTTTCACTTCTTAGGACTCTCCTCCTGTACCCGTAGACATAAGCACCTTTGGAAGCGCAATGGCGCTTGGTTGCTCGAGGCAACTTGTGTTTGTGAGGCCTCGAACTGAACGGCATGTTTGCTAGCGTGCTTTTTTGCCTTTCCCTTTCTCTGGGACATCGCAGATTGGGAGGCTTTAGATGACGCTCCCCTCAGCCATTCATTCATCGTTGTGCGGAGTCCCTAGACGGCTTTGGCCACGTCGTCCATCCTCACAGTCAATGCCCAAACATAAGGGTCAGGATGATCCTCTATCCTACCACAGGGTGCTGGGCCGTTGCCTCCTAAGCACGCTTCTCGGATTGAAGCACTAGTCTGTCCTCGGGTATTCACCATTTTGCGTATCGGATTGAGTGTTTGAAAGAAAATATTTGACTTTTTGTCAGATTCCCATAGACGGCGCCAAATGTTACGTTCTCGAATCCCTATTCTAATCAGGACGATGATCCGACAGCAACACCAAAAGTTCACTTGTGCAAAAGCGGAGATAGAGTACGACGACTAGAAATGAGTGATGGGACGAGGACTAAAGCTGGGTGAGAAGACAAGGACCAGTATACGAGTGTTTTTACATGAAAAACCTTCTCTTGAATGAGAAAGGAAAACCACGAGATTTAAGTTCGAAAAATACTTCCACTATATTGTGTTTGAGTACAGGAATTTACAACATACACTTAGGTGTGACAAGTTGAGGACTTTGTGTATGGGAACTCAAAGAGTTACTCTTACAATACAAGTCCTTTGTTTCTCTCTCTGGTATTCTTTCTTTTCTCTCTTTCTATGCTGAAGGTAGCGAGAATTAATGCGGAAATTATTTGTTTGGTGAACAGTTAAAGTATTTATAGTTGTTAAGCTTCCCGTGAAATTTGTCCACATGGCATTGATGTGTGCTAGGAGCCCTGCCGCCAACTCTGCAAGTTCCTCTTGTCCCGTCAAGCAGGTTGTGTGCACGGCTGCATCATGTGACGTCCGCTCTGTTGGGCGCGTACTACACAGATTATCATTCCCTTTGCAGTCTGACTGACCAGCCACCAAATACTTCACACGTGGACCCTGCAGGCCAGGCGGTGCCCGAGATCCATCATGGGCCCACAGCCCATAGTGACTTTTAGGCCCACTACATTCCGTGGGCCAGTCCATGCGCCTAGGCTCCCTGAGCCTTTGTGGCTTCTAGGCCAATTTCTTGGGAGATGAATCTTCAACGTAGTCCTTGGATACCTATACCCTACACAATCTAACACTTAATTTCTAATACGAACCCATAATTAACCTTAATAGTTTATCAAGTTACCTTAATTCAATATTGTTATATAAATTTTAGTGTTTAAATCTTACACTATATTTGTCGGTTGCTCATTTTATCGCATAAATTAAAATCAAAACACTCTGTCACCCTCCCCAATTTTTTGAAAATTACGACTAAACTAACATGATTAAAATCTATTGATTTTGTTAAAATGCTCAAATCTTGCACAAATCAAAGTCAGTCAATTGTTATATAAGAACTTGCATTTGAGGAGAAAAAAGTTACTGAAAAATATTAGTGAATAGTACCAGGTGCCCGGAGAAGATGATGAACAGTGATCATTGAGGAAAAATCAATTTTTCAATAATTTTCGGACAAATTGTTTATACATTTAATTGATACTTTCACACTTGTGAATGAGTCATTCTCCCTCTATGATATGCTATGTGTGATATTACGCCGAAATATAAGTTCAATTATACCAAATGGTAGTAATCGAGTAATGAATACTCTGCAACAATTATAAAAATCTAGTTTCACATTACTTTTACAAGGGCTATAGTCAACTTTAGGTTAATCGTATATATAATAAATTAATGTGTTCATGATTGTAAAATTACCTTTCATACACTATAACATGCATAATTTAATATTACATTAACGAAATATGATTTTGATTAATGATGAAGACATTACGATAGATACTAAAATCTATTCATCTCACATTTGATTGAGTTGACAGTTCATATTCAGGCCAATCATTTATATATAAAAAAAAATGCCTTCTTGATAATAAATATATCATTTTCAAACTATAATATACTAAGTTTAATATACTTAATTGCCCAAAGATGTAGCCATCAAGTGACAAACATGTAATGATGAACATGAAAATTAGCCTTGCTGGATCACAACCCAGTCTGCTCCCTGTTACTGATTACATTGAAAGTGACTGAATTTCTTTGTAAAATTTAAACAACTTTACTAATTGAAGACAAAATGTAGGACCGATGCTTTGTTATTGAATGAAATGGTACATCCCCCCGGTTTTCTTAAATTGATGGAGGAGCGCTTGAGTAGTGCCGGGTCAGTATCAGTTAAAATTAGATAATTCTTGAGTTTGGTCGACATTAATAAATAGATGTATTTTTTCGGCCTTAAAATTATGATTAATAAACCGGTAAGTTAGATAATCATTTGGCGGAATCTTATTGCTCAAGTAGAGAATTGAAGTGTTACTTCTATGCGAACGTCCATGTTAGCCTTCCTTATTCTGTTGGACATTTGTGACACATATTATCGTACTTCGTTATTGCTCCATGCTTGGATAGAAGAGAACATATTAAAATATTACGGTATTAATAAGTATAAAATTTATAAAATTATAGTATATCCTATAATTATTCGATATATATTCACACCACAATGGACTAAGGTCTTTATTTATGGAGAGATGCTTATAATCTTTTGAAGAACGTGCGTTAAAGTATTGAGAAATATAATATTGAGGGGTGTTTGCTTTGACATATGGTTTAAGATAGAGTATTTTATACACTGTTTGAGCTAGCTTACACTTAGATTATAGAAATATGTGTGTTATATTCTAGTTTACCCTAAAAGAATAACAAAAATATTGATCATATCATTTGAGTTAAATACTTACACACAAGAGTGACAATGTATTATGAGATTATAGAGTTAATTGTTTGTCAAATTTATGAATATCGATTACCTCCTAAATATTACCAAACCATTGGTGATGAACATATAGTTCATGATTCACAATGGTAGAATAAAACCCAATAAGATTGTTATAACATCTAATTTGATTGTGACTTTTGTTAAAATAACTTTGTTAAAACCTATAAGCTTGTTAATGTTAGTATTTAGCAAAATTTCGATTGCATTCCCAATGTTTGATTTCAGTAGAAACCTTTGACAATCATTCTTATAACTTTTGAATTCTAATTATAACGTAATGTTAATTCTCAAATAGTTAATGATTAATTATATGCTATTATTGTCCTTACATAATTGGTATTGTTATCCAAGATATCTATTGATTGATGTTCTTATTATCTACATCACTTGATAAGTTTTTAACTCACCCTTATATTTTTTTTTGGTTTCAGAGTAGTACAAATTAATAGTATACTAAAAGAAATTATACATTTACTGTAAAAATTTCAGATAGATAGGATTTCAAAATTTCGTAACTTCTATATTGAGAGATGATGAAACTTATATTCTGCTTTAATAATTTATTAAATATTTTATTAAGATTACATTTTCATAAACTTATTATAAAAATTTATATTATCTCTCATTTCAAATTTAATATTTATTATAAATATTTTATTTATGAAAGATTTATGATAAACATTTATTATTTGATTTTTTTTTGCATGATCAATTTAAATCAGGTCAAGTGACTTAGGTTCAAATTACTATGGCTGTACATCAATTCGGGTGTAAAACCGCCCCACCCGGAGAAAGTGAAATAGCATATACTTCAATGAGCAGTGTTCTGACTTCTATCAATCACTCTTTCATAGCTTATTTGAGACTGCGACATGTCACAAACTAAATAAACAGGCAGCAGGCGAGGAAGAATGTGATATATAGATGGAAAAGAAACTATTTTTGCGGAACATGAAATCAGCACGAGTTACTAAGAACAAAGCACAGTTGAGAAGGGATGAAACGAACCCGATCTACGGAAAAGGCATCGTCCTGGATGCGCGGTCTGTCTGTACATCTATACAATGAGTTCATCTTCTAGATAATTATACTCGAAAGTGAAGTCGTGCTTGATCCGCTGGCACCTGAAAATCCAACAATCATCGCCGTGTTAGTATGGCCATTGTCAGTGCGAAATCTTGAACTAAGGTACATAATCAGAGAAGCCATATAATGGTGTAGAGCACAGGAGAAGAAAATGCTAGCAGCCAAAGCATATATCGCTATGGATGGGGAACATCGTTATCAGTGACAGCAATATTGAACAATACATATTGATATTGACTGTTGTGGGTTGCAAAAAAAAATTTCCTCTCGTGATACCGTCAAAAATGATTTTATATTAAAATTTGACCATTTTTAGTCATTTATTTACATATTTGATAAATTTTAGACAATTTTTTTAAAATTAATCATAATATTTTTCTTGGTCATTAAAAATACCCCATTCTTTGAATTTTACGATGGATACTAAGCAAAACTTTTGATCTATATATATTTTAAACATCTAAAAAATATGTTGATTTAAACTTCTTAAAAAATTCATAATTTTGAATATATTTATAGCATATGGATTTAAGCTTCTAAGAACAAATTGTAGAAAAAAATTGCCGATATGAAAAATATTAATATCAATATCTTTACATATTGATATATATTGGTCGATATTTTCATCCATTATTCCATGCTATCACTCAAGAAAACATATATTCTTAAAACATATCTGAAACACTAAAGCATTTAACTACAATCTTATTTGATTTTTCCAACTTTGGGAGGGGTGATGGTAGGACCAATTGTCTATCATGAACATAACTGGGATAGCTCAAACCAGAAAGGAGCAAAGAATGACCGTTATATAGGGCGAATAACCTTACAAACAAGATTAAGGTGAAGAAATCAAAGACAAGTTTTTGTGAAGCGTTCAAATTCTGGGAAGCAATGACCAAAAAACATTCTAGAAGCTTTGAAGTGGAAGAACAGGTGACCAAAAGCAGAGTGCACTTAATATAATCGACCGGCTAAGTATAACACTATGCTAGGTAAACCGGTGAAGTAACCAGGATATCACTTTAGTTAGATTCAAGAGTGTAATGTTTACTACCTCCATCAGTAAAGGGAGAGTTAAGGATCAATTCTGTGACAATAGACTCAATTGTAGGAAAATATGGTTAAATTTCAAGATTTTCCAAAATAAACAGTATTCCAGTTCTCTTGCTTTGTAATTTCTGAAGCATACTTACATTTTGACAACCCAAATTACTATAAACACTAAAGTTCATACCAAAAAAATATCAATTTATGCAGCTACTCACAAGGAAATATGACCGTAAGCAAAAATGTTTCACGGTTTTGAAAAATGCTACATAAACATACCATCCATGTTGTAGGTCATCATTGGTGACAAGGAAATCAAAGTAGACGTATGTCCCCTTTTCATATTCATCAGTGGCAACCTTTGGCTCCTCATGCCGCTGAAACCATGTGTTATATTTTCTATGGTATCTCCATGATTGCTTCTTTAACTCTTTTGCAGCCAAATATTGCTGGTAAGTATTCTGCAGATAGTAAAAGACATGAGAAAAAATCCCGATAATTGCATCCCCAGAGATAAATTGCAAGGGACACAGATATACCGGTTGATAGTAAAACGCAAAGAACAGGGAATCAGTCCCCGCCTGATCCATTCCCAGACGTTCCCAGAAGACAGGATTATTTACAATTGGTGCCGGAACTTGGGGGTAGCTCGGAGGAGTTACTGCTGGGTGCCTCTGCAGAAAGCAGCAAATGTAGAAGGTTCAATATAGTCATGTACTCGGTATTTATCGACAATCAATTCGAGTTATAAGATGTCACAGTGGCTCTTATACTGGAATATAACTCTTAGCACGCTCTGAGTCTTTAGGTTGAGGACGTTTGTGGTATGCAGCCTCAAGCATCTGTAAATAGTACAGGTGATCATGCGTTCCCCCAGTATTTGGAGTTGTTACACTTATATTATCACCAATTGCACCAAGGTCTGAAGCACTTCTTCTGCCAATAACACCAAGGCCGCCCGAAGGTTGGCCTGATTGCAAAGGTTGCCCAGGAGAAAAATCAGTGTCTCTTGTCAATTGGGAAGCCTCAGCCAAAGGGCTAGACACTTCTCTTGTCTGTAACATAAAAAGTAATAAGATTTTTGAAAACATAGGAAATGATAAACTACAAACATTTACAAGTGAGAAACAAAAAATAATCAACGAGAAATCCATTACAAAAAATACGGGAGCTATGGCATAGCTTGCCTTCATTTTGGTGGGTATGCACTATGCAGCAGCCATATTATGGGGGAAGAATGAACATTCCAGAAACTGGAAGGGTTTTCCAGACAAATATGAGAAATATAGTCATATAATCATAAAAAAATCTAGACCAACCTATAATTACCTATTTACCAGCATTTTTATTTTTTGGGGGGGAGCAGGAGGGGGGAGCAGTGGTGGTGGCTGTAGAAATATACCCATAGAAAAGGTTAATTCTGTGTTTTCTCTGTATTGTAAACTAGTAATACGACATGGTTCTTGTGAAGGATATTTGTTAAAGAAAAATAGAGAGACCTAATTTTGATCAAATTCGATGTGCTACAAAATAATATTGGATCAAGATAAGTTAGTGCAATAATAAGATAGCTCTACGGTGACCTAAAAGTGATGAACTTAACCATGGAAATAGCATCTTTACGATGCAATTGTAAAACTACGTATATCTAACCCTCTAAGACCCATTCGACAATGGAGCATCAAGTATTGACTACCCCTTTATAAAAGGGTATTGGATATTTTAGGGTATAAATAAATTTTTCTTAATTGTATTGGCAATTAATTGAATCAAAGATTTATTTTAATCTAATGCAGAATAAATTAATTTCATTTTCATTGACAATCAGCAAAGGGTATTGGATGTTTCAGGGTATTCTATAGGTCATAAAATTTTCTTTATTGTCTTGGCAATTGATTGAATCAAAGATCTATTTTAATCTAATGCAGAATGAATTGATTTCATTTTCATTGACACTAAGCATTTTTAACATTGACAAGCTTACAGAAAGATCTGGCAGCCATGCTATCTTAATCTTCTCATCTCCTCTCTCGAATTTTGTTCTTGTATTTTAGGACATCTTGCCTCCTCATTTGCAATTTTTCTCCATCTAACAAGAAAATCTATCTTTTACTTGTCTATGGGAATCAGGTAGAATACATACTGCTTTAGAAATTCATGTCACGGACAGGGCCAAATAGGGTGTACGGATATGGCCATGCAAAATAATGTACACCATCCCTCATGAATAATACATATTTGTTCCCTAAAAGTCAGGCTTGTATGATTATTTTTACAAAAATCTTCTAATGCGAATAATCATTAAAGAAAAATTAGAGGGGCACCACTGTTAATGCTCATAACTATTATATTAACCAAGTAGCCAAATAGGCATAGCAGAAAGAAACAGGTGCTGAAAAGAAAAATGTTAAACAAAATTAGTAGTATATTAGCCAGGGCAGGATGCATAATATAATTACCGGAGCATCCTTTGCATAAGCAGCTTTCGGATCATCATCATTAATTAGATTTTTAACTAGGTTGGAACCGGAAGCAATTTCAACTGCTGAATCATCAGCTGGATTCTGCTGCTGCTGCTGCTGCTGCTCCACTATCACATGATTAATATCTGCATCATGCACATTTCCATATACAATCATCAGAAACAGAGTCCCCAGCCTTGCGAAACCCAACAGCAATGAAGAGGGATGTGATTATAAATGCAAAGATGGAAAACATTACCAGCATCTGTCGAACCATTTAGTATGGAGGCCTGCTGCGCACCCTGTTGATGGATAGAAATTGGTAGCTGCTGTAAAGATAATGATGTAGAAGTGCTGAGACCTGGTGCCTGGATCCCAAGCCCAAGACCAACTTGAGAGGTTGTAGATGAGCTTTGAGAATTCAACTGAAACATTAATAGAAAAAATGCAACCAGTCATTATCCATAAAAATGCAGTAGCACATATAGGCATCAAGCTAGTGGGGAGAAAAAAAAATCACACACAAACACACAAAGAAAGCAAACAGAGAAATGGCCTCCCAGGAAATAGCAAATGCAAAAAAGCAAGGGGGTAATGATGAATGGAAGAGGAAATAGGAAAAGGCAGAAGAAGAGGAAAGGGGGAAAGGGCGAAGTTGAGAAGAGAATAGAGAAATGAGAGAAGCTGAGAAGAGAATGGAAAAAATGGGAGAAGCAGAGGTTACCAAAAAAAAGGAGAAACACAATATCACACTTCTAACAATGAAAGTAGCGCCCTTATATAGAGACACTCTATTTCTAAATTAATTATAAAATAGACATAATTTCTTAATTCATAATTAAAAATAAAAAATAATAAAATAAAATGTAGCATCCCTGAAGTATCATGTGGATTATCAAAATTATAATATTTCAGAAAAATCTCCAAGATATTACAAATATGGAAACAATAAAATAAAATCTCTCATATAAAATCAAATCACTCAAATATTATTGAGATATCTGCATCAGGTAAGGTCAAATTATGCAAAAGAAAACCCCCTTCTTCATAAAGACAAAAAAAGGTGAAATTGACCATCAGTAACCTTTTGGGCAAGAACCCACCAGAGCATCATTCAAACCAAGGCTAGTAAATAATAGAGAAATAGCAGAACAAGGTATAAGAGCCATACAGAGCAGATTTCATTGTTATTCATCTTCAGCTTCCGAGTACTCCCAACACAACCTCACCTTTTAAACCAAATTCCTAAACTTCAGATTTCTGTAAGTTCTATAGCAACCCGGCCACTTATAACCAGTCAACTCCTAGTAGGAAAGAACACTAAACAACGCCAGTATGTAACATTGTGAAAAAATAAGGATACTGGACACAGGTACTATTTCATGATCAGATACTCGAAGAACTGAGTGATGCACCATGATGTTGGTTGGTTGCAGATGCTAGTGAAGGGAGGTGACACAATTTAATGTGGTGAAAACCAGAAATTTTCTTTTTCCTCTTTCTTCACCAATCACATAAATTTCCGAGGGTCTCTTACATGAGGGGGTGGATCTCAGAGTAACACAGACATGCTGAGATTATTGAGAAATGCCAACCAAGAGTCCATATGTTTGAGCCCATATTGGTGACAATGATGGGCTTCAGTTGCAGTGGTAATAACCAATGATGACAGCTACATTCAAGCAAGCATCCAGTACAGTTAGACGGCATAGTATGTCACCAAAGCTACCAATAATTGATTTGTAAAATAGCCATTTTAAGAGTAGCTTAAACAAAATTAGAGATGCATTATATAAAGGATAACATAGATTTCGGAAAAATCTTAACCAAAGAGCCATTTTGTCGAGTTGGGGCTTCACAAAAACCAAACGTAAGAAGAAAGTGCTACATAATAATCCTTCACATACAATAACAAGAATGGATAGGGGCAATGATCTCAACCTTTCACTGTGCAAATTATTCCGAAGACAACTCTATAAACTTTTTTAACTGGTAAGTTATTTCACAAATAATAATTAGACCCCAAAAACAAAGAAAAGGTGAGAGACTCAAATACCTGTTGCAAGAGTGGGCTCGGTTGCTGTCCAGTGAATTGTTTGTGATTTCCACCACCTAGATTAGAGAGTCCGAGAACATTGCTGTGACCTTGCTGCTGAACTTGTTGGAATCTCTGCAAAAACTTCTCTCGTTGATCAGGAGCAATCTCAGTTCTTCCACGAAACTGGCCCTGAGATTCAAATAAATTTTCCTCAGCTACCAGACAACATCACTGTATCTAGAACTTTCAAGCATACAGAGTTCAAAAATACAAAGCTGGGTCGATCCTTCACTTCAAGGTTTAATAGCACCTTTTTATCATTATTGGAATAACAGGACACTTCATTTGTGGAGAATCCAACTGAACCATTAGTGGGCTAAACTGACAAACACAGCCCTTGAGAATGCTATCTTTGCAAGAAAAGAGGGCTTGAGAAGCATTACGCAGATAAGAGTTCACGAGATTCAAGTGTTCCAAATGGGCACATGCAACATATTTGTTTCATTTAATTCAGATAGCTACACAGGATCGTTCGAATGAAGACGACAGACAAAACAACAGAATCAATTAACTATTCACCCAGTACTACCATATGACAAATGGAACTTTTTTTGGGGAGGTGTTTTAACTTTCTAATTCTCTTCTTTATAGCTTAAAATCTTATCTCAAGCATTTTAAGGAAATTAAATAAACATGCGCCTTTCCTTCCTTAGGAGTTGCATGTGCCTTGCACATTTGACAACACTAGATATGCAGCCTATCAAAGAGGGATAAGACCTATAGTGTATTATATAGGACAATCTAGGTACTGCCTCCAGAAGAGAGAAATGCTGAGTGTGAACCAAAATCTAGGTATTATATTTGAGTTGGTTTGATAATGTGAAACAAAATCCATCCATAGCACTTGTAAGGAGAATGAAGCAGTGGAAGAATTCATTATGAAAGGGATTAAGAAACACCAAATAGAAGTCCGAAAAAACCCATTAAATATGATCTTACAAACTTGAAGGTAGCAAAGAAAACAACTAGTCAAAAAAACAGAACAGAAATGAAGAATCTATTTAGCTGCCTCATATAATGGGAGAAAGGTTTTTTTTGGTCTCTTGAATTATAGATTCAAGTGGTTTTCTTTGGTTTCCTGAATTATGAATTCAAGTTAACAATAATAAAAAATTTTAAGAAACCTTAAATTACAAATTATTTTGAGAGTAAGATTTGATAACGGTATGGTTGTTCCATAATGAGCAGGAGGTCTCAGATTAAGCCAAAAAAAGAATCTCTTTGCATTGTAGAGGTAAGACTGTATATGTTTGACCCTCAGCTTGGAAAGCCTCATGCATTAGGCCACCCCTTTAGTCCTGTCTACAATTATTGATATACATGTCATGTATCATGTACTAAAATTACATTGTCCCATATGTTTAATCTGCTTATATCCTAATGCTCTAAAACATTGTTCACATTTCAATTTATGCTCTAATAAACTTACTTTTCCCTGACTAGTGTTCCTCAATAATATTCTTTTACCACATGTTTTAGAGGAAAAGTACATATCATGTATCATGTACTAAAATTACATCATCCCATGTGTTTAATCTGCCCAAATCTTAATGCACAACACTGTTCAGTGTTCACATTTCAGTTCATGCCTTAATAAACTTACTTCCGCCTGGCTAGCGTTCCTCAACAATATGCTTTTACCACATGTTTTGAGAGGAAATGTATATTAAAAATGTTTTCCGTGTATGTTACAGAATACCATCCATTGAAAAAAAATATTCCTAAGCAAGCAAACGACGCTAATTTCAGCTTGTGATTTCCATCCTTACTAAACAATAGTGGTCCAAAGCACAAGGCTTTCCACGATACTAGTTACAGGAAGGATCAAATGTAGGCAGTCTTACCCTTACTTTCAATCATTATACACTTTCATTCCCAGGCAAAGAATATACATGTGCAAAACAAGCATGGCTATGTTGCAGAGGCAATAACAAAACAGATTCTAATGCTCCAATGTTCCAGAGAACAGAACAATGACTGAACTACTGCCTGCCAATATAAATGAAGGAGATCCATCCATTTAAAACATCACGGTAAGGTAAATATTGCTGCAAAGGAAAGAAAAATGAAAGAGCAACTAAAAAGCAAATTACAACCAACTAAAGCACAGGAACAGGAATAAGAATGACTTACAACTTCATTCTGATTCTGGAATGAATTTCCAGGCCTCCACTGTATCCCAGGAACTACAGAAGAAGAAAAAGCTCTACCAGCAACAACTGACGTATTACAATATTACCAGAATTAATTTACCCACTCCCATAAATTTGTGGATTTAGCAAGAGCATCATATTATTGAAGAAATCAGAAGCAGCACATACCACTACTTGCAAGCCTTTCATCAGCTCCTAATATATTTCTGTTTGCCACTTCAGTGGACAACGGAGCTGCACCAAGTGCCAGTCCACCACTAGGAACAGAAGCCCAAGAACTGAGTGGGATGTTAGTAGTTGGCTGGCTGGATAGGCCACCCCTACCAATCCCCCTAACAAGTCCAGAATCAGCAAGAGCTAAAGAGGATCGCCGAGAAGGGAAGTTCACCGTTTCCTCTTCTTTTGCAGCATTTGAGACATTCAAAGGTGAAGTTAGAGCACTTGCACTTTCCAGTACACACTGAGCAGATATCACTCCTGGAACAGTAGCTGATGCACTTGATACACCAGACACAGAAGTAGAGACATTTACAGGTACAGCAGTCACATGACTTCCAGAGGGATTTGTTAGATTGGAAGAACCAACTGAATTAGTTTTAGAAGGCGGGGTTCCAGGGCCAACATCAGAAATAGCGTCCTGAGAAGATGTCTCCTCAATTTGTTCCTGAACAGAAGCACTACTTTGCTGAGAAGATGTAACTGTAGCCTGTCAAAAGAAAATCAGCAGTACAGTAATAAAAGCACAAGCCAGTTAAGTCAAAATCACGGCGATGCTGAGGAATCAATCAGCACAGGCTAAAAGGAAATCAATCACATGGAGAACAGTACAAAGAGTGAAGGAGAAAGAACTGAGGGTAGCATGGAAACCGTTTTAAGAGAAATTTTCAAAGAACAATGAAGGTGCGGCAATTGTAGATTAACAGAGTACTAATATGACAACTACATGCCCATCGATGAGCAGTCAAAAAAAGAAACATTCTAGTAAAAAACTATGGCAACTTAATACTAGTCTAGTAAAGCATTGACAAATATGGCTGCTGCCTACCCTACCACAAAAAGTGAAAGAACATTAAAAGTAAAGAAAGGGACTATAAGAAAGCATTAATTATCTTACTATGCCTAAAGATTCCAAAAAAGTAACAGTTTCTTCATCCTAAGGAGAGAATAATTTTATTCTGTTCTCATCATAAAATGACACCATTTTGTTTTTCCATATACTGGAGTTTGTGATTGTGACGATTATATAAAAAATGACTTCAAAGTTATAATGGAGCTGGTAGCATCATTGCCCTGCTCAAATGCAAAATGATATCGAAATTCCCCAAAAATGTAAAAGTAAGGATCGGTATGCAATATGCAAGATGATTCCTCTGGATATTTTGTGATGTTACAGAAGGAAAAAACAAAGACTTTTAGCAAGCATCAGCTCTGTATGGCACTGGACAAGGGAGGTTTGTGAACCCTGTCACATTCAATTTTACCAGATCGTATAACATGTGATGCAAATTGAAGGGGTACTACATATCTTCGGCATGTCTTTCCCTAAAAAGCGTCTACAATTTGAAAGTAGATTTGTGCAAATTGCAACTTACCAAATGCAAACAATCCAGATCCAATGCTAAAAATCCTTTGGATAGGCTCTAGTCGCTTCTAGCTCCTAGTATTGTGCTAGAATGGGATAGATCCTGAGTTCCCATCCAGCCAGTCAAAGCATTAAGTTTGCTCCTGACAGGCATTGAGTTTCCACATGGGATTAATTAATCCATAAAGGATGGTAGGATTTTGAAAGAGTATGGGAGGATTTTTGCTGCTTGTTTAAGTTAGTGGTACATAAAGCCGACACATTCCTCATCTTGCCAGCAATATCTGGCTGTGGAAGAACCAATTGAAGATGTGCCCTAGGTCTGTTTATATTTGCAGCTGAAAAGGAGGCTATAGTTGCAAATAATTTCAATGAGGTCAAATAGGGCTGTAAGACTGAGTTCGAATGGTTCTAGAAGGGGCCGCTAGGGGAAGCATGGGGTGCTTCCTGGAGAAAAGTGGATACAGCCTTGTTTGTATTTCTTTTCTTTTTCTTAAGACCTTACAGCTTTTTCTTTTTCTTTTTTTTCTTTTTTTTTTGTGCAAATTATCTGTAGTAGGTCATGTTCAGTATAGCTTATTTTCTTTTTGCCCTTTCTCTCGACATCACATTCCAAGTTCACTCATTCCCATCTAAATCACTTTCTTTCTTTCTTAATCAATAAGAAAGATAATTATTCACCATCATTTCCATCCACAGCCATTAATCAAAAATCAATTGGAATTGGATAGGTTTGCCTTATTTCTACAATTTATTTTTTCCTAAAATTGGCTCTGGAACCTTCTCTGGATTTAGTTCCACAGTTTCAGCACTTATTTAGTTCAATAGCTTATCAGAACTTCTCAGCAAGTGACAAAGCCCTAAAACTTGATCATTCTTTCTTTTATAAGAATGACTAATGGAGTGGGTAGTTCTCCTCTGAGTCTGGTCTGGAAATAATGGTTCCCAGTTGAACAGAATGATTCAGTTTGTCACAAGCCCTCATTAGGAAATATTCACCATAGAAAGCTTCCAAAAACATGGGCATGTTCTTGTTAACAGTCTTCAACATCAAACTCCAGAGAGACCTATAAAGATTATAGTCCTAGAGGCTGGAACAACATGCATGCAATCCTCATTGATAGAATGTAACAACAATGGAGACAGAAAATGTTCCTTCATGCCCATATCTCAGAATGCTTAGATTTGAAATAAACCCACAACCATGGTTCAAAAGTCATTGGGAATACAATACAAATTTAATGAATGAGATAAATGAAAGTCAACATAATAAAACATAATCTTGGTAATTGCTCTGAGCTAACCTATCCCACCTATACTTATATTCTTTTTAATCACTTGCAGCTTGCCCATAAAGTAATAGTCAGACAAACCTTGACAAGACCAGGACCAATTGCCACAAGATCTTCTAGAGCTTCCACTTTGTCCAGTGGTAAAGAGTTGTACAGCTCATCAACTTCACTAAATTCATCAAAATCCTCCTAAAACAGTGGCCAAAAAGGGAAAAGGTCAAACATGAAAAACGGAAGATAAAGCATAAGGTCAACCAACTGTAAATTTATAGAATTTAAAAGAACCTAAAAGCTATATGATCACGTAAAATTCATGGGTCAGATCACGTGTGACTGAAACTGATACCTGATTACGTTCAACATAATCTTCCAGGAAATCCTTGACATCATTGACCTGCTCAGGGCTGAGCTCATCATTATCCAACAATCTTAAGATCAATTCCAACTTCATTATATGAGCCTTATGACGGACTATGGAAGCTTCAAGATGTGTCTGCAAGCCAATGATTTTTCATAATAACCAATGAGAAGAAAAATGGATTTCTTCAATCTGCCATTACTCATATCTCACCAATCTTGGAGGCCTTGTCTTTCCTTTCTTTACTGATAAGCCTTCAATCTCGGCTTCAAAATTATTAATTTGAGACTCCAACTCCCCAACCTGCAAAAGGAGAAGTATCAACCAGCAGTTCATTCTGTATACATATTGAAATAGAACTACAGCAGCTTATAATATTATGGCATCCGATGTCAGGATGAGTGAAAGAAAAAAGCAGCTATCTAACTAAAACTCCCGAATCATGGATAATCAAGTACTCCTGTTGATGCATATAGGGAATTGTTAATGTCATCGCTTATGTATTTGGATTTTTTTTTTTTTGTAATTGCTGATTAATTAAGCTCACTAGCTTCAATGCAAAGGAAGTTAAAGCAATTACGCTCCTTGGATCAGTCCCCCAATCCCCCCCCCCCAAAAAAAAAAAATAAAATGATAAATAAATAAATGGGATCTAAGGCCATTAAGATACAAACTCAAGTGGACAAGCATTTTCCATTCTAGCATTTGTTTGACAGCTTTAGATGGGAAAAAGTTTGTATAACTTTTTGGTAGAAGGTCCAAATTAAGAGTATGTTCAGTAGTGGCCGCTTTCTGGAAAAAAAAAAAATCAGGAAAACAAAAAATTTAGCAAGTGTTCAATATGTCCATTTTTCATTGAAAACAAAGTTTTTTTAAAATCCTACTTACACACTAATCCTTAAGAATTTATAATTGTGGAAACACTATTCAAAAGTCTATAAATATAAAAATAAAAATTGGAATAATATTTTTAATAAATAATAAAAATTTGATTCCATTACTTAATCAATTTTATTTAATTAGTTCATTTTTTTTATTTTAGTTCTCTATTAGTTTTATATAAGTTATTAAATCAATATGAATTATCTCTTTACACATTAGAAAATGCATATTAAGTAATACAAAAAACTAAAAGTATGGTCCTTTTATTGGTATTTAGGTTAAATGACAATATGTATGGTACCATCTAATACTTTATATAATTTAAAATGTTGTGCATTGTCAATTTAATGACAAAATTATTCACATTTCAATTCTATTTTAATAATTTTAAGAATTGCCGTTTTTAAAAATAACATGTCATTAATATCCATTTTAATTATATACATAGGTAATGTCATAAATAAACTAAATATCATTTGACTTAGACTCAACTTATTAATTTGGTAAGTATTAAATTAAATTTGAGCTTAATAAGTTTAGCTTAAACAAATTGAACTAATATTTCTAATAGAGAAATAGTCACTAGCGTAAACATCCCGTTGCATAGTACAATACAAAATATATAGACGTGTCGTTTTACATAATAGACTATCATCAAGAACCACATTCGATACAGAATATGCTGGCATGTTGGTAGGCGGGGTTTTTTTGCAATTTTCAGTCACTACAAACTGAACTATCACAAATTGAATTCAATAATTGATTTATTGTATATGAATATACAAAATACATTTATCAATTAATTTATTTGATTAGCAATGTTATCTTACGTCGAATGATTTATACTCTACTAATAAATATTAATAACATTAATTGTTAAAATATTAACATTTTTAACAGAAATTAATACACGTATTTTTCTAGAAAAGTGTGAAAATAGAAAAGTAGAAAAGGAAAAGAAAACTAAAAAACCGAAAAATATTTTCCAACTAAATAGGCTTAAGTAACTTAACATAGCATGGTAAATGACTACATATAGTTGAACGCTAATATGAACTCATTAACAGAAATCACAACACTAAGCACATAGACCATAAGTGGCTACCAAGATCATAAGAGATAAACCAAAAGGAGGAAAAAAATAACAAAGACAAGAGAAGAGTTGGCTTCATACAACATTGTTTAACCAATCCCTAGTCTCTGACTTTGCTTTCTCCTTCGGATCCTGCAAAGGAAGTAATTAATCATGTAGGTAACCACATCTGCAGGTGATTTTATTTTTGAAACATCTGAAAAATTCTATGTAAGTTCAGTCATCCAAAATTAGGATTATAGCAGCTTAAGAGCAAGAGTTGATAGTCATAACACAGTCCCAACTCTTTCTTGCTCTCATGGTGTGTATGTGTCATTGAGGGGTGTTATAGGTACCTATGGTGAAGACAGGGTGGACGGCAAGGGAAGAAGGCATAGTTCAAACTTACAGTTTTAGGTTGTTGTCCAAGACCTTCTTTTGAGAATGCTTTTGTCTTAGTCTCCTTTTCACAAATCTTAAATCTTTCCATTTCACGTTCTATTAACTTGCGGGCATCCAGCAGAGCCTGCTCATAAGAGGCACTAACCTATGTCAACATGAATCAAAAGCCAAAAGAAAAAAAAAAAAAAACCTTGTTGTCAACCTCATGAATAGAGAAGTATAATTTCAAATAGTAAGGGAATATAACTCAACTGCAAGTGTTAAAATAAAAGAGCACCAAGTGAAACTTAACCACAAAACAAATAGATGTCAACTGCAAGTGTTAAAATAAACTGCTGCAAACAGAGAGTCAGTATTTAATAAAATGAAAGCCAGATGGAAATAGAAGTTTATTTGCATAATCATGACAAATGAACTGATTGTACAGCACTAGAAGAATATGCAGCTGGAAAAATAATAAAAGGTCAGAAACACAATACTTAAAATTCTTCGGCTCCTCTATGCTAATTGTCACAAAGAAATGACCTTCCATAATCTTCTTAAGATTTCTACCCACTGTTGATGCCCATTCTGCAGTCCTCTCCATTATGACACATAAGTCATGATTTTACATTATGAGAACAACCAATGTAACACATCAGCAAGACTGTGAACATCCAACACTCTCTGAATCATTGAATGCAGAAGAGAATGCATTGTGCTGTCTACACCCAATCTGATATGATCAACAATTATCACCAACATCAAGCAACAGTGGAAAGGCCCAACAAACATCAAGACCTGATAAACCTCAAGCATTTTTTTCTCAAACCAGTTGGGGTCACAGATGTAATTTTTCCCTCCTCTTACATGATAAAGAATGGTACTATCAGAAATCCTAAAGAATGATAACTCTACAGTTCTCTTCCTCCTCCCTAAATTATTTGAAATCCTTCCAATTCTCCTTCAGTTTGTACCATCAAGCTTGAAAAAAGGGAATTCATCGGTCTAATTTACACACCAATAATTTTCATTGTCCACCATTTAGATGATGCTACTCTAAGTTCCCCATATATATTTTTGACGAATACTACTTTTCTTCAAGTTATGACACCAGCAACTTGTCCCCAGGTCCTCAGAAAATGCTACCTCTACATCCCTTGTCCACATACTTTAAACTACTACCAATCAACTATCGTATCATTGTTGGTTCAACTACTTATTCATCCAATGAGTTTGGTTCTCAACATCATAGAAAGAACTCCCATGTGAAAAAAATAAACAATAAATAAAACAATGGAAATTCATCAATAAAATATGAAAAAAAAAAAATAACCTTGGAAATCTATCATAATAAAAGGAGCCATGGAAATCTATCATGGCAAAAGAAAAAGAACCACAGGAATCTATCATTTTTTTTAAAAAAAAAAAAAGGAACTATGGGATTATATTGAATGAGCTATTATTTGTTTTGCAAACTACAAGGAAAAGAAAAATCCTCTGCTTGGCATACAAGAATTACTAAATATCTCTCAAATTTACATAATTTTCTGCGTTGTATGAGGAAATTTTTGACCGCTATAGCCCAAATAAATTTCTGACACTATATTTTATTCCAAATAAATAGAGATGTTTACACTTCTGAAAGGGTTTAAATTTGAAATTTTTAACACCGTAGTGAAACAAACAACACAACTTTTTCAAATTACTTACTTTATGCACTTTACTGTGTCAAGTTGATAAAACAAAACTTTATGTAAAGTATGGATTTAAAGTGTGACATAAAACTTAATATTATTATTATTGTGAAAGTTTGAAATGACTATCATCATATAATAATACTTAAATGCTAAAGAAAGTTAAATGCAAAACAACTAAAGGTTTACCTAATATTTTTTTTCCCCTTCTATAATAGCATGAATTTGCCAATTGCCTTCAAAATAGATTGTAGAAAGACAGACTAGAGGAGAAGGGCCAACAGCTGCTGCTAGTCTGGCACCTACTTAAGTCCCTTCTCAAACCAGAAGTTAAACAAGTACTAAACCATATCAAGCATAAAGTGTCTATATGCACCCTTGATCATGGATAAAAAATAATAGTATCGATTTAAGTCATAGCTAGATCAATATTAGGCATATCAAGCAATACGTATCGATATTCCATATGTCAAAAGCAAAAAAAATTCAATGAATCTTAATTTGTCAGCTAGTCAAATATGTGCTGATATTCTAAATATCAGCCCATATTTTGCTAACACATCGCAATATTGCTAAGGAATCGTCAAATATTCGTATCAGGGGATCCAATACAATATATTTCATCTGATATATTAGTTATTGACCAATATTTCATTCCAAGCCCTAGAACCGTACACAGACTATAACAAAACATCTAGTTCCATGCAATATGAATCCCTTTCGACTATTCTTGTCAGTTCACAGTAACAACCCCCGAGATTAAATGCAATTTCATATCCTTCAATATCACCCAACTCCAGATGAAATGGCTCTATGCTCCCTATTTCACTAGACCTCAAAAACATGTATACTAAAACTGAAACGCCTCAAACTGTTAGTATATAAACTATATTGAATGATCCCAACATCTAAACTAGTGACATACACCCACTTGAGATAACGTTTAGCTTGCAAACGCGGCAAACAATTCCGACTACACACACACACAAGGAAATGATTACATCAAATCAACTGTTTAAACAACATACTTCATGTATATGTATAAACATAGGTTAAAATGATAGACCATGCCAAAGGCTACTGAAGAAGAAGACCGACCTTTTTGTCCTTGATCTCGCTAGATTGTATCCATGTCTTGATCTGGTCTCTGTATCTCTGCAATTTCTTGATTTCCTTCTTCAAGTCAGCCTCGAACTTCTCCTTCTGATTCGCATTATCGGTGTCGTAAACCTAAAGTAGCATTTCATAGGAAGAAAGGAATAAGCAATAAATAACTATATCAGTAGATTCGGATCTATAATACAGCAAACAGCCATATATTTCTTTCTCTTCAGCTAATATGCTCGCAATCAAATGGATGAATAAGACAGATGCTTGAAAGATAATTTTTTCATATGCAAGCGTAAAAACAAAGGGAGAGCACGCAAAATGAAAGAAAACCTTGTTCCAGATGCTGTCGAAAACATCGACACCTTCTTGGACCTTCTTCAAGACGCGATCGATCTCGCCCTGCAGCTTTCGGCTCGCTCCCATATAATCAAAATTTGGCTAAGTTGCAGCAAAGATTTCTCCACTATATGACTCACCTCTCAGAAAATCTAGGTCACTTTGATTCTTATTCGATGGTTAATCTCCCGTTTCAACTTTCTAGGGTTTTTGTCATCGTCCAGCTGCTGCTATGGTGATAAGACTGTACAAAAATGTATCGATCCACTTTCAGTAGCCCAACACAGCATATCAGTTTGGTACGGAACAGCGTCGCGTCAACGCACTGGGCTAGCGAGCATAGTAGTAGTAAACCAACATAAGATGCTTATTGACAGAGATTATTTCGTTTGACGTTTGGATGAAAAATAGTTAATTTTATAGTGACGAGTCCGACAACAAAATGGATAGATTCGAACCCGAATGTTAAAAATCGAACAGTCTGAATTGTTGGAAGATTGAGGTTAGTATAAGATAAATGCGTAACCACGTTATCAGAACAGACGAATTGTCAAATAATTAGTCTTAATAGACCCCTTTGCCAAAATAAGCTAATTGTCAGGTTATTGTACGGTATGAATCCTAAAATTATTTTTATGATATTAAATTTAAATTAATTAATAAATTTTGATATTAATTAAAATTTTAAATTAAAATTAAAATATTTGATTAAAATAAATTAAGTTAAGTAGCACCTGGTGTGTACCTCATCCACACATGAGCACATTTTAAATAGAATATTCACACTGGAGATGTGCTTAGGTGACCACATACTTATTTGAATCAGAATATTGGCACCTAATAGATAGATGTTTGGTGGGCTCCAATATGAGGTACAGATTTTGTCTCATCACTTGATTCACGTTTAACAGGCGCACTTGTTCTAATTTTTTATAAATAGACTATTTGGTTAAATTTTACTCATTTTTAGTTAAGATTTGTGAGAGGAAAATGAAAATGAAAAGATAGTAGTGTCAAATGGGTCATATTGACACATTATGTTTATATCATGGGTCATGTCTAGCACAGCACGAGACATATATGTTTTGACCCAATATGATACGTAATTTACATGTGTTGGAAAAAGTGTGCCCATGGGTTATGCTTAGCATGACACGGCCCTAATGAAAATAAAAAATATTAAAAAAATAAAATTATATAAAATATTATAAGTAATATATCATATTTTATTGATTTTGTCAAATCTTTTTAATGTTAAATTTTAAAAAGTGGAAAAAATACATCTAATAATAATTTAATTTTTTTTAGTTTGTATTTTCACTATCGCTAGTTATCCTCTTTATTAAAGCTAAAAATTATTAAATTTCTATTATGATCTTTTATATTCAACTAATCATTTAGAAGGATGCACAATTCTATATTTTTTGATATCATCCTATTTTTTTAACAACTACTCGATATTCGGCACTGAATGCTAACTCTAATAACAATGCACTTGCTAGTAGGGCTATGAAGTCTAGTACCATCATTGTAAGCACGAAAAATGTCTACCCGTTGGCCTTTCACTAATTTTAATTTTGAAATTCTAAACTACTACTTGTAATATTGAAAACGTGATTCGAATATCAATAGTGAATAAATTTAACTGATATTTTATTTTCACTATTCTATTAAATTTGTACTAAAGAAAACAAATCTCATTAGTCATTTCTATTGCTGCTTAATTCTTTTGTTAGAGTAGACGATTCCAATAATAACTATAATGTATATAAATTATACTTAGTATATAGAATTAATAGATAAGGGTTTTCATTTCTTCCGCTATAGTTCATCCTCATGTTAGTGTAGAATCATCCAAGAGATATATACACCCCATATAAATTTACGTGAGAATCCATAATTAAAACAAGAAAAGCCAGTATTGGAGAATTTCATTAATTTTTAATTTTTTTAAAAAATATAGTTAAATATAATATTAATATATAAACTATTTTTTAATAATTTTAATATTTACTTAAAATTCACTACCACTGGTATTTCATGGTGGAAACCATAGTCCTCCTAAATAAGTATAATCATATCAATAATGACAACAATTGGATTAAAAGTGGGTTTTAGATGGTGTAATAGATACATGCAAACTCGCTAATTGTAAAATAAAATATTTTTAAAAACTTTTAATCGTTTTAACTATCTTTTAATTAATATTTATAATTGATTTGACTATTAAAATATTTTTATTATGAAACATGGCTAAAATAAAACAAGAAAGATATGCGATACTCGACATTAGTATGTTGAGTTTTATTTTATTGGACAGTCGATCTTTACCTTCTTATAATTTAATTTATTTTGTCGATATAATATGTAAATTATTACTCCCAAAAAGAAAATGTTATAATAAATAAAAGAATACTCTTCATTTTCTCCACGTCATGTGAAATAAATTACAAAATATCTTCATCATAAAGATTAATAATGTGACATGTATATTTTATATATAATAATTTATCATTTAAAATTTAAAAATTATGATTTAAATAAGAATAGTAATATTATTATTTAAAGTACTATTTAAAATAATAGTAAAAGATATTGTCAAACATTTTAAATTTATTTATAATAGTGTTAATAATTATAGAAATCACAAAAGTAATGTGTAGGTGTTTAAAAATTTTAAAACTAATAAATTCTTTTTGTAATTTTTAATTTTTTAAAATCTAATTTACTATAATATAAATATAAGGTAAATTATTGTGTAATTATTATATATCATTATTTTAAAAAATATTAGATTTTATATATATTAATTTTAAAATTAATTTTTGATTAAATTATAAAAAAGACGAATAGTCTCACATTTAATAATACGTCAAGACATTTTTATATACCTGAGTTGCAAGTACTTTTGCATGTATATTTTAAACTTATAATCTTTCATTATGAGAAAATAACTTTTCGATCAAACTACATATTTCGTTCATCTTTTCTAATTTAGTCATTAGTCATATTGAAAAATTCTAAATCTTATACTATTTAAAAATATTAGTTTAATTTAAATTAAAATAATTATTATTTTTTATATTTTTTATATGTCTCTTCAAGTGTCCTGTATTTAAAAACTTTCACATATATATTCTTATATATATATATATATAATACATTCTTGACCATTAACAAATTTAATCGTAAAAAATCATCATATATTATTGAAATATTTTCTAAAAATAGCCAAAATTAGGAGCGGTAGTGGTATTTATACTAGAATTAGATTATAATTCTAATATTTTATAATCACTATCAGTGTATCTATAATATAATTAATATAAGAGTATCAAAATAAATTTTTTATATTTTTTTATTGTCAAAATTAAAAAATTTATGTTTTATAATTAATAATTAACTTATAAAATAATATTATTAATTATAAATTATAAAAAAATTATAAAATAATATAAATATGTTACTAAATATCATACTAATATTACTTATTATACTATAATAGGGTAAAGAGTAGATAGTAAAGAGAAAGCAGAGGCTTATGTGTTGTGTGTGTAAAATGCATGGAAAAGGGGGTGAATATACTCTTTTTAATATTTATTTTTAAAAAATTTGGGGGACAACAGTCACTTTAATTCTTGTGTCTCCTCCCGCTCTTCTCTTGACAGTTATATGACTGTTAAATGGTCACATGACCATTAAATTAAAAAAGTATTTCGCGTTGAGCCTAACATTGCCCATGGGCTACCTACCTCTCGACCTAACACAGTCCAAATTATTGGCATGGCCCATAGAAAATTGGGCTTTACCCTATGAGGGTCATGACTCATTTAACACCTCTAAGTAAAGAGAGAGAAAAAGAAACGATAATGTGAATTTGATGAGAAATTAAATAATATTTTAACAAAATCAAGTAATGATAAGTACGTTTAAATATTTTCTTAATTTGTTACTGTTGCGTTCTGGTTCCGCGGATCTTCCCGAGTCAGGCTCGTTGATGAGGGGCGTTGGATCCAAGGGGTCTAATCTGGCCGAGAGATGCAGATGTGCGTTCAATCCGATCTGTGGTTACCAAGCAACACAAGTGAATGAGGTGTTGGACACGAGATGAAGATTAAACCTGATATTTTACGAAAACCTCCTCTTGAATGGGGAGAAAACCACGAGACTTTTTAAAAAGAATGAGGTTAATTCCTTCCCTGCCTCGTCTCAGGTTTGTGTTTTTTCTCCTAAGGAAACCGTGCTCGTGCCGGGAGCTTTTTCACTCTTCTTTGTGGAGTTGATATCAAAGAGTGTCCTTAACAAATGTCAAATGACTGGGACGGAGCCTTTGTTCCTTTGAAAGGGGCATTGTTGAGTATTTATAGTGAAAATCGGGCCGTTAGGGAGTAGACACGTGGCGTCCATCCGGCGGTTGAGGAGCCGGTCCACTAACTCCTTTAATGCCGCCGAATCTGATTCGAGTGTGTCGCTGATATTTTTTATAATTTTACAAGGCGTACCACTATTTATTGTTTTTTTCTCGTCATGAACGGCGATTCTCGTCCAATTGTAACGCCCTCGTGGGCCTCGTGAACTCGTGAGATGAAGCGGCTCTTGGAGGACTTCCCGAGGAGAGCCAGAGCGCCTCATGTAAATTTTGCGAGTTTCTTTCTCGACCCTCGGGCTTCTTTCTTGGGCCATCCGACCTCCTCGACTCATGAGAGTTAAATTTGGGCCGTTGAATTTACTTTTATGGGCCTTCATTGCATATAATAATTTTACAAATATTTATTGTTTTAATACTCATGTAAATGTTATTTTCGTGCTTAAATTGAATTTACTTTGATTGCATATAATTTTATTCTCATTCTATAAAATTTCATGAAGTACAAGCATTAAATTCATGTAAATTATATTTAAATAATGAATTTTTGTATATACACTTTTATATGCTTTTAAACTTCACACTTATATTTCTGCATGTAAATAATTTATATATATATATATATATATATTTTTTTTTATATACTTGTTATCTATAAAAAATTAATAAATTTGTATAAATTATATTAAATTTAAGAAATTTCAGCTTAAATGGCTTTGTATATCACTAAATTATAGATATAAGTTTTTGTATGTTAATAAATTTCACTTCATTATTTCTACATGTCACATATTTGAAGAAAAAATTAATAAAAACTCTATTTAGAATTTGATGAAAGAAATTAGCTTCTTCAACATAAAAAATTTGTGTAATTTGTATTTTGGGTAGAGTTTTTAGTTTTGACCCAAATAAAATCAATTACAAAAAATTGATAAAATTAAAGGTTGAACCTATCAACTATGCGTCTGACCTCGACTATAAGAAATAATATATAATTAGTCTACCCATAAATTATCAATAATAGTGTATAATCTTAAATTATATAAAAATAATTATAACTCAAATTTTGAGATTCACTCAATATTGTTAAAATCATCATCAATATTTAGTTCTTTATATATTAGTATAATTTTCATATATGTTATGTTTTCATACATATTATACGATTTTGGCATAATTTTTGTATCGGAACAAATTTTACTACATTCAATTTTTAGTATACAAATTTCACTTTTACCAAAAACTATGGTTATTAACATTTGAAATTTGGACATGACATTGCTTTTTGCATGTTTCATTCGACATATTCACATATGATATTATATATATTTTATTGAGTGTTAGAACTATTCGTACCTTGTTTGCTAACCCTTCAAATAAGAAGGCTGAAATTTTCTTATTGGTAGTTTGGGATTGAGAGGAGGCTTTTGGAAACTAGAATTTAGGATGTTTTAATTTTCTTAATATAATTTAATTTTTCATAATTGACAATTATTATTTGGATTTGGGTAAAGTTTGTATATGGCTACCTATCAATACTAATATTTAAGTTTAATTATGCACATTTTTTAAGTTATTATTGGTTACTTTGATTATTTTTTCATACTTTTGTAATTGAGTCAAATAATTATCAATATTTAAAATTATTTATAGGTGTTACTTATAGATCCTATGATTAGTTATTATATTATTATTCGAACCATTTGACAATATTTGATATAGGTTTGCATCTAGATATTCGTTTTGAATTTAAATCAGATAAATTAAAGAATTAATTTTTCATCATAATATTATAGTCTAATTTTAAGATAATTAAGAATTGTGAGATAAATAAATTCAAATTTAGATCGGGAGTGAGACAATTATGCTCCAATGGACTGTCCCATCAGGTGGAATGAGTTTTTAGAAGTCAATTAGTTAGAGACTAATCTAATCAAAGCATAATACTACTATAATAGGTGCTAGTAGTGATGCAAATTGTCAGCCTTGACAGTCTAGTAGAATTAGTCTCTTTCAACTAATGTCAACAAAGTTACCGTCAACTCTCAGCTACTAATAAAGTGTTATTTCGAAAATCATACGAATAATCTCCTAAATACTTTACTTATTCAGAGCTTACTAGAGTTAAATAAAGGCATAAATTTATAAATTAATCTTAGTAATTATAGGAGAGTAGTTACACAACGATCGCATTAAATAAATCATAAGCTAAAACTATTGCTAAATCATTCCTAAATAGGCCTATCATCCCCACAAATATAAGCCCCTTAACAAAGAAATATGTTAGGTCCCAATATAAGGAACCATAAAACACGGCCCAAAGAAATGGCCCAAGTGAAAAGCCCAAAGATACGTCCACGGACCGAGAGGATAGACTGGCCCAAGAGGCCCAAAAGCCCAATTTAGTCCCTTAAGTTGAACTGGGCTAACAAGCCCGAGAACGTGGGCTAGTGTTCCAGAAGCCAAAGTAACGGCAAAGGTCCGAAAGGTCCCGCTAACCAACAGGGGCTCGAGGACTCCCGAGAAACGTTCGAGAACCTTAGCCCTCAGGAACGATGACCAAAAGAAGAAGCTCGAGAATCTCAGAAGTTCCATCAGGCCTCAGATTAGTCCTAGACGTCAAGGAAAGACTCGAGGACCCTCCACGAAGGACCAAAGATCCTTCAAGTCCTTCCAAAAGGCAGTTGACGTTCGAGAGCTACTTCTCTCGAATGAGTCCGCGAACTCATAAAGAAACAAGGCACGCCACACAAGGACGAGGACCAACTCATACACGGCCGAGAGCGCCAATTAAGCAACTTTACCATTACCAAGAAGCACGCGCCATCATGAAGAATCCAAACGGCTCTTGACACGCCGTATCTGCAGGGCTGGCGTCGTTTCCACAGGCCTGGCGACAGATGTCAGGTGACAAGCACGCCGGACGTGACTAACAAGACAGGTGGACAGCCTCCCAACCATATGCTGGCTGCCATGTGTCCATTCCCCAACGACATAATTTTTCCTATAAATACCCAGCAAAATCCTTTATCAAGGGATCCTTCTTTTAGCTCTTTCAGGCAAAGGGAAAAGGAGACTAAAAAGCTCCCAAAGAGAGAGCTTCCATCAGAGAGAGAGAGAGACTAGGAAGAGAAAGGGAAGATATTCCCAAAATTTGTACTTTGTCAGACTTTGAAACATAGTGAAGCATTTTCAGGCCCAGAGCCTCGTGATTTTTCTTCCTCATTTAAGAGGAAGTTTTCCACATAAAAGCCAGTTCTAATCTCTCCTTCTTCATATCCTCCGCTCTCAAACACTTGTATTGCATTGGACCCCCAAAATTCGAAATGCAACAAGGCCTGTCATCCCCACAAATATAAGCCCCTTAACAAAGAAATATGCATCTTTTGCTTAAAAATGAGAATTGTTGTATCATCTATTTCCATAATCTTTTTCTTTTGAGTAGCTAAATTGTTAGCAAGCGCTTGTAATTATTCAAACACAATCCCATGACACTCAAGCGTGCAACAAAAGAGTTGGGAGCTTGTCTCTTTAGTAAGAAACTACTTATACAAAAACTATTATAAGGCAAGAGCTTCTTATCTAAAAGCTTTTTCCCTCATTTTTAGAGTAATAAGTTTTGTAACTTTGACTTCTTATTTTAGTTTACAATGTGCAGGATCATATTTAGAAAATCTAAGATCCCCTCTCTAATCAAGTTATGATTCATGGTACTTATTAATATGTAATTTTATTATTAAAGAATGTAGATAATTACTAACAATAATAAATTAATTAATTGTTTCTATAGCAAGGAAATTATATTCCCAATAAATAGGCAATGGTGGTGGTGGTTGCAAAAATGATGACGATGGTGGTGATGGTGATAATGGTCATGTAGATAGTGGCAGTGACAATAATGATCGCGACATCTATGATAACCACAATGGTGACTATGGTGGTTATAATATCCAACAATGGTGGTGACCATTGTGGTGGTAGAGATAATGATTTTAATAGCGATAATAGATATTAAGATATGAATTGTTATTGTGCAACTTAATATGGATGAATTGACTAATCAACAAAGTTAGACTTTATGGATCAATCCCTCCCTAAGAGTTTGACCCTTTTCAAAAAAGCTTTTAATGAGACAAATATGTAATTAAAAAATCAAGGCTCATTTTATTTACGTAAGTAATGTAATAAAAATGATAATTTGTTATATAAAACTCTATTTGTTTATTATATAGATAATTGTGGCAGGTCATTTTCTTATAAATTTTATATTTACTGTAAATATATATATTCTTTGCTTTATTATCAAACGCATAGAGATTTATGAAGGTTTGCCTAAGGAATGAGCGGTGGGAGAACACTTAACTCACTTGAAAAGCATTCATACACCATTTTAAATGATGGTCGTACTTGAGGCGGCGGCCATGCACCATTTCTAGTCAGCGCGCAAAGATAGATTTTAACTATGGCATTAAAATGCCAATTTTTAGCACTCAATCGTCAACTATTAACGTCCAAATGCCAATTTTCAGTTCAAATGTCACATTAATTTTTAAGCCAATTTTGCTATGAAATAGAATATAAGTTTATTAAACACTGAGCACCAAATTGAAGGGGAAGGAAAAAGAGAAAGATTATTTCTTTACCTATTCATGGGCATTACAATCGTAAGCCAACTTTATCATTTACGTTATGTTGTTCTAATATCTATTTAGAATACTTTTATCGATGATTTTATTCAATTTTTTCTAATTGTCATCTGCTCGATTGCTTAAATTTGAAAGTGTATTAGGATTTACAATTACCAAACTTATATTATAGCAAAAATAATTTTTATCCTTCATTTTTGAAATGATTTCCAAATAAAAGTTTGCATATGCTTTTTATTTAAATATTATTTATAAATATGTGTTATTATCCTGCTTATTTAAGAATTTAGATAAAGATGTCTATAATTAATTCTTCTAAAGCTTTATTCCCAACTTTGTATGTGATAAAATTTGATAGAGTATTTTTAATATAAATATAGTTAGACTATTTTTTTACTTATAGTATATGATCTCATTTTGCATTATGCATAATATTTATTTCATAATCTGAACCCATAAGTATCAGCTAATGCAATTAAAGCTCTATCATTTTGTTAAAATTTGCTTTATATGATTGATAAGAATGAAGTAAAAATTGAGAGACATATGTCCTTGTTATCCTTTGTTGCCACAAGAACATATAATTGTTATTACAGGGTGATGTTCGTCACTTCATTTTATGTTATGTCGTCCATATCCTAGAAATATGTAATCATTATTATGTTAATCATAATTACTTTGCATCATTCATCAAATTACTTCACTGTTGGCTTTTTTCATTTAAATAAACCCTCTCTTAATATCATCCTTAACTGCGAGAGATTGTTTGAAACAACAAAATTATGTGGTCTGCAACACTTACTATGGATTTGAGGAACTTATCAGTTTAAAATAAGGATTGATTCAATCTTCCTAATTACAACCGTTCAATATTGATCGAATGGTTGTGTTATTTATTATTAAAAATTTATTATTTAATTTTTATTTACTATTAAAAAAATATTAATCTCATCGGTCCAATATTAATTGTACAATTATTATTAAAAATAAATAAATCATTCTGTTTTTTTGGAGTTGTAGGCTCCCCAAATAGACTATATATAGTCATTCTTATAATGATGGTCAAACTTTATTCAATTTTAATCACTATATGAAGATTGCTTTTACACCATTGCTTGATGTTCGTGGCCGTTCAGCGAGATGCTTGTAGGGTTTTTGCTCCATTAATTTCGTGCACATTAGGCGTTCGAGGAAATGCCTGTCGGTAGATTTGAATAGCCTTATGACAAAAAAACAAATCAATCAATTCCTTAGTGCATTCTCGAAGCCTACACCATGCGTTTGCGTCCAACTTTAAAAGCGGCCGACAGGTCTGATGGCTCAACCAGCAGGCTAGTGTCCCTGCTTCTGAATCTCTTCTTGATCATAGCCACTTTATAAATTAGCCTATGATTAACAAACTTCCCTTCATGCCCAGCTGACTACAGTAAGCTCGAAGCTGCATTTTCACCGTGGGCGTTGAAGTGCAGTGCAGAGCTGAAGGTGAGCAGTTTTCACTGGCTTGGTAAAATTTGTGTTTTTTTAAAAAAATACCAAATTTGGCGTGAAACCGGAGCAGGGACCCTGCCCCCCAGCTTTTACTGCCCATTTTCAGGTGAAACGAGTCTGCTCTGTCATCAGCTACTAGTTTCTTATGGAACTCATCTCCGCTCTCTCCTCCTGATGCGTGAGTGAAGACTCGATCTGCCAGGGGGACCTTCGTCCCGAGCGGAGAGGGGCCACACAGATTTCTTTCCATGAGGACCCTCTGATAAGTCAGTAGCATGCGCCGGTCGATCGAGATGAAAGTTGGCATGCTCTGGTAGAGGTGTCAAAGCCGGGGCGTCCCGACAGGCCAACACGTCTACTTCTAGCACGTCAGTCGGGAAGCTTCCGGGAGGATGGACTCCCAAGTGAAGCGGAGAAGTCAGAAGACGGTATTCGAGGCCACAAGAGCGAACGGAAAGGTCGGATGTCCCGCTCCAGATCGAATAGGGGCGTTGGGATGCCTGTCCCGTATGGATCGAGGGGCGCTGTGATGCGCGGGACGTCGCAGCGTCATACGACTCTGACGAGAGCCGTCAGATTCACATCTGACGGCTCCCTTTTTTTAAATAAAAAAATCATAAAATTAAAAAATAAATATATAAAATTATTATTTTTTAAAATCAAATACAAAAAAAATATAAAAATAAAAAAATAACAAAAACACTTTTTTTTTATATATAAATAGCAGCCGTTGAATATTTGAATCCAACGGCTGCTACAGCGTCGAAGGGCACTGCCATGCCCGTACACGTCACAGCGCCCCTGATTCCATCCCGTATAGCATGTGTACAACGTCACGTTATAATCATTTGATAGAGATTTAATGCTTCTTGTTTAACTCATTTTATTTAAAAAAATATTTTTTTTTGTTTTTAGTAACCAAAAAACAAAATGCACATTAAATTTTGATCTAATAGTCTAAATGCAACATCCTATGGGTGCCGTACGGCGATCAGCCTTCAGGTTGCCTTCAGGATGGGCTTCTAGCTTAACTTTGGCTCTGGACTGATCAAGGCGGCACCAACCCTCATGGAGTCCCGGACCGGCCGAAGTGCTATTGGCAATGGGCAGGGTCGTGATGGCTCCGATGGGATGACTACTGAAGTGGGTTACAAACACCTTTCAGAGTGATGTTCTGGCTCATGAGGCTTTTTGTTATCTTTCTTGTATTTTGTTTGTGAATATGTGCTTTCTCCTTTCTCGTTGGTGTGGGTTTTTAGGCTAGCCTAGCTTGCCTGCTCTTCGCTATCTTTACTGGAGCCATTCTTTTACTGTCGAAAGTTATCCACCGGAGCCATTGAGAAAAGGAGAGAGAGAGGCTTGCTCTTCATTGGACTATCTCATAAATCTATTATGATTCGCGACCTAGATGTTCTACCTATTGAGTTTTGATCACTTCTTTATAGATATTACAATAAACAAATAGTTATTAAAATATTGTGTGATATTCTTGTGAGAATCACAGTGTTAGCACACACAACGAGCGCCCAAGCGTAGAATCTAAGGGCGCCCAAGTGTCGGATCTAGAGGCGCCCAAACACTGAAGACAGTGGCACCCCCCAACCCTGAGATGCTCCTAGCTGGCACTTGAGCGCGGCTTACAATATAAAAACACACCTGACGCATTTTAAGGGTATTCTAAAATCATATCTCACACAAAAATACCATACAAAGAGAAAGAAGATAAAAAGAGAGATAAGGAATATGTTCGGTATTCAGTTAAGGTCCGATTTGAGTTATTTTTCGTCAAAGTTAGGTACATTATTCTATAGTATATTTTATTTAGTTACTCTTATTTCTTATTATATATATATTTTTTGAATTGTTAGGTATATTGAGAGGGTTGCAATTTGGGATTATACTGATGGGATTTTGGATAGCGTTACTTATAACCGATAGTATTATTATTATAGTAAATTTGTTCGAATTTTATCTTATAATTTTTTTTCTTTGGTTGAAAAGGGTTTTTCACGTTAAAAATATTATATATTATTATATTTTTCGTGCTCATGAGCTTGGTGGTTAATGTTTAACGAGAAATTTAAATTTTATTCTGCTATATTAGATTGTGTGTGTCCAAATTAAATCCAACACTATCATCTTATTTATTAGTCTAGTTCGCAATAAACATGAGCTCATGACAGAAACTGACATATCTAGAAGGATTATTTTGGTCCTGAAGTTAAGAAATCAAATAATAGTAGTAAACAAGTTGTATTACAAATTGCATGAAAATTAAAGTTTTGGACAGCCAATTGGCAAACTAATTTTAAATTTTCTTTTACATATTCAGAATTAATAATTAAAAAAAAAGGGTTTCACAGTCAATTATATTTAACATTGTTAAGTCCAGTAAAAAAATTGATCTCATGACAAAAGAAATGCCCAAACCTAAGTCGAAAGAGACCTAAAGCCTCACGGCCAAAGATACCCAATAGACCAAGACCAATACAATACCTTTACGGCCAAAGCCTAAGCAAAATTTGGGAAACAAAATTCAATCGGTCAAATTATCACATAATTAAAGTTTTGTGTCTGAATCATGTCTAAAAAGATAAAATTACCGAGCCAGATGAATGAATTGAAGGGTGCTAAGAATTGTTAATCGATCAACTAACTTCATACCCATAACTTGCATTCAACTTTCTAACCGATCACCTCTCGATTAAATAAAATCGGAATGATCAACAATCAACCTACAATTGAAAAAGATCAAAATAGTCAACAACTAACCTAAAATTTAGAACGTGGCCTATAACTTTATAATGAGAAAACTACCAATCAAGTTAGGCTGACAATAAATATCTGCCTTCTTGCCACAGAGGAGGAAAAAACATCTGATAATGGAGAGAGGATAATTATCAAAAGAATCAGCCTAAGCATTTCAGTCTCAGAAAGATTAACCCGACTCCAAATATTTAGTCTCGCAATTGTTAGTCTCTGAACAAAGAAGTCTGGAACCCATCCTCCAAAACCTTAGCCTCTCTATAAAATACAGAGCCCAATCATCTATATTTATTTCTATATCTTTCACTCGCATACTCATTCTTCTTAACTTAAATTATTGAGCCTTAAAGATTAATTTGTATATCAAATGATGACCTAAATAGTGAGTCTAAATTTCTCTAAAACTCTTACTTTAGTTTCTAACGTGTAAGATTAAAATTAAAAAGATTTAAAAATCTAATTCAAAAAATATTAAATTGAATTTAGATTTTTATATACTTGTCAAACATATTTTTATTTTCGGTTTTTCTTTGGTCAAAATAAAAAAAAAATGTCAAGCCGAAATCTGCCTTCGAAAATTAATTAAGCTGTCTAGAAAGGAATGAGCTTTGAAAATTCCTTCACATCATGCATTATTTAACCCTTTTTTTAAAGTTTTGAGAGAAATCTTATCCAGAATGGCTCAATGGATGGATTAGCATACTGATTTTAGCAGTTATGAATTAGGGACCATCAAAGAGAGACCATATTCCTCCTGCGAGTGCACATACACGTCAAGTATGCCTCTGTGTGAATATTTATAAGACTTATATATATATTTTAGATGTTAGATATCATTTAAGTTAATGGGTCACGGATCAATCTGTTATTTATCAATTATTATAAGTTTTTTAAAACTTTATATGTAATATAATTTATTAATTCATGCAAATCCTCATACAGAATGAATCAAATACCACCTGCCATCTTGTTCAAATAATGCTGCATTATATAAAAATTTTCCAAATCTAGCTCACATTGTTGCTGTGAATTGTTGCGTTGTATAGTTTTACGTCGCATTACATTATTTGGACCGATTTTGGATTTATATTCTTTTTATATAAAATGTATTACTTATTATTAAATACGATATAAGATAATAGACCCCACGTAAAATAAAATGCTATTTGATCTAAAGAGATATCTGTATTACATATCTTGTTATGGTCTTTTTACAAATGAAATTCTCTGACTATATCAAAGGCTGAGATTAAATGATAAAAAATAAAAAATTGAGATTTTATTTATTTTTTTATGATATGTTCTAACATATATTATCTACATTTTATCCTCAACTATTACATTTGAGGGTGACAAAAGTGATCCATTGACCGAAAGGCAATAACACCTCCCTTACAATCCAGGCAACATCTAATGACTTTCATAGTTGAATATGACTTGTACTGTGTACTTTTATCTATAGTTTTAGGATAAAATAAAAAAAGAAGTATTGGTCTTGTTATAACTGTCAGTTTTAATTAAATAAAAGGTTATTACAGTTGAGTTACATTTGAATTTTTTTTTACTGGTTTTTACCTTTTCTGGGATATAAGACAAACATTTATATAATAAAACATGCTATAGTATAATATTTTTCTTAAAAGTAAGCTTCGTTAATGGTGTTTCAACTTTAAAAGTGTCATTAAAATTATATTTTAGCCGATATTCGAACTATGCGATTTTACACCCATATACTTAAGCTATATTTAAGCTGATATTCGAACAGAACGTGTAACGTCCCCAGCGCATCCGCATGTGGATATTGTCCTCTTTGGGCCGGGAAAACTTCACGGCGTCCCAAGTCATCACGCGGTCCGCACGGTTTTGTTCCTAGCAGACGGAGTCCACCGCCCCCAAAACGCATCAACAAGGAAGAGATATTTACGCCCTTATAAAGCACGCTTCGTTCACCTCTCCATCCGATATGAGACTCTACAAAACGATTCTAAAATTTCATGATCAATTTGACATTTGAATTGTTGCTTCTTTTGGACTGCTAGTTTGAGCCACGCATTCAAATGGTGCTATTCAAAAAAGTAGCGTGCAGTTGTTTTACTGTTTTAATTTTTTTAGCAAGGAAGTGGGTGATTAAGTAATGGAGAAATTATCCAATAACAAAATAATATTTAAAACTTAGGCTTTTTAATTCTAAAATAGTCCAAAATTTAAAATATATGTTTCATCCTACATGCCTTTAGGATTTCATGGAGGGCTTCAACTTTAGAGTTTTAATAGTGTTGAAAATTTTTAGGTTAAACTGAAAAAAATTTTCACTCTGGGTCATGCCTCGACAATAAATCAACTATACACTTTAAATGTGAATTGACTTCCAACAATGAATTTGCTTTACTTTTTAAAAAAGTCTAGTAATTGTTCTTGATGATTATTTAATTATTTAGTTTTCATTAATTATTAATATTTATGTAGCTTTATGTTATATATTATTACTACTACTATTATTATTATTATTATTATTATTGTTATTGTTATTAATTCTTAATTGTATCATCTATAATAATGTGAAAAGAGGTTTCTAGTGAACTTTAATAATTGGTTTTTATTATAATTTATGGTATTATGAATATAATTTTATATTAATTTAAAAATAATTATATAAAAAAAATTTTAAAAAAAATTATTTATAATTAGACTCGACGCCTAATGGGTATCTATCTTCATATTTGTGAACATTTGAGGTAGTAGTCATATGCCTAATATGTGCATTTAGGACACTCATACGTATTCATAATAGAATTGTGGTACCCAATGTATATTTATTACGGAACTCATGCACAATTTAGATAGTATAGTAGCGTTTGAAGTACAGTTGTGTTAGTAATCATGCATGGGCAAGGTTTTAAGTGGTATTTAATGTGCGCTTATCTAGTATCTGTATACCAACTTAGGTATATAAGGGTTCCAAGTTAAGTTCTATTATTTTATGTGGGAAAAAAATGAGAGAATAGAGAGGAGGAGGAGAAGAAGAATAGGAGGATGAAGATTTTGAAACTTTATTTCTTTATATCTATTAGATTAAATATTAAAGATAAATATTTTAAACTTGTTTGTTGGTTCATTTGATATATCCATTGATTTTGTTTACATTTTTTGTTCTAATATATATGCATGTCATCCTTCTATCTTCTCGTGCTTAAAATATTATTATATGTATATGTTTTTACTAAATATTTTTAAAGTTTTGTTGGATTTTATCGAAGGTACAAATATTTTGTTTGTTTGTATAGAATAGGTAAATATTTTAAAATGTTGTATTCACATATAGGAATATTTGTGAAATCAAAGTTATTAAGCGTATACATTTGATCTTACATGTGATAATTCATGCATTGACTAAAATCAAACTCTATTTTAATATTTGATATGAGTTTATACTTTTTCTTAGAATAAAAATTTTGTATTTATATTGTTTAATATAGTAAAACGTTTTAAATATTCGTTATAAAGTCTATTATTTGGTATCTTATTAATAATTATTATAAAAATGAATAAAATTATATATATTTGGACATTGTAATATATTAGGTATACATAATAATTGCACATGTTATCCACGGGTGATGAAAAAGTAGTATTTGATTTTATTTATAAAACATACATGACCGATATATGGGTCTAAATAATAATATTTTGACTTAAAATTACTAATAATACGTGTAACCCTTTATCAAAATTGACCTTTTGATCATAAGGTCTCAATTTTAGTATGATTTAGACTATTAGAATTTTACCCACATTATATTTGTTATTTCAAAATATTTGACTTTGAAATTTTTACAGATTTTGAACACAATATTTGAATTTATTAGACATAAAATATTTGAGCCTTTAGAATCCTAAAACTTTAGCCTTTAAATAATTTCATATAATTCATATTATTTAGTATTTGTATATATGTATATTACAAATTTTGCGTACAAAATCTTGAATTTAGACTATATATTTGAAATTTTGAATACATTAAATTTTCAACATAATGTTTACAGTTTCTCAATACTTTATATTATTTATACACATTATTTGTATATTATATATATTTATTAAATTTTATACTCATAATTTGTTATATTTTTTTATCTTTTAGATTAGAGGGTTATTGTATTACTTGTAAGATTATGGTTGAAGAAGATTTGAAGGCGTATTTATTTTTTATATTTGGAAATATATTTTAGATTTTATTTGAGGTTTATATTGGTTTTTATTAGTTTATTTTTTTTAATTTATAGACTGTATTACTTAAAAAATATTATTATCAGTTAGATATTCGTACATATTTTATATTACTTTGATTTAAATATTTTTTTATTATAGGTAGATTTGATTTAAATAGATTATTATAGTAATTTTTTTGAGAATTAAATAAGGTTAATTTGATCAAATCCTGTATCCATTATCAATTGCTGTGATAATTATTAATTTGGTCGAGGATTTGTCCATTAATGGACAAATTAAATATTTAAAAAAATATAAAATTTAGATTTATTGGATAATTTATTTATTACCTGTTCAGAGTATGACCATGACGTGAACAAATTATAGAGGAGCAATATATGCATACATATATCGCTCTTCTGTACCAATCAATAATTAAAAATCATAATTATTAGGTATCTTAATAAATAATCGCATTAAACACCCATTAATAAATTAATTATGCGTTATTTATTAATTTATTAATTAGTGCTACAGATTTTAGTAAATAATTTTCGCTCAGCTTGAGGATTTCTTATAGTAGAGAAAGAGAAGGAAAAAAAAAAGTTAAATATATACCTTAATTTATGATAATTTTTTAAAAAATTATAACAAAATAAATAAATATATAATATATAATATATAATGATATTTATTAAAAAAATAAGACTTTATATGTGAATCGAGATATTAGATCTCCAATGCCATATTTATGGATTTTTAAAAATATTAATAGTGCTATCGTTTTAAATGTAAAAAAAAATACACCTTTTATAAAAAGTCATATGCTTTTATTTTTTCTGATAAAAAATGAATAAAATACACTTTATTATTTTAAATTATTCAAGTTAAATTTAAATTGAGAATAATTAATATAAATTAAAATTTTAAATATTATTATCATTCACTTGTTCAATTAAAAAATTAGTCTAAGAAAAGTTACCTATCGTGATCACGGATAATGTATAGATCAAGTGGACCGATAAATATACGCTGCCAAAAAATTTTAATTTGAAAATAAAAACTCTTTTTTATTTATAGTATTGAATTTAATTTCACAAGATGATAGCAGAATCGTGTTGATTAAATAGTATTGAAATTAATTTATTTTTTTATGATTATTTATTAGCATATGAAATACAGTGGGTTAATATATAATCAAAATTTTCGGGAAAAAAAGATATTCACGTAAGAGGATATGCAGGAAAATAAAATCATTTTTTTGAAGATAATGATTTCAATTTCTAAATCTATTGGATTTTGTAATAGAGGTGTTTGCGGTCTGATGCCATAAACTATTTATTCGTTAACCCAAATCGATTTGATCAGTTTGATAAAATTAAAAATTGAAATCGGACCGGTTTGATTAGTTAACTGATCATTTATAAGTTTGATTAACCACGAACATTTATATATATATAATTATATAATTATGTATATTTTTAAATTATCAGTTCGAATATCTATTAGTTAAAAATTGATAAGCCGAAACCAACATTAAACCCAATAATTTTTTAATATATCAACCCAAAATCAAATTATTTAGTTCGATTATCCTATTTTTTTGATTTGACTTTATTAATCTCAATTCATTTTATCAAATTTGAAGGATATGCCCATAGTAGACTAGCATAAGAAAATTGAACGGCCCAAATTTATAAAGGCCCAAATGTACACCTGACGGTCAAGTACTAATTGTTGACTGGACGAAAGGCCAAGTTGGGCGGACAACGGGCTCCCAAATATAGTAAACATTTCTGTTGGCCCATATTCCTGTCCCCGACCAGCAACGGTCTTCTCCTCTAATTTTGCGCTCTCCCAGAAGACAGTTTTCATTGTGACGGTCACCAATAGATTCAGCGCACGTTCATGAGGAAAATGTCAAATTCTCTCTTTTTATTTGTACAAACTCTAACAGTTACAAAACGTAGAAGGAAGACAATCAATCCATGAAACCGTTACCGCCATTAAAGCTTCACACCAGGAAAGCAAGCAATCACAGCAGAGTACGGGAATCAAGTTTTTCTACCCAATGAAGGCCATCCAGCATCTCAACTATAAAAGCCCATAGAGTCTTCACTCTACGGCACACTTTCTTTTTTACTAAAAATACTCTCATAAGCTCAGGCAGCGTTTTCGTAATTCTGAAAGCTCTCACGCTTACAGAGCTCCAACTCTTTCGCTCTGTCATCACGTTCCTTGTGAACACTGTGTTGAGAGACAACGCTCCTCATGAACTTCAGAAAGCCTCTCACGTCGATAACAAAACTCTCATCACGGACACTCTTTACCTTCGCATCGCATTTATTCTCTTTACCTTCTTTAAAGTTCGAAAGTTGTTTAATGATTTGCATGTCTAAATATTTTTGATGAGATAACCTCCTGCCGTTGCCTAACATCTTATTTGTTATAGTGGCGTGTAGGATTCAGACTCAATGAATAGAGTCGAATTCAGACGATCAATTTGATCTGAACCTATTTAAAATTTGGATTTAGGGACGTATCAAAATTAGTAAAATATCAATAAAATTCTCATTTAAAGTAAATGACATCTATTCAAATTTATTGTCATGTTGATGTACAAATATGGAAATATATCAACATTCAAAGAGAATAGTGGGAGGACTATAACATTCTTAGGTAATGTTTGGTTGGAGGGAATAAAAATTCTATTCCCTTCTTTTTACTATTTAGTTACATTTTGCCTGAAAATAATAATTCCCTAAGGAATAGTTATTCATTGATTATAAGTAATAGTTATTCATTAGTAAAAGAATGTGTTGCGTCCAAGGTCCGCAGTTGCCGTATGGATTAGAGAGCATTCGGATTCCTAAGCACACAATTGCGTAAGGCGAAGGGTCCGGTCTCCGTAGCCTTGAACCTGGACCTGCACAACACAAATAACAAATAAGAGGTCAAAGGTTCGACGGGATTCCTCCCGCCACGGCCACTCTGACGCTTAAGTCAGTAAATTTCCGCAATAAACGATAATTGCGCACGCTATGAGCGGTGCGCGGATGAATGCTGTAGAAGCGTGAGAGATGCGTGTATGATGGTATGGAGAATGCAGTGAGCATGTTATGGAAGACCTGGCTTCCTTGGTACACCGCAACGGGTTGCTAACTTCCCCGTGGTCTGAGAAGACGTGGGGTTAGCGATCGAGAGCTAGCTTGCACCAAATGGAAGTGAGTCACTCCTCAGTTCCAGCTCTTGTTTCCTTGTGAGTTCATTCAAAGTGTGGGGGATCAGAATTCGAATTTTGGAAATCAGAATCGGAATCCCCTTCCTCTATGGGGAGTGGAAGCTCTTATAGGCTCCTCCCCATTTGACTCTGGGCGCCAAGATACCCGTTGCGAGGGCTTCCTTGCCTTTGGTCACTGTTGTGGACCGCCGGTCATGTCGACTGTCGTTTTGTCGTGGCGGGCAAACTTCTTGGTGATGCCGGTCACGCCTGGTTTCCCCCCTAAGCGGGGATTGGCTAGCTGTCTGCAGGCAGCTGCCTGAGCTGTCGGCGCTGTGCCAGCCGCTTCTCGATTGGCTGACTTTTTCGCCTTTCTGTCGGTTTTCCGACAGCGCATTAATGCACTGCAAGGTTTTCGTCGTCTTCTTGCTAGTAGGGCGCCACGCACGTCTCTCTTGCAGTTGGGCTGGGCTCGCCGTCCTTCGTGGGCTATGACACTCTTCGTGGGTTTCGCCACCCTTTCATGGGCCTTGACATGGGACCCAATAGAAGGTATTATTTATTCCCGAATGAAAAGAAAAAGCTATTCCCGAACAATTTTTTTGATATTTCAAAAATGCCTCCGAGGCATTTTTTTATCTGGACGGTCCTCTCTCGCAGCCGTTCTCAAAACCTTACGCTTTTCTCTCTCACAGCCGCTCTCTTTCTCTTGAAACCATACGCTTCTCATTCTCGAAGCCGCTCTCTCTATCTCACGAAGCCGTTCCTCCTCTGTTCGCACTTTTCTTGAGACCCGTCAGTGTTATTTTTCTCGTTGTCGCCCGCGAGCGGCTTCGGTTTAGCGGCGCGTGAGGCTGGAAGATCACCTCTCTCCCCAGATTTCTTGAATATTCTGTGTCTTCCTCCACAACTGTCTGGTGCGGTTCGTCTTTTTGATTTGCTTCAGCGAATGATTTCAACATATTTTCAAAGCTTTTGAAACTTGGTAAAATGGATTTGCAGAGGGCTGCTGCAGTTCCAGGATTTCAGCTATATAAAGATGGAATTTGCCAGAATCTGCATTCCAATCTGCACACTATCCGGCGCTCCGTAGCTGCGATACTCTCTATCGTTCGAAATTTTTTTCTATTTTTAAGTTGGAGAGAAGTTATACAACTGGAGGATCCAACCATATATCTTACCAGGAATTTATTTTTATAATAAAATATGTATATTAAATAATATGTATTATAATTATATACTATATTATAATATATAAAATAATATGGTATTTATAATATGTATAATTTTCTGTATTATTTTTATAATATGTATTATATTATATATTTATTAAATATGTATTTTACATGATAAAATAATATGATATATTAAATAATAATTCAGAACAATATTATATATATATATATATATATAATGTATATGTATGCCATATAATATATATAAAAACATGTACATGTATACATTTGTGTTATATCATATAATATATTTTCAAATTTATTAAGGATAAAAGCGTCATTCCGATAAATTTTTACCTTATTCTTCATACAATTCTACAAATAAAATATTAGAATATAAATTTTTAACTAATTTCATTCAAACAACTAAATATGAAAATAATAATTTCCAACTCTATTCTCATCCTATTCTATTATTTGAGAATAACTATTTTATTCTCACATTATTCCATTCTAATAACTAAATGTACTGTTAGTTTCTTTATCTGTCTTCTTTTTTCTTCATTTTCTAAACCTGGCCACAGCCACCGTGCACTGCTAGGTCCACCAGGCACCCTCGCCGTCTCTTGTGCCACCACCTCTCTCCGGCGGCCATAATACTGCATATCTATAAAATTGTTTGCTTCTACGTCGGAGAAGGAGTGGCTCGGATTCAAGACTGCTATGTCCATCGTACAATAAACATGCATGAACTCCTGAATTGAGATAACATAATATTCCAAATTTAACATTTGAAAAAATAAAAAAATATAAATAGTTATCTTTTATTATTCTTTTTTATAATGTTGAAATTAAAAAAATAAACAAAAAATAATTTTTATACATATAAAACACCTAAATAGTTATTCATATTTTATCAAAAATATACATAAGATAAATTACTATTCTACATACAAACAAAAATATAATTTTATTTTTTTATTTCTTATTTTATATATCTATGTATATAAATATAAAAATATATATTATATTTATTAAGGTGTTGGATGATCCTGATAAATCTACATGAGTTTCCTTTTCTTCTTTACAACTTTTGTTAACAGGGGACATGCACAGTTACCAGATAAGATCCACGACACCGCATGATAATCACGTGAGCCGCAACCAAAACCCGCAAAGGATACACTAAGAAATGAGTTGATAAAATCAGCAATAGTGATTTATGTAATCAAACAGCTTTGCCATTTAAAGTAAGGAAAATATTTAGGGATATAATTTAATTATTTTTAGCATATTTTTAATGATTTAATATTTATTTATTAATTTATTTTTATATGGGCTTATTATTTGATGGATGAGTAAAATATTATATATTAACAATATTTTAATAATAATTAAAGGATTTCACTCTAATACTATTTATAAAGTAATTGAGTTTCTAGCCAGTTGGCTGACATAGCTCTCACTCTTCGAGTTATAAAATTATAATTAAAAGATAAACAACAGCCGTATATATTAATAAATTAGTCAAATTTAACATATATTTAAAATATTTAATATATAATTTTTTTTAAATTAATGGTATAAAAAAGAGATAGGGCAACTTATAATTTCTCTATTACTACAAAATAAAAAGATATTTTAGTGTAAAAAATTTCACCCTCTAACCACTCTTAATCTATCTACATAATCTAAATTTAAATTTTATATAAAATATATATTTTTATAATTTAAATTTGTAAATATTAAATCATATAACGATAATTTAGTACTTTATTTTTTTTCATATCTAGTGCGGTCTATGTTAATTATAAATACCTACTATGGAAGTAGGAGTAACGTATTTTTCAAAGCCAAGGCGAGATTTCCTAAGAAACTGACACCGTCGCCCATAAATACAGTAATTTTCCTGGCACATTAATTCTCTTCGTCGTCATAGCACAATCATATACGATGAAGAATTTAAAATTCTTCCCCATCATACTTTGCCTGGCGGTGCTGATCATAATGGCGGTCTTAGCCGTCATGCAACCGGAGCATCTCTACGGCGGCAGCAAGTACGACGTCCGGATTGTGAATGGGTTCACGAACAACTCGTCACTGCCGCTGGTGATATGGTGCGCGTCGTCGGAGAGAGACATGGGCGGCCGGGCGCTGCAGGAAGGCGACGACTACAGTTGGAGTCTGGAGACTAAGTTCTGGGGTGGCGGCCATGAAAGCAACATCTTCTGCACCATGAAATGGGACCGGAGGAGGAAGAGGTTTGATGCGTTTCGAGTTTCAAGGGATTGCCGTCGCTGCAGTCCTTCTAAGCTGTGCCTTTGGCTGGTTAAAGAAGATGGGTTTTACTTCAGCAATGACAGCAAGAACTATCACAAGGATTTTGCGTGGGTATAATAACTTTGCATGGATCTCGTGGCTCCCTCGCCGCTCTAATTATCAGTTATCTTTTAATAATCTACTCCACAGTCTATGTCGAATTTTGTGGGAAGTGAGATGCCTCAAAGCTAACTAAGCTGTAACAATTATAATCCTTTTTTTTGATAATAAATCCTGTTTTAATATAATAACAAGTACGGACTCTATTAACAAAGCAATAAAATTATTATCGAATGATCTAATTATTTTTTTATAATAAAAAATAAAATTAAATATAATATAATTAAAAATAACACGACTGTTACCTAAATTCCAATCATATATAGTGATAGTTTTATGCAATTGTTAGCCAAGGGAGAAAATAATTCACCTTTGCCCACAAATTTGCCAATACATAAGTAATTATAGCTTTTCATAAGCTGTTTTATTTTACTAGATATTAATAATTTAATTATAGAGAGACACAAAAAAGTCATACTCATTAATTAATATTAATACATTAATAAATTAATAAAATATTATATTATTAGATAATATCCATCATGTATATCTGGTGCATTTAAATTATTAGTTTATGTGTCCCAGAAGGGAGTAAAAAAAATTAAAGTACACGAACGGAAGGATTAAAATATGCATAGGATCGATGTGGCAGCTCGTCGAGAGAGCACTACAAAAAGCATTTCCCAGCTGTGATTTATTTCCTTTTCCTTGCTGCCCACCCAACATTTCTGTCTCTCAATCATTAATTGGATGCCATTATACATTAAATATCAAAGAAATATAAATATAATCATTTAATTAATATTAAATAATTATTATTTTTTTAAATAACTTTTTTAAAAATTATTGCGTTGAAAGAATCTGGCCGTACGTCAGTCAAAGCGCGAGCAATTTTTTGTGCGGGCGGACGGACAGGCACGGACAACATAGAGTAAACGGAACTCGAACAGAGAAAAAGAAATGCAAGGGCAATCAGAAAACACCGCAGTTTACGTTGAAAATCCCGTAATCCAATAAGGAGTGAAAAAACACGGCAGCGGACGAACAGTCCGAGAAATCTCACTATTGTGATGAAAAGATACAGTGAATGCCTGGGAGGCTGTTCGTTCTCTCAGGGAATTACAGCGTGGGAAGACAGATTTCTCTCTTCACTCTTTCCTCTTTGTCTTTCTATTTTCTCTCAGGGATTCTCTTACTCGAACGTAAACAGATAGGGATTTAGAATCAGGCCCTTCCTCAGTAGCTAGGGAGGGGTATTTATAAGGATTTCAATACCGTTGGCGGGACGACACGTGAAGGCCGGCGTGTCGGGCCTCCTCGCTATCATCATCACTACCGTAGGTGCGGGCCAATAGACACCTATCACCACCTCATAGATTCGGGCGTGCTGAACGCATTCGGCGTGTCGGGGGTCGTTGGTTGCTTGTCGTTGGTTGCTTTGCCATCAAGTCATCCGTGTCATTTAGGCTTTTTTTCTGGCCATCGTCCTAAGTGGATCACAACGTCCCTATTTCTTCTTGAGTCTTTTGTCGTTTAATTTAATTCTTGATCTTCGGAAATGGGTTAGTCGTCGTCCTTTGGAGTGGAACGCTCACGCGTCTCGGGTTGGATCACAACGTCCTTAATTTAATTCTCAGAGTCTTTTGTCGTTTAATTTAATTAATTCGATTAAAAAATTAAATAAATGGGCTTGTCATTTTGGGCTGATTTGGCTTTTGGCCAACCTTCCCACGATTTTTGACTGTGATTGCAATTTTTGACACATTTAAAAATTCATCAAAAATAATATAATCATTTAATCAATATTAAATAATTATTATTAAAAAAATTAAATATATTTCTCTTTGAGATATGTAGGATTTCCAATTGTATCAATATAAATTTATTTTTTTATTTATAAAAAATAAACATAGCCTTAAATTAATACACACTTTGACTATTTTTGTTATGTTTTTGTTTTTTTTTTTTTTGTTTTTCAACAATATATACTATACGACACAAAAAATTCAAAATTATTATTTTTTGATTTCTTTCTTATAAATATAATATAACTAACATTTAATATTTATCATGTAAAAACAATCAACCTTGACTTTACAGTAATATTTTCTAAATTAGCTGATCCAAAATATTTTGTGGGGTCCATTGATATAGGCCTAATAAGTTACTATTATTTTTTTCTAAACCTAATTTAATAAAAATAAAATTTATTTCAAAAAATATATAAAATATTTATTTAAAAATCATTTATGTAGGCCGTACGGATAAAAAGATAGCGTTGATTTTCAAATTGAGGTATGAATAGTTACGTTGACGGAGATAATGGGAGTGGAAAAGGACATTGCCATCATTACTGTGGAAATCGAAGTGACCTGTGAGGCAGAGATTCTCTTGCCCTCATAATAATAAGTGATGTTTTTGGGAAAAGTTTTTTAATAAATTTTTTTATATAATAGGATATTTTATTTAAAAAAGTTTCCTTATATATATATATATATATAATTAATAATTTTTATTATTTATAAAATATAAATTAATCAATTATTTAATTATTTAAATATTTTTTTATAAAAAATAAGATTTAATAATTATCCTACAAATATAATAAAATTAAACTAAGTTATAACTCTTTCATTATTTTAGTGATTACTAAATATATATTATATAATATTAAATAATCCTAATCATATAGTGTAACATCATATAATATATAGTAATTTATTTATATTATGAGTATATTTGCCAATAATTTCTATTCCTAGAGTGACATTATGGCATTAAAGCTTTTTCATTTTCTAATTTTTTTATTCGGGTATAAAGCATGTCAAAAGAGTAATCTTTAACAAAATTATAAAGTTATGCTACCATAACATATAGATAATATATTTTAATTATTAAGTTTTTGTATAATAATTAAGTAGTATTTAATATATTCAGTCATTAATAATTTTATAATATGGTAACTTGTTTTAAATAAATTACCCATTTGAAATTTTTTAATAAAATAAAAAATTATAATAAATTATATACATATAACATAAAAGCAAAATAAGTAACTGTTGGGTTCCAATACCCCAGGACCCATAAAGCACGACCCAAAAGAACAGACGCAAGGCCCAAGAGGCCTAAGGAGCTAAACTGTCCGAGACCCTGTTTCAGCATAAAAAGCCCAATGACATTAGACACTCATATGGGCACAGATTAATCTGAGATGTCAATGTTTGATATAGCAACTCGAGAACTTTCCATAAGGAACCATGGATCCTTCAATGATCAAGAGAGCAGTTGACGTCTGAGAATTATCTCCCTCAATGAGTCCGCGTACTCCTGAGAGGACAAGATACGCAACTTAAGGATGAGAACTATTTCGTAAATGGCCGAGAGCGCCAGCTCAGCAACTCTATTATTACCAAGGAGCACGCAACCTCTACAACACATTGGCTCTACAGTGCATAATGACGCTCAGGGCATGCCTTATCACTTCAAGACTGACATTAAGGGCCTACACGTCTGACACAGTAAGGACCAATCAACGCCGCCAACGACTTGCCTATTAGTATATGCCAACATGCCTGACACCATATAGTCCAGTCAGCAGAGTAGGTGGACAGTCTCTCAACCTAATCCAATTAGCAGAGTAGGTGGACAGCCTCCCACCATGCGCTGGCAGCCACGTGGACCTCTTTTAAGGAAAAAATCTTCCACTATAAATACCCAATCAAAACACTAAAAAAGGAATCGAAGAAAGTTTTCTAATGAAGAACTAAGGAGGCAGGCTAGAAAGAGAAAGGAAAAATAATTTTACAACTTGTACTTTTAACACTTTTACCCATAGTGAAGCATTATTTAGGTATTGAGTCTCGTAATTTTTTCTCATCATTCAATGGGAGATTTTTCACATAAATTTTAATATTTTTCTTTCCCTCTTTTCATCTTTTCACGCTCAAATATTTATATTGTATCAGAGGTCGAAATCTGAAATGTAATAGTAATATTTTTCTATTATAATTTAGAAGGCTCTCCTACCAACCGATATCAAATGGACCAGAAAAATGCTAATTATCAAATGAACCAGAAAAATGCTAATTTTTTTTTCATTTAGTTAGGGTATTTTTATAACTTATTTGTATATAAATGTTTATTTTAATTTGTTTTAAATTTTAAATATATAAATAATATTTTATAAATAAATCATATATAAAGGGCATATATAATGAAGATTAATGGATAAGCTACAGAGCATACATGCGAAAGGCAACACTGAAAAGCAGGAGATATAATCAATCAATCAATCCGGCTGTGCCACAGTTCCATCAATTAAAATTCAGCAGAAAAATTAAATAATAATAATAATAATAGTAAAAATAATAATTATAATAATGCCATAAGCTATATAAAGGCAGACAGTGACACTGATGCAATCCGCCTGGTGGGGTCAACTGGGATTTGAGATGTCTGTCCAACTAAAAAAATAATTTATTTTTTTAAATATAATTATTTAACTAATACTAAATAAATAACATTAATTTTTTAATAAAAAATATATAAAATATTTCATAATAATAAATAATATAATTATTAAATAACCGTAATCAGATAAAATTAAATTAAATTATTTTTAAAGAGATAGGCTTTTTAAATTTGGGTCAGGTGAGACCCAAAATACATTGAATTAAATACTAAAAAAATATTGATTTTTAATTTATTTTCTATTCTTTCCCATTAAATCAGCAACTTTATATATATAGTTTTTTTCCAATTTTGTCATTAGTCTTTAACTTGGTGTTACATTTTTTACCATTTTAATCACATTCCAATATATATACTTTCGTGTAAATAGTAACACAAAATTATATAATTTTAAAATTAAGAAAAAATATATATTATTTAATTTTTTTTGAATTACATGTGAACCAATAATACCAAATATGATAAATTTTATAATTTTTTTGGTATGTTTTAAAATTAATATCAAGATTAAAAAAATAGATACAATTCAAGATAACTAAAATTTGATCGAGCCTAAGAATATTAAAGTTTCTCCACGATTGAAAGCGATTGAGGGGGCGTCCTTCTCCTTATCTGAACCGTCGGATGTAAAATTCGACGGTTACGTATTTTAGATGATTAAATTTAAAATCGAACGGTCCACGTTATATTATCCATTCAAAACGTGTGAGCCGTCGGATTTTACATCCGACGGTTCAGATGAGGAGAAGGACGGGACGCCCTCCCGGATCCGATTGAAAGAGGGTGAGGTGACCAAGATAATAATAGCTTAACATTACCATTTATTAATGTAACAGTATAATAAAAAAATCTTATAATTATTTTGTTGTAATTATTTTTAAATTTAAATGTGACAATTAGAGTCAAATTCTGTTATAAGACTGTCTAAATAACTGATAAATTTACTAATAGTCGATAAGTTTTTAAAATTGAATATTTACTTTAGATAAGTCCTAACATCTAAAAAAACATTTGTTTTGAGAATTTTTTTTAATTTATTTTTTTCACCTTTCACATTAATTAAAAATATTCTACCTTTTTTTTGTTTACTTCAACAATAATACCTAATAAGTTTTACAGGTTTTATCAAAAAATATTATTTTTAAAAATTCTCGAGCATTATTCGCAATGCTTATAAAAGTTTAAGTGGGCACGAGTCCACTATAGTTGGATTTAAACAAGATTGAATGGTGGACGTACCCTTTCAATAAACAAGTCGCGGGACATTGCGTTGTATGATGGGCCATAGCATTTGTGATGCCTGTCTCTTACTTTAATTAGGAGGATCTAACTGGTGATATTTTTAATATTTAAATATAATTATTTAAAATTTATAACTTTTTAATACTTAAGTTTTATACTTGATATGAATATTAATATCAAAAAAAAATAAAATAATTATTTTTATAATATTTATGAGTTTATACAACTAACAATGATTAATCTATATTGTCAAGTGTGATCCTACGGCTAGGCCACCTTTGACATCTCGTTGTATGTCCTCTGCCAGTTGACTATCGTTGGTGCTCCTGCAAGATCCACATTATAAAAAATATATATTTATTAAAATATAAATTAGTTAACGGCTATAAAAAAAAATGTTTATAAAAGTTAATAAATTTATATTTATAAAAGTTTTAAAAATATTATATATTTTAAATAATATATAAAAAATATATAAAATAATAATTATTATCAGTTTAATGTGAAGTAACATTTATAAGCGATATAGGAGTGAGAACATTCTGATATGAGCAAGGTATTTACAATTTATGTTTGTAAAAATATTCAGATACGGTTTAAAATATAATGCTGCTTTTTTTTTTTTGTTATTTTAATAGAATTTAAAAAAGTAAATTTAAGAATTTTTTTAAGTAATTCTGTTTATTTATTATGTAATAATCTCCTATAAATTTGTTTGATATCATATTAGACTTTTAAAAATAGAAATTGTAAAAAATTAGTGGCTTTGAAGTCTTTGAATATCACTATGCTTCTATGATCTTTCAAGTAATAAATACCATTAAAAATAAATATGAAATGCTTAATGAGATTTTCTATTATATTTAATAACACTTTAAATAATAATATTATTGTATATTTATTAAAATCACAAATTTATCAAATTTTTAATAAAAATTATTCGTATTAACTGTGTATATTTTACTGATATATATGTCAAAAGGCTTAATTTATTATTTCAGATTGTCTCTTTGGCAGTCTCCAAATCTAAGCTAATCGATTTATTTGTTTGTATAATATCCCGATATTTCGATTCAAATTATCAGACTCTTAACTCCTAGAAAAAGGTCAACAAGTTGGATTCGTGGGAATATCATAGTGTATTTTTGATATTTTTTCTTATTGGTAGTCAATAATTTTTTTAATTTTTTAGAAAGTTAATTATGATCGTATTATATGTTTATGTTAACCAAAAGTGGATAACTAATTAATTAGAATATTAAATATTAAAATTAACTCTAATTACAATTTAAATTATGAAATGCATTAGATATTCTCATGTTAACTTAAACTTATGTCTTCTTCTTTCTTGTTTCATATTTGCCCCTCCCATGTATGCATCCTATCTAATTTAATCATGAAATTAAAACATTATTCCAACAATAATCTAACAATTAAGATATGAAAGTAATTAAGCACAAAGCCTTGATTCTAAACCTCTAGCCGCACCTATTGATATTTTCATACCTTAAGCTCTAATCTTTTCTTCTCTTATTGATTTCAGCTGTCCCATACATTTGTGAAGAGTGAGCCCACCCCATCATTTGACCTAGCAATTAGTAGGAAGAAAGGAAATTAATATGGAACTTGATTCATCCTCCTAGTTGCGCTTTAGCTTGATGCAATCCTGACTCACTCCTTCACCCTTTATTTCTTTTATTTAAGTAGAGGTTGCCTCTTACTCTTGTTTTGGCAACACTTATCTTCTATGCATTTGAGACTGTAGGGAGCACCTTGAGAGAGAGAGAGAGAAGGACAAATTGCTCTAATCTTATTCCTTTTGGGTGGAACCGATCTTTTTGTGGGGACTCCATATTTTATTTGAGAAGTGACAATAGTGGTCATTTTTGTTTGTTAATCCACAATTATTACCCATCTCGAGGTAAATAAGATATTTTGTTATTGGATAATCTAATCATTTTCTAAAATTTCTTAAACTTTCTTGTTAATAAGAATCCATTAATTCCTCCATATATTCTATTAGTCCTAGTTACGAAGTAATGTAATTGTTGTTAAAGAAAAACTATGGCCCGATCTTTTTGGCCCAAAGATCAAAGCCACGGCGGAAGCCAAGAAGTCCCGTCCACTCATATTTGCTATCCGAGTGTGGCACGGAAAGACCGAGAACTCGGGAAGCCCCACACCTCAAAATCGTCATTTTTCCCCGTAAGATCCTCCAAGAACAGTCCTCCTACGAGTCCGCGAACTCATGAGGAGCTCCACCCAAGAGCGAGGACTACCCTATACTCGGTTAAGGATGCCGGCTAAGCGATTATTTTCACCCAACCACCGTCTATGGTAAATCAAGATCTTTGTTATTGGATAATTAGCAATAATCACATCTTTCTAAAACAACTTGGTCTACCCTAATAAATACACAATCAAAGTCCCACTCTAAAGGGACCTGATTTCTTCTCCTGCATTAGCTCCGAAAAGAAGGCAAAAATGTCCACTAAACCTTCCTCCATAAATTCTATACAAATAGTCCAAGGAAGGGATTAACTCCAACACTTATACTTGTAAAGACTAAAATGTAAGTATTCTCAAGTCCCAGAGCCTCGTGGTTTTTCGTCCCCATTCAAGAGAAGGTTTTCCACGTAAAAGATCCGGTCTCAATCTTCCTTTCATGTTCAACACCTCACACTTTTTAGGTTTGGACCTGGCTTGGTATTAAATGTAGAAAATGTATACTTATTTTTAGGGTTGTTGGGCTTGGTATTCAACGTTTTATGTGCAATGTTCGATTGATACTGGAGTCAATGTTTGAATGCCACGCTATTATTTGACTAGTATTTGAATGAAGTATAAATGTCGATGTATGTATGGCAAGATTTGAGAATTTTATGCTTCTATGATTTGCATCTACTGCTTTATGCCTTTAATGTATGATATAGATATATTCACATCAAACCTTAGGATAGAAGACTCTTTTAAGGCTTAATAATTACCTGTGTGACATAGATCTATAACTTTATGATATGATGTCTTGACATGAGATCGGTGTGTGATGCCACATTTGAACTCCAGTCCGTGCTCAAGGTAGGTTGTTCGGTTGGTCTACGGACACGGTTGTATGATATTGATAATATGTCTTTGTAGATATAATTTGGGAGGTTTAGAAGACTTGTATGTATCACAACCTTGGTTCTGTAGTCACATTTATTAATTTCTTAATTCATAATTTAGTTAAATCAACTTTTATCCTCAAGATTAAAATATTTAATTATATATATTACCCACTAAAAATCTAAAATGGATATTGGGATGTGAATATATAAATTAAATACTATTAAATGACTTGAAATAATAAAAATAAATTATAGGACTCAAATACCACACTTAAAAGTGGTTTCAAATATCAACAGTTAATTTACCTTGAATTACGTGCAAGAAAAATTATTTAAACTAATATCAGAGTATCAAAACTTTCAAAAATTCTAAAATCAAAATAAAACATTGTCATTATAGTATCATTATTGACCGGATGTAATAATAACTGAAATAATCAAAATCTAAAAGACTAAAATATGAAAATATTAATTTATAATAAAATATTAAATTGATTACAACCCTCAAAGCTAATATCCAAATAGCAAATCCCTTGACCCAAATCTTTTGCAAATAATCCAAATATACTAATCTTAAGGGTTAGCAAAATAAATATAAGAGTAAACCAACTATTTAGTAAGATAAATTTTAAATGTGGATATGTATCAAAGAAACATGTTAAATAATGAGATAATAAAAAATTTAAAGTACCAATAATTCATACTAAAACTAATTTATACTAATCAAATTATATATAGACTTTGTATAATATCATAAATCTTGCCAAAAATGTGTTATTATATAAAATGTACTCAAATTGTGCTCATATACGAAAAGGGGACTAAGGACCGATGATGATTTCACCAACAAAGTGCAAAAATTAAAGCTCGAGTTATAATTATTTTTATTTAACTATAAGTCATACGCTATTATTTAAAACTCGTAGATGAATCGTCGACATATAACCCTATAGATGAGGGTAAACATTACTTTTCTAACCCATAAATAATAAGTTTGACATTTGATTTGCTAATAATATTGTTGCGTCCTGGGTCCACAGTTACCATACGGATTAGGGAGCCTCCGGATTCCTTGGCACGCGGCGGCGTTGATCGAAGGGTTTGGTCTCCGTCTCTATGAACCCTGCGACTCGCACAACACAAACAACAAACAAGAGGTCGGGGTCCATTTTCTCCCACCGAGGCCACTAACGCCAAGTAAATAATAAATTTGAGCGGTGCATTTAATTTATGGTATGGAGAATAATATTATTTAATGGATATTTTCCGTTTGAGTATATCGTGAGCTTGCTTTGCTAAACGGAAAGATTCTCTAACTCGTTAATGATCAAGTTGATGCCTCAGGCTCGGGAAATCGGTATTTAGAAAATCGGATCTTTTTCTCTGTGGGGCACTCTTATAAATACAAAACACCCGTATTTCTTAGGACTGCCGGTCATGTTCCATTTGCCGCCTTGAAGGCGTAAGCCTAATTTCTCCCCTGAGCGGGGATTGATTGGTAGCCTACGAGAAAATACTTTTTACATTAAATGCAAAGTTTCTCCTGCCAGTATGGGCTCTGCACCCAAAATTTTTTCTTCTTATTTCTTCAAATATATGACATATCCCAAAAATATATTTGAATATATTTTATAAATTCTCTATAATGATCAATACCTACTCAAATATGAAAACTCTACTTAAATACAAATATTGCTTAGTATAATTTTACCAAAAGTTTTCTTATATCAGAGAAATACTTTTTATATCAAAGTTTATGTAAAATTTTTATTCATATTTCTTTAAATATATGACATGTAAAAGTTGTTATTGCAAAATTTATAGAAAACCAATCCAATTAGTATAGTTTCATCAATTTTTTGAGAGTATAAAACATGCATGCACAGTTATAAGATAATATAAGATATGTAAAAATTATAGTTATAAATTGAAGATATGCAAGAGCATTGAACAAAATTTAAAGGCATGTATGAACATTATTATTAAAATTCAATAATTAAATATAATGTGCATATATTCAATACATATATTTTATAAAAATTTTATAAAATGAAAATAGAATTACATGAATACAAAATATAATTAGTATATATACGAATTTAACATATGTATGAGTATTTAAAATAATAAATATCAATGAGATTAGAAATGAACATTAATAAAGAAAGAAATGTTTAAATACACTTGCTTTTACTTAATTTTTAGTAAAAGATATTTGATTACACCTTTAATTCCTCCTCCTTTCTCACTCTTTCTCACTCTTCTTCTCTCTCCTCCATTCTTTTTTTAAAATTTTCACCAAAATGATTTAAAATTGGCTGAGGGATCTATTTATTGAAAACTAACGTATATGTAGCAATCATGTATGGATCAGACGCTACAGTACAATCAATACCTTGCATGATCATCCATTAAACACTTATCAACCCCACTATTCTATCTAAAACATATATGTGTATTAATCCAACGCACATCAAATGCAACTAATTTACCTAAAATGCGTATAGGTGCCCTAAAGGTATTCATCAGACATGTTTTTACTGTCTAAAGTACACATTAGCGTGGATTCAGTGCAGGTTAAGGGTATTTGGCCCAACTTATTTAGATTTAAAATTTAATTTTGACTCAAAATCTTAATTGATTTTAAAATTTTATCAATTTAATTAAATTAATTATCATTAAAATAATATTTTAAGATTCATGTCTTATAACTTACTGATTCCTATGGGATTCGATTGTTTATTTCGTGAGTCGGGGGCTGATGCTCGAATATCGTCAGAGGCTACATTCAAATGCCACACTTGTTTGAGTAGATTTGAGTGCTGTGAAAAATCTATCGGTTGTTGGCGTAGATAAGACTTTGTATTTGTTCTAGAGGTCTTTGTGGCTCAGATCGTAAAATTACTCGATTGGGAGACAATTTAGTCGAGAGTAGTAGTGGTCATGAGTTTGATGTGCGACTCAATTTTCAAATGCAGATGACCATAATGCTTTTTTGGGCTAGATCTTTAGTACAAGGCCTATGATAGTTGTCTTAAAATTATGTCAAGAGTATAGGGCAACACTAGGCACTAGCATGTGATTTGTGAATGTGTGAATATATTTATGGTATCTACGATTGGGTAAAGAAAACTCTATAAAAAATATTATGGTTTTAAATAATATGACATGTGAAATTTTAGTGTGGCCTAAAGTTATTCAATGTCTATTCCATATTTTAATGGATTGAAGTCTATTATTCTTGAAGGAATGCTTATAATCATATGAATAATAATTTATGAAATATTGAGGGATATCATATCGAAGAGTATTGGGTTTGATATATAGATTTGATATAGAGTATTCCATTCTCTGTGTTTCATAACAAGGATATTGAACTTATGGACTGAATTTGATATGTATAAATCAAGAGTGATAAATATATGAGACTATTGAGTTAGTCACGTGCCAAATTTGAGAGTATCAATTACCTTATCATAGTTACCTAATCATTAGTGGCGGACAACTAGTTGTTAGCTTATAGTGATATAATAAGATTCAAAAATATTGTTATATTATCTCATATAGTTGTGACTTTTGTCAAGATATATTTAATGGAACCTATATTATTGATGATATTTGGATGTTATGGAATCTTGATTATATTCTTGATGTTTGATTTCGATGGAAACCCTTGGTAGCAGCTTCTTATACCTTTTGAAATATGTTTATGATGTAGCGTTGAGCATTGAATAGTTAATGGTTGATTACATATTATTATTATTCTTACATATTAGATATGGTCTTCTAAGATGTTTATTAAAATTAATACTATTAATTATATCATTTGTTAAAATTTTAGCTCACTCTTATATTTTTTTTGACTTTAGAATAGAGTTGGTCGATGCGTGCTAGCAAAGATCTTCCACTTGCTGAGGAGATTTCTAGTAGAGAGACAATTTCAGTCTAGCCGCTTTTTGTCGAGAGATGAGAGATTTTTTTTTTTGTTTTGATAATTGATGGATAACTTATCGAAACTATATTCTCTTAAATTCTATTTTATTATGGATATTTATACTATCTCCTATTTCGAGAAATTTGATACTATGATGAATATTTTTTATAATAGATTTATAATGAGTATTTATGGTTGAGTTTTTTTGCATGATCAGTTTGATTCAAGTCAGCTGATTTGGGTTCGGATCGCCATAATTTGAATGATTTCAAATTCGAGGAGTCATCCTTTAAGTAGAAATCTAAAATGAGATGACTTTTGGAGGGTGACTAATATACAAAATTCTTTTTTAGATATGTCATTAAAAGACAAGATAAAGGTAGAATTCTTGGTTTTTACAAGGAGGATGACACGTGCACCAATTTCCTCTTTGAAGTAAAGGATGTTGGCCTGTCTCACTTTCTAAATTCCCTGGGTTTGGAGTTCCCCTGTGATAATTGTTAGGATTTAGCTAAGATACATACAATTGGCACAACGAAATAAACTCAAACGCCCTGTCACAATTAACCATCACAATTTTGAGTACAAAAAACACAATATTACTTAATAATTTTTTATATGAAAAGTTATTTTAAATGAAAAAAATTATATGATATTTTTTTAAAAAAAATCCACTATAAAAGTTACCATTTATAAAAATAATCTCATCAAAAATTCATTCACTATAATATGAATGAATGATTAGTTGAACACAATTCCCTACAACGTCTAGCAACCTACAAGAGAAAATGCACTAAGAGAAACAAGTAACTAAATAATAATATGATCTAAAAATAGTATTAGGATAATGAAAACAATCTTAGTAAAAAATAAAATTTAAATTGAATATCAATTGGACGCTGAATATCTTCCTATTCTCTCTCTATACGCAGCACTTCTCGTATCATAAAATGATTTTGTATGCCTTAAAATCGTATTAGGCGTCATTATATCAGTATCGATGTATAAGTGCCCATCAAGTTTGCATTTGGCGCAAACTCTCTAGATAAACGATGCATGATTGCCTATCATGTGTGATCTTTCTGGATAAATCATGAATGTGTGTCTCTTAAGTCCATATTAGGCGCTACTCTTATGGGCAAATGGCGTATGTTCTTTTTTCAGTTGCCCATTATGTACCCCTCAACTAGCCTTTGATTAACTCTTGGTCGAACCTTACACTAATGTTATGTGAATTTTCAATATCATTTATCGTTCGAAAGATCCTTAATCAACTATCGGTTAACTCCTACACAGATATTGCTTGACCCTTGCTTCTTCGCCTGAGAGTTTCACATGAATATTGCATGTCCTCTAAAAAAGTCATTCATTTATTGTAGCACCCACAATTAAGTGTTTCAAAATTTAATAATAATATCTTCCTTGATGACATCAGGCCATTCGCCGTTTCAACAGTTCCTTCTAGAATGTGGACTCCTCTCACTCCACTGTTTCACCGNGAGTAGATGAAAGATGCTTTATTTGAATTTACGATAACAAAGCATAGGGACTTGATAGACTGAACTCAATTTTAAAAGGTCCGAGGATATCAACCCTCTCATTTGTGAGGCCCTATGACTTCATTGTTAATGGCTGACTTTTGAAACAAATTAATTCTACTTTGATTTGCCTCATCTTCAAAGGGGTTTCCAAGAGGAAAACATTTAATTATCACCGCATCTCATATTTCCGTGTTCCTTACAAAACCTTTTTGAACATCATTGCAAATAGGTTTAGGACACTCTCCCCTCTCTTATGAACTAATGTCAATTTGCCTTTATTTCCGGTAGAAGTATTTGTGATATCATTCTAGTTTAAGAGCTATTGTATGGTTACCACTCCAATAGAGAGTCTCTTAGATGTGCTCTTAAGGTTGGCTTGCATAAAGTTTTTGATTCGGTTAACTAGAAGTTTTTTCTTGCTATTCTTAAGATTATGAGCATCCTATCTAAATCCATTGGTTGGATTCTCTAATATATTGCCACTTTATCTTTCTCGATCTCTCTTAATAGTGAGTTTATAAGTTTTTTCAAATGTGCTAATGGTCTTCAACAATGGGATCCCCTTTCTCCGTACGTTTTGTCTTTACTTTTGAAATTCTCTACGGTATCATAAAAACTCACGTCAATGGTAATAATAATATTAAATCTCAATGGAAACTGTTATAAAATTGAAACTATAGTGCTTGTCTATGATGATGATCTCTTCCCCTTCTCTATGGTTGACCCATATTTGGTCTCACTTCCTAAAGAATGTCTCTTCAAGTTTGAGATGTTGTTGGGTCTTCAGGAGAATAAATCTAAAAGTGAGGTTTTCATATGCTTATAAGACCTCAATTTTATTGGAAATCTTAAAAAGGATCGTAGGTTAAGTTGTTAATATTACTCCAACCGTTAAGTATTATAAATTCATGTAGTTGTGTCGTATAATGTCGATATATGAATTTGATATCAGTTTGTTTTCACTAGTTTGATTGGATTATGATTTTTTATTATTTTGATTTTTACTTTAGATGATCATCCTTACAAATATTCTAAGGCCTTGTATGGTCGGCATCTGGAATTATTTTAGGTGTAACGTCTTGGGTCCTGTATTTTGATATATTCTTGTTTATTTCATGTCTTATATCGGTATTTGATTTTTAAGTTTGCATCCTAATATTCTTTTAGATTTTATCGGTAGAATTGGATAATTGAATTTCATATAATATAGGATAAAACATCAAATTTAAGCTAATTAAAAATTAAGAATTAAAATAATTGTATTTTGGGATTAGGGCATATAATATACTTTGTTAAATATTAAACTTACTTTTATCATATTTTCATAACTTTTCATATTATTAAGTTTGGATCTTCTGTAGGATTTCTAAATTGGAGGAAACTCGACAGATTAGATAATAGTATTTTAATTGTGTATTTAGGGATTTGTAATAGAGTTTGCAGACATGGGTACTTGTTATTTTAGAAATTGTATATTGTTATATTTTTTATATTTCGCTGATGGCTCTCTTTTTGTAAACTATTTTATATTTTCAATGATAGTGTTATTATATTGATAGTGGTAGACATTTTTTTTATATATATATTTTGATGAGGTTTGATCATATGCATTGATCATAGGGCTACACAAAGAGTGTTTGGCCAACCTTAGAACATTTAATTATGATATTTAGAGTTAATTGTGGATATTAACTCTTAGTATGCAATGCTAAATCCACATTTATTGAAAATGTAAAAAATAATTTACTGAAAATGTAAAAATAATATTATAATGCAGAGAGTCTACTAAAGGATTAACAATTGAAATATACTGAAATTAAAATTAGCAATTCCTACAAGAGATAAAGTAGGATTTCTGGTTAAGATATTGTTATTATTGCCATTCCTGGTGTAAAAAATAGCTCTAATGGTTGATTCTTGTGGCCATGGCTATCTTTGAAAATTCTAAAATGTGATTAAAATTTATATTGGACTATTTATTATTATATTTTCACAATTTTATTGAATAAGAAGTAAATTTAAATATTTAGAATTATAAATATAAACTTCTATTATCAAAGAATTATCTTTAGAATTATGTCGTACGGAATTAATTTATATATTAGAAGATCAAAAAATGATTTCTTTTATTTACGCTTTCTTTTCTCACAATATATTTTTGATGCAATGCATATTGATTGAAATATGTGACTTTTTATAGAGAAATAATCATTTCTAAGTTATTATAATATACATTTTATTAAATATTGTGTCTAGGAAAAGCATTTCTATTGAAAAATTATTAGTATAATATTGTAAAATTTATCAATTCATAAATAAATAAGATATGCCATGTCATATTGAACATTTCTTACACAATTATCTTACTATATTGTTCTTTTATTTATTTATTTATTTATTTATTGCATCTTTGAATAGGAATAAAATATAAATGATAGAAATGACAACTTCCCATTGTTACTAATTAGCAAGATCATTAAAGTCAATTAAACCCTTGCATGAAAGTTATAAGTGCTTCTCAAGAATCATTACATTACCTCAAAAAACCCCAACTTAATTAGGACCTTGGTCAGCACACTATATATGATCCTGTTATTTTCCAACTATTTTCATTTCATAACTTAGTGAAATATATATATTTTGATATATAAAGAAAAGGTGAAAAAGAAAAATAGAAAAATGGCTTCAATGAAGAGAAATGTTGTGTTCTTACTTGTAGTGCTATGCATGGCCATTCTTGCTCAGTTGAATGCATTATCATCTCCTTCTCCAACTTCATACCCAAAAGTCGATGGCCCCATCAATAGTCCCAAAGCATCAATCGATCTATATCAGAGGGTGAGCATGAGGCTCAACAATTTATTGTTCTTATCAAAACAGTCATATATGGTGGTTAGATGCAGATCTAAAGACACCGATCTCGGAATACACAACGTGAGTATAGGATCAACGTATGAGTTTAGTTTTCGTCATAACATTTTCGGAACTACACTTTTCACTTGTGATGTGAATTCAGAGTATGGACAAGGAGGCTTTCAAGCTTACAACTTCGAAAGAGATCACAATGTTCGATGCAACACTATTTATTTGTGGATTGTGAAATTAGATGGCATCCGTGGCTACAATGAACTCACCCATAAGGAAGATATCTATTATACATGGCCTTCATATATTCATAATATCAGTGTCATGTACTAGATCTCTTTTATATAGATAAATATTAACCGAAGTTTAATAATGGTGGCATTGACATGCCTCATAAACTTTTATTATTAATCAATAAATTTGATCATGACAGTGAGATTTTTAAATATAATTTTTATTAAAAGAATATATTTAAATAACGTGATATCTTATCTGTTTATCTATATTAACAAACATATAAAAATAAACAGATTAATAAGTAATATATTTTTTCAATAATAAAAGAAACAACAGCAGATATGTTAATATAATCTCATAGCTAGAGCTATTGACAAACATATATGTCTCAGTTCATATTTTTACATATTAGATTTTTGAAATGAGATAATATCAATGCATACATGATAAGTTTACATGTGATTACACATGAAATGGTACGGCTCCCCTTTTCAATAGCAATCTCATATGCTTGCTAGTTCAAGAATAGGTAAAGCCAATAAATTTTGTTAGCAAAACTAGTAAAGTGGGTAGTTGATGAAACCAATATACATCGATGGTGGAACCCCCGGACGAGGTGTGCAAATTTGCTATTGGTGGGGGCGTGGGGCATTGCCTCTCTTATTTTACCATATATATAATGAAAAAAAATATATATATATATAGTCTCTTTATACAGTGGATCATTAATTTATAAAAATTTCTCATATATTTTGTCATTTTCCCTTAAGAAATTTGAATTGCAAGTAAGAACATTAATGAATGAAAGGATGGGCCAATTAAACTGATACTGGGGAGTAGGCATTACCCTAGTTAGTAGTTAAGAGTAAAGTTGAGAAGGTTCTTGGACCAATTTCTATGTATATAAAAGGAAGGCAGGCTCATTTTTTCCTGTCAACTCATACACATAAGATAGATTATTTGAGAATACGTGTAACATTTTATAACGATAGGAGACTAATTTTCTTATAAATATATGTTAATTTATGATATAGTTTTAAAATCTTATAAAAAAAAGATTAGGCAGAGTATCTATTTGTAGTATTTTTTTTAAAAAAAAATAGGATTTATTTTATTTATTTATGATTTATTTATAGTTAATGCTCATATAAAATGTTTATTTTAATATATATATTTTAAATTATAAGAGGTTTTACATATAAATAATAGGTTATAAGTGAATTATAATTAAGTAATGTAAGTATCATTATTTCTTTTTTAATGATTTAACTAGCAATGCTACATTTGATCGAAGAAACTGAAAACCCTCAAGAACGCCGGACGCAATAGCCATCGTGCCCGCCACTTCCGCACTATTGACGCTTCTCTTCTTCCGTTTCGTTGGTCGCCGCCCATCCCTTGCCTTCTGGAGTTTCAAATCGAAAACTCCACCGCTTCCGAGAGGCGAGAAGTTCCGGCAAAAGCCATCGTGCCCGCCGCCGAAGTCTTCCTTCTGTCCACCTGCGCTGCCGGACTGGTAGGACATCGTATGCCGACATCGTCCCCCTTTCCTGATTTCACTGTCACTCTAGGTTAGGAAATTGAAACCCTTATCCGTTAAAAAGTAACCCTTTCTTTTTTGTCACTTGAGATGTGGTTATTGCTGTCAAAGTGCCAATGTGATTGATTCGAAGTGTTGTGAATTCTCACGGTTGTTTATTTTGTTGGCGGTACGTTTTTTGCGTGGTTGATTTGGATTCGCATTTGTAATTTTGACATTTTTGCTGAGATTGTTGTTTTCTTTTCTATTCCATTTTTGTGATAACTTGAGAGTAATGGATGGCCTAGAGTCAAATTTATTGTTATAAAGATGATATAAAGTTTTCCAATGACCTCAATTTGAGTGGAGAAGAAGTGTAGCCAGACTCCGTGGATCACACACTAGCACTCAACAGCCATTGGAGTTTCTCTATCTCCCTTTCATTTTAGTTCATTCATACATTGCTTTGGTGATATGTGTATACGTACATAGGGATGTATAGGTACGTGTCCGAACTTTGGAGGAAGCAGTCAAATGCGATGTGTGTCTTGCAAAGGGTTGGAAGTCGGGGGTACCATCAGCTGCCATCCAATATTGGAATCATTCCTCCCACTCACTCTGACATGGTTGCTGCTCTGCCCGACAATTCAAAGCAGGTAATATATGGAATTTTTTTTTCTTGCTGAAATTCCCAATTGTAATTGTTTCTTGCTTGTTTGGTAGTTATATTATGTTTGAGCCTCTCAGAGTTTTTTTCGGCCCTGCTTATGCTGTCTGTCTGCCTTACCATAATTTTATTATTTTGAGGTGAAAAAACATATTTATAAGAGCCTGCTTGCCTAAATAGTAATACCATTCCATATAGATGGCCTATTTTTTATCTCGAGTTTGAGAACAAGTAATTTTAAATATATTTAAAATATCTTTTCCGAAGTTCCCTCCAACATTGCAACTATAGTTTTTGTTTTATGTTTGTATGCTTATGAGTGGCAATAGATCTTATATGTCCAAATCCACTACCCTTTTGTTTATCACCGGTATTTTATTATCCAAGACATCCATGCCATACAGGTCAACTCATTTTCTTTTTGAATGTGTGTTTGATTAATGTTTAGATATTTTTCTTGGTTGTTATCCACTTCCTAGATTGATGACACCGGTTCAGTTCCGAAAAACTTGCTCTCTGTCTTACCTTTTCTTCCCCCTCCAACCCAAGAAAAAAATCAATTCTAAATTGATGGAGAAACTTTGGGATCACTGACTTTGTTGAAGTATAAGAAATGTTTTTCCCCATTTCAGTGCCACGTTATTATTAATTATGTTGTTGAAACTTGAGATTGTCTCCAATAACTTCTGGTTATGTTAATTGTAATCATGCTGCCTATGCAATATGCACTGCTTGTTCTCTGAGCTTGTTTAATGGCTACTTAATTGTCTAATGCCTTGTGTTTATGCCCCTTTCTAGTTATGTTGTTATTTTTCTATTGGTTGCTTGGCATAATGGTTACATGTTTGCTATAATTCGGTTGACTCTCTACTTTTTCTATTGGACCTTCGACTCATTCACATCCAGATCATGAATGTTTGGAATCCATATCATGCATGGAGACATTGCAGGCAGGTTGGGTCGTCTTTTCTTGGTAGCCGAATGCTCTCAACAATCATCCTGTCTCCTAATTCAAGTGACCTTGGATTTCGCTCTGATTCACTTAAGTCCAAAAAGCATGTGACAAATTCTGAGCATACTCAAGGTATGAATAATGAAGATGTGTAAATGTTTTTTTCCATTATGTAATGGCAGCTAGTGTTTGTGATGAGAATGGTTGGTGCAAATGTGACAGAACGAGCTGTCTCCCTACTTTTTGTTTTTTGTTTGTGGGTGGGTAACTGTTGTACATATGTCTGAGTCCTACATGGGGCATATGCTTGTTAGGTCATGGGTTGACAGTTGGGTCTTAGGAGCCTCAAAAGTGGCTAGTCCTTATTAAAGCAGACCTAGGGAACCGTCTTGAGAGGACCAATAGATAAAAGGTCAGAATACATAGGTTCAGTACCCCATGAGTAATAAAATTCGATATGTTTGCTAGCTTTTGTTATCTGTCTAACCACATGAATCATCAACTCCTGGAAGACTAGTGGGATAGAGAATTAAGGTCTGAATGCAATGTGAATTGTGAAAAGGCAGAATAGTTCTAATCTTGATTGGATTTTGTGCCTTCTTGGTGGTTTTAACATTTTGATATTTTTGTGGGTAACATTATAATGTCTCTGGAGCTGTTCCCCATCTTCTTGGCAAGTCCTTGTGATGTGAGAAATGAAGTGTGAAACTAATGCCAAATCACTTCTTTTTGGTGTACTTTTTTTGCTGCATCATTGATCATTTGTTTTGGCACTTGTCTAGGATTATACCAGGATCTGGTAATGCCTGTTACAAATTTTCATTTTGAAGATAAAGGGCTTATGACTTTAGCTGGTGATGTTTTTGATGTACCAATCAGGAAGGATATTGTACATCGAGTTGTAAGATGGCAGCTTGCAAAGAGGCAGCAGGTGATTAATAATCCAATGTTTTGCCCTGTATCTTATGGATTTGCAGAGAACTGACTTCCAATCTTTCAATATTGGAGGACTGATATAACTGGTGTAAAAAGGTAGAAACATGTTGCAGATACCATGTCATATTTGTCATCTTGTTTAACCAGAATGCTGGATTAAATATTGTGTGTGTGTGTGTTGCCAATAGGAAGTTAAGTACCCATACCCTTGTTTTTCTCTGAGGGCAGGGCGTACCTTAAAAAGGAAAAAATGAAATGGAGTGGGTTATGACCTGAATCCACACTAAGTACACGTGAAAGGGGGCCACGTTACCATCAGACCAGGATCTTATCCAGAATTTCATTATCTATGTTGGTATTTCTTGTATACTGGTGCATGGAATTTCATTTAATTTCTGCTGGTTCCATTTGTTGTAGGAAATAGCCTAATTATTTAACCCTTTTTCCCTCCAACTTCATAATGAATAAGTAGGAAATTATCTGACTGACATGATCTGAATATTGCTGCAATGAGTAAAATGTGTGCTAAATGAGTTTATGGCAGGGAACTCATTCCACGAAAACAATTAGCGAGGTAAGTGGGACTGGGAAAAAGCCGTATCCACAGAAGGGCACTGGTCGAGCCCGGCATGGTACATTGCGTGGGCCTCAGGTAACATGTCTCTGTGTATTGTTTTGCTTCTCTGCTGAAACTTCTAAGGAGCATATCAGAGATATGATGGAATTCACTATTTAATTGATGAAGAACAGTTCAGGGGAGGTGCAACCATGCATGGTCCGAAACCACGCAGTCATGCTATCAAACTGAATAAAAAGGTTCGGCGTCTAGGGTTGAAGATTGCATTGTCTGCACGCCGCAGCAGAGGGAAGGTATCTCACCTTCTCTTGGCCACGTGAAATTGCTCATGTGTATATATGACTTTTGGCTATTTAAATCAGATCCATTTGCATTAAAGAGTGTTCCTTTTTGTTTGCTCTCTTATATGCACTATGAAGCTTGGACACTGACATAGGCATAATACGACATCAGCATGCTATTTTTTAAAAATCAAGGATATGATATGTTGGGAACATGTAAACTAAAAATTATAATTTATAATTTTTTAATTGATAAATACTATTTTATACTAAATTTGAAATAGAAATACATATTTTATAAATCTCATACACACAAACATTAGAGGAAGAAGTCGTATGTATTCATATGAGGACAATAACATTGATATAATTTTCATAAAAGGATAAATATTAAATATTAATAACAACCAAGTACAAAAAAGTATGTCACTTTTGAAATTTCACAACTATATTTTTTTATTATCTCCATTTTTATTACTATCATCAGTAAAAATAACACTCTTCAACTCATCCAATGAGAAGTGTGCAATCTCTAATTGTCTAATATTACTGAGGGAGTCAAATGTATTTCTACAAATATCACATATTTTACGCTCTTTTTGTGAATATTATGGACTCCTTAAAAGTAGGTGAATATTGCTATTAATAAAAATTAAATTTTTAGCGTGTTTTGGTATCATTTTATTCATTTTTAATGAATATACAAATGAATAAGTGCCCAAATTTCTTTCACAATATAATGACAAAAATGGTTGTACAAATAGCTTTAAAGCTAAGGATTGGAGTAAATATGTACTTAGACCATGGACAATTCACTAACTTTTTGGATCTATATTGTAGTGATCATTAGTGGAATCAATATCCGCAGATTGATTTGTCCTTGATGAAAAATTTAAAACTCCATGTTATTCTTAGCTTGATCTTTTGGATTAGAGTATTGCATTTTCATACGTTTCATTATTTCATGTGAAATTTTCTAGTCTTTGTATGGAGGAACTTTATTTGGCCATTCATTAAGCCATTGATCACTATAGTAACTTATAAATTTAATAAATAAGAATAAAATGTTAGATTTGAATTCAATTTTATTTAATAAATGTGTAATTAGATGATGCAAAAATTATAAATTATAATACTTTAATTACCTTGGATTTAAAGAATGGGCTATGCAATAAAGTAGGGAGTTATTCTTACTCCATCGGTCGATAAGAATATTGTTTACTACATCATAAAATGTAGATGATTCTTCCATTTGCCTTTTGTCATGCCTATATATTGCAATTTTTACTTTTCAATCGTAGTATCTCACATGTCATACATTAAGTAAAGATAAAGCTTGTTTATTTCACAAGCCCTAAGCAGATCATATATATTAGTGGTGAATGAATGTATATAATCAATCTTATCCAACCAAATATCATTTTAAAGTAACTCCTTCACATATCTAGCTTTTCCTACATTTTCTCTATACGTTCCCATTATTTAATAATAACCAAAGTTTGAAGTGTCGTCTTAATGAATTTAAATCTCTTAAACATAACAATAGTCGAGGCAAAACAAGCAGTTGTCATCGAAAGCAATTTTATAGATACATAGTCATTAAACATAGACAATTGCGTGGAGTGAGTCATGATGAAATTCTTAATAAACAAACAATCATTGGAAACTTGTATGATCTAAGAACATTCATTGTATGCTACTTGATTGTTCTCTACATTCTTTGTAGCATAGGGTATTTTGCATGGCAAAATTAAGTGTATGGAATACACATGGACTCCAAAAGATGTGAGAATTAAAGTTATCGAATCAATGCCCTGGCACTCACGCACTTCTTTGCATTGTTGGTTATCATTGGTACTATATTGTTGGGACCTACCTCCTTAATCACTTTATCAAATTAGAGAGAATATTTATCCTCAATTTCCCCTGGGCAATCAACTGTCTTGTAAAATATAGAAGCACCTTTTGTCATGGTCATAAAGTTAATTAATGGCATCCTTTGGGGGTCACTCCACCCATCACTCACAATACTTACATTTCTTCTTCTATGTTCCTTTAGTAGGTTATAACCACCTTTTGATGTTAGCTTGCTCTTTTTGAAACAATGTAGACCTCAACAAATTATATATAGGTAACAAATAGCTCATAAGTGAGTTATTAGCTGTAAAAGTATAAGAACTCACATAATATAGGTTCATTGTTAAGTGAAATGGCAAGCTAATGGAGTAAACATTCTAGCGATCTCAGTTTATAATTGAAGGAGTGTTGTGTTGTTAAAAGTTTTTGAAAGAGAATTAAAAGATATAATTCCACTTGCATTTGTCTTCCTCTTAGGTCATAGCCTTCTAGTACAAAGCTCCCGTTGTAACTTGGGTTTGGGAAGCTCATACACTACCCAATGATGTTTGGGTGGACAAATAAACTTTTTTTAGTACATTATTTTGCACTCGTACTTTTGTCACTATCTAATTTTCGCATTTCCACTATATTATTTTATGTCACTTTTTACAAGGGCCAACTCTCAAACTAGGTATTTTTAGTAGCTAAATACAAATTTTTGTGTAGGAACTTTTATTCATTTGATGTGAAAAATTGCGTTTCCATGATAAGTTCTCATCTCTTTCATTAAGCTTGTTATATCTTGTATAATATACCTTTATAAGGACTTATCATTATATTCTTTATTGGAATGTGAAGGTGAACTAGTACCAATGATGGAATACGATATATTGACAATCTAGTGAAACAACAAACAAATAATTAACCTTTAAAAAACTAAAAAACGAACTTATATATTTAGGCTTAGAAATATATGACATCCATGAAAAAAACAACCGGTTGAACATGAAATTTCCATCCAAGGTAGCTATTGATGTTCTTAAGCACAATCACATAGCTTTTCACAACCCTTAATCAAATGGCATGAAATTATTGATGGAAAAAAATGAAACAGAAAACATGAAAAAATAAGAAAAAGAAGAATCAAATCCATCAAAATGAATGTTAAAAGTGAAAAGAAGAAATTCAATCTACTGAAAAAAATGAAGAAATCAGATTTTTGGGTGATAGCTTTTGTGATGGAGCTCTGGACTCACATGAATCAAATTCTTGCTCCATGAAAGATAAGCTATTTTATCATTTTCATTTGTTTCACCTTTGTATTTGTCTCTTTTATTTCTCTCAATTATGTGAAAGCTGGGTGTAGTTGACTACTAATTGTAGGTGAATCAAATCCTCTCTTTCTTGACTTTGTGAAAGCAATATTTGTGAAGCATAGTTCTGTGTTTTCGAAGTGAAAGCAAAGCAGAAGCCGTGAGGTTAAAAGCTGCAAGTCGCTATGAGTAAAATTTCTGGGGGATTATCAACAGAGATGAAAAGAAGGAAGTAGGATTTTCAAGTTTTTAAGATTGTAAAAGTGCATACATATTTTGAAATTTATAAAATGGTCTACAATTTTTTAAAAAAAATTTATAGAATTACTCAACATGTTCAAGACATGTCAGGATTTGTCCAAAGTGTGTTGAACTCAAAAGAAAATTCAACATGTGTCAAAGCTTGTGCAACACATGTCTCAATGTGTCTAAAAAGTGTTAATTTTTGACATGTCAAACACCAACACTTAAACCTCTGAAGAGTATTCGTGTTTATTAGTTTATGCATGGAATGTTGTTTGCTTAATGATAGGGTAAAGACCATGAGAGTTTTAATGTAATGGTAGAGTTGTGATCATATAACTCAGTAGTCACATGTTCAAGTCTTGTAAATAATTTCTTGTATATAATGTAAGATCTCACATAATAGATGATTTGGCCTTTCTCCAGACTGCACATAATGAAAGCTTCATTCACCAAATTTTCCTTTCATATGCCGTCTACTTGATGTAGCCCAGCAATTTCAAGGGTTTGCATGATGTATACCTCTGGTCAGGGAGGATGATTTGCTATAGCCTTTTATCCCCCAAAGATTAGCTAATTTTCATCTTCTCCTTCAAGATGTTTCCTTTTTGATAACTCTCCATTTATCCTTATCATTTATTTGTGGCCAGACACATGCTTTTATCAGTATGTCCTTCCCATGGATTTATGAAATCCTAAGTAAATATGTGCATCCACGTACAGCTTCTGGTCTTTGAGGATTTGGAGGTGCCGACCCATAAAACGAAGAACATTGTCAACTGGTTCAATCAGATGGAGGGGTCAAAGAAACTTCTGCTGGTTGACGGAGGTCCAATAACTGAAAAGCTCAAGTTGGCTACCCAGAACTTGTACTATGTTAATGTCCTGCCCTCAATCGTAAGTCCCAATACCTCTTATTCCATTCTCTGGTAACTAATGGAGTTCATATCTGATGTCAAAATTTATAGTTCATCGGAAATTTTACTGTCATTCATTGCCATCTGTGCTTTGATTGTACTCCGTTTTGCTCGAATAGGTGATCAATTTCTATACTAGAAAAGAACAAAGAACAGCAGATGCTTAAAATTTTGTAACAAATGGTTTTACTTTAACGCTACTAAGTTTTAGTTCTTGCTTTTGCTGTTGTATTTTGTAGGGATTGAACGTCTACAGCATTTTGCAGCATGATACGTTGGTAATGTCTCGTGATGCAGTGCAGCTTATTGTTGATCGGATGCACACTCCGATTAATCGGTAAGACCATGCCCATTTACTCTATTTATTGAGAAATGGCTTGGGAATATCCAATAGATATCATCTGATGATAGAGGAACCCCATTCATCTGTTTTGAATATGTTCAAAGTGCAGTTGTGCCCCCCTTAATCTCGCTCATGATCTGGTCTTTGTGTCATCTGGGCATGTGTTGTACTTCTGAAAGATAATAAAATTATCCTCAATATTTTTTATCCCTTCTGATTGTATTTTTGAATAAAATTTTATCAAATTCATCCCATGTTGGTATTATATGATTGCAATTATGGTTTTAAAAAAATAAAAAAAGACTTGACATTTATTAGTATTTTTTTCATAGTTTTCAAGATTTTTTTAACATCACGGGCATTTTAGTATATGTCCTGAAGTATGGGTAATTTAAATTAAAATTTAACTAGCATGAAATTATTGTTACAATTACTGTGGAAGGAACTCCAATTTATTTTTTTTTCCTACCTTAACATCTATATTAAAAGAGAGAGAGAGAAAGAAAGAAAAGCTTTGTTTCAAGTTCCTTCCAAAACGAATCAAACATGGCAGTTCCCTGCAGTAAGCACCTACACCATTAACAAGGACCGCTAGAATTGGACAAAACCAGCCAAAGGGCTGAAGAAATAATCTCGACCATCCATCGGCCACCCATGAAACGTCATCAATAGTCCATTCCACCCATCTCGCCGCCCCCCATTGGCACAGCTTCCTTGTCTTTTAGCAGTTCCACCACAACAGCCTCCGTCGTTGTCATCAATGACGAGACACTGTAAAAAAAATAAACCCAAGCAAACAAAGACATACTGCTTTAGAACTGCAATTTATATGGGAGTTGTAGAGTTAGGGGGAAGAAGGATGGATGAAGGCAAATGGGTCTCACCTAGCTGCATCAACCAATGCTGTTCGGATAACCTTCACGGGATCGATGATTCCTGCTTTCACCATATCTACGTACTCACCTGCTCACACAAATTCTTGCCAGTAGAGTCGCGGCATATCAAATCAAAAGCGAAACAGTTCAGAGCCGAGCAAACACCCTCGGATGACATGGCTTTTCATCCATTTGTTCACACAAACGGATCCGCACAATAATAGATGGATGGATGAATATCTTTTTATCCGAGAGTGTTCCTCAAACATTTCTCTTTAGAACCAGGAAAAAAAAAGGCCCGAGTTTTAATACCTTTGGCAGCATCGTATCCGAGATCGGGGTCATCCTGCTCCAGCAGCTTCCCAACAACTACAGCTCCCTCAACCCCAGCGTTAGATGCTATAGTATGCACAGGCATCTGCAGATCAGGAATTTTTACGATTAAGGGACAGAATCAGCCTAAGAAATTCTTGATAATTTTTGTGAATCAAGGATAACATAGCTGATAACAGTATATCTCCCTCTTAGATTTTTTTTTTTCTTGATTTTAACTTAACACTTCCCACATTCATAAAATTTTGGATAATATTAATAAAATTATGTTATCACCTTAATTTTAGAAATTTAGATTTAATATAAAATCTACAGCATAAAAGGTACAAAACTATTACTCCAAGTTATGAATTTGTCAACGTAAGTTTAATTTTGAAAAAAGAAAAGAAAAACCCAATTAACAGATGTGATTTGGGGAAATTAACAGTATTTTCCAGCCTGATATGGAAGAATTAATTCAATATGGACCACACTGCAAGAACCATAGATGTAAATATTCGCCAATATGCATCCATAGCGTACCCCCGACACTGATATTTTTTGATACCGTAATACATTGTCGTATTAATGATATATCAATAGATAGATATCAAAACATTAGCCCATATAACTAATATTTGATCGATATAGCTTGCCAACTTACGATATTTATAAATTCTTTTTCTTCTAATATATTTAAAAGCAATATGGACACGACAAATCCCGATACCAATATTGTCATCCATTGCAATAACCCAACAAAAAGAACCAAACCAGAACAGATAACATGATCAGCGAAATTGCACGTAACCAGGCATAAAGACAAACCTTGAGTGCATTTTGAATAATCTGAACACCAATCTTTTGGTCAAAGTTGGCTGTCGGTAGCTTGTCCAACTCCTTCGTGGCATAAAGAAGTGCGACGCCACCACCTACATAAAGAATGACAAGTGCAGTAGCCAAACAGCTTCACATGAAATCATAGTCGAAGCAGTGAAAAAAAAATGGCTTACCCGGAACTATTCCCTCTTCAACAGCTGCTTTTGTGGCATTGAGAGCATCCGTCACCCTATCTTTCTTTTCACCAACTTCAGCTTCGCTAGCTCCTCCAATCTGAAAAATGAAGGCATATTTACTGTAATATGGAATTTGGGTGGCAAGAACAGTTACTTGAACTCAAAATTAAAAGACACCAAATTCTCAGGTTCAGTATTTTCTAATAAACAATCAACCCATCACAACTGGAACTTAAAAACATAATTACAAACCATGTAATGAAATAACAATTAATATATATCAGTATCAAGCCCTTGATACCTATATTTTCAATATAATGAAAAATCGCAATACATTGCCAAAGCAGCAATATATCAACCAGCGTTTGCCTCAATTCCTTTTTTTGCCTATATCAATATATGTCCAATACCTTGAGGACAGCAACACCACCAGAAAGCTTAGCCAGTCTCTCCTGCAACTTTTCTTTGTCATAATTAGAGGTACTCATCTCCATAGATGATCTCATCTGTAAATAGTATATCACGGAAAATCAATTGGGCACTCAAAACACACAATCTTCTTGCTCATGCTTGTAACATTAAAGTAAAAGATCACAGTGACAATCAAGAAGCAGAATATAGGGCATGGAAAATGCACAAACCTGTTCACATCTCTCCTCAATAGCCTTTTTGTCCCCAGCACCATCAAGGATTACAGTGTCATCCTTCGAAGCTGTGGCCTGTTGCATGGAATATATATATAAATAATAAGATATGCACATCCTGAATAAGAATTCTGCAGTAGATACGCTCAGCAGATGGCATAAACACAATAGATGACTAATCATATAAACACCTAACCTTCTTGCAAGAACCTAGCATAACAAGGTCCAACTTTTCCATATTCATACCAAGCTCATCACTTACTACCTACAAAGCATGAGTCACAGTATTTCACACACAATAAATCAAAATCATTAAAAAAAACAGCACGAGACAGTCAGTTACCTGGCCTCCTGTCAGAATAGCGAGATCTTGCAGACCGGCTTTCCTATTCTCACCGAACCCAGGTGCTTTAATAGCACAGACCTGCCGAGACGTGTTAACCAGGTGGTAAGATGGATTACAAGAATACAGCTACAATTCTAGAGATGGGCAAAATCTAGCTATCCAAAAGGGTTTCAGCCAAACCTTGATTCCAGCACGAATCTTATTTAAAATAAGTGTTGCCAATGCCTCGCTGTCAACGTCTTCTGCAACAATCAGTAAGGGCCTTTGTCTCTAGATTTAAAGACAATATTCTATCAGCTAAAAAAATCTGACAGATGGGACCACAGACATAAATGAAACTAAAATAAGACCTAGATATACACCTTCAATGCCAACTCTAGAGCTTTCACCACACCATTTACGCTGGAAATTTTCTTCTCATGGATCAAAATAAGAGGATCCTCCAATTCCTGGCAGTACCAAGTTAAAATTAAATAACAAAAGCAGTGTTTTAAAAAAAAAAAAATCTAATAACCGAAACAGATGCAACAGCCTGGATCTCTTTATTGTGGGACAAAGTACAAACAGAAATGTTAACGGAAGGTCGAAAAAAACTCTTACACATTTCTGGGTTTTTGTATTGGTGATGAAGTAGGGTGATATATAACCCCTGTCCAGCTTCATCCCCTCAACAACTTCTAGTTCATTGTGCATGGTCTTCCCATCCTGTGGTAATTAACACAAAAACAATACTATTATTGGATTTGAATCATTAACATACCCCCCTCGGCCCAGAAAAGAGAAATGCAGAATACAAAGTTGATAAACCTAGACTAAGAAGCAAAGACACTTCACAGTAGCATAACAATGCAGGAAAAATATCAAACACCAACAAGCTCCCGACATGTTTGGACAAATTCAGAGATTTCTATTTGGTAACAACACATTCAGAATTTATAATTCAATCAAAAAACATTGTGGATATGTTGGGATGTGCTAGAAATATGTTTTAGGTCTTTTTTAATTTTTACAAACAAAATAGGGATTTTTAATAAAACTTAGATGGTTTTGTAGTAATTAACAAAAAATCAAAACAAAAGTGTCTAGCAAGAGAAAACTAGCTATCTGAACCCACTGCTTAAAGAAAACCATAACAGAGAGAGAGAGAGCTTGACATAGCTGAAGATTCCTTCCAATTAGAATTCAGAGAGAGAGAGATTGGAAATGTTGTTCTTAGCTAATTTCCCCTAACAAAGAAAAATAAAGGGAGAGATATCTTCTAGTCTATGAGTGCCCATAAGCATGGGTGTGGAGTCTGGAGAGGCTATTTAGTGTAAAATACTTTTTTTTATCAATCACATTCCTATATCAATAAGAAACTATGGCTTTGATAAATGTGTTCCTAGCATGTTGTGTCTTTTTCCTTTTCTGAAAAATAGTCACCGTGATTGTGTCATGCGCTGCAATGTCTCAGTCACATATCAATATCCATGCTTTTTAGAAGCTAGAACATACACAAAGGCTCCCAAGAGAACATTAAAGAATGTCTAGAAATTTCCAATTATGTGTTTTAACTGTAAATGATTGGCCAACAATAAGAAATAGCAAGTCTCTTAATCAGGGGCACATGTTCCTAAATGTATAAATAAATTCATAATAATAAACATGATGGCATATGAAGAAATGCAATATTAAGAGAGTGACTCACTTCAATTGTGATAACTCCTTCCTTGCCAACCTTTTCCATAGCCTTTGCAATCAGCTCACCAATTTCTCGCTCTCCATTTGCGGATATGGTACCAACCTACAAAGTTCACAAATAATTATAAATCAAACTCAAATCCAGTCCCCTTCAGTCATCTCTGTTTTGGAAGAACTCTTAAGAAACCACGTTATTTAATATTTTTTCCCAGATCATAAAAAACCATGGTGGAGCAAAATCATTAGCCAAAGGCCAAAGGCTCTAGTCAGGAGCTATAGAGTTTTAAGCCAAAAGGCGTTGAACCCATCAATATCTTTCAGGAAACTTATAAACAAACCTGTGCTATCTCCTCTGAATTGCTAATCATTCGTGCCCTACTCTTCAAGTTTGTTACAACAGCATCAACTGCCATAGCGATACCCCTCCTGAGATCCATTGCATTCATTCCAGCTGCCACTGACTTGCAACCTTCAGCAAATATTGCCCGGGTAAGAACGGTAGCACAAGTGGTACCTACAAAATTCAACAAAGGTAAGAAATTATCAAGGTTCATGGCCCCTCATGCCACCAGATACATTGAAAGCATTACCAACAATCATGATTTAAGACAAGCAGCGAACACAAAAACAAATTTTCAGTTAGCATGCTTTCAAGAACATAAAAGACATGGATGACAAATTTTAAATCCAGAACAATCTCCATGATTTGGCAACGATGAGATAAATGTTAAAACAGAGGAGAACACATGTATTGCCACATTGTCATGTTATCATGGTATCATAAATACAACATTCGATGCACACAAGCTATAAAAAGATGCATAGATAGGATAGACAATATTTTTTTAAATGGCTGCGAAATTAAAAAGTTGAAATTTTAATTTAAATTAGATGGAGGGAAAATATCTATGGAAAACAGCTGCATAATTCAATATGTTAAACAGAGGGCATTGCCATTCTTCAACAATAGATTTCTATACATAAATGTGTGTATAACTAATATCATTGATGACTTTCAGGATGTAGTCTTTACCATCCCCGGCAACATCATTGGTGGCATTGGCAACTTGTTTTACAAGGCTTGCACCCATATTCTTAACTCTGTCCTTGAACTCAATGCTTTTGGCAACAGTTACACCATCCTTTGTCACCTTAGGAGAACCAAAACTTTGTTCGATCACAACATTACGCCCCTTTTGCAAAAAAACAACATTCAGTTGATCTATCAAATTTAGATCCACAAATTACTCAAGCATGCACATACACAGAACATATAATTCACATTGACCATCAAAAATTATAAAATTCCCCATGTGCCCACAAACTGTAATTGCAAATGAATGCACAACTTTACCTCCAAGAAGTCATTATCAGCCCGAATTATAGTACTTCACAAAAAAGTATTCAGGATTTTGCCCCAGGAGGGGGGATCTCACAGCTTTATACAATAAAATGGCATTCAAAATGTACATTTCCAATTACAATTTGTTAACTCTCCAATCAAAAATACTAACCGCACAAGCCCATCAAGCATACAAATTGTTGTGGGGGTGGGTTGCCCACGTTAGTAGAGTAAAATAAGTGCAAAGGCTTCTTCCTTCCAGGCGCCTTTACAAAGGGGGGGAAAAACTGTGCAGATAGGTCAGTAGTACCCTAATATCACACTTTATCCAAAGTGAAAAATACCACAAATGAACTAGCTCAACCTCAGAACTCAGCAGTAGCCCCAGAACTTAACACAATGTACTCAACATATAATTCTTAATCACTCTTATCCATTAACATTTGAAAACTCCTCAATATCCACGAATTTAATCAGCATATGAATGCAAAACTTTATCTCCAGAAAGTGATAATAATCCCAACCTACGGTTCTTCGTTAAAAAAACAACATATGAAATAGCATTCTGCGCATACAATTGCAAGTTCTGATCAGCACATTCAAAAGCAGAGATACAAATGCCCAAAACCCAATTAAAAGCAATGGAGAGAGAAGGGAACCTTAGGGCCCATGGTAACTTTAACTGCATTATCAAGCTCTTCGACACCTTTAAGCATCAAAGAACGAGCATCAACTCCAAATTTTATTTCTTTGGCTGCATAGCTTCTACTCAAACTCAATCTACTTCCAATCTAAACAGAGAGAAAGGGGGAAAAGTCACAATTTTGAATGAAACGCATTAACAAGAGGAGTGCATATGGACACAATAAAAGTGAGAAATCCAAGAGAGTCTTCCCCACCAAGTGGCTGTTGTTGCGAGCTTTAGAGGCGAGGCAGGCAGCGGTACGGAACATGGCTATGAGCAGGTACAGACGAATGATAGAAGCCGGAGGTAGGAGAACAAAATTTGGTGGCGAGGGTGCGGTAGAATAGTGGACAGAGTAAGCAGGGACGCTGGGAGGTGAGAACAGAGGCTTAAAACGAAATACCGAATGCAGTGGAGAAGACTCTGGAAACAGGTCGCATTAGGGTTTAGGGTTTTAGATAACTGCCGTTAAAGTCTCAAAGCGTGCGAGTTTTAAAGTATTTTAATTTGAAATAATTCTAAAATTAATCTGTTTGAAATTTTTTATAACTTTAAGCCAAAAATATATGAAAAACTTTTAAATTAAATATATAGGTTGATGTAACGCCTAAAAGATAATTTGTTAAAAAATATTATTTATACTAAATTATTAATTTAGGTGTGAAGAGAGGGACGAAATGGATAAAAAATTATAATATAGTGAGATTGACACTATTTTTAATTAGTTTGATATAAGAAAGTATATAAGTTGATGTATTAATGGTTTTTTTTAATTTAATTATAATAGAATAAATATTATTATAAATAAATATTAATACAAATATGATAAAATTAACAATTACGGCACTTTATTTTACATATAAAATAAATATTTTTTCATGTATGTTTGGTCATTATAATGGAATAAGGTGGGAATAGAATAATTATTTTCAAGAAATAAAATAGGATGTGAATGAAATTTAAAATTATTATTCTCATATATGGTTAGTGGTATAGAATAAGTTAAAAATTAATATTTTAATATTTAATTTGTAGAATAATATGAGAAATAAAGTATAAATTTGACATAATGACTTTTTTATCCTTATTCAATAAAAAAAGATATATTTTTTTTCTTATACACATATATATACATATACACACGTGTATATATAAATATATATATATTTATATTTATTATATATATTATATAATATATATAATATATATATTATTTTGAATTATTAATTAGTATAATATATTTTTTAATTATATAAAATATATATTTAATAAATATTTGATATAATATATATAATTAAATATACAATTATGTGAGTGTATATAATTTGATATAATTATGTATTTCATAATTTTAATGCTGGAATAACAATTTGGAATACAATTTTAACATAAAATGACATAAAATCTGGAGCACAATTTTAACAACATAAAATGACATAAAATTTGGAACGCTGATTGTTCTGCAACCTACATGATGGGTTCAGTATATCCGGCCCAAAAAAATACTCAACCGTTTCACCTTATCCACACGGGAGATTCTGGCAGTTATTCATTAAGGACAGTTCAACGGGCGATTTATAAATATCCCTTCCATTCTAACAAGGGAGAAGGGAGGACACGGGAGGAAAAAAAAGAAGAAATGAAGAAGTCCAGAGGAGTAAGGAGAGTTCCAAAGGGAAGATGCCAAAGAATAGTATAAGAGAAAAGGGTAAAAGAGACTTAAAGGGCACTGCCTCTTAAGTCCTTCTATGATCTATCTCTTCTACCAAGTGCCTGGTCATCCCTCAAGCATACAAATTACCGCCTTTTAAGACTTCTTTCAAGAGGGCGCATCTCTAAGCCGTCCATCAAACTAAACGCATGCTCCATCCACCGATATATGTATTCACGTATTCTCTTTACATCTTTTTATTATCTTGGAAAGATATTTGACTTGAGTGTCGGAGGATTTACGGTGGGAGTAATTTTCACTGTCCTTTAACATCGTATTTTAGTTGTGTTACACAGGATCCAGGTTCGAGACTATGGAGATCGAATCCACATTAGATTGACCCAGCGTGAAGATCCGATTTACGGCCCCCAATCCGGATTCATGGTACGCAACACTAAATACTACAACAGATTTCAACAACATTTTAGCAACAATCTGGAACACAGTATTTGATGAAATATACATTTCAACATTCTGAAATCTAATAAAATCTGGAACAATAATTTTAATATAAAATATACATGTTGGAGTATAATATGGAACACAATTTAAAATATACATATCAATAACAGATTGTTTGAACAAATTTAATAAAAAATATTAGTAACGATTAAGATCTCTACTTGTTTTACAGTATAAATTATTTGATCAGATCTAATTTTTGTCTCAGTGAAATATTAAACAAGCCTGCTATAAGTGTCAGATCACGTATATATTTTATATACATTGCGTTCTTTTCACTCGTGAGTACTGAAGAAATTTCAGATAATAAAGAATATAATTATGTCATCATTTGCTTATATGTGTTGGCTTCTAAGTTTTTGCTCAACATTTCACCGAATTTATTCATATTTGTATTCAATACATCGACTACTTGGATAATACAATCAAATAGAGTTTTCACATCTGCACTAGCCTTCCCTTTCCTTCCCTTCGACATCCTCGACGCAGCTGAAGTTGTCACATGCGATGCATTTCGACTAGGGGAATCATTAGTTCTGATTAAGTCTTCAATCCCTATTTCTTCAGCCTCATTCGCGCTTCATTGCTCGTTATTTGGTTCGTTATTCTGAAACTCCACAATGATGTCCTCAGCAGCTTGTGCATCGGCCCTTATTGTACAGTCTTTGTCATAAATTATTGACAAATTTTTAAAATATGGAAACGACTTCTTTCTCCAAATAGCAACTCCCTAGTGGCTCTGCGTAAATAAAACAATATCGATTTAAATTTAAACAAAATATCATATAAAATATGATATAGATTTAAACAGAATATCATTTTGCATAATAAGCAGTATGCAACATATGCTGGCAGCATGCTGTTAATTTAAACAGAATAAAGTATGCTGGCAGCATACTGCTTAATAATCAGTATAAACAGTATGGTGGCAACATATGCCACCGCATATGTTGTTTAAATTTATATAACTGCTTAATAGGCAGTTTGCCAACATAAACAGTATGTTGGCATATCAATTTTGCATATGTTGCCTGCATATGCTGGCATAAACAGCTTAAATGAATTCTAATATGCAGTTTAAACTGCTTTGGGCAGTTCTGAATTCCAGGCATTAGTTTAAATAATTAACAGGTTAAATTTACATAATAACACAATTGGATTCCGTGCATCTGTTTGAAGACGCATTTTGAAGATGCAGTTTAAGCAGCAGTAAGCTTCCGGGGCATTTAAAGCAAAATACCCGATTTTCTGATACTTTAAACTGCTGGTTAAAGAATGGGCATTTTTATAACACAATTTTCTGTACACATTCCAAATAGAATGGGTATTTTTCAAAGCAAAATGTGTATGCAAATTTAACAGAATAAATAGTCAAAACTTACCGCATATTCGTCTACTGAATCTTCTTGATACATGTCATTGATCCATCCTCAATGGGATCATAATCCATTTTATTTCTAATAAAAATGTGCAGTAGACAATAAGTAATAATAATTCGATTGTGTGTTTTGATAAAATAAAATGATGAACTTCTAAGGATTCCTCATTGCATATTCAACAGTCCAAAATACCTTTTGATAACTTTACGAGTAGCGGCATGTTTCATATTGAAAAATTTTTTAGTTGTTCTTGGCTGGTGGCCTTAACACCACTCATTTAAATGGTGTAAGAAATCCAATATAATTTATATATTTCACATCAACTAAGTAATAAGTACTTATATAAAAACACTATATATCATTACGTATAATAACATCCTAAGAAAATATTATGCTTGATTTAATGATTTAAAATCATACTGTTTGGAACTATATATCATCATACCGTTTGATGATTTAAAATCTATTTAGTATATCTTGTAGAATTTTAGAATTTGTTGCAAATTCTTCCCAATCAAGAATCACATATATAAATTTTATGTCATGGGTATATACTCTTAATATATTTGTAATTATATCTCCCATACGAGTTCGATAGCTAGATTTGTCTAAAGTAGGGACCTTTACATTTATGTATATTTCATCTAAAGTGCCTATACAATTTTACAAATATACATCAAAATGGAATGAATTGTCTAGTACATTTATCACATAGATATAATAATAAATATATAAATTGATTATTATACCAGGAACCACATCCATCGCTCGTCTGTACAGTTATCATCAATAGGTACCGGTCGTCTAAATAAGTGTGCTTACAGTCGTATTATTACGGTTAACATATTATTAAATATTCTATTCATTGTCTCACCCGACCTCTTGAAATTATGTGTAATCACCGTATTTTTTATATGATACGCAAGAATATGTTAGAATATTGCCACTTGCTCATCAACAAGTATGTATTTTGATGGATGAAGTCCCCCAATATTTTTTAACATCTCACACAATTTAAAAAATGTAGCCCTACTAATTCTCAACATGTTAATACAAGTAATATTATTATCGTGTATGATTTTATTAATGTATTTTCTTTTTTTTTTTTATAAAAGTCAAGTTTGTAAGACTTTGTGATTGTAAGTTTAAGTTGTTCAACAACTGAGATTGTACTTAAGACACACAAAAATCACCAAATAGTAAGACAAATATTAATCCATTACATTAGTATGGTTGCTATCTTCTTTTTTTTTTTCGTTGGATAAGTTGAAATATAATTTATCTATAAATTATAATAAAAAATCACAATATACATAAATATAAAGAATAAAAGTTGTCTACGTAATAATATTGAGGTTGTATAAGCTCATCACTATGATAGCAGAAGAATGATGTTGAACATATAAATTACCTGAAAATTGTACAGGCAGGAGGCAAGTAGATTGATACAAAACCACACGTTCTAAATACAAAAATGAACTACGACAATGTTAGCTGGTGGGAAGCATCTCGCGAGCCTCATATAGAAATACTCTAGTTAGAATTTTCATAGGCTAAATAGACAGTGGAAACCTTTGCATTCTAAACACAACCTCCCAAGTAACACGCCGTGCTTCCCCGTAAAGTAACAAAGTTCTAAGCACAGCCACAACAAAGCCTTGATTTCTTAACAACAATAAGGCAATTGCACTTGGACAAATTTTATTTCTTAGCACAATCACATTCGATGGGCACAATGACAACCACAATCACATTCTTAAGAGAAATTTCATTTTGGTTTTTGGTGGGAATCGGAAGGTGGGCTTGGCGATGCATTTTGTTGGGCCGTCGCTATTTTGGCTTACCTGTTTGTGTATTAGGCCGACCGAATACACAAAAGTCTCTTTTGAGTGTCAAACATCTGAAGAAAGATTTGAACCCAGATGTAATGACCTAGGTCATTTGCATCAGAAATAATAAATTTAATGGACTCAATTTTTTATAGGTATGGTCATTCGATGTCTAAGTAAGTATTAGTTTGAGAATAATAAAATGATTAAAAGATTATCAACTCATTAAATTTTATCACGAGACCTTCTGTTGCAAATCCCATATCGGGGAGGTAACTCCACAAGAATTATCTTATAAGTTGTAAGGGATTCTCTTTCCTCAAGGTGCACATTTTAGAGGAAACTTGGGTCCCAATAACTTGTGTTTACAATAGTGATACTTTTATTGAGACTAACCCCGTCCTGGAGAGGGTTACCTGTGGTAGATGCTAATCGGGAGGACTATTTGCAGAGGGGCTGACATGCTGTCAGTGCGACGGGGCGTCGGGGTGAAGCGAAGCGTCGCAGAATGAAAGCCGTAAAGTGAAATGTTATAGAGTGCAACCGTCGAAATCTATGATGGCCGAGGAGAAATGAATATTACGAATCCCACATCGAGAAGGTAACTCCACAAGGACTACCTTATAAATTGGTAAGATTCTTTTTCCTCAGGGTATATCTTTTAGGGGAGACTCAGTAAAGGTTTGTGCTCGTAACACCTTTTATTTTATATTTGACACTTTGAGAGGATTGAACATTTTGATGGGCTTTGGGTGTGGTGGACGACCTTAGAAAATTGTATCTTGTTGGACTGATTATGGATGCTCAAATTTTGGGAAGATGGGTTATATAATTTTCCTTAGTATAGTTAAAGGGTTATTTTAGTTGAAATCTTTTCAATATTTAGATTCGAGTCAAATGTGATCATAACAATAATTATAATAAACTAAATTCATTGTAATTATTGTTTCTTATTAATTATTTATTTAGTGGATTAAATTTTTTATTTTGCTTATCGATATGGTTAATAACGTTCTCGTCACTTTCGCTGCGTCCCCTTCTGTTCCCTAAACTCGGCAGACTTCCCCAATTCTTATCTAAAGCTAAGAAATTACTCCGGTCAATCGAAGAATCGGGGGAGAGGTCTCTCCGCGATAGAAGATGACGGAGGCGGTGGTGCGTAACAAGCCAGGAATGGCGAGCGTGAAGGACATGCCCTTACTCCAAGACGGACCTCCACCGGGCGGGTTTCCTCCTGTCCGTTTTGCCCGTCGGATTCCTAATACGGGTCCCAGCGCCATGGCCATCTTCCTCGCTGCTTTCGGCGCTTTCTCTTGGGGCATGTATCAGGTCGGTATCGGCAACAAGAAGCGCAGGTAGCTCTAGCTCTTCAATCTGCGTATATATTTATTTTGAAATATATCCCTAGTTTCCGCTGTTTCTTCTTTTTTAATTGTCTCGATCAAATCTAGATCGTAGTGATTGTTTGAGGTGAGCTTTGATCTAGCAAAGGGGTGTTGATGTTGTTTTTAACGGTTGTTGAGTCGAATTGGGTTGATGCTATTTGAATTTAGCTTTGTCTTGATTTACTCGGTGTTCCTAAAGTAGGAGAACAACTAGTAACCAACCATAATCTATATCTTCTCCGTCAATTGACAATGTGAATTAATAATCATCCTCCAATTTTTCTAGGTCGACTAAGCATCGTTAGTTTGCCTTGAAGATCCTTCTCCTTTAGTGAGGAAACTGGTCCTCTATTTAGTGGGGTCAACACTATGGATTCTCGCCTCCATTCAGCTCTATCGCTAGCTCCCAACATAGAAGATTACACTTAATGGTTTCGATCAAACGAATCTTTCAGTGACTCTGAAGTCCTCGTATCTCATCCTAGGTGCATTAGCTGTTGTTGGCTTCACACAGCCAAGATCTAAAATGGGTGCTTTGAATCATGTCTTTTGTTGGTATCATCCTTACTTTATTCGGTGCATCATTATGAATTATATCTTTCCTTATATACATTCACCTTAACACTTTTTTCTCCTTGCATGGAAATGAACGAGGATGGAGTTAAGGGATGATTGAGTTATTGCTAGAAAATGCAGCAGTTGGTGGGCTTCTATGGAATTGCAGTTTCTTTCTCATGGGTGGATTTAAGACTTGGCGGTGAGGAAGGAGAGGGACGTGTGTTGATCAAGTCAGTTGAATTCCAAATCTAATAATATGTCCTTCCTCAAGAGTAGTGTACACCATATTGTCCGAATGATGAATTTTCGAATGATATGAGGTCTGCAATTCTGAATATCTTATGGTGCCAATATATTTTCAATTGAGCAGAATAGTGTAAGGTGATTCATATAGTCATATCCTTCCACAGTTTGATTGAGGGATTAGCCGATGCTTTTGGTTGGTTGAGTTCTCGATGAAGAGGTACAGTTTCATTGAACCTAGACATCAAAATTCGTAGTTATCTGGAGTCGTGTGCCCCATGGACAGGAGAGCTTAAACTAAAGAGAATTCCTTTTCCTAACCAAACTATAGTTCCAAGATACAACTCCGGCTTATTTTTCCACCACATTAACTACCCTTCCCTTTCCCAACATTCTTTTTTTCTTCATAAAGAAGATTTTCAGATGTGTCTAGCGGTTTGATGTTGATATCAGAAAATCAAGAGTCAAATCTCCATGAAAAAGTTAGTGCTCTTGTTAGTGAGTGATTCCCAACTCTTAGGCGAGTCCCTAAGTTGACCACCAAATGTCGAGTGATTCTTTTTATAAGGTGAGTGATTCTCCAAACACTTTGGGGTTATTCCTTAAGTAGACTATCCAAAGATTGAGAAGTTTTCTTTATCGAGTGAGTGATTCCCCAAACACTAATTTTGCCCATGTAATCTGAATTAATCGCAATCAAGTTGCTGTTCTTCCATCTTTGATTTGAACTTGCTGCAAAATTGCATTTCTAAACTTCCATCAACACTAGGCTAGCCGCAGGAATTCACTTGCATTCAACAGATTGCGATTTCATCAATCCCAAATAAAATTAAATTTTGCCTGCTGTTCTTGTATTTTAGTCCTGATTTACTGCATACTTCATTTTTTGCTCAAGTTTAGAATTTTGTCCTGCATCAGTGCCCATATAGTAATCAGTTTTCCCAATCCCCCTTCACACCACCTACCGAATTCAATTTTAAATAATATTCCTTTACCGAAAAATGAAACTATCTTGTGTACCACAACCTCACAAATCACATACTGAATCTGGCAACTATGCTTCTCAGAGGTCTGTTTCAGTTTTTGTGGGATGATTCTTGTATCTGATCACCAAGGCTGCTTGGACCATTTCCTTGTGTTAATCTTAATTAACCATAGTTTGTTGATTGACTAGGATTCTTTTCCACTGTGCTGCAAATATCTTGTTTGACATGAATATATTTTTGCTTGTGGCATCCCTAGATACATAAACTATTTTGATTTGTGTAAAGGAGGCCAAGAATCATGCATATGATCGCGCTTACTAGAAAAAAGGCTTAGTTTGTTTCAGTTATTTATATAAAGCCATCGTGGCAGTGCAATATGACCTGTTCACTGACCTTTTTTCTGTGCAGTTATCTATTAATATGGAATCCAAAAAATAAAAAAAAGAAGACATAAAAGAGAACAAGGAACAATATCACGACTGTGAATAGTGGAAGCTTGAAAATAGCAGATGATCAAAATTCTTGCTGACCCGGATTCCTCAACTCCCATAACGATCAATGTACACAGTATCATTTGATGTTCGATATCGTGTACAAGTTTTTTGCCTTTTCTTTTTCCCTTATTTTTCTTTCTTTTTTTTTTTTCAAATGCTCCCTATTCAAGACATTCTTCATATTAACAAAATACAAATCTCCCTCGTCTGTGGGGGGAGCTGTTTTTTTTCACATTGTGCTACCGCAAAAGATCTCATGTTAGATTATGCTAACCATGTCCATTACCTAGGGCTCTGAAAGAGGAGAAATATGCTGCACGCAAAGCGATACTGCCTATGCTTCAGGCTGAAGAGGATGAGAGGTATCATAACTTTTTCTCCTGCTTAAAAAATTCTGATTTCTTCTCTAATTTGATGATTCTAATAAGATTTGTTTCTAATAGGTTTGTCAAAGAGTGGAAAAAGTATCTGGAAGAGGAGGCCAAGATTATGCAGAACGTGCCTGGTTGGAAAGTTGGTGAGAATGTCTACCACTCTGGAAAATGGATGCCTCCGGCAACCGGAGAACTTCGCCCTGACGTCTGGTGACTGGTGGTTCTGCTCTTTGCCTTCTCAGAATTCGGGTCTGTCAAGACCTTTGGTCGATACCTCTTGAAAAATGCTTCTGTTTTGCATTTAGTTCAGTAATAAATTGTGTTTTCCAAAATCTCAATATGCCATGGATGAATACTTCTATATGGATATCTGTGATATCACCATTATTGATCATCTAGCTGAATTGGCTGTCGGAGCCATGTATCGTCGGGCTTCGATTGATCTTTGTGATGTTGTGGCTCTCTCTTTTGCTTTGTGATTTGGCCACCTTGTCCAGGGGTGCCAAAACACAGGCGGCACCGTCGGAAGTACTGGATCTGATATTGTCATGGTTGAGAGGTGCCGAGTTATTCCATTAACTATTTTGGGACCATTTTTGGCAAAAGAAGATAATTTAGCATTATCGGTATTACTTAGCATCAGTTGAACCCGCTGATTTTTTTTTTCTTGGATAAAAATAAATTATATATTAATGTATAATAATTGAACTGTAATTATTTATTTACCCTTTTGAATTTTTTTATTGATTCAAGTAGATTTATTTGTTAATTACTGCAACACAATTCTCTCTTAAACAATTGTTTTAATTTTACTTTGATAAAAAAAATAGTAAAACTATGATGATGTTAATTTTTAAGATAATCTTTTTTATAAATAAAATCACTTTATACATTGACTCATTGGAAAATACATCGCAAATTTGGATCGTTGGTTTACGCCGTTGGTTAAAACTGACTGTTTAAATTTGTTATAATTTGTTTTTTAGATCTGTAATATGAATGGATTTGGACTGTTGGTTTTAGCTGACGGCGTAACCTAACGGGCCAGATTTGCAAAGTAGGATCCTACTTTGCGATCCTCGGGCTCGTTTGAGTTATGCATAGTTAATTGCACCGAGCTGATTCTTTTTTCGATACCATTGTGTATTTTATGTCAATTAAAAAGATTTTAAAATTGTATTTTATCAAATTAACATGCCTATTTAATTAGAATAAAAAATTAATTGATAAAGAATCCCTTTAAAATTTATTTTTACTAGTAATTTACTGGCTACTTAATTATCCCCAAAGCATGAGAATAAGCTTTGAACTATATCTTACTTCAATTGTATTTGAAAATTTCATTCTTAATCCCTTCAATTAAAAAAAAAAAATTCCTGACCATTTTTAAAAAAATGTGTCCTAACAAAAGGAATTTTGTAGTATTAATTAAAAACTTTGTCTGATAAAAATCATAATAAGAGAATCTTATATCTTAATAAGTAGTTTTGGCTATATAAATTTATTTTTTCATTCAATTTAATTTAGAACAATACCTTCCAATAATATAAATAATTTTAAATTATTTTAATAATAATATATAAATTATATATATATATATAACTTTTACTTATAATTAATTACATCAATAAAATTTTTGAACCGTCTAATTTTCAATTATCCCCTAAAATATAATATCTTTTTAATTAGTGATTATCATTGATCTAAATTATTATACGGATTAGAGAGTTGCTCAATCTTAATACGGCGAGTCGAATTAGAGCCGATCTGGTCCCAGTCACTTTGAACTTGGATTCCACGCAACACAACAAATGAATAAAATTTTAGAAGATTAGCAGTACTTGCTTTCTAATTTATCCTTCGATACTTAAATTAGAAACTTTTTTCAACGGATAAAAATATGTGAGGATGTAAGAGAATGTATAGACACATATGATAGGGGATCGAGTGCTTAAAATCGCCTGACTTAGGGCAATTTTGACGCGCCTGACTAAGAAGCAGTTTAGAGGTACGCCTAATTGAGGGGTAATTTATAAGATGAAAGATTGAGTTTCAAGGGTACATCCCATTAGGGGGCGGCTTATGAAGTGAAGGATTGAGCTCTAGGATGCACTTGGGTAGAGGGTGGCTTATGAGGTGAAGGACTGAATTTTAAGGGTGCGCCCGGCCATAGGAGGCATATAAGGTAGGGAATTGAGTTTCAGGGTGTGCCTGACTAAGGGGCCATTTATAAGGTAGAGGATTGAATTCCGATGTTGTGTTCAACCAGTGAGCATCTTATGAGGTGGAGGACTAATCTTTGAGATACGCCTGACTAGAGAGCGGTTTATGAGGTAGAGAATTGAATTTCGAGAATATGCTTGACCAGGGAGTAGCTTATAAAATGGAGGATTAGGCCTCATGGATGGAGAGCGGGAAGCCTGAAAGGGGAGTGGGCCTCCTGGATGGAGAGTTGGACTTCTGGAAGGAGAGCGAGTCTCCTGGATTGAGAGTAGGGCTCTAGATTGGACAGCAGGTCTCCTGAATGGAGAATAGGGCTCTTGGAGCACACCTGACCAGTGAGCAGCTTACGAAGATACACTCATCAGAGTGTGGCCGACTGCCGAGGGTTGTGGATTTTGTTGAGCCATCTGAAATTTGTGGGAGCCTATTGTGGCAACTGTTTTTATAGTATGATCCGTAGAATCACCATTACCAGCTCGGACGATATGGGATCTTAGGCATGATACCTTAAAATATTTATTGGGCTGAAGCTACTAGGCAGTTCTGTGGGCTCGTTCAATGTCTTACCCCGTCGACCCATAACCTTTCGGGTGACTTAGGGTCGCACTGCTTGAGCCTCTAGGGATCTTACGCTGGGCCTGGATCATTTCTTATGGGATGTCCACCTGTGGCACTTCGATTTCTCGATCGGTCCATAGTACTAAACCCATTAGTAATAAAATACTTTCATCTTGGTAAGTCAATGCCTCTCAAATCTCATTATACATGAATGTTTATAATCTTTCATTAATTCCAATTTTGTAAAATTAGAAACTCACAAAGTCAATAAATAAATAATTTAAATCATATAAACTGAAAAAAAAAAAGAAAAAGAAAAAGAAAGACCTACAACACAAATTTTGGATTTCCTTGAACAAACACACATTTTTTGAAAAAAATAAATATTATAAAAATATTTTTTTATTCATTTTCAAATAACATAATATTTGTTCACCTATTATTCATATAGACCTTGTTGTGTCCAACTCAAAGGCGGGCTAAGAGAAGCAAATTCCAATAAAAGGGACGCCAGCTTAGATAAGAATCAGGCCTAGAACCCCCTTGTGAAGCTAAGCGGACCTCAGCGTACAATCTATGCGACATCTCAGAATAATGGCCAATCAGCACGTCGCTACAACTTGTTGAGGCAGTTGCAAGCGGCAAGAGCCTGTCCAAAGAATGCTAGCCAATGGGAGGAAGGTCAATGTTGTAGGCCGTGGTATACGCTGTCCTCCCAAGCCACTTGGTTAATCTGCGCACGAGCACCAGACCAGGCATGATCAACACATGATAATAGCCTCCACACCACCATAAGGTAACAACTGACACTGTTAGCTACCACCAGCGATTAACGGCTGGTGAATCCCGACTTGTCACATGTCGAAGGTTCTCACCCCCAAGGTTCTCCACCATAAAGTCCATAAAATATCTTTTCCTTCAATAGGAAAAGGATCCGATTCCTAATCCTCCGATCGAATTCCTTATTACAGAGAGAATCAAAGGTCACCAACCCTAAAGCTTTTATGGAGCAATTTTAGTGAGCCACTCCTTACAGTGCATCCAATGGAACCTGCCCTCTCGAAACCGCTCAGCAAGTCTTGCACTCTTGCATCCTCACGTTGTCCACCGCATCCTACATTCACTTTTGCATCTCTCAACTTATTGTGGAAAATACATGACTTGAGTGTTGGAGTATTTTCGGTGAAAGAATATCTCGCCGACTTCTAACCTCTTATTTGTAATTTGTGTTGTATAGGGCTCAATTTAAGAAACACGGAAATCAAACTCGTTCGTGATTCGACCTAAACATGAAATCCGAAGGCTCCCTAATCCACTGAAGAACCTGGACCCTAGGATGCAACAGACCTATTAGTACATATAAATGATAAAATATTATATCATTAAGATATTTTAAGATAGTGTTAAAAATTTTTTCATAATATTAGCATTCTATAAATTACAGGGAAAATACCACTAATAATAAGAGATAATTATTATCATTGTGAGTTTACTTATTGAAATTATAGCTATTAGTTATTTATTGTTAAAATTTTATTGTTATTGTTATTATTTAAAAAATATAAAAATAGTATTTGGTTAAAATTGGTATTGCTTAAACTATTTATTATAAGTGATACAGCATTCATTATAAATACTCCAAATATAAATTTAAGAGTAAAAATATTTTAAAAAAGCTACACAATTTAATAACTATTTATTGAACTATCAAATAGGTAATTTTAATATTAAAATTTAACAACTAAATACTGGCCTCATATCTCAATATGATAGGATGAAACAAAAAAGACACCCGACCCATAGGTCTAAAACCCGGACCCGGACCCGGACCCGGACCCGTATTATCTACTGGACTTGAATTCGGATCCAGAACCGATCAATCAAGGAGCCCAGCCCAAAGATAATATGATCATCGTCATCCTCTTCTTCTTCTCTCGCCACGCAATTAGGTTTATTTCCATCTTTCGTTGCCATTTTCGCTCCTCCCTTTCTTGTGGCTGCTAGTTCCACCAACTAACTCATTTCCTTCCCTCTCTCTCGTCGGTCGATTGCTCTTAGTCTCCTAATTTCTCCCCGTTCACTTCCGAAGTCAGGAAATTTAGCATATTATCTCCAACTGCCTGTTCCTCCTATTCAAAAATCAAATTTAGCCTAATCCAATTATCCTTCTTAAGAAGGAAACAAAATCTTGGAAAAATGGAAGGGATTTGAAGAGCGTGAGGGGGGGTTTGGATTCGGAAGATAAATGCCGGAGTCTATGTGGTTGGATGATGCTAGTGCGCCATCAACCTCTACTTCTCAGCTGCGGCGTCCCTCTTCCAGAAACAGGTGCGATTTTCACCCAATTTCGATCATTTTTTTTTTTTTTTTTTTCTGTTGGATTTGGGGACAATTTTTCTAGGGGAAAAAAATGGATTAGGAGATTTTATGTGTTGGAGATCTGACGGCTTGATTAGATTTTGAGCCCCCTATATAATTATTGAGATTTTGTGGAATTGAAAATGAATTGTGTTCAATTGAATTAGCTTAGATGTTTGATCCGAGTTTCTAATATTTGCAATCGCAAATTCAAAAAATATTCACAAGCATGCAAGCAATTTGCGCCGGATATCATATATGCCAACTATGTGAGTTCATCTGATTCATGTTTGATTGTCTTAACACAAGATGCGATCTAAGGTGACCTATTGGGGCGGGAAAACGATTTTATTTTATGTATGAGGGATTAGACGATGAATTGGTTTGAGTCAGATATTCGAAAACTTCATTTTCTTGATCTCAATTCAGGTAAAAATTCAGCTACTCTGACCTTAGTTTGGATTATATCTTTTTCACTATTTTTTCAATTCATCCCTTAGTGGTAAGGAATGGAGCAGCGGTGGGTAGAATGCATAAGATGATGTCTTTTCCTGAGGGCTTGGCAGGTGTCAATTGAGCTGTTTCTTGCCAGCACCCTTGAGTTTTTTGTTGCTTAAATTACTTGTTTTTGTTTGAGTTGGTTTTAATTTTGGCAACATGCAAGGGATTCCGCACGGAGAAAACTGTAAATATAAGAGCTCGCAATCGGGCGTTGTATTGTTAATTTTTCCATAATTGCAATACTATTTAATATCCAAATGCAAAGTAAGGGAAAAGCTAATGGTAGCTCTGTGTCCGTTTGGGCATCATAATTTCGGTTAAACAACTTTGAACCATGAGGTAACTGTTCTCTTCTATCTTTAATAATGCTATGACTGTACCAGTGCCAACAATGTTTTCCGACTGCTAGCACATCGAGAGGTTGCTCCTCAGACAAAACGCTCAACGAAAAGGTTGTGGGAAGAGAGTTCCAAGGGACATTTTGATTCATATAATCCCAGACGTGAGACGGCAAGAGATGCGAATCATGGTCTTTTGTCATGGTAAGCTATGTATGCAACTGTCGCCCTGCAAAATGGAAACTGATAGTGGACTTTATCTTTGCTGTTTATTTCATCTATTTGATACGGTTTGCTGAGCCGATGTATGTCTCGATGTAGGATTATTAAGGTTGGTGGGTTTTTTTGGTATTCTTTCTAGACATTTTCCTATAATTGTTTGTGCTTGTATATTAGGGTTGAGGCAGATTCACTGCGGCATTTGTCTGCCAAATATTGCCCACTGTTACCTCCTCCTAGGTCAACAATTGCAGCAGCCTTCAGCCCAGATGGAAAGACACTTGCTTCCACACAGTGAGTTCTCATCTACTATGTTGCGGTTACCTAATTGGTGAGCTGAAACTGTCTGAAGTTATTGGAGTCTTTCTACATTTTTGTTTTGTGGTTGCAGTGGAGATCATACGGTGAAGATAATAGATTTTTATACTGGGAATTGTTTAAAGGTGCTTAGTGGTCATCGGAGGACGCCCTGGGTGGTAAGTGTTAGTTTGTAAGTCCCTGTTTTCTGCAGTAATGAAGCTGCTCATTTTTCGTTTTAGGATGCTGATAGTAATTATCCAGACGTGGTGTTCTTAAAAAACAGTGAAAAAAGTGAGAGAGAATTTCTTTCTTAGGGCTGGCATATAGCAACTACTATTTACTGCTAGAATGAAAATGGCAAATTGATTGAGGAGGTGAGAAAGAAAGATTATTATTTGTTTTATGCTAAAATTTCTCCACGTGCTCTGATATACTATTCTAGCAAGGATCAGGAGATCCAAAAGATGAGAATATTGCCATTTTGTTCTGCTTGCTTCTTTTTGGTCAATTATGGCAGTATCTTCTTCCCATCAATAAATGTGAAGGTTGTAGGCTTGTAGCCAATACATTGTTCTTTCATGATAATTATTTATCTAAACATAAGGAACCAGCTTTACCACTTGTGCTAAATGATGGAAGCCTGGGAGTGTGTGCTTCTAGAATTTTTATTTCTCCAAGAGTCTACTCCCCGTTGCTTCTAATGATTACAGTAATATTATAATTTAGGATGTAAGCCATGGGTGTTACAAGGATCTTGGAGGTTAACTTGTCGAATGCTGTACATTAAGAAAATTTTCAAACGTGGAGACTTCAAGGCTTGATGTGTTAATCACAGCAAAGCAGTTTTATGTTTTATTTGTATTATTTGGTTAATAATTTGGTGTTAACTTGAAAAAGTTGATAGTTCTAGTTAGATGTTTGTTGTGTTTACTATTGCCGGAGGGAAAAATGTGGTTACCTTGTCTTGTCTAAAGTGGTTTTTTAAACTACTTATTTTCTATTAAATTAATAACAAGTGGCAGTTTTGGGAGTCATGACCTCAGCTCTTTCCTTAATTTTCTCATCTTCTCCTTGACAATCTTCGCTGTCCCAACTCTTCTTCTTTTTGCTTATGGCCTACGAAGCGCTGACACTTTCATAGGATACGGACGGGACACGACACCAACATACTATTTTATAAAAATCAAGGATACGACACGTTGGAGACACGTAAATTAAAATTATAGTTTATAATTTTTTTAATTGATAAATACTACTATTTTATATTTAATTTATTGGTTATCACCTTCATTTGTGATGAAAAAATCCAATCATTGCACCACCAAAGATCAGCTATGGTATTGTCTTAATTTGTTTCATCTCTGTATTTGACTTATTTTTCACGAGTCTTAACTTTATATCTTATGAAAATTTGGTCAAAAAAAAAAAAACGTCGCCTACCACGAAAGAAGAAGTCTCTATTGCTTAGTATTCTCGGGGAGTGTGGACTGTTGACAAAAATAAAAGAGGAGAGTATTGTTTTAAGTTTTTGTAATTATAAAACACCTCACATTTTTTGAAATTTACAAAATGTCTCACAATTTTTAAAAATTATAAAATTATTCAAAGTGCTCAAAATGTGTTCAAAACACGTTGAAACTTGTCCGGAGGGTGTCCAAAACGTGTTGAAACTTCTCCGGAGCGTGTCCAAAATGTGTCAGGACTTGTCCGAAGTGTGTCCAAAACATGTTGGGACGTGTCTGACAAAAAAAAAAAAAAATTAATACGTGTCCCATTGTACTTGGGCATGTCGGTGTCTAACACGTCTGACACCGACACTTTGAACCCGAAAGAATGTCCGTGTTTCCTAGCTTGTGGCAGCTGCATGAGTTACTGACTCTGCCTGTCTCTTTTTTGTTTTTACAGGCAGCAGGTGCCCCTTTCCCTGATATTTGTTCTGTTGACCTCTGACTAGTGTTTTTTTTTTTTTGTTTTTAGTCTCTTTTTTGTATTTTTTGGGGGGGGGGGGGAATCAGCAGCCTCTTCAGTATCTTGGTTACCTATATCTGCCTCATTTACTGTGTGGATTTCCATGGTACTTTTGTCTGGGCGCTCCTCACTTTTGTCCTTTATTTGTTTGGTACTTCTCTAAATACCATGTAGGAAGCTAGATTCACATTCTACTGATATTGAAACAAAATCATATTTGGAGTACTTGGTTAAAGAAAAGAGCCTTAAGGCATGAATTACTAACTCAAGTTGTTGGAGAAAGAATTTCGGCAGCCACTTTTTTACTATCACTTTTGTGACTTCAAGATCTCTGTGCTTGATGTTCTATAAAAGTTGAAAGGTTAGGAAAACATCAGTTGTCTTTTTATAGGTTCCTTTGCTTGCTAAAGCAGTGGGAAAATGGAACCAGTAGATTTAATTCATGGGTTCAAAGTATAAAAGTTAAGGATAGACAGTGAAGAGTCCATGAATGGAATTATTATGTCAAAGTGAAATTTCTAGGAATTGAATACACCCTCTTGTTTCATGTTGTTTGGACTTTATTTGGTTCAAGTGTTGCTCACATATGCTGTTTTAACAACCCAGTACTTAAATTTTTTGGTTCAGCAGAAAGAGATGAGATTTTTTAAAAAATATTTAATGAATACAAGCAACCCCAACAAAATATTCTGTAATTTTGAGCCTTCAGTTTCTTTATTAGGACCTTTGGAAATTCTCCTTGCTGTTTATTTCAATTATGGATTTGCCCCAGAATCAACGGGAGGTCATGCAAATGATTGTGGTGGTGTTATGGGATGCACTCTTTCTATGTTCTATCCCTGTATAGTAATTTTGTTATATTGTACTTTTTCAGGTTAGATTCCACCCTATTTGTCCAGAGATACTTGCCAGTGGAAGTCTGGATCATGAAGTACGGTTGTGGGATGCAACCACAGCAGAGTGCATAAGATCAAGGGATTTTTGTAATTACTTATCTAAGGCCTTTTCATAATTCCACTCTTTTCTATTTGAATGCTTGATCCTTTGGTTCATTTATCCAGATCGTCCGATTGCTTCTATTGCTTTCCACGCCCAAGGGGAATTGCTTGCTGTAGCTTCTGGTCACAAGGTTGATCCTTCGCGTTCCTGGAAATTTTTGCTGAGGAATTTGATAATTGATTTTTGAGGAACTGACACCAGAAATTCTTTGACAGCTTTACATATGGCAATACAATGGAAGAGGAGAAACATCGTCACCTACTATTGTATTGAAGACAAGGCGATCCCTTCGTGCTGTACAGTTTCACCCACATGCTGCACCCTTTTTATTAACTGCTGAAGTATGTTTTGTGGCCTAGTTTATTAACTTATTCACCATCTATTCCTGGCTTGGTTCTTTAATCAATTGGCTGACTTGCAGGTCAATGACCTTGATTCATCGGATTCCATAATGGCAGTTGCAACTTCTCAGGGTTACTTGCGTTATCCACCGCCTACTATATGTTTTGCCAGTGCCAATTCTAGTGATCGCTCCAGCTTGGCTGATGAACTTCCACTCATTTCTCTGCCCTTGTTTATCTGGCCTTCATTCTCGAGAGATGATGGAATGATGTCTATGCAGGATACAGATGGGAATATTAGTTTGAGTAGTGCATTACAAAGGCTTGGTACTGGGGCTTCGGCGAGGCTTTTGACATATTCAACCCCATCCGGACAGTATGAACTGTTATTGTCTCCTATTGAAGCTAATAGCTCATCTCCTGTTCATGAAGTAACAAGAACTGGTAATCTCTCAAGTCAAATGGAAACAGCAGCTCCTGAACCTGCATTAGATGCTATGGAGATTGCTGATGTACAGCCTGATGAGAGAAACAATCAATTTTTTCCTTTTGGTGATCCTACTTACTGGGAGCTGCCTTTCTTGCAAGGATGGTTGATAGGTCAAAGCCAAGCTGAAAGACGCCTGATGCGTCCACTGAATCCAAGTATGCATGAAAATTCACCAGCGCGAGGTGAAATGCCAAATCTGGAACCATTGATGTCAGCAGCTATGCCAATTGGTGCAGCATACTCTCGGAGCCATGGGAGATTTAGTTCACGATTTCGGCCATCACGCCCGTCTTCAATGTCCTCAACTTTACCCATTGAAGGAGCTTCTTTGAGTGGTGTTCCTCATGAGGAAAGTGATTCTCAACCTGTCATTACCAGGATTCAATCTGAGCTTGCAACATCATTGACTGCTGCTGCGGCTGCAGAGTTGCCATGTACTGTGAAACTAAGGATATGGCCACATGACATAAAAGATCCATGTCAACCGCTCGATACGGAAATCTTAACCATTGAACATGCTGTGCTTTGTAGGTTAGACTTGTGTATGAAATCATGTGCTCCTCGGATACTGGTTATGTTACCTGCTTTGTAGCTGAGATTGTTATGCTCTCTTGCAGTGAAATGGGTTCCCATTTTTCACCTTGTGGGAGATTTTTAGCAGCTTGTGTTGCATGCATGCTGCCACATGTGGAAGGTGACCATGGACTACAACCACAGGCACAACAAGATGTCACTAGGGCTGCATCATCACCAACACGGCATCCAATTTTTGCCCACCAAGTTATGTATGAGCTTCGTATATATTCTCTTGAGAAGGCAACGTAAGTCCAGCTCTGTCTTGTTTTGTTGTACTTGCACTTTCTATCTATGGTTATCCATGTTATTTACAATCTAACCTTTTTATTTAATTTCTCATCATAAATATAGATTTGGTTGGGTGCTTGCATCACGGGCTATAAGAGCAGCCCATTGTTTGACTTCAATTCAGGTCAGTTCTTGTATCGCTTTTGATATTTCAATTGCAGTTGAGGCATGCTGACTCTTGTAGGTTGTGGTGATTAATGGATTGTTTTCTTAGTATCCCTTCCTGTCTGTAGGGATTGTCAACTATAAAGGTGTTATCTTTTTTTCTCCCTCTTCATTGTCCATCTATAATGTCATTCATTTTAGCAATTTAACTATTGCATTATTGATGATAAAATGGTATGAAGTCAAAGTGGATGGATCCTTCTTCCCACCACACAGAGAAGAAGATAGAAAAAGAAGTCACAGTTTTAAAGCCGTTAGCTCAAAGTTGGTTCTTATAAGTTTTCCATTGTATGGGTAATTAAAGCTTGTATGAAGTCACCTTCCACGTGTTGCTGTCTCAAACCTTTAGCCAAATAATCAGTCTTTTGTCGATGACTATTTATTAACATGCAAGAATTCTGGTAGATATCGTTCAAGCTACATAGTAAATTAATGACTCCATGAAACTTCCGTAAGTGCTGAAGATTCATTGATTTTTGGCATTCTATCTTCATATCAGTTCTGCTAAAGAATTCCCTGCCGTGTCTATCTCATGCATTTCTTTCTTAAATATGCTGGATCAGTATGCTCATTGCTCTAACATGTATGTACTCTTAGGTTTAATGTTCTTGTATTCTTGGATTACCTTGAGAATGTTCATAGTTGTCACCAATACAGATTCTATTTTATTACTGAAGGCTGACTAGTCAGGATTCTTGAATAGCTTTTCATGCCAGCTCAGCCCCCGAAGCATTCTAAAAAGTATTCTGCACTATCAGAATCTTCTTATTTCCCTAGCCAATCTTAATTTCATCGTTTGGCATAAAATAGTTTTGGTGATGCTTCTGCCTTCTTTCATCCTTTCTTCAATCTGAATCATTTACTCTTGAACAGATCTTCAAGTTCTTCTTAAAAGATATATGCTCTCTTCTGGAACTAGAATTTTTCACACTGGAACTTGTGCCATAATAATGTAGGTTTAGATGACATTAACCATTTCATTTGCAGTCTTTTGATGATATTATCCTCTTGTTCAATGATGTGGATTGCTTTAGCAATGGTTATTGTAGATTTGTCTATATCTCCTTCTTAGTGTTTTCTTTGAAAATTAATATGCTTAAGGATGGCCTTGTTGCTATTCCTGTGGAACCTCTGATTTGATGCCATGATTTTTTAGCAGCTCATCTAACTGAATAGGTCTCTTAGGGTCATCCATAGCGCATTACTTTCTGGGATCCTTTTTTGTTGAGATGTTTAAAGAGATAAGATATGATGAGATCACTCTTCTATTCTTTTTTTATAAAACTCTGTGGTTACGTATTGTTGATGTGTATATTTCATGTGCATCATACAGTTCTCACCCACATCAGAACACCTGCTGCTTGCCTATGGACGTCGTCATAATTCTCTCCTCAAAAGTGTTGTTATTGATGGAGAGACAACAATTCCCATTTACACAATTTTAGAGGTAATAAATGCAAATCATTGTATATTTTTTTGTTTCCAGTAATTTTTTCCAATCCCCTTGGAATATATATTCACATGTGGCCCTACTATCATTGATTTACTAATTATCATTTCCTTGTATGTAACTGAAAGACTAAATATTTCTGTCCGATGTCCCTTTTCTTTCATGTTTGAACCCCTCAATCCCAATTATCCTTGTATATTCTCTTTTGCTTCATATTTAATGCAACTTCTGTGAAGGCTGGAGAACTGCCAACTGAACACCCCCTGCAGGGCCAAAGGAAAATGGCAAGGTGAAATGGGGAAAAAAGGGTGACCCATTTATTGTACTCATAATTGAAGCCTCACTGTCCTCCTGTTACATGGCTTAGAAGAGGTGGACTGTGAGAGTGTGTTGCATGAGAATCATGACATAATTGATTCACCTTCGTAACTAATTTGTGGAGAATTTTTACTAAAGCTTTTTTTTAGAATGTAGTGATCTCTCCATCCATTAGCCAAAATGTTTTGGAAAAGAGGATATCAAGGTAGCCAATCCACTTGCTCCATCCATTAGCCTAAATATTTTGGAAAAGAGGAAATCAAGGTAGCCAATCCACTCCCACCAACTCCCCCCTCTAAGGACAAGGGGGACAAGGATGAGATGGTATGATTAGTGATTGCCTAGAAAAGAAATTTCCTTCTTTACATGGAAGAACGTCTTTCAAGATTGTCCTTACCCTGTCTCCTCATACTTATTGTAGTGTTCACATTAATTCATGTAGTAATTTTTTTTTTCTTTTTGGGAATATGTAAGCTTTATTGACCCCACCTAATGGGACGTAAGGCTTTGTTGATGTTGTTGTAATATGATAAGGTCAATTTTACAGCCTTGTGCATTTTCTTTATTTGATGCTGAAAATATTGTTTTTCTTTCGTTAAGTTTGTATATGAAACATGTTGACCAGCTTGTTGGAGTGGGACCCCAACCAATGTATATATATATAGTTTATGATGCCCTTTTAATGCTGCCTTTGTGCTTGTGTTGAGATGCATTGTTGGGAATACTGCGAAGAAATCAAAGTTTGGTTGGCATATGTTGCAAATAATGCTCATTTAACTACGTAGAAGTGACAATCTTACCTTCCCGTTTTAATCATCCAGGTATACAGAGTTCGTGACATGGAACTTGTGAGAGTACTTCCCAGTGCAGAGGATGAAGTTAATGTAGCTTGTTTTCATCCTTCTGTTGGGGGTGGCATCGTCTATGGAACTAAGGTTAAAATTTTGGATTTGGTCTTGATTTTTGCATGCAAGTATTCTGTTCCCATGCATTGTATTGCTGACCTCAGGTTGCTGTGAAATGTAGGAGGGGAGGCTTAGGATTCTCCAATATGATAGTACTAATAATCTTGCCGGATCCTGTTATCCAGATGAAAGCATGCTTGAGGTAATGGCTAGGTGGCCATCTAATATATTCTGTTACATTTCTCTACTTCATAAATTCTTTTGGGCTTCTATTATTCCGGTTAAGATATCACTTTATTGCTTTCACAACCTTTGAGCATCTTCTGATAAGGTTAATGTTTTTACCTCATAAGATAGGGGGTAGAAGGAACGACTTTCTGTTCTGATAAAATAGTTTTTATTTTATGAATTAGAATTTGTACAAGAAGCATTTACTGAAAGTGTACAAACCCTTTTCTCTTATTACTTGATAAAATTCAGACAAAGTGGTCTAGTATGACTTGTCACTACAATGTGATCAACAACTTGAGCTTGCTAATTGCTTGGGCCTAATTAGGATAGTTTTCTTGTATTTATTGTAGTTGTTGCACTCTATTAGATCTCTCCACTGAGCCATCCTTCTGGAGTCTGGACGTTAAATTCTGTGTCGTTAAGTCTGCTTCGGCATATTGATACCTTTATGCCTTGAATAAGCAGAGCTTCTCATTTTGACCTAACATGCTGTGCTTGGGTTGATTCCAGTTGGAATCCAGTGTAAAGAATGACAGATTGTAGTAGATAGTCAAGGAGAAGGGTCTCCAAGTATTGCTTCTATTGTCATATTAGCTGGTGAGGGCTGACATAGGCTTCAAATGAGAAGTCACCTCCCCAGCCTCTTCATGGTAAGACAAAGCTTGTCTTTTTCTGGTTTTGGACAAGCCACAGCTTCTCCATCCCCTTTCCAAGAAAAATAACGACAACAACAATAATAATACTCTCCGCACAATTATTGGATGGTGTAGATTAAGTACAACATCAGTGGCTTCTAAACCACAGTACAAATCTGTATCACATAGTTCTGGTGTGCTACTCTAGACAGTTGATTCTTTGGATTTTACCTAATATGCAGCTGCAGCCACTAATTTTTGGACTTTCCCAAACACCCCTTTGGGTGCTTCTGCTTAGTAGGAAGCTTGTCGGCTGAAGCCAAGTGTTGCTGTTTGTTTCGTTCAAAAGGTCATAATTTGTCAATGTGAGCTCATTGGAGCATGCATATCGCTCATGTATGACCAGCAAACTGTACTTGAAGCTTCATCTGTGGGTCTTGGTGTAATAATAAAAAAAGGTACTTGTCTTGTTTGGAGATTGGGGTTGGCTACTTAAAATATCTCCATTGATTCAAAGTATTTTCTATCTGACACCTTTTGTGGTGAAGCAAAGAGTCAACTAACTACTACTAGAACTGATGACATTTTAGGAGGATGAAAAGGTTAATGACATGGACTTTGATAGGTGTTGGTCCTTTATCATGTGAAAGTTTCCTGACATTTGTATATGAAATGTTTGTGTGTCTGCATTCTGGTGATCATTGAGCCAACCTATACTTTGTGGAGTTGCCATCAAATTGAGTAGGAACAAAACGGAGTAAGGAGAGGCCTGGGAGAGTGCTGGCAAAGATTTTTCGAACATATTTGTGCCTTTCCGTTTCAGACTGGGTACTTAATATGTTTTCTGTGTGCAATAATATTTAGGATTATACTCGTGGAAAACGATATAATAATTCTTGCCTGGATCATTAAAACTCTATCGTTGCAATGCTGGTGGTGAATCCTCTTTTTAATCACAAAAGAATGGTGTCGAGTCTTGGTGTTCAAAATCCTTTTTCAGGTTTTATTATCTTATGATTTAATCTGGCATTTAGTTTATAGGCACAATTGATTTGCAAACACTTGTGTCTAGGGAAGTAGTTTTTGTGGAGGTAACCTTTGGAGTGCTACAAGGCTTACTCTTGGGTACTCGAAACAGAAACAGAAGGCAATGATTTGTGAATATAAGATAGTGCAGTTGTTGCTGCTATATAACACTGATGGAGCTGGGGACTTTGTTAGCCACATTGATCTTGTTGTTTTATAAATTATATCTGCTATGAAATTCTCCTGTCAGTAATATGGCAATATTTCTTATTTGAAATGGAATGTAATTAATTTGGCAATACCACTCTTCCTTTGAGAATCTGGACTGTGATCACGGCATGCAAATGAAAGCATCTCTATTGTTATTTGAGAATGACTATTTCCGTTTATGGGTGGGTTGCTGCAACATAGAGGAAATTTGTGTTCGGAGATGGGAGAGGAAGTAATTATAGATGTAAACCAGGTCATGCTGGGAAGGCCCATTTTTTTGCTCTGCCAACCGAACGTGGGTTGTGGTGGCATGGTCCACTTCTCTTGGAGGGTATGCTAGCATAGCACCTGGCACATTGGCGAGTGGGTAGTGCTTGCTGGCCCAGGTCTTTTTTATTTTTCAATTAAAAAATTAGTTTTATCAACAATTCCACTTAGAATATTTAGTTTTCCCTTTATCTTTACAACATATCACGGAAGATTTTTATAGTTTCGGAAGCAGATATTGCTATATGTGATTGAAATTTGTTATATGTACCAAAATTTTACCGATTGTCTTTCCAATTGGGGATGTCTTCACTGCTTAGGCTTTTCCAATATACTTCTAAACCTGTTCATTAGATATCAATGTTGTGCTTTCTACAAGGAAAGCCGTAATACCTAAGCCATGGTGCTTCCTCACGGCTTGAATTTGATTTATGGCATCATAGGTTCATTGATATAATCCATTTCTTTCTGCTGCTTATGACAAATATTTGTTCCCTCTGGATTATTGTAGGTCCCAACATATGCTTTGGAATGCTGAGAACAAATTAGCTTCGCAAGGTTGGGCATACATTTCTGTTTGAATGGTCAGTCTTTCCTACCAAAAAATTGCCTTCAAGACTAAACTTTTCTTGGGTTGATATCTGTTTGGTCTAACCAGGCTCCTTTTGTTCTTGTGAATGCTTCATAGTGGTAACTTGCAGTAATATGGGACTGAGATGGCTATGCTGTCACGTTACATTCAGTTACATTAGTGTGTTGATAGTCTTATCTTCTGATGAGTGTTAATGCTTTAGCTTGGTAGGTTTGTCTTGAAGGGAATTGGTTACTATGTTCCCATTATTTGTACCTTTCGTAGAATTGTTTGGTTCAGCTGACATTGCTGAAAGATCAGATAAGATCAATTATTATGATGACGTAATAGAGAAATATTGTCGTTCTATTGGCCTTCATATCATAGTTATCGGGGTCACAATATGGTTCATTTTTTTCCCTGAATCAACATAGCTTTTCAGGTTTCCCTAGACAGCTAATCCATGTTATGTTTCAGGATATTGTGTCAGCAGCTATCACAGAGATACGTCCAATCAAGCGTAAACAATGCCCCATGTGCTTTTTGTTATGTACAATCCTCAAGTACCCCAGGAACAAGTTTTTCCTCACCGTACTCTGTCGAAGCTAGAAGGCCGAGGAAGTCATGGGCATTGCCCGGATGAGGTACCCCTACAGATATCGGGTTTCAGGGACATTTCAAGTGTCTGGTTGGTTGGTTGATTATGTTGAGGCTTTTGACAATTGTAGTCCGCTGAACTATTGCACTGAGAAGAGAGGCTAGCTTCATATATGTATTAGGGATTCATTTTCCTAGTGCTTAGGAAGGCCTAATTTTATGGATTCCGAGCAGCCCCGATGTTGCTCGTTCTTAGGCAGCTGGGCGTGCCGTTCGGTTACTGTATGCTAGTCTGTCGGATTTCACTTTTCCTTTTGGTTTTCAGATTTTCATAAGGTGTAAAAGAAGAGAGCAGCTGAAAGTAACTGGGCACTGGAGTGTCCTAGAATTGTAATATAGCTGCAAAAGAAAGACGTGTAAGAACAACTTCTGGCATTTTTGGCCTGAAGCTTGAATTTAGACCTTCCTGTTTTCTTGTGCTATTTATGAATTTTTAGCTTTGCTTTTCTACTCAATTAGGGATGTCAATTTAGATGCTATTATGGTCCTTTAAGTGAGGATATTCTCTTATCCACTCGGCGGTTTAAATTAAAAGTTCAGTAAATAAATAATAAAAATTATATAAAATAATTTAAATAATTATTTAATTTTTATTATTTATAAATTCTGATTTTTAGGTGGATATGTGAGCCTAGAGATTCATACCCTAGTTTGGGGTGTAAAAATATTTAAAATTTGAAAATTGAATAAATTCTTGTCTTATGAGGAAAAAAAAAATCCGTACTATACATATGCTGGTATTGTAGGTGGTCATAATGATTTAACTGTGATGTGTCTCTGGATCCGAATTTCGAACAGATTCGGATGATCCTTTTGTCGTGGCTCCGGCTCCGTTTCCTGAGTTGGATCCTGCACACCACTAAACAGAACGAGAGGTCAGCGTGTTCGGTGGGAAGTTGTCCCACCGAAAATACTCCGACGCTCAAGTCAGTAAAAGAGTTTTCAAAAGGAAGAAACTGAATTTGAGAGAGAGATATAGAGAGAGTTTGAGTGGTCGATCCAGATGTAAGAGAGACGTGAGGTCTTCTTGAATCTAGAAAGTGGGAAGGCAGTAAATGGTCGTGAGGGTCCACTTGTTGCCTTAGGGTTTTTTGGTGGATGAAGGTGGCAGAGCAGGCAGATTGCTTTGGGCACTCAGTCGTCTTACAGGAAGCGTATGCAATTGGATCCGTTGAAAGTGTCAATCAAAGCTTAGATCAGAGTCCGTCCCTAGAATGATGATTCTAGGGTCTATTTAATGGCTGAGAGGGTGATCTTCCTCCTTTGGAAGGCGTGATCCCCTCTGTCCACCTTGGCTGGCTTGCCTTCTGGAGTGAATGCCGATTGCCGTGTGGACGTGATTATTTCCTTGTGGCGGCGCCAAACTTTCCAAACCGGCGCTTTCATTCGTGCGTATTCACCGCTGGAAAGTCTGGGTTGGCAAGGATTTAGAGAAAATCTGGCGCCTTCCTTGTATGGAAGGCGCCAATATTGCCAATATCCTTTTTGATGCCAGCTGAGATCGTGAAATATTCCTGGAAAGCCGTTGCTGGCCTTTTAATGATTTGTGGGCTTAAACGGGTCATGCCCGTTACTGTGGAAGGGCTTCTTAAGGCCTAACGTGTAAGACGCGGACGGTCTACGTTCGAGTTGACCGGCAGTGTGCGTATTGGCCGCCCTCATGGATGATGTCGGTTATTATCCGTCTAATGGGCCCGAGTAAGCCAGGCCCATTACTGTAGCAAGCTTCTTTGAGCCCAATCGCATAAGGTAGACGGTCAACGTTTGAGTTGACCGTCCTGCTTTGAGAGTTAGTCGCTGCAGATTGATCACGCCTTGGCGTGACCGCCTGGAACTTTTTCTTTCTTGGGCTTTTTTTCAATTGGCCATTAGAGTGTTGGTTTGTCGTCTTTGGCTTGACTTTTGTAGAGGCCAAATTTATTTTAGTGTATCCATCAAATTGAATGCTAAAAATTTTTCATAATGATTTAACTGAATACTAAAAATTTTATGTTTACTTTAAAAATAATTATTAAATTTAATGATTTAAAAAAATTATATGTTTGACTTTTGCAGGGACAGCCCATTTTTAGTGTATCCATCAAACTGAATGCTAAAAATTTTTCATAATGATTTAACTGAATACTAAAAATTATATGTTTACTTTAAAAATAATTATTAAATTTAATGTATTATTAAAGTTTGCAATAATATTTTCATAATTAATTGCTATAATTAACAGAGAGAATAATCCACCATATATTATGTAAAATTTAATAATAAATTTACAGAGTAACAAAATAATGAATAAATAAAATAACATAATAAGTATCCAATGAGTGTACAAAAAGTGGAACTGGGGGTGTTTCCTCGGGGATTGAGGGATACAAGACTAAGATATTTATTTATTTATTTTAATATTAATTAATTATTTAAAAATAATATAAAAAAAGAGCCTATTTATTTTTGTAAGAGATAGGACTTTTTTGAATTGGTTGCAAGAGCTCGTGCCCCAATTCATTAGACGAGAGGAATCTGACATATTATATTTAGATTTTAAAAATAATTTTTACAAATATTTTTTTATTTTTAAATTTTATATTTAATAAATATTAATATTTATAAAAGAAGTAAAAAATAAATTTAATAATATTTATATAATAAAAGATTTAAAATATCAATAATAAATACGCCCCCTCATTCACAAAAAATGTCCTTTCAACTTTTGCACAGTCACTTTCTATAGCCCTTGTCCCATTAAAGGATACTGTGAGCTTGGTTTACTTAATTCACTTTCACCATTGCCATATAAAGTTTCACATTCAATATATATGGCTCAACTCTTTTCACACATATAATATTGTATAACATTGCTCTTATTTTACCGTATGTTGATAATATAATTATTATTAAAGATAATTGTATTGGGATCACATCTGTTAAAACTTTTCTACATCAATAGTTTAAAATAAAAGATCTTAAAAATCTTAGTTACTTTCTAGAATTTGAAGTAATTTTATATTTTGATAAATATTATCTTTTTTAAATAAAATATTTTTCTAATCTGTTTACTTCTATCGTCATAATTAATAATAAGACTACTTCTACTCCATTAAAACCGCATATCAAACTCACTCCGTTCAATGGTTCTTTCCTATTGGACCAACACATTATCATCAATTAGTTAGAGGGTTTTTTATCTTACTATTACTTATCCTGATGTTGTGCATGCCTTTCACTTTTCTAGCTAGTTTATAACCATACTAGGGTCTGTTAATTATACTGCTATGTTTTATATCCTTAGACATATAAAAAAGATTCTTATTCTATGGACTTGAATTCTCTCCTTATTCATTTTTTTCAGTTAAGTGTCTTTTTTGATAAAGATTGGGTAGATAATCCCATAGATTAATGACCCTCCACTGGCTATTATTTATGTCGTAGCATGCTCAAGAATATAAGCAAAATATCGTACACTGATTGACACTATTGGAAATTTTCTTTAGTTATGTTGGCTATTAGGAGATATGGGTATAACACATTCTCATGTAAATATCTTACATTGTGATAATCAAAATTTAATACAAATTACACACAATAATATATTTAATAAGCATATTAATTATATTAAAAATGAGTATCATTACATTCATCAATACTTTTGACAAGGCAATATACATCTTTGTTACATACTATTAGTTAATCAAAATGCTGACATTTTTATCAAATCTTATACCATAAGACAATTTCATGATATAACTTTTAAATTTAAACTGATTTCTACTTCACCTGCTTCAATTTATGGAAAGATGTCAAATAAAGTAAGAATATATATATTTTTAAATACATAATATTTTAGAATTAGAATATTTTATAAATATTTTCTATACTTTTATAATTATTATTTTTATATTTATTTTGTATCGGCCATTCTATATAAAAAGGCTTATCATTGTGAGACGAACATAAGTCTTCTCATTCGTATTAGTTCTGCGTGGATATATAAGTACTTTTTGAAGATATGGAAAGGCTAAATCCTGAATTTGTTTCCTTTTTAATGTTCACAATTGCTGTTCTTGTGCTATGGCTAGGGTTTAATAAGTTAGTGCTAGTGTGCTTTACATTTGAATTTATTCTATTTCAAGTCTGTAAATACGTGTTGCTTATGTAGCGGATCCTGCCTAATCCATTCAAGTCACTACTGATTTATGGTTCAAAAATTCAAGCGTCAACATTGTCGGGTCAATTGAAGTACAGTTAAGGATCGGCAAAAGGCAATTAGATACCGATGCGCAGCTTAGCAAAACTGAATTGGTATTAGGAAAAAAAATTCAGTAGTGTTTGGGAGTATATAAAAGACTTAATGCCAGTTATTATTGCGTTTTAATCACTTTATTGTGAGTACTATAACAAATAGATGATTATTAAAAGATTGCGTAATATTTATACAATGGTTGATCAAAGGTTGATCAAGGGTTAAATTATATTGAAGGATCACGTAATATTCGTGTGAGTAAAAATCAACACAATGGTGCGAGACAGGCACCTGCTGTACGCATGAGCGCTGACTCTAAAATGGGCCTTCTCAAGGCAAGCTCGAAAGGCAATTGTGCGCCGATTCTAGTGGCCCTCACACGCGATGTGCACCCCGATGGGCGCTTGAGTGCTGCCTCCGATATAAAGTCGCGCTTGATGCAATTTTAGAGTAATCCGAAATTATTTCTCACACAAGGTATACCGCACAGAAAGAAATAAGAGAAAAAGAGAGAAGATGAAGAAGTTCAGCATCCGATTTAAGTTCCGTTTTTCGACAATGTCAAGTACGTTATTTTATAGTGAATTTTTAGAACGTATTTTATTTGGTTACTATTATTTCTTGTTATACTTTTCCTTGTGAGTTAGTAAGTGTTGAAAGGTACGTAATCAATAATTCTTTACTTGGGATTATAGTGAAGAGATTTCGGAGGAGATTATCTGTAACCGACACTATTTTTATTATAATAGATTTATTCAGAATTTATTCTGTGATTTTTTATTGTTTGGAAAATATTTTTTACGTTAAAAATGTTGTGTATTATTATATTTTTTATACTTACAAATTTGGTAGTTGATATTTGACGGGAAGTTTAGATTTGTTTCACTGTACCAAATTGTGTATGTTCTGGTCGAATCCAGACAGTGACCTCATGCACATATAAATAAACTAATAAATTTATTTATTTTATGGATCAATGAACCAGCACACAGGCGGCCACCGTTAGCACAACCGCTGAGGAAAGCCTTCTCATCCCACCACCACGGAGGTCCGCCGGAGCTTTGCATTAGAGCATTGATGATTATAATACACAGCAAACGAAAATACTACTATAAAACTAAAGCCTTCTTCATGTACCCTTGAAAAATAGGGACACGTTGCTCCTTAAATCCTGGTGGTGGAGGTGGTGGTGGTACCCTAGTGGGCTGCCGGATCCCTGCCACCCGGGCCTCCAACGCCATAATCCGGATCCCGATATCCAGGACCGTACCTGCTGCTGAAGAGTCCTGCATGGAGTAACAAGAGGTAGACAAACTGGGTAAATGTTAACACAATTATAAAAGCCTCCAACACTCTGAGCCTCCATCCTCTCTGCCCTCCTGCGTTGATCTCTTTGCATGCCAACCTGCCACATTTATAAACAAACAAATAAATAGACCCGTGATCAATCAGCCATCAAAATTGATGGTACATTGAAGGCGATCGGACGATCGATGCTTGGTTTGTTTATACCCCATTGCGAGGGCGGTGACGGCCCAGGCAGTCACGGCGGATGAGGCGGCCGCTGCAAGGCTGTCGTTCCTCCACGCCCTGAGGTGGTTTGCCCCAACCAGCTTGGAGGCTACTCCCAGAACGGCGGCTAAGATGGCGAATGTTAAGAAGAAGAAGGTCGCCCCGTTGCCCCCGAAGCCTGTAAAATTTGATCCAAAAGTGATGCCATTTATATTGCTTGAGCATTTACCTTAGAAAAAATTGAAAATTGAACCCCAGCCGCATGCTTTCTTTTTTAAATTAAAATTATTATGTCTTCGTTTTTTTTTTTTTTTAAATTAAAATAATAATGTTCACCGGTTAGATTTTTAAATTTATAAGTAGATTATAAATTTTAGATAATGATTTCTAACTTATCATGAACGTACTCGGCTCTAATGAGATTAACTAATACCTTGGATATTACGAAACTCATGCTTTACGATTTTTTAAAATATTTTTTTTATAAAATTTGTACTAAAAAATAGTTAAAAAAAATTATAAAGTATGTGTTTTATAAAACAGGAACCCTGAACTCCTGTGTCGGGATGTCAGTAGTAGGTAGTGAGACTATTTATATTGTCATTTATTTATATTTCTCGATACATATAATGCCACTCAAAATATTTTTGATATTATTTTAATTTTAAATTATATATAATAAGAATATATGTCAATTATTTGAATTAATAATAAAAAAGCAAAAAAATTGAGAGATAATGAAACAAAAACGATAAGGGGGCATTCTTCTCCCCAATGGTAAAGGACCGTCCTTCTCTTATTTTGGGCCGTCGGATATAAAATCTGACGGTTATGTATTTTGGATGATTAAATTTAAAATCGAACGGTTCACGTTATATTATCCATTCAAAACGTGTGGGTTGTTAGATTTTACATCCGACGGTTCAGATGGGGAGAAGGACGGTCCTTTTCCGCAAGGGAGAAGGGCGCCCCCCAAATCCCGTACACCCATGCTTCAGTTTTCATGAAGAATAATATGTAATTAGAATTTAAGGAGAAGAAACTCACTGGGGTGGTGAGTTTGGCCATTGATGAAGCGGTTAAGACACCAGCTAGCGAAACCCAAGACGATCAAATACATAAGGAAGTTCAAGAACAACAGCGGCGCCGCCACATTCCTCCCCACCGTCGTCGTCGCCATTCCCCTTCTGCTCCACTTCTCGGGCTTCCGATCTTCCTTTTAATCTCTTAGATATTTAAATTAGAGCTAACAACAAAGAAAGCATTAATATCAGATCCAAAAAGCTTAGTCAGCTCTTCACATTCAAAGCATGAACGATGATTGCACCTTCCGCTCTATGGCATTTCATCTTCCTCTCTCCATCTCTCTGTTTATAGAGGGAACACGTGCGGCTATGAACAGATGGTACGTGTCACGCCATGGCTCCGGCGTCTGAACAACTGGTGTGACACTTGTCAACGTTCCCGTTCTCTTCTTCCTTTTTGACACCGGATTGAACGGTTCTTCGTCGGTATGAATTCCATCAGGTGCGGTTCTCGTCGGATTCAAGAGGTTTTCGAGCGGATTATTTCATCTTTTCGGTTTTAACCATGTACATCATAAATCTAAATAAAAATTTAAAACTCATTGTCTGATTTATCATTCCATGCTTAAATTAGAAATTAAATGTCAAGCTAAGAAATTTAAGAACGTAAAATGATGAGAGTAGCAGTGTTTGGAGGACTAAACTTTGAGAGAATTTTCGAGGAGGATGTATTCTTGAAAACAAGCTCTCAACCTCTTTTATATATATTTAAGCATTGTCAAACTTGTATTTCAGCAAGAAATTTCAGAGATCGGAAAATGACCAGAAGATCAAAAGATTAGAAGATGACGTAGATTTGATGATCATTCGATTATAAGATGCCTTTATTCAGTTAATAACCTTACACTTACATGGGCACAGGGCTCACTATGCAGAAGAAGGCTTGATTGTTGATACATGCATTTGTGATCATGTTTCTTGGCGATCAGCTTTAGATCATGGGATCATAAAAATCATGGTTGTTTTACTCAGTAATGAGTTATTATTAGAGGATTTAGAAATTAAAAAGCATAAAAGATTGACTGTCTAACTTGACAGTTCATCTTTCATTGGCCTGCATCTTCTGATTCATCTTTCACAATTTGCTCTTAATACAGCTATACACCAACTCTTTCAGTTATTTGATAGCTCGATTATCCAGATACTTGGCCACTGACTTATCACTAAAACCTTTAAATTTGTCCCAATTAATGGCTATTCAGTCATTAAATTAGGCTGCTATTAGTTCAATCTTCTAATAATCTATACCCATTATCCTAATCCCAAGTTGGATTAGTAAATTCAAATTAGTTTGAATTTTGATTGAATCAATTTGAGCATAAAGAATAAGATTAATGAACCACGTTCAAATTCGATTTCAAACATATGAAATCAATAAGTTGATGATAAAAAAAAAGTAATTTTATTAAGTAAGTAAATAAGTAAATTAAATTTATCATCTTACTGATTGTAATTGGTTATTAGTAAGTTGATTATGATGATTAGGATAATATATAATATCTTTGATACAATTGATATGTAAATAATATTATTTATATAAGTATTAGAAATTTAATGAATTTTTGGGATAATCGTTATAGAATAACAAACAAATACAAAGTACTTATCGATGATATAAATGAAATTCTTTTTATTATTTTTGAAATAGAAACTTTTAATTTAAGACAAGTTGAAATTTTTTATCTTGGGACCAAATCGGGTATTGAAAAATCAAATCGTAACATATATACTTAAAAAATATTCTTATATTAGGACCCCTTTGATATTTTTGAGTTTTTATAATTTTAATTAAATTAAAAAATATTGATTTTCTATTTTTTTTTTCAAATGTAATTTAAATACTTTTTTTTTTCAAATTTATCAAAATGATGTATTATAATTCTGTATTAATAATTTAGGTATATTAATTATTTATTAATTATATAAATATATTTATTTAATACATTTCATTTGGTGAATGTTATAATAATTTAAAAATATTCTTCTCTCGGAAAAAAGTCATGCATTCACCTCATTAAGTCATGTTATCAAACTTATATTTTGAGAAAAGTAATAAAAAAAAAAAACGAAATTATTTTTCAGTTATTTCATACATGAATCAATTTTCTTAGAAATAACTTTATAGATAATTTTCTAATAATAAAAATTTTATATTTATAAATTTAGATATATAAATTTATTTTTTTATGTAATAAAATTATAAAAAGTTAATGTGTTATCATATCTGAATTACTATACAAATTAGAGAGTTAAAAATTATTTCATACTATCTGATCTATTTAACATGAGTTTGGTTTTCGGATGTTTCGAATTTGAATCCTATATAACATAATAAATATACGATTACATGATTGGTGGGATTCGCTCTCCGATATATCCTCCGAAATTCAAATCAAATCATTATTTATGAAAAGATTAGAAATGATGTAAAGTGAAAATATTTGTAAAAATATTTTTGTTAAGTGTGCTTAAAAATGCGTTTTAATGATGGAATGTGTGTGCGCTTGAAGCGTCTTAGGATTGTCTTTTACAAGCTTTTTAGGCTTTTAGTTGAGCGTCCTCCTCTTTCTTATTAGGAATGAGGGGTTTATATAGAAATAATGGGTAGTTGATATTTATTACTTACCGCCTAAGGAACTGTTCGGATAGATAAGTAGATACTATTCGACCAGTAGTTTCTGACTGATAACCGAATCCGTTGAAGTCGGTTTCGTCTTCATTCAGGAAATAAATTGTTCGAATAAGACTGACAGGCTCATCGACTAACTGTGGGTTATTTAGGCCGACTAGATCTCTATTTTATTATGGGTCGAATCCTTTGACAGACTTTCTTCTTGGGTCGTTAGCAACTATACCCATTACTAGCCATCCATGCCGAGAGGTTTGAATTTTAGCCTTCCTGTATAATGTCTGACTATAGTCAGTTGTCCAAACCCATGTTCTTAGTCCGAAGGACTTCATTGGCTAGTCGAATGAGGGCTCTTAGTCCAATGAGCCTTATTATATGTCCAGATGAGCTTTCCTAGTCTAATGGACTTTATTTGTGCCAACAGCAGTAGCATTAAATGCGAACTTATTTGAGTCCCATGCTGTTCTTGGAATTATACCGGCAATCATTATTTACTTCGGATGATTGATGTGTTGTACAACCTTCAAGGTGCTAACATGTATTGCAGTCATGATCGGGCACGTCTTTTTGAATTTTTCTCTTATTGCGTCATTTTTATTCAAACAACTTTGCTTTAAATTATTTGAAATCTTTTATTCCCACACTTTTTTGAAAGGCATTCGTTCATTACTCTCTTCGAACCCCTTTCACCTTCTTCTTCCTTTCAAAATTTCTCAATCTTTCCCAATGACTCTTGGACTCAACGAAATCCAATCGGTTCTCATATCGATTGACATTGACTACCTTCATACTCGGTATAAGATTTCAAACTCGTTAGTATATTTCTTGCCTGAAGTAGGTGGCAGAACTTATTCTCTACCATAGGGATATATTACTGTATACGAGACGTATCTCAAAGGAGGGCTCCAATTTTCAATAGTGCTAGAACTATATAGAATCATGATGACTCTCACATCCCGGTTGTAAGGCTGCGACCCAAAGGTGTTTAGTTTCGATGTATATTTTTGTATGTATTTATGGCCTGATGTTGGACACCAAGGCCGTAAAAGTAATTTTTAGATTTTATCATGGAGCAAACTGGATCTCGATTTCTCCTGGCTTTGAGATTGTGTTGAGTGGGGGATACTCTGACTCAACCAAAAGATGAAAAGACCAGTTCTTCTTGGCGGCTCTCTTTGAATGGGAGATCTCCAATGAATGAGGTCAAGATTCAGCATCTTTTAATATTAAAGTGTTTAAGCACGAGAAGGAGTCGGCTAAGGCGTTGACAGATCTTATCAAGAAAAAAATAGGCTCCTTCAACGATAATAAGAAGAATTGAGGGCTGCTAGTTGAGTCTCTAGCTCAGGCGAAATGAGAGCCCCTTTTGGAGGGATCAGACATGCCTTTAGCACCGTCGATTCCTAAGAGAAAGTTGGAGAGAAAGTAGAGGCCTCTGTAAGTAAGTGAACATTTAGCCTAGGCGCCTGAGGGTAAGGATGCCTTGGCTGGGTCCTCCTCCTTCGATGAGGCCACCATCGACCAATTTGTTAGGAGAAAGAGGCCGTCAATGAGGATTGGCCCAATTCCTACTTCTTTCTCAGTCCAAATGTTTGGGGCCGTCGGACCCAACGAAGGCTGTGAGCTTTCAAAGTTTGCTACAATGGGTGATATTGAGGTTGGAGTCGGAGACATTCCTATCCAAACTCTAACCCTTACTTCATATGGGGTGTCAACCGCTATGTCATTTCCCTCGAGGAGCTCTTGCCTTGATCTTCCTGCCAGCTTTGTCAATAGTGTTTCTTGCATCAGTGAGACTCATTCTGGGAAAGCCGAGGAAGTATTTCAAGTCGAGGTTTTGGAGGCCAACATCCCAGAGGTGATCGTCCCAAAACTTCCTACTGAAGTTGCCAAGGCACCTTCTTTCGAGCCTCCAACGTCTGAGGTTAGAGATGAAGACGAGGCCGAAGGACAAAATGAGGTGGCAGACGTGCCATACTTGGAGGCCTTGGCATCCAAGGTCGAAGGGGAAGCAGCATCTGAGGCAGCAATCGGAGTGTCTTGTTTCGAGCCCCCATTATTTGCGGTCCAGAAGGATGTTTTTACTAAATGAATCAGTGAGGCTATTGAGGTGGCCACTGCAAAGCCCTCAGAACGAGAGGTTCAAGAGGTTTTGGAGGTTCCTCTGAGTGATACTCTCATAGGGAGCTCATCCTTTTCTGAGGTATTGGCCAAGCCTCTCTTTGGTTTATTTACTGTTTATTTTATATTTTTAAATTTGTTCCGCACTTACAATTTTAATAACTGGCCCATAGTCTTACCTCCACTGCCAACCGGCTGTCTCACAGTTATATCAAGAAAGAGAAATTCATGGCCTTGGAGGAGCGTGTTTCCTACCTTGAACATGAGTTGTCCGAGATAAAGTAGAAATATGCTATTCTCCGTGACCAGAACTTTGGACTATAGAATGAGTTTCAAACCTCCATCAGTCCGAATGATATTTGATAGTTGATGGAGTATAAATATTGTGACAGTATTGGCCTTTATCGGCACATCATTAACAAGGTGGCTGCAAGCATTCCCACTTTCATATTCCATCCAAGGAACACCAATGCTTGAAATAGATCCAATGTGTTGTACCGTCCTAAAAACGATGTGGAGTCCTAGGAGCCTTTGCCAGAGACCTCACAATCTCATGACGATCTTCCTTTAGAATAAATATTTTTTAATATCTCGTACTTGTAATATTTTTTTGTAAAAGAATAAAATGACATCGTTACGATTGTGTGTATCGTTTTCTCTCTCTCTTTGTTATTTATACATACATACATATATATATATATATATATATATATATATATATGTATAAGTTGGCTAGGTATTATAGACTTAAATGTCGAGCTCTCGAAATGATTTGAGGGCTCGTCCACATGTGACTTCTGTCGCTTGGACATGCCAAAGGATATCAGACATCTAGTGTGTCTAACTTAAATTTTTTGGATCATAATCAGTTGACAATACTGTTTTCTTTAACTTGAGGACTTTGCATTCGTGTTTTAAACCCCATAAGTTTTTAGCTTTCGACCTTATGAGAGCCGCTTGGTATCGTGATTAAATTTTACAATCCAACCTTGTTAGAGTCGATTGATAATATAATCGAGTTTTATTGGCCACCAAGTGGTAATTCAAGGGACAGGTGAATGGACCTCACTTGACTTAGGGACAGTCGAGGTCATACAATTTTATGAAATGGCAAACAAGTATTTACATAAATAAAAAATAAATAATGATTTGTTTTACTAATAAAATGTAACACATTTTATAAGCATTGTAAATGATGCATACTAACTTTATCTAATCATATGTATATTTACTGATAATATTTTTTGAGGTGAGAGGTATTCCGTGTTCTAGGAAAAAATTTGTCATTATGGGTGTGCAAGTTGTACGACCCGTTTCGGAGAATGGTCGAGATAAGGAAAGGTATTTTCCAATTAGGTGAGAGCTTATTTCGGTCGACATTCTTGTCAGTAGTTTTAATGTTTCGTAGGACTAAATCTCCCACTTCGAATTTGCACACTTTCACATTCTTATTATAATATTGGATAATTCGTTGCCGATAAGTTGTCGTCCATAATCGTGCCATATCCCGAGTCTCTTACGTAAGTCAAGGTTTTTTAAGAGCTTTTGAGAATTATTGAGTGAATTAAAATATTCAGCCCGAAAATTGGGTAGTCCAACATCTATTGGAATGACAACCTCGGTCTCATAGTATAAGCTAAAGGGCATCTCACTGGTCAACTCTTTGGGTGTCATCCTATAGAACCATAATACAGGTGGCAGCTCGTCCACCCATGAACCTTAAGACTATCAAACTTCTTTTTTAAACCATGTATTAGTGTACGGTTGGTAATCTTTACTTGTCCATTGGTTCGTGGATAAACAACAGAGGCCTGAACTAATATTATCATAAAATTAACACAATATTTCGTGAATTGTTTGTTGGTGAATTGGGTCTCATTATCGATCACTATGACTTCTAGAATGCCAAATCTATATACAATGATCTAATGGATGAATTCGGTTACATTCTATTCAATGATTCAAGCCAGAGGGATGGCCTTAACCCACTCGTGAAATAGTCAATCCCGACAATTACAAATTTTCTTTGTTTGGACGCAACTGGAATGGGTCCAAGGATATCGAACACTCATTGTGCGAATGGCCAAGACGAATGTTGGGCTTGAAGTTTTGTATGTGGTTGATGGGTGAGATTCCTATGGTTATGGCAATTCTCACATTTTCGTACAAAGCCCATGGCATTGTGCTTCATGGTAGGCCAATAGTAACCTTACCGTATGAATTTTAAAGTGAGGTTCTTATCCTAATATGGGATCCGTAAATACCGAGGTGTACCTCTCCCAACACGTAGTTAGCTTCTTCTAGCATGAGAAACCATAGGTATGGAGCGGAGTACCCACATCAGTATAACTTTTCATCCATGCTGGTATACTAGCCTTCTATCTTTTTCATGCACTTGACCTCATCCGAGTTCTCTGGTAGCGTGCCATCGAATAAGTATCTTTTATAGGGAGTCATCCAACTCTCCGTATCGGCTATCTGCATCATCTCTGACTTTAAGTCATCTATAGTGAAAATTTTGGAAACTTTACACATTTCTAGTGTATACTGCTCAGGGTTCCTAGTCGCTACGGCCCTTGCTAATCAATCTGCTTTCTTGTTCCCTTCTCTTGGGATGTGGATCATTTCTACACTGTCAAATGTTAAAATCAAGTCTCGGGCTTTGCAGAGATACTTGAAAAGTTGTGGGTTGAAAGTCTCAAAATTTTCTCGAGCCTAGTTGACAACCAATTCTGAGTTATTATAGATAATCAGGTTCTTAGCTGAGCACTCTTTGGTCAATCTGAATCTGACAAGTAATGCCCTGTACTTTATGACATTATCGATCATCGAAAACCCAAGAGTTATTGAGTATTTTATTTCTGACCCATCCAAAGTTCTCAAGACCATTCCGGCACCACTACCTATTTGTATTGAAGATTTATCCACGTGTAAAGTCCATGCAGAAGCCCTTTGCTAATTGTTGGTCTCAATGAGGTTGAAAGTATTCAGAGTTGGGGCCATTGTTTTAGCAATAAAGTCTCCTGACCTTTTAGGGATGACCTCGATCGAAACTTCACGTCAAATTTGTTCAATTCAATTACCCACTTAACAAGTTGTTCTGACATGTCCGGCCTCTACAAGATTCCTTTTAGCGACTAATCTGTCAGAACGATAATTTTGTGTGCCTAAATATAAGAATGAATTTTTGAGTAGAATAGACAAGTGCTAGAATCATTCTTTCAGTATTAGAATATTGGTCTCTAGGTCGGTCAAGACTTTGCTGACATAATATACAGCTTGTAGCCTGTTAGACTATTGTCGAGTCAAGATCGAGCTCAAGGCAGTGTTGAATCAAGATCGCCTTTACAATCGGTCGTCCATTGGAAGCCGGCGACTTTGTCCATCTCAAAGCTTTAAAAAGGGTAAATAACTCTCTGCTGACTTGGCCAAGAAATGGGAGAGCGCTTCCAGTCTCTCGGTGAGCTTTTGGACTTTTTTGACAATCCAAAGTGGGTTTATATCGAGGATAATCTTAATTTTTTCAGGGTTTGCTTCAATTCTTCGATATGAGATAATAAAACCAAAAAACTTTCTTGCAATCACTCCAAACATACACTTTGTCGAACTAGCTTTATCTAGTGTGTGTGGATGGCATTGAATGCCTCATCCATATTATGAATATAGTCATTGATCACTCTACTTTTGACGAGCATGTCGTCCACATATATTTTTATATTCCATCTGATCGGGGTTTCGAATCTATTGTTGACATGCCATTAGTAGGTGACATTGGCATTCTTTAATTCGAAGGATATAACTTTATAATAGTATTTTTCTTGGTAAGTCATAAACGACATGTACTCTTCATCTTTTTGGATCATCCGGATCTGATTGTGATCCGAATATGTGTTCATAAAGTTTAACAATTCATATCCGAACGTTGAGTCTATGAGTAGATCAACCTTCAAAAGCGAAAAGTTATTGTTAGAGTATATTTTATTGATGTCGGTGAAGTCGATACACATCCTTCATTTTTCATTATTTTTCTTTATCGGGACCACATTAGATAACCGGTCTAAGTATTAAACCTCTCGGATGAATCCAGCATCGAGTAGTTTTTTCATCTCCTTATGAATAGTAATCAGTTTTTCAACCGAATAATTCATTCATTTCTGCCAAACGGGTTTATAACCGGGGTCTAAGTCAAACTTATGGACCATTACTCCATTTGATATTCCTAGCATGTTAGCTGGTGTCCAAGCAAAAATGTCAGGATTCTGCCAGAGAAAATTGATAAGTTAGCTTCAGAGGGATTATGGTAGAAAACTTTCTATTTGAATATACTTCTCTAGATCATTGGGATCGAAAGGAATTAAATCAGTAGATTCTCTAGATTAGGTTTGTAACAAGGTAGGCTCATCAGGAAAGTTGAGATCCTTGATTGGTTAGCTGGGGCTGTCTGAGTGATTTGGAATAAGTAACATATCCGCCCAATCATTTGATCACCAAGAACCTCTGCTGCGTCGTACGGAATAAAAAATTTTATTTTTAAATATGGGATCGAGGTTACTGCCCCAAAAGCGGTTAGGCAAAGACGTCCAAGAATGGCATTGTAGACCGATGGAAGGCCCACTATCAAGAAGGAAAGTATCTTGGAGGTAATCGTCAGATAAGTCCCGACATAATTTCAAGCTGGACAACCCCTTGAACGGGTACTAGCTTGTTGTCTAACCTATGCAAGGGTCCCTCAATAGGTTTTATCTGACTTCTTTTTAGATCCAGTTTAAAATACACATCAAGAAAAAGTAAATTTTAAAAATTTTTATTATCAATAAATACTCGTTTTAACTGATGATTTATATCACCATCAGAGATGAGTACTGATACAATCAAAGAATCAGAATAAAGAGAGGATATATGAGTTATATCTTCGTTATTAAAACTAAAAATCTCATCCCTAACTCCTACCATCAACCTCTTATGACCTGTGGTCATACTTGGGCGATCCAGGGTGTTGTTTTGCGCTGATCGCATCGTAACCATGTTAACAATCCCGACTGCCACTAAGTTTCTTAGCTGCTTGGCTTCATCCCCGCCTACTCCTCTGAAAGTCTGTTCAGGTCTTTACAGAAATCGGGTAAGGTGTTTTTTTGGGATTAACTTTTTAATCTCCTTTTGTAGCGTTCGATAATCTTCAACACTGTGACCCCCACACCAGTAATAGTGACAATATTTTGATTAATCTCTTCCATTCAAATTCTTCAATGCCTTTGGCCATTTAAAAAATTTTTTATTTCAAATCTATATCAGGTTGTTGGTGCAACAATTGTTCAAAGGAATCAAGTCTAGGATCTAAACTCCCTTCGTACTATCGGCTTCGTCTTCGGCTGCTTTGTTGGTCCACGATATCCCACGTGGTCTCTATTCTTCCTCTTTTCATTGACCATCCTCTAGCGGAAATGGTCCTTATACTTTAACCGTTTTTCATCGCTGGCCTCTTCAACTACTATGTAAACTTGAGTAATGGCCTTGACCTTTCGGAAGGTCTGCGAGTCCTTATAGGCCAAATCCTTGAAGAAGTTCCCAAGTTTTATGGTTGATATGAAAGCAGTCAATTTTACCTCACTAGTGAGTTTGAGTATCTTCCAGGCCTCAGTCATGAACCGAGTCAGGAATTTCTTTAAACTTTTATTTGGCCTCTACTTGACAATAGTAAGGTGCCATGGTTGTTTTTCTTCCCTCCGATTGGAGGTCAATTGGGTAATGAACTGTCGACCAGATCTTGGAACATCCGAATTGAGTTGGGCTGAAACTGATAGAACTAAGCTTGGGCATCCCCTTTAAGAGTTAAGAAAAAGTACAAAATATTGCAGCATTGTCCAAACCTTAAAAGCTTAGGTGAGTGTAGAAATTGTTTAAATGGTCAATCAGATGAATATTCCCATTGTAAGGATTTAGGGCCGATATTTTAAATTTATGAGGGAGTGGATGTGTACAGATCTTCATCATGAATGGAGATGTCCACCAATCTGTAATTTGTTTTCCGACGTCTCCTCTGAAAACATACTACCATATTTTTTTAACTTTTTCCTCCATTTGAGAAGGGATTGTCATTCACTTCTCATTGAAAAAGATCCTTAATTTTGAGGGGTTCTCTATGATATGAGAGGTTGGACGGCTCACAACATTCAGAGGATGCATATTGTAAGAGACTATACGTTGGTACGAAGGCTCTCTATCATCACGAGAGTAACAAGAATTTTGTCTCGCGGGGCTATCCTCTCAGGTCCTGTAACTTAGACGACCCTCTAAGTGTGTTGAGACCTTATTGCTTGAGGCACTTGGGGTCCCAAGGTCTTCAGGTTGACAGCCCTTCTCGGTGGGGTGTTTCCTTCCTCTTTTTCTTCGCTTGGATGTTACTATATGGGAGGCAGAAAATAGAGCCCTATTCGTCTGCTCGTCAAATCGCGTGCAAATGATTTGAACAACCTTGGAGATGTTGTCCATCCTCATCATGAGTGTATGCACATAGGAGTCGAAATGATCATCTATCTGACTGCCCATAGGAGGCAATTTTCACATGATGTGGCATCTCTGATCGGCACGCTGACTTGTACTCGTGTGTTCACTATGTTGTTCTTTGTAGAAGTGTGGTAGTCAGACTTTTTTGTCATTTTTCATAGACGGTCCCAATGATGCATTCTCGAATCTGGATTATTATACAAATTAAGGAGTTAAGAATTATTTTATACTATCCGATCGATCTAACGTGGGTCCAGTCTCCATATATGATATGAAACTTTATTATATAAAAAAGTAGAATCTTATTTTTTGTTAAAGAAATAATATTCTTATTTTTTAAATACTTATTTTTATCAATTTTTTAAATAATAAATTTAATAATTAATAGGTGTTAGTATTATTAAAAAAATTAAAAATATAATTATCTTTAATATTTTTATTTTTTAAATCTTAATCATTAAAATTTAATTTAATATTCATATTAGAAAAGTAAAATCTTCTAATTCTTAACCAAAAAAAAGTAAGTTAATTGATTGAAAAAATATTAATTGTCACAAAAATATTAACAGTCAAAAATATTAATTGTCAGATATTTAACTCGACTTTCTGACTGTAATATAATGTTAATTATAATTAAAATTAACAAAAAATTAATTTAAATTAGGAAAAAATTACCAATTTTGTCAATATCTAATGGAGGTTTTGTTGTAGTTCTTTTTCTGAAGCCATAAGGTGTCATGTAATAAGTGGGAAAAAAAATTACAACCAATAATTATAATTTTTTTTATTTCTTAATTATATTTTCAAATTTTTATTTTTAATTATAATCTTAAATTTAATATTTTCAAAGAAAAAAACAAATTATATGGAGCATTTTATTTTAATTGTTACATAAAACATCTAAATTATTCTTTGTTTTGTTTTTCGTATTTTAAAATTATTTGACAAGAAATATCTTACCTAATGATTAGAAATATAATTAATTTAACATAATATAAAAATAAATTAATTATTGTTAAAATAATTTAAATATTATTGGGTACAACCTCAAAATGACCGGCCTAATCCAAAATTGAAGTAGGACACAAACTCCAGTGATCTAGATATATACATATAAGATCAATCCAAATAACAGGTTAAGAGGGTATTAAATGAGATATTTAATCAAAATGAACAGTTATGGTTAATTAGGGGGTAATAATACTAATATAAATGACTCGATCTGAAAACGACGAAAATGGTGTCCACATTAAAAGTTAGATAATTTTTAAATTAATTTAAAAGATAATTATACTCCAAAAGTAACGTCTTATATTCACTGTCATAAAATGTCTTCCACATGTGGTAATTTTAGGTTAACCAGTTGATTAAAACTCTAATTTTAAATATAAATCTTCTTAGATCAAGGAGGAGGATTTCAATGGAAGTATCAAGAGAAACTCCAGCAAAAAGTGCATTCGAGCAAACTAAGTCAAATTCTCTTAATTCACACCCATTCCCTTTATTTTTTAATTCATGCTTTCGTTCTACATGTTTTTATTTATTTAAAAAAGACCATTAATTTGAATAACGGATGATATATTAGAGAGTGAGTCTCGTATTTCTTTAACTTCTATTTAATTTGTTATATTATGCAAGATAAGTATTTCGAACCACAAAAATCATACTCCTGCCGTTTGGATCAATTGAAAGATTTATCTAACTCTTTAATTCGTGCAATAATTTAAATTCTTAGAACACATTAAATATAGTTTGAGAGTATCCTTGGACTATTCATTTGATGTGTCTCAATCAAAACATAATAATTTTGTATTCTTATAAGTAAGGCTCTCTTTTAATCAAAAATAAAATAATCTAAAAAAATATTTTTTTTATTTTTCATTATTTTTTACACATAAAATTATATATTTTTATATTTTTTAAATATTTATCACACAAATAAAGATAAGTCAACAAAAATATTATTTTAGTTTAAAAAACGCAAATATCTCTTAAAAGTCATCACAACTAACTATTAATCACAAACACGCCTTAATAACAATTTTCTAGAACAAAGTAATTTGACCGTTGTCATATGACAATATTGCCCTTGCTAACATTCGCAGACCTCTACCGGGCCATCCTCTATTATTAGCTATAAATTGACAGTATTGATAACCAATCGATAATATCTAAAATTATTTTACTATTAGTCATTAAATTCAAGGGACATTATAAATTGAAATTAATTATTTATATAAATAATATTATTTTTATAGTATATTTAATAGAATATAAAATATTTAATATCTTATAATTTTAATAACTAGATAATCTAAAATATTAGAATTAAACTCAAATCGAGTCAACAAAATTAATAATAATTATACAAGATATTGCAGTTAGGTATGTAATCACAAGTTTACGTTTCTAAACTGTTTTTAATATATAATGTTTACTGTTAAATTAATATTGATGCGTACTTGGATCCGACTTTGAACAGATTCGGATTCGTCTGGATTATTTGACCCTGCTCTGTTTACTGAGTTCGAATCCTACACACCACAAAAATGAACAAGAGGTCAGCCTGTCGGCGAGATGTTGTCCCACTGAAAACATTCCGATGCTCAAGTCAGTAAAACCTTCTAAGTAGAGAAGGTAAACTGGAAAGCAAAAGAGGGAGAGAGCGAATTGATCGATCGGGAGTGTTGGCTTGTCAAAAACGTGAATTATTGCTTCCTACTCACAGAGAGCGTGAGGAAGTGGAGTCCCGAAAACGTGGAAACTTCAGAAAACGATTCTCGGAAAGCCGAATGGGGCTCCAGGAATCCGGAGGCCTTTGGTGGGATTGGAGGACGAAAGCTTGAATAAAGAGGAAGAGATGGTGGGTTCCTGTCCGATACTTTGTAAGCATTCGTGGGCGTTGTGTCAATCAGAGCTTGCATTGTCTGAGTAAGAGTTTGCCTTGTGTGGATTAGTGTATGCATACCCTGAGTGAGAGGTTTAAGGTTTACTTAAAGGGTGGTAGGGTGATCTTCTTTGGTTGGAATGCGTTGATCCCTACGTTATTCTAATTGGCCTTCCTTCCACAGACGGCGCCAGTTGCCAACCTGGCTGAGATTGATTCTTTCCACGACGGTCAGCGGCTTTTCAAGTTGCCCACCTTCCTTCTGTGTATTTTACCGTTGGAGAGCCCCAGTTGGCAGGAGATTGGAAAAATCCGGCACATTCTTTATGGGAAGGGCGTTTATTTTGTCAATGTCTTTTTTGAATGGTTGGTGAGATCGTGGAAGGTGCTAAAAGAGCCGTTACTGCTTGTTTGTTGGATCGTGAGCTCAAGTGGGCCAGGTCCGTAAAAAGCCTTTTTGGGCGTGCCGCTATAGTACATCCGGTCAACGCTCAAATTGACCGTCTGTACGTGAGTTGGCCGTCTGTTGAGGTGCGGATGGTCAACGCTGGCGTTACATTGACTATCTTGGGCCTTTCAGAATTTGGGCCTGCGTCTCCTGTTGGGTCGTTTTTAAGTTGATCGTTCGATGGCCCCGTTTTGGGCCTCTCCGACACCTTGCCACCGCCCATATTTTGGCGACCCATCACTAGTCCTCCCTATCGGTGGCCAGAATTCTAACCTCCGATATGTTCATGATGGGATGCCCGTCACTGCCCTTCGTCGTTTGAGGATCCCGGATGATTCTATGAAAGGTGGAGAGGGAAGTTGGCCGAATCACACCGTTTGGGTCGATTCCGAAAAAGAATATCGATCAAAATCACACCACCGTCTTTGGTCGGTTCTCCAAAGAATATCGACCGAAGCTGTTGACCGTCTTTGGTCAGTTCCGGAAGGTTTTCTGCGAGCCCTGGTTGACGCGTGGCCATCAGCCGGCTTGCAGGCCAAAAGTAGACACACATTTTTTTTTGGTTGGGCGGATATTCGGGCCATTAATGCGTTGAAAATTTGCCTTTTGAAGGGCTAAACAGGGAGACGACACGTGACAGGACTGACGGCGTCCTTTCTGAGGGGTTTTAAGGCGTTTTTCCGTTCAAATTTCCCTCCACGCTTTGAAATTCTTCTACGCCTCCTTGCTTCGTCTATTTCATATTCGACTTTCCTTCTCTAAGAAACCCTAGCCCTTTCTGCAAGCCATGGCCTCTGTCGCCGACGTCGCCGACATCGTCTCCGTCCTTAGAGAGGGTGACGTAAAAACGTTATGCGTTGAGTTCAATATCCCGAAGGATATTGCATGGAGGGTCCCAAGCAAAGACGACAAAGCTTTCTCTCCACCGACAGGGCACATCATGATATATGAGGCCCACCTGAGGAGCGACCTCCGTCTTCCTCTGCCAGATGACTTGCTGTCCGTCCTACAAGCCCTACGAGTCTCAATCTCTCAATTTCATGTCAACGCCGTACGGTATATCTGTACCATCTATATTTTCCTTCATAAACATTCTAAGAGGTTGAGGATGCCGATGGTAAAGGGGCTTTTCAAAATAAACCAGGGAGACGAATGGACATCGCTCGTCTCCCGTTCTGGTCTAAAAATAAACATGGTCATTTACGACTTGCTCAAGAACTGGAAGAACCGATTCTTTTTCGTAAGCGTGGGGGCGACCTAGCCCCTTGCAAAGGATTGAGGCTAGGTGTCAGAGGTGTATACTGGGACACCATTTGTGACAGAGACGGTGTCCTTAGAGTGGTTAACCAAGCTGATCAAAGACCACCTCACTGACTTTAAGAGGGACTTCTTGGTCTCTAGGGCAGAGACCAAGAAGGTGAACTGGGGACCGCCTTCCCCGGTTCAAAAGCCCATGCCGCCGGTGAGGATGATGCGGCCAGAGGACTCCAAAGGTCTGCTCATCCGTATCCGCCCCACAGATGAAGGTTTCATTGGCCCGTTGCCTAAGAAGGTGTTGGAAACGCCTTCCTTGTCATCGTCTTGCCCCGATTACGTCGCCACTGGGATCTGCAGCGGCCCCGGCAGTACCATGGGCATGGAAGGGACCTTCAAAGACCTGCCGGTGGCCATGGGAGAAAATATCATCTTGGCGCAGCCCACGCTGCAGGTGGCTCCTCGAGCGGTGCAGACAGAGTCCTTCACGGAGCCCGCCTGTGAGCTAGTGGTGGAGGCACAGGAGCCATCCGTTGGCTCTCTAGTCGTGCAGACTCCTATTGTGGAGCCAGTGGTGGAGTTTGATCCTCTGGCAGTTGGTGCGGAGGCTGTTGTCGGAGAGCCTGCGGTTGCTATGGACGATATTGATGAAAGGCTGTTGGATGAGATCCTGGAGGAAGCTGCCACCAGCTCGGCTAGAGAGGACGTCGCTCCTGGTCCACCGCCGCCTGGGTCAGGTCAGGAGGCTAGGCGCGAGAGGCCCGTGAGGAGAGTTTGGGAGGTATGATTCTTGGTGATGGCTTCCGCGTACTTTCTCCTTTTCCAGATTTCTAACTTGTTCTCTGTTTGTCTTTTGTGCAGTCGAGGAAGCTGGCTGCCGCCATCATCAAGGCGGTGGAGCAGCGTGATATCAACTATTATTCTTGATGGGTACAGTTATAGTAGGCCAGTCCAAGACCAAGGCTCGTAGGCCGATGCAGACGCCCAATAGATGGCAGTCCTTTACTTTGCAACATGGGAATGCCGCCTCGAGACGGACGGCTTGGGTGGATGGGCCCAAGCCCAGTATGTCAGACTAGAATCGGGCAGAGAGACCCACCCCGCGGTATTCTCCTAGATCGCATGCCAGTTGCACACAGTTCCGTAGGGAATCTTTTCAAAATCGCACCAATCTCAATGGATATCACCAAGATATTTCTTAGATTTGCCCATCTCCGAAAATGGTAACTGAAGCCGACGAGATCCTGTGCGGGATTATTAGTCACCCCATATGGCAAGAAGGATCCTGCGAATCACTTCTCGGAGGACGCGATCACACTACGATTTTCACGGTCCTCTCAAAAAAGGAAACAATCCCCACGGGCAAGTAGCAGTTACCATAAGCGGTGCCCTCAATCATTGAGCCAGTTTAGCCTGTCGAGCTGTCCCCAACCATTAAAGATAACGGAGACTCAACTGCCTTTCCAACTTATAAATATCCTTCGCTACAGTGTATCCAATCAATGTTTGAGTTGACCGTCTGTATGCCAGTTAACCGTCTGCTGAGGTGCGGACGGTCAACGTTGGCATTGACTGTCTTGAACCTTTCAAGATTTGGGTCTGCATCTCTTATTGTGCCATTTTTAAGTTGGCTGTTCAGTAGGTCGTTTTGGGCTTCCGTTGATCTTGGACTAACTCATATTCCGGCATACCTATTAAATGTATTAAAATGGGGCAGAAATCTTTAGCCAAAAAAGGAAAATTGGAGAAGGTAATATGAAATGTTAAATAGGGGCAAATTGGGAAAGAAATCCATTACCATTGAGTTTAACGTATACTCTTGCAAACTCAACATTTTCTTGGGATTCTTTCCTCGTCAGATTTTCAGAGCACCTTACCAGTAACATGATGAAAGCACCCGGAAATCACTTTGCTAAACCCTGACGACCACCACATCATCACTTACCACAACCTAAACGCCCCCGCCACCGTCAGTCATCTCCATTAATTAACTTCTAATCAACCACGACCTCCCATCCTCACTTAACCCCTCCCCCCCACCCAAAAACAGAAGGGACCTCTCATCCTCCCAAAAGGAAGGATGGGTTCTCTTGTTTCTTTTCAAGACCTCAATCTGCTTCCTGATCCACCTTCCTCTTCCACCATAGCCGCCGCCCCTACCACCACCCCTCTCATACGACCCAAAATCGAGCCCAAGGTCGAGCCTTTCGACGAACCCATGACCCAAATCCAAACCCACCAGCTGGAACCCGAAAATCCACGCCTCAGTTTGCTTCGCAGTTCCCCAACGACGTCGTTTCCGGACTCAAACGACCTGAATTCTGTCGCTGAAGAACCAGCTGCCTCTTCCAAAGAAAATCTCTACTCCGAATTCTTCCGAATTACTGAAATGTTCCGGTCTGCGTTTGCCCAAAGAATGCAGAAATACGGAGACGTCGACGTTTTGGATCCCAATTCTGGCGCAATCGTCCCCGTTCCAGACCAGCGTCAGCTCGTGGTCTCCCCACGCCGCTACAAGAAGCGCTCCTCGGAGCTCGTCCGGGTAACCAATTTATGCATTGAAGATCAGAGGTACTTCCGCAACGTGGTAAGGCGTACCCGTATGCTATATGACGCGTTGCGTATTTTTTCCATGATGGACGAAGACAAACGGCACGGAATCGGGATGGGAAGGAAAATGCGCGGTGATTTGAAGGCGGCAGCGCTCCTAAGGAGCCGTGGTTTTTGGATGAATCGCGATAAACGGATAGTGGGCTCCATTCCTGGGGTTTACATTGGAGATTTGTTCTTATTTAGGATGGAATTGTGTGTGGTTGGATTGCACGGACAAGTTCAGGCCGGTATCGATTACCTTCCCTCGAGCCAGAGCTCAAATGGGGAGCCAATTGCCACGAGCATTATTGTATCGGGTGGATATGAGGACGATGAGGACTCTGGGGATGTTTTAATCTACACAGGTCATGGTGGGCAGGGTAAATTCAGCGGGGAACGTTGCCACCAGAAGCTTGAAGGAGGTAACTTAGCATTAGAGAGGAGTATGCATTATGGGATTGAGCTTAGAGTAATTAGAGGTATCAAACATGAGGGTAGTCTTACTACTAAAGTTTATGTTTATGATGGTTTATACAGAATTGTTGAGTCTTGGTTTGATGTGGGTAGGTCTGGTTTTGGTGTCTATAAGTATAGGCTACTAAGAATTGAGGGCCAGCCTGAAATGGGTAGCGCCATTATGAGGTTCACCACGACCCTTAAGACTAGGCCGTTGCAAGCTAGGCCGATGGGTTACTTGAGCCTCGACATTTCCATGAAGAAAGAAAATGTGCCGATATTTCTTTATAACGACATCGATTCTGATCACGATCCTATGTACTACGACTATCTCCCGAGAACAGTCTTCCCAGCTTTCATATATCATGCTGCTGGTAATAACACGGGGTGTGATTGTCTATCTGGTTGCGATGATGGATGTGTGTGTGCCCAAAAGAATGGGGGTGAAATTGCTTATGATAGCAGTGGATTTCTCTTGAGAGGGAAGCCGTTAATCTTTGAATGTGGTGCCAAATGTCGTTGCCCTCAGAATTGTCGAAACCGTGTGACCCAGAAAGGGCTGAAGAACAGGTTGGAAGTGTTTAGGTCGAGGGAAACAGGGTGGGGTGTTCGAACTTTGGACGTGATACATGCCGGCACTTTTATTTGTGAATATGCTGGCGTTGTGCTTACGAGGGAGCAAGCACAGATATGCAGCATGAATGGAGACAGTTTGATATATCCGAGCCGGTTTACCGAGAGATGGAAAGAATGGGGGGATTTGTCTCAAGTATATCAAGAATATGTGAGTCCAACATATCCCTTAATTCCTCCACTTGATTTTGCCATGGACGTGTCAAGAATGAGGAATGTTGCTTGCTATATAAGTCACAGTACAAGTCCTAATGTGCTAGTACAATTTGTGCTATATGATCATAGCAACATGATGTTTCCTCACCTGATGCTCTTCGCAATAGAGAACATTCCTCCTATGAGGGAGCTCAGCCTTGATTATGGAGTAGCTGATGAGTACACTGGGAAACTATCTATCTGCAACTAATTTGGCATTCGAACAGTTGTTACCATTTTGTATGTCGCCCGGTCGAGTGATTTCAGGATGTAATGTAGAAAAGGTAAAATCTTGGTTACTTCTATGAGTTCAATTATTACCTACGTTGATGCATCCACATTTCATTTCTCTTCTTTAATATTTGGACTTAATGTGAATTTTCGTTTTCTGTATTAGCTTATAGTTCATATTAGCTGGCTACAGTTTTGTTGCTATTTGTACAGCAGTTATTCGATTTTGTCTTTGTGGAATGGGATGGAGCAATAGCAGTCTTCTGTCACATGGGTTTGGACTTTGGATGGGTCTCCTTATGTCATGGTGGGACCGAAACATGATATTTATCGCGTTATTTGCTTTCTGGATTCTGAATGTTTATTTTTTGAGGATTTAGTTGCACATTACTGTTTTTGTTCTAGTACTTGTGATTGATTGTGTGTTTCTTATTATTTGAGCCGAGGTTTATTTGTGATATGTTACCTCAATTATGCTCTTTGAATATTCCTATTGGAGGTATCATGTAAATAAAATGTACTATAATAAATTTAAAGTCATCCTGACCTTTGCTCAAACCTCACATATAGCGGGGGCTTTACACACATCAGGCTGCCTTCTAATCACAGTCAGATTGTTTCTTCTGGTATCTTTCTGTGTTTAACTCCAGTTGAAATGTATTGGGCGTGGTGGGAATGTTTGTGGAATAATCAAATGCTGGTGACATATATGTAGACATGACGGTGGCTTGTAAAATTGTTTCTTTGGTTTATTTCCTTGATTTTCAGGTTTATCAAATTGAACATAGCCTGGAGTTCAGGTGTCAATGAGAGAGAGATTTTGACATTTTGGTTTGAAATCTTCCCAGTTATATCATGTCAAGCATATTTTTAGCTAGTTTGGTACTCAATCTTGGAAAATAAATTTGGTACTTAAGCATTATTTGGGCTCAGATGTCTGTATGAGAATCCAAGCTTCTGCTGAAGTAAAATTGATACAGCTTGATTGGTAGTCAAGTGCTTCTTCTAGCTTGTTGTGTTATACAAAAACAAGCCGTAACTTGTATCTTCTTGCGGATCATGAGTGTTATGTTGTGGTTTGTACTTCTGGGATTGAAGGGGGGTGTGTTTTAGACACATGGTGAAATGAGTGCATTTTGTTTAAAGGAGAGCATTTTACCGTTGTTTTAACAGTTGTCTTTTTAGTGTGATTTAAGTAGAATGCCCTTTCCTATTTGATCATTCTGGCTTTGGCATCTTAGTGACTTGAGTTCATTTGGTGTTGAACATATTGCATGTGTACCTCATATTTGACCATGTAATATAATCTTACTAAACAAGGCTTGCATTTTGAAGTAACAGGAAATGAATATGAAGCCATAGAAGAAACATAAAGATCATTTACTAAACTAATCCTACAGAAAACATTTGTCACAAAGGCTTTTCTGTTGATCGCTATCGAGCTTATGAAGAACTATGATCTGCCTAGTATTCTACCTTTCTATGTGATAGGCTGTGACCAAAGAATTTGAGAACTTCAATAGAAGTTTATGTTATGAGACTGAAAGTTCAAACTGGCAGCTTTCTAATTCTTGCTGAACATGATATGTATTGCCCCCTTTCATTACAAGAGAAAGGTGATTCTCTCTCTCTCTTTTTTTTTTCCCTGTCTTTTACTATTTTAAGATAAGAATCATTTAAGGCGACAAGGAACCCGTGTTTCCTAAAAAAAACTTCATGTTCACCATATTCAATTATACATTCTGTGTGCAGTCCTCATGATTTTTTGTGCAAGACTCAATGTCTCACATTGAAATGAATTCCTTGACCACCATAGTTCTAGATCACAGTGTTGCAGTCACGACCCATATTGTTTGTATATCGCAACTATGATTGGTTAGCAAAAAATTATAAAATTAACCTTAAGGCATAGAAATGGACGAATTTAAGTAATAGGAAACAATTCCAAAATATCTAATGAATTTTGATGATATTTTTTAATAATTTAGAATATGTATTATCATTCATTGTTGTTTTTAAGTATTTTTAATTAAACATTTAAGTGTGACTTAGCTAATCATTTTGTGTGATAATTTTTTATGTATGAATATGCCACATAATATATAATAAAAATTGTGTCATACAAATAATAACTAACATAATAGGAGCATACATGATATTTTTTTCGTGATTATTAATTAATCACTATCTAAGCCGTCTCAGTCTGCCTTGGTTAATAAGGCTTGGAATTGATGTAGGACCTGATTCAGTATAAATATCCTATCAGGCTAAAAATCCAAGTTACAATTGTGAAACTTGTAATTATGGTGTCAGTTTAGGACCATGGCCAAATATCTTATTGAACCAATCTCTTGCAATGTTGGTGTAGGGGTTCAGATGTGCAGAACTTTGCTTTTACACTGTAGAAATGTTGTTTCTATGATTTGAATATGTGACTTCCAAATCAAAATTGTGATACCTTCCAGGTCAGTTGTTAAGTTCTGCAGAGAAAAGTCATTAGTGATAACGATTTATGCTAGCATCTTGTTGGGGTTCTCTATCAAACAGAGATACCTTGGTTTTGAAATCTTTTGATCTTAAAAATTGATCTTTTGATCTTATTTTAGTTACTGATGGATTTGTTTGATTGCCTTTTGTGGCCTTTAAAGTTCATAGCAATTAGTGATGTGCCGGTATAGAGCTCTCATTGTGTGTGTGTCGGGAAATTCTGTTGGTCATCATGGCAATTATTGTTTCAAATTCCAATTTGAAAGGCCTTATCATGGATCAAGATTGCAGTCTTGAGGTTGTGAAGATACCAAAAGTTGAAGACTATTGTTTTTAGCTAGTTTATATTCTGCATGATTGGCTTCTGTGGACAGAGCAATGCTTGGTGTTGGGCAGGAAAGTTTGGTATTCTATCAATGGTATTTGTTTAAATTCCATGTCTGTTAAAGGAGTTCAGATATAATGGCGTAGCCTAGAGGCTCTGCATTGTGGGATCGGGCAGATTGATCTCTGCTTTGTAAAGAGGTTGCATCTGTGACCCCAAACTAGTGATTTCTCATTCCAGAGCAACATTTCCGGTGCTCTGGGGTTGCTCTTCAAGGAGGAAGTTCTGGCATTTTCTTGGTATAGTATCATAGACTTGTTGATCAAGTGGTCTTGCATTTAATTCCCGGAATACCTACTTTCTTACGGCTATTTCTCAACACATGGTATGGACTGTTCCTGTGCTTGATTCACAAAACTATTCTTGAGCCTTCATCCAATAATTTAAGCTTTTGGATCTGTTGGTTTTCGACACTGTCTTTTTGAGCATCATGGGGTCATGTGTTCTATCGGTAGCTTGGAATTAAACATCAGCCTATATATATGGTTATTGGCCCTCACTACTGATATTTTCCAATACTAAGATATATTTGCCGATATTAAAAATTTTGGATGATATATTGGGTATTAATCGATAAATCAGCTGATGTTTGCCTCAAACTTTGATTGCCTTTTTTTTTTCCCCCCAATACAGATTAGACCAAACTATTACTGGTATTTTCATTTATGATATGTAGCCATAGCCATACTACTGTAACTCCACGTTTATACTTCCTGAGTCGATATGTTTATGAAATGTGGGCTCATTGCTGAATTTTCATTGATGCAGATGAAATCAGACTTTCACAATGGCATCCGAGTTACCATTTTGCCACAATTTTCCTTTTTGGAACGAGTGCCAATACCCTATCTCCTGAATCGGTTCATTGGATCACCTTTTGGCCTCTCTGCTATTGGTTCACTGTGATGCTGTGACCCATCAAATCCTCAGTGACCTAGGCATCTTTGAAACAGCAAAAAAACCAGAAAATCAAAAACAAGAATTATGAATCGGGGCATGATCTCTTTCCCAATCTCAGCCAGGACTGCCACCTCTCAACTATACCAGTATTCGTTGTATAATTTTGAACCCATCCGGTGAAGAATCCGTGAACTTGTCGCCCCACTTCGACACTAAAAATGGCTGTTTGATCGTCTGATTTTGTACATAAGATGTTCAAATTTGGATTTAGAGCTCTCTGTACAGGAATTCTATGCATGCTTGTGGGAGGATTAAATCAGAACTGCTGCTGTTTGCATCCCCTCCTCCCCCAAAACCCTGCTGCTTTGGTGGATGTGAGCTGTTCGTGAGTCTCTCGGTTGATAGGACATTTTGGAAGAGAGAAACTGTTTAAAATACTTTGTAAAAAAAATAAATCATTTAATAATTTTAAAAACGACAAATTATTCATTGGGCGTATTATATTTTGATATATAAAATTTTGGGGGAAACAAATTTTGCTGGCAACAAAAAAATTGAAAATCAGACAATTTTCTGGACCATTTTCTTGTGTGTGTGTGTGTATATGTTGTTTATTATTTAACACAAATTCTCTCTCGTTCTCTGCGTTGGATATAGATTTGACGGGGTAATTTAATCAATTAGTACAACGAGTCTATAAATAGTGTCAAGCAATGCTTGCCCAACTCGATGATTATCAATGATACATGAAATCATGAAACTCCCCAGATCTTTATACTTGGGCGGTGTTTTAAATTATAAGATAGAATTTACCTGCTCCATTAAAAAGGGTATTTTCTTAATATTTAATCTTCTCTTTACTGTGCACAAATCCTTTAAAAATTTAGCATGTGAAGGAATATGTTTGATAGCATCAAGAATGAGAATATTAATCTTGACTTGTTTAAAAGCCTAATAAATTTTGGAGTTCAACATTTTGTTCTTAGATTTTTTAAGCCGATGAGGAAATGGTGCATTCGGAATATATCCCCTTTCTTTCTCCTTATGCTTCAAAAATTCGCCACTAAGTTCTACCATATTTTTTTTTCTGACAATGTTGGGAGAAGAGAAAACATTAATCAGATCACTAGGCCCAAGTTTAAATAACATAATTCTGCCTTGATCTAATTTTAATCAAAATAAATTGAAATTAGATGAAAGATTAAGTGATTAAGTAGTTAAATTGCTGTAGAAAAAGTTGGGCCATAGGCTTAAAAGGCAGGATATCTGAACGACAAATTAAGTGGCTAATTTGAATAGTTAATCAAATCAAATGGTTAATCTAATTGAGTAGTTTATATACTTTATAGGAAATTTAGGCAATGATATTTTGACTAATGTCAACTATTTATCATAATCGGCTAAACTATCTTCAGAAAACTCACGATCAAAATGTGCAATGGATTGTTAAACTAATAAGTTATCTATTAAACTAACTGATTAAATTGTAAATGGTTATTTCTTTTTATGAAATTATTATCAATTAATGATATTGTTATAAATATTTCAGTTTCCCCTCAAAAAGGAAACAAACTCCAAACATTAAACACAGAAAAAAAAACCGTAAGGTAAGAATCACACAAAATTATTTTAATGATATTTTTTTAATTAAATTGATAAATTTTTATATTAATTGAGATTTTGAGTAAAAAATTAAGTATAAAACCAAAATAAGTTAGGTCAAGTAACATTTAACATACACCTAACATATATATAAACACACGTATGTTTAGCCCGGTCGCATGATTCTACCGTATGGATTAGGGAGCTTCGTAGAGGTCCATAGCATGCGGCGACGTCGATTGAAGGGTCCGGTCTCGTCTCATGAATCCTGACCGCATAACACAAACAACAAAACAAGAGTCGAGGGTCCTGCGATTTTTCACTGGCGCTAATTCGACAAAGTCAATGAATCTCGCTGAACGATCGGAAATGACGACGCTAAGGCGGTGCGTGGATGCATCTTTCTGAAACGTAAGAGATGCTCGTGTGGTGATATGGAAAATGTAGTGAGTGTGGTGGAAGGCTCGGCTTCCTTGGTCTTACCGTAATGGGCGGCCGACTTTCAGTAGTCGGGTTGGACGCGGGATGAATAATCGTGACTTCAACTCTGCACGGTGGAGAAGCTTTATCCTCGCTTTCGGTTTGTCCCCTTATTGAGGTTAAGTGGAAAGAAGAGGTTTCGGAGAATTTGGTTGAGTTTGATTTAGGATCGAGACTGTTCGGTAGAATGTATTTAAGAGACGAAGAGGAAGATCCTTTTCCTCTGGCAAGGCGAGGAGCTCTTATATGCCTCTCCCCGTGGACTTCGCGCCCAAACGCTGGGCCATGAGAGCTACTGGCGCTACTCTTCACTGTGTGGACCATGATTCGTGGCTTGTCCTTTGCCGTGGATGGCACGCTCGAAGGCTGACGGCCATCTTTGATTTCACGGCCAAGGATTGGTTGGGCTGTCTGACGGCATGAGCGTTGGCGCTACATCCAGCGGCCACCTATCGGCCATCCTTTCCGCTTTTACACTGTTTCGGCCTGGCCGATTCAATGCGTTGCGGGGTTATTTGTTACCACAAGATGCTGTTCGTTGTTTTCTACCATTAGGCTGGGCTGACTGTCTCATGTGGGCTTTTGGACTTTGCAGTTCTTCAATGGGTCACGAATCCTTTTCTTAGCAATCGGCACTTTTCAAGTATATGGGACCCAACAACATGTAAGGCAAAATATGTGCCTGAGCATGCTCGAGTGTCACACGTGTATAATTAGACTAGAATTTTGACATTAGATATACGTTGAATAATACTCATCCGTGGTCTAGATTTCTCCTCAATCCTAATATTATCTTACTAATACACATGCGCCAACTTTCTATAAATAGGCCAATTAGTTGATTTTGTCTTATTTTGCACGTGAGATTTGAGAGATGAACGAGAAATAGAAGAGAAAAAGAGAAAAAAGAAGAGAGAAAAGAAGAAGATAAAATTAGAGAGAAATCAGGCAATATCTTGATAAAATCAAGTGAAAACTGGTATACTCAAACCTTTTATTCATTTGTTATCAATCTTTTTTTATAATTTTTAAGTATTTTTTATTTTAAATATTTTTATGTGTTATTTTTATACTTAAATTATTTTAGACTTTATATATGTAAAACTTACTCTTATTTCATGAAATTTTATTAATTACGTATCTTAAATTTTTGCACATTATTTTTGAGCACATAAATTATATATAAATATTATTACATATTATATTTCATACTTATATTTTTATATGTTATTATTTCTATAACTTTGTTCCTACGTGTTTTTTAATTGTAAGAAAATGATAAAATGATATAAATTATGTTGATTTCTTTCAATGTTATGCAAAATGTCTTTTGAATGTCTTCAAATTATATAAATAAGTTCATGCATGTCAGTTATTGTTACTTTATTATTTTTGTATATCATATATTTAAAAGTAAAACTGATAAAAACTCTACTTTAACCCTAATAAAATAAATTAGTTTCTCATGTATAAGAAAATTAATAAATATTTATATTTTTATAAAGTTTTTAATTTTAACACAAATAAGGATTATTATAGAAATTTAACGAAATATATTTAAATATTTTATAATATATTATTAATAAATTAAAGGTCTAATTTAACATTTATGGGTCAAAAAGTAACTTTTGACTTCGATTATATGAAATAATATATAATCGATTCACCTATTTGTCATAAATAATAACGTATGGCCTTTGAATATGTAAAAATAATTATAATTTAAATTTTTATATTTACCAATTTTTTGGTGAAGATACCGTCGATCATTAATCCCTTACACGATAATATGATTTTCATATATTTCATGTTTTATACTTATTTATTCGACTTTGATATGATTTATATATTTTTACAATTTTAGTGTATTTAATCATTAGTATACGATTTTTTTATACTTTACCAAAAATTAATATTATCGACATTTTAGATTTAGATCATAGTATTATCTTTAATATGTGTCGTTTGGTATATGTTTACATACGAAGCTATACATACCTTACTAATTATTACATTTATTCTTATAATTTTTTTATTAACATTTCAAATTAGCTGCTCGATAACTTGCAAGAGATTTAGGAGCATGAGAAAATTTCGAGCGATTAGTTATAAGATGTTTTAACTGTATTTTAATAATTTCAACTAACAGTAGATGTTTTCAATTTTTAGATAAATGTGGCATATGGCCACCAGCTATTGATGTTAATAATACTAATGTTACTATTAATTCAGTAATTTTAAGACTTTAAAGTTTGATATTCTGATTTTGGATTAGTATATTTTTAACTTATTGATGTTTGAAGTCAATAGTAGTTAAATTTTAGAGCCACTTTTTAGTGTATTTTTAAGATCATGTGAGTAATTATTATATTATTATTTAGGTCATTTAATGATATATGATATACACCCTAATTTATAATTTGAATTTAAGTTAATTAAATATATCTATTGAATTTTTTATATTAATTTAAAATCAAGTTTAAGTAATTACAGATAATTGATTAGATTAATTTTGATCCTAAATTAGGGACATGACAAAAGTCCAATAATATATTTATTCTTCCCATTCCACATAATAAGAAGTCAAGTCCTCCATCCTTTTCTCTTTCGGTTTTTTTTTTTATTTTCTTTCATATTCTAAATTTTTTAAGAAATTTATTAATTTTAGTATCAAATAATAAATAAAAAAATAATTTTTATATTCTCTAAACTCTTATTTATTATTATAATATACAGAAATGTAAATAAAAAATTTAATAATTTAATCCATATTTATTTAAATTGTAATTTAAATTTTAGATATCCATTAATATATGTATATATATATATTTTTTGTCTGGGTTAACAAGACAACATTAATCTTTAAATGCAGCAAAGAGTTTTCCCAATACATTTCTTTCATTTAATTTTTGTTCGCATGACCTAAAAAACTATTAGGAAAAACAAAGGAACTACGTGGGCGGCAGGATTCGAACCTGCGCGGGCAGAGCCCACATGATTTCTAGTCATGCCCGATAACCACTCCGGCACGCCCACACACACAACGCTTTTGAAATATAATTTTATATATATTAATCATCAGTATAGTTTCCCTATCTCATATAAACAGTTCTTTTGATCAATTTGAATGAAAAATTCACTAATTTAATTGAGATAAATTATCTGATATTAATTAAATAAAAATGTGAACTTCATCTTATAAATGAAAAAGACTTATTTTTTTATTTAAAATACATTTTTTATGATATAGAATAAGGCTAGAGGCTGAATGTGTCCCACGACTTTATCTAAAGTGAATAGTATCTGAAGTGCAGACAAATCTAACCTCGAAACTTAATAAACTCTCGTGTTTATTAAAATTTTGGATTTTTTTTGGTAGTTTATTATTTTCTTTTATTTTTTTTTCAAAATTTTTTGTCTGTGCATTTTAGTTTTGTGATGGAATTTGGCTTCTAAAGACATTCATTTGCGTGTTCTTTTTCTTCTGTGAATTTTAACGATTGACACTGCCAACATTAAGCCCATAGAGAAAATTGTATAATAAGAAAACGGATATTCATAGAAATAAGTGTATATTACATTGAATTAATTAATTAATTATAAAAGGATATTTATATATATTATTTTGCAATTAAATTTTTAGATTTTTAATCATCTCATATATGTTGAAAAGTAATCTATAATTACTCGTGGATAATCTAAAGGTCATGAATTATCATTTACTCAAGAAATTTTGTGGCACAAGTAGTTGTCAAAATTAGAGAGGCTACATCTCTTAATAAGATAAAACTAATTTTTCTACTAATCTAAATCGTTAATTTTTAAATAAATAATTATAATTTAATTATTTTTTAAAATATAAAAAAAATTAGCTATTAAATTATAACCATTTATTTTAAATTCGGTGATTGAGATGTAAAAATAAAATAACTCTATCTCTTAAAAAGATAAAATCACTCCCAACCTAATAGCAGTCATGGGCAATTGGAAAGCAATTTGGTATCCCTTCGATATATTGTCAGTTATTTTAGAATTACTAGGAATATGTTCATTCAGTCCCCTTTTCCTCTTCTATATATGGTAATACATTTTCTTTAAAAGAGATAAGAACAAACACTAAGTTAAAAAAAAAAAAATTCTCTCTACCAAATTTTGCCCCTAACAAATTTGGTATTTGAGATATGTTAACAAAAACGACGCCGTTGTTTCTCAGTAATTTGAACATCTCGACTTTCGGCTCCCTACCTCCTCAAGCAGCATGTCAACTTCTGATTAGATAACAAACCCATTTCTCCAATATACTGCATGGCTTACACAAACATAATTTTTCAATATACAATAAGTTATATTTTAATTTTTAATGAAGAATATTATGGTTATTGGAGCTCTCAAATTAAAATAATTTTTATGTCGTAAGAGTTGTGGGATATTGTTTAAACCAGATATAAAGAATGACTGCATGCTGAGAGCAATGTAGCTTTGACCAATGAGATGAAAAACAAATATAAGGAGAACGCAAATTGGAATGCTACAGCATTGAAATTAATTTAATAAGGTGTGAGAATATCTATATATTTTAAAATTTTTGATATTAAAAAGGCCAAAGATATAATATTTTGGTATTTTGACTTGAATTATATAGTTATAGACTTATTATATTAATAAATAATATCATGTATTGATATCAATAATAGGTATTAAATAATAAATAATAAATAAAATAATAATAATAATAATAATAATAATAAAAATAATAATAGATATTAGTAAATATTAATAATAATTAGAAATGAATAATAGCATTAATAATAAATATAATAATAATTTTATATAATAATAATAATAATAATAATAATAATGATAATAATAATAATATTATTATGATATTAAAACCCTGCGACCTCACCCCCTTCACGATTCTTCTTCGTCTCCTTTCCCAAACAAACCCTCGACTCTCTCTCCTTCAATCTCGCATTTTCTTTTTCTCTCACCTCTGAATCTCTCAAAGCTTCCCAAACAAACCCTACTCTGTCCTCTCTCTCTACATCACTCCGCAACAACCCTAACCATCCACAAGCCGTTCCTTTTTACATGGCCGACCGGAGGTTCTCTCTTAACGGTGGATTTGTTACACAACAAACTTTGCCTCCATTTTCATGCTCTCAATTTTCTCTATATATGCAAGCCTCCTAGCTCATTTTCCGGCATTCCTTTGAAAGAGAAAGAGAGAGAAAGTATAGAGGAATCTAAGTAGGAGGCGCCGGGTCTACTATCGTTGCTATCGACTACTTCTATCGTTGCCGATGCGGTGGTTGGGAGAGCTGTGGATGGACGTTGCGATGAGGTGCCTTTGACACTTCTCCATGGCTGAGTTGATGCTCTGATTTTGGATACGGAAATTAAAATCAGGGTTTCGTGCTCTGTTGGGCGTTCGGCTGTTGATCTGGGCTGCTGCTGCGAAACTCATTCTTTCCGCTAGTTGTTGCTGTCGTTGAAGCTGATGCTATCAATTTGCTGGAGCCACCGCCGTCGCTATTCCTCGTCGTTGCTACAGTAATCGTTCCAAATTAGGCAAGCGAATCCCCATACTTTCACTATCTTCTCTGATTGCACGTAAATCTTTCTTATTTTAATATCAATCTACTCCTCTCTCAGATTTCATTGTATTTCATCCAATTCTGTTAAATCTGTGAAGTAAAAATTAATTAAAAATTGGAAACAGAAACAGAGCTCCATTCTCTGTTTTTTTCAACGTCCGGCAGTTTCGATAAATGGACAAAAGTAAGGACTGGTTTGGGACTCGGGTGTCTAAACGGAAAGGTTAGGAGTCCTCGGGTGGGTATGACATGTACACGTATAAATATATGATGAGTGTAATTGTATATATTTACTATTATAATGTACGTTTGTCTATATGTACGCATATGTAGTAGGGTACGTGTATATAAATAAGTATATTACAGTGTATATTGAGATGTGTATGAGTGATTGCTCGAAGAGGATCTGTTTATTACCTTGCTGAATAAATATATAGGTGAAATTCTGGAGTTGGTTGTTTATGGACGAGTGTATAATGATATGTCTGGATACACGAAATTGTCAGATGTGAGTAAATATAAATATATATATATATACACACACACACGAGGCCGGAGTTTATACGTTTAATTATATATTAGTGTGTGATGTTCAATTGTGGGTATTTTCACAGGTGAGTATGCGTTTTAGTTTGTTTAATGGTGTGTGTCTGTATATGTGTATCTGGCAAATATAGTCCGCAATGGCAGATATAGTCCGCAAGTGTGTGCTGCTGCTGTGTGTGTAGCCATGTGTGTATGTAGGTGTAAACTGCCAGTATGGTGGGTGTACTGGCAGTGGATGCATGCTGGCGTATATATATATATAAATGGTGTATGGTGGACTATAGAATAAATTAAGGATATTATGAAACATGGTTTAGATATTACGTAAATAGCCTGGTTGTTGGAACTAGTCTGATTATTGTAGTTTATTTGTCCGGACATGGCAAGTGATAATTAAATAATGACCATAATAATATGTTCCGTTTATAGGAATAGAATGGAGGAATAAAATGGAAGACTAGATGAATGTTTAAATTGGTTAAAATTTATTATTTTCAGTTCTCTTTTATTCTTTCATTATTCCGTGATAAATTTATTTATATTAGTCTTGATAGTTTGAGTACGATCCTTATTAGTATAGAACGATGCTTTTATCATTATAGTTGTAAAACATTATTTGTGTTATACTTAATTACATGAGTATTTGTGTTACTGGCTTCCTACGATTAAGGTTAAGGAAAGCGTATAAAAATATTAAAGTATCTAGTTAAATGATAGGTTACGGCGCCTTAGTATGATTTATACTTATTCGATACTAATTTTCGTATCATGGTAGTGATAAGGCATATTGTTTATTATGGATGGATATTTATAGTCATGTGACCATTATAGGAGCTGATATTATGAATACCATTGGCGAGCATTATCACAATATGGTATGAATATATTGCGGGTACAATCTCTGGAAGGATTGTAGGGGTAGTGGGGATACCATAAATAATCTCGTATCACTTGCCCAACTGTTGGGGCATAAATATGCGTCTTTTGGTTCATAGTGGCAGATTAAGATCCAAGAGTTCATTCGTGATATATTGTTATTGATGATACCTCCTGAAATTGGGATTCAATGGAATCCATGAGTTGTATTCAATCGAATCCATGTGTCGGATACTATGACGATCGGATTTGGTAAAATCCATGGTGTTCATTTCTACTTGTTGTTCAGGTCGTTTATGCTGTATTTAAACCAAGTAATCCTTGTTTATTTTTGATATTGGATTGTGGGGGATTTTTGATTGTTTATTGATACTCTTATTATCTTTGTGATACGAGGATCAGGTATGACCTATGTAGTTTTTGCTTTGAGTTGTGTTTATGACGTGTTATGGCTTCTCGGATATAATTAGGTTTTATATTACTGTTGTGGCCTTTATACTTTTGATATTTGAGATATTTATTGTTTATTATGCAATTTTAATTATTATCACTTATTAGATATTTGGCTCACCCTTATATTTTATTAGCTCCAAATTGAGTTGATTCTGCAGCACTAGCAAGGAGATTGGACTTATGTTGTGAGACATTTAGATAGAGAGTATTTTGAAAACTAGCTGTTATCTTTCAGTGGGAGTCAAATCTGATATATTATTGACAGAAATTTAGTGGTTTCCTTCAAATTGCAACCCGCGATCAATTTGTAGTTTTTATTATGGAATAATAACATGATGTGCTAATGAATGGGTAGTTGTTTAGTTGAATAATATTGCAATTATGTTGGATGATGAATGATTTTAAATTATAAGATTTTTCACCTAAGCGGTTCGAGCCATAGTTGATGTTTAGATTTCGAGTCATTACAATTATGGTATCAAAGAAGATTGTAAAAGTATGGGGATTCACTTGCCTAATTTGCAACGATTACTATATGATTTTTTTTCTACCATAAGCATATGGTACCTGGACAATGAATGTAGCAACCATATGATTGGTAAGAAGCAGACTCTTCAGAAACCCGATGATGCTTACTCATCCAAAGTCAAGTTAGGGAATGAAGAGCGTGTCGAGATTGAAGGAAAGAGAGTTGTCTTAATTGACAACAAGCACGCTAAAAACATTCGAATTCATGATATATATATATTTTTTTTCAGTATCACACAAAATTTACAGTGTTGGCTAGCTGATAAAAAAGGGTTATAAGCTGATTTTTCAAGATGAAGTGTGTAATGATATCAATGGAAAGACTGGGCAGCTAATGATAGCTCTCAAAATGAGTTCAAACAAATTGTTTTTTCTATTGATATGTAAAAGTTTTAAATTTTTGCTCTAAAAAGCAAACTAACTAATGAATCTTCTCTTTAGCATCTTTAATACTATCTTTTGTATCACAAGAGGCTTTAGCTTCTATAACAGAAATACAGAAATACATGGTGGTTGGTTTACCTTCAATCATGTTAGGTTACTTTGTTTATTCAGGATGCGTTTATGAAAATATGTATAGGATTCCGTTTCCAAAGGCATTGTGGTGAACCAATACATGATGTGAACCTATCCATGTAGATAGTTGTAGTTTAACTCAAACTCCATCTCTTAGTAATAAATAAAATTTTTTGTCATTTATTGATGATTTTACTAGAATGACATAGATTTATTTTCTTACTATTTATTAGTGCCTTTTTTTTATTTTATTGTATTTTAAGGTTCTTATAGACAAACAAAGTAGCTACCAGTTTAAGACATTTAAATCTGATTGAGCCAGAGAATTTATCTATAAATCTTTCTTAATTATTGTAAAGAGAAAGCAATACAGGGATAATTTATTGTCAGTTACACACTTCAACAAAATGGTATAATAGAGAGAGAATTAGACGGTAATTGAAATGGTAAGAAGTATGATTAAAAGGGAAGAGCTTTCCAAAAGCTTGTGAGCCGATACTATAAATAGCGCTATCTATATTCTCAATAGATCTCTAATTAAAAAAATTTATAAAAAAAGCTATTATATGGCATAACCAAAAACTTGTTGTAAGTCATTACAACAAGACTAGGAGAAATTTGACAAAAGAGGAGAAAAATTCATCTTCATTTGGCTACTATGATAAATTAAAAGGGTTTAGGCTTTACAATTCTCTCATAAAAAAACTTATATTCTCAAGAGATGTTATATTTGATGAAGAAGCAACATGGAAATGGAAAACATATGGTTCTCAAATCTCCACAAATATAGATTTTGTTCATTTTCAATGGCAGCCCAACATAATTGTTCTCAACTCTCCACTGGGAGTTTCTATTGAAGCATAATCGAATATTGAAGAAAAAGATCTTGAATAAGAGACAGAAGACACTCCTCGAGGGGTAACAAGTCCTTAATAGAAATTTATGAAAACTTTAATGTGGCATTTTCTATGGGAGAGCCTCATTTTGAAGAAGTATCAATAGAGAAAGTATGGAGTAATGCAATATCTAAAGAAATGGCAAGTACAGAGAAAAACCAAACTTGGGAATTGGTGGATATTAAGCAAAGAAGGCAATCGACTTGAAGTGGATCTATAAGACAAAATATAATGACGATGGAAGCATATAGAAGCACAAAGGCCGTCCAGTGGCAGGAGGCTATTATCAATAGCCTAGGGTAGATTTCATTGAAATTATTTATCCGATTGTATGAATGGAGACTGGATAAATTATTCTTTTAGGAGCTGCCCAATTTAAACTGCAAGTATTTCAATTTGATATAAAATCTGCTTTCTTAAATAGAAAGTTTGAAAAAAAAATGTTTATGTATAACAATCTCAAGATTATCACAAGGGAAAAAAAAAAGATAAAAGATATTGTCTTTGAAAAGCTTTTTACATAATGAAGCAAGCTCTAAGAGCGTGGAACAACATAATAAACTACTATTTTCAATATTATGTCCTGGTTCGAAGCAAAAATGAGCCATCTCTATATGTGAAAACTAATGGACATGGAGAATTTCTAATTTCCTGCTTATATATGGTTGGCCTCATCTACATGAGCACCAGCTCTACAATGGTGGATGATTTCAAGAAGGCTATGATGAATGAATTTGAAATAACCGATTTAGGTCTTATAAAGTATTTTTTGTGAATTCAAGTCAAACGAACAAAAAATAAAATTTTTATTTTTCATGAAAAATATTTAAATAATTTACTAAAAAAATTCATATGAAAAGCTACAAACTAATGTTAACACCAATGGAAATGAACGAGAAATTGAAGCTACTCGATGAGGCAGAGAAAATAGAAGCTATGTTTACCGAAGTTTGGTTCGATTATTGATTAATTTTGCAAACACTAGACTTGAACTGTGTATAGGTTGTGAGTATGGCTTCAAGATTTGTGAGTTATCCAAGTAAGTATATTTGATTCTAGTAAAGATAATCCTCTGCTACTTGTAATTTGTAATTACTCATGGGCAGTTTAAAGGTTATGAGTTGTCATTTACTCAAGCAATTTGGTGGCATAGCTAATTGTCATGGGTAGTTGAAAAGTAATTTAGCATTTCTTCGTAAATCATTATTTTTATTGACTTAGAACTCTTAAAAAATCCTCTTGAAAATTATACAATAAAGCTTTATCTAACTATTTTTGAACTAATGAAATGCACTCAAAATTCTTTTATAATATATCTGGGTCAATGTAGCAATTTGTTTTTCATTATCATCTCTAAGAAAACAGTTATGAATGTGAGTTTTATAAAGTATGTAATAAAAATAAATATATATTATGAATAGTTGCTTCTCTTGAGTTACTTATAAATAATCAGGATAGTTAGAATCATTCACCATTTGAAAATTTACGTTCATTCAAACAATCATAGGAAGACATTTTTCCTCATTTCATTTTATAGATATCCAACATCCCAATTTCAATAGCTTAACACTAAATTAATAATATAATTGTCGAAGAAGATCATAGCAATCAGAGTTTGGCAATAAATAACGAAGATCAAGTGAACTGAATCATCTTCAATCCGCAGGGTGAAGTAGATATTCCAGAAACTAAACATCAATTATCCCTATATAAACCTTAATCACTTAAAAAGTTCATAAAGATCATGATTTCATCCTCTTGGTTTGCACAAATAATAAATGAACAGGGAAAAATTACAAATAAAAAATGTTATTTAGAAAGGGAATGAAAATTCAAATTCAGGAGAACGAAGAACGGAGAAGAAGATGGCCTACTTAATTTATTAATCCACATCAAAAGCAATCTGTTTCATCAGCATGCAGTCATCATTTTTGCCCAGGAGCATCTCATTTTCCCAGTCTTTGTCTCTCTCGACAACCGGGTCGAATTATCAACCCGATTAAAAAAGGGTTTTCGGACTCCCGATTCATATCACAGGTAGGTGGACATGGAATCCATAGACAGGGCCCGTGCCATGGGTTTTGCAACCACTCTCCTCTTTGGAGCGCTCCTTCCACAAACTATGGAGCACTCAAACCCGCCAATATTTCCAAAGCATGAAAACTTGCCGTCGGTGGCGTCGTTGGAGTGCCAGCGGGCATGCTTTGGCTTAAAAGTGCTCGACGTGAAGCTGCTGTAGTCGTTTAACGTCGGCAGATCAGTCCGCCACCGTTCGAGCTTTGTCTTCAGCCCCTCACTTCCGTCCATGCTCCACTTGTTCAACATTAAAGAACTCTTCCCGCCGTTAAGCTTCTGGTGCTTGACGTCCTCCGCTATCGCCAGCGCCACCTCCGAGGGTGACGGACCCACCTCCGACTGTGACCACGCCGACCCATTCGCGAAGTCCTTCGGCTGCGGGTGCCCTTTGCCGTAGCCTTTGGTGTTTCTGTTGGCAGCCTCCGCCGCCGGAGTCAGCCAGCTGTTCTTGGGTTTGTCCTTCTTCGGAGCTCCGAGATCCGACCCAGATTTTTTGATGTTCTCTTCCTTCTTCTTGGGTGTGATCCCTAGATCGGATTTGCTTTCGAGTGAGGAGGTTATCTTTCTGGCCTTTGGTTTTGTTTTGGCCCTCACCGGAGAGTGGCTGGTCGTCGATATTGCCCTTGTTGTATTCATCATGTCTAATTGGACGGCCAAATCTGAAGCTCCTTCGATCACGGAGAGAGGCTTATCATACACGAGCTTTCCCTTCCTCCCCGCGCTCACCTCCGAGCCCTTGATGGTGATGGTTGATCCGCCTTTGATTGTTGACCCTACGTGAGAATAAATTTGCAATTCTCAGGACATAAGTTGTGGTTCAGCTTTTCTAAACCAGAACATACCAATTTTATCTCATTAATGTATCCTTCATGTCGTGAGATTTATACAACCATAGATTAGAAACTGAGTGATATATTAAACTGACTAGTTAGTTAATAGGCATTTCAAAAATCGTTAGATTACTCTTTACATTATGCAGATTTTGTTGTCAGCTTAATCTGACTAAATTCAAAATAAATTGGAACAACAATTCTATTTAATAACAACTTGTTTTGAATGCACATTTAATATAAGAAACAACATAAATATTATTCAAATATTTGTATGTCTATTCTCATGTCATTGATCCAATCGAAGCCTGTACAATCATAATTATTAAGTAAGTTCAAATGAGTAAGGGTGTGTTTGAATTCTTGCCTGAGCGACTCCAAGTAGGACTAGGTTGTTTGGGATATCCCCTTCCTTGAATTGTTTGGGCAACATTAAAAATATTCAATTTTTATTTTTACTGAAAATAATAATTGAAATCTTTTAAAGTTAGCTAAAAAGGCAATAAAATATACTAATATAAAAAATAATATTGATTCATAATATCAATTACATTGAAATAAAATTAGAGTTAATGCATAAAAGATGACTATAATATATATATATATTAGCATTGTCTTCCATGACCGATTTATGATGTTAAGAAAAATATTAGGTGACTTCATTAAAAATAACAACTAAGGATCATCAAGCCCTTGGAATTTCAGTTATAACATTTATATTAGACCTGATAATATCTTAAAAGAGAGAAGTAGTTGCCTTCAGGGTAAATTTTCTCTTGACAACAAAACAATATTGATAAAATGCCAACACATATAATTTTCAAAAAGAATGAATAATGGTAAGGAAAAAAATATACTGACTTCTATTTATTTATTTATATTATTATAATAGATCAGGGCTAAGAGTTTTTTTTTTTTTTTTTTTTGGGGTTGGTCTACTTAAAATGATGTCAAGTGGGATTTGCATTGGTCCAAAATTCAAGCACATGGCAAAATTTGGGGAGTTAATTTATAATTTGTGAATTAGGGTTTCTGTTTGTTATTTTAAATGGATTTGGTGTGGGATTTGCATCTTCAATCTTATTAAAAAATATAAAGGAACTGACCTTTGATGGTGGATTTAGGCATTTGAGAAAGTTCGTCGTCAATCCCCAGAAGTGAGCTCCGTTCGCTCTTGGTGCGTCGGAGCTGGGCGGTTACCGAACCCTTAACGCTGCTGCCATGGTGGTGGTGGTGGAGGTCCTCTGTACCCATCAGCTGCTGGTACCCGAGAGCGGATGTGCTCAGCTGCGTATAGAGAGGCATGCTCCGCATCGTGCTATCAAGAACCGTCACCCCGATATTCAAAATCCCCTGAGGCCGGCCGGATGGGCGGCGTACCTGGAGGGCGACGAACCGCATCCCGAGGTTATGGTGGTGCGGTGATCTGATCTGCGGCGGGATGAGGTTGCTGACCAGAACGCGGACGGTACCGACGTGAACGTCGCGGAACCAATGGAGGGCGTATATCTCGATCATTACGGCCGACGTGTCGGACTTTAGGAAGTTCTCATCCACGCGGAAGACGAACTTGTCGTTCCATGTCGGGTTGGCGCCGCCTTTATCGTCGACGCGGGTGGTGAGTTTCCGGTCTCGATGGACCCACGTCATGGCGTAGGTCTTCATTGTGCGGGACACCTTGGTCAAGTCTTGGGCCGAGATTAGATTTATTTCCAGAAGGTGAAATGGCGATAAAACCGGTATCATGGTTGCTTTGATTTAGTTATTCCTTTATCAGGGTGGCGATGGTGGCGGCGTTGGTGATGGGTTCTGATTGTTGAACCCACCCGCCGTCCTGGAGGGGGACGACGACGGAGGGAATTGCTGGAAGAATGATGGAAAACTGATCAAAACAGGAGAGATAGGGAGAGGGAGAGAGAAAGAGGTGGTTTTTCTTCACCTGGCAAAATAATGGTTATTAATAGGTAATTAAAAGGATAGTGGGAAATGGTGTGATATTTGGCTTCTGTCGTGCCATTTCTGACAGGTAGGAGTAGGATTAGATTTTTCTACTAATTTTTTTATTTTTTATTTTTTATTTTTACACTGTCTAATAGTAGGCACGGACATGGCTGAGAACGTGATAAAAAAGCTCACAAAAATTGCTAATTATTTAAAAAATAAATTAAAAATAATTTTTTTAAAAAAAATAAAATTATATTTTCGTTCATCAATTAACATGCATAAAAGGGTCCTAAAATAGTTTTATAGGGATAAGGCATTTTCTTTAAGTACTTCAATTGTGGTTTAATAACTTGGTGTTAAAAAGAATAATTTTTGCCCATTTTTGTGGTACTACTGTTATGAAATTATTTTATCTTAATGGATTAAATTTATAATTGATCAGATATACTAATAAAAATTATTTATTTAATTTACATAAAAATTGATTATTGATGTATCTTTGGATCCAAATTTCGAATAGATTCGAATGATCCTCTTGTCGTGGTTCCAACTCCGTTTCTTGAGTTAGATCCTGCACACCACTAAACAGAACAGGAGGTCAGTGTGTCAACGAAAAGTTGTCCCACCGAAAGCACTCCGACACTCAAGTCAATAAAATAGCTTTCGAAAGAATCAAACTGTAAATTGAGAAAAGAAGAGAGATAGGGTGTGTTTCCCAAATGAAAGAGAGACAGTGATGCCTTCTTAAATCTGAGAGGTGGGAAGGCAGTAAACGACCGTGAGAGGCGCGCTTGCTTGCCTTAGGATTTTTTGGATTGATGGTGTGTATGTTTGCGTAGCAGAAATGTTGGTAGTTCTCATAATTTCAATAGCAAAGAAAGCAGGTCAATGAAAGCGTCAGTTTTTGTGTTACAGAAAGCATGCCTTGAATGATAATTCAAAAGCTTATTTATAACTGAGAGGACGATTTTCCTCCTTTGGAAGGAATGATGCCCTCAGTGAACCTTGGCAGGGTTGCATTCTTGAGCAGATGCCGGTTGCCAAGTTGTGCAAGATTGTTTCCTTCTCCAACAGCTTTCTAAATGTCCTACATTCATTTGGCGTTCTTTACCGTTAGATCCCCCAGTTGGCAGGTTATTGATGAAATCTGGCGCCTTCCTTATAAGAAAGGTGCCGATTTGGTCAATAGTTGCTTTGGGAGCCTGCGAAGACCGTGGAGATTGCCTGGAGAGTCGTTGCTGGCCGAATGATGGATCATGGGCTCGAGAGGATTAGGCCCATTATTGTAGAAAAGCCAATTTTGGGCTTAACGTACAGTGCGCAGACGGTCAACGTTTGAATTGATCGCCTGTGTGCGCGTTGGCCGCCTGACGGTCAACGCTAGCGTTGACCGTCCTTGATCTTTTAGCTCTTGGGCCTATTTTTTGTCTACGCCGTTAAAGTGTTGACCGTTATTTTGGACATCCGTTGACTTTTAGAGCAAGCCCATTATTAATGTACCCATCAATTATAAATATGATATTTATTTCTTTATAAAAGTGTCATTATATCCTAAAAATATCTAAAGTAAATGTTATTTGCTATTTCTTCAAATTTCTTAGAGACTATTGTTATATATGAATAAATAAAGAATGTGTTTGGCTGTGTTATTATTTTATCATATTCAAGAAAGTATAGTTTATTTGTAATTAATAATGATCTAATAATATTATATAAAGATAATATTTTAAATATCTAAATATTTAAAAGCATCTAAATAATAATCCTCAAATTATTTATCAAATCTGAACTACCATTAAAAAAAAAAAAAAAATTGAAGCATACGAGGGTGGTTTGGGCATCTTGTCTGGAATTCAGGGGCTTGTAATTTATCTATTTATTTAAAAATAAATGATAGAATTTTACTTATTTTTAATATTTTAAAAACAAAACAGCTTTAAATAAAAAATTTTTAAGTATGATTGAATTTCAACTATTAAATTTTTAAATAATTAGTCAATATTATATAAAATAGGGACAGCCTCATAAAAATTAAAGACAGCTTAGTGAGAATCAAACCCAGAATTTATGTTGTTTGTTTCTATAGAAAAACCAAACATATTCTCATTACAATTTCAAAAATTTATCAGTACATGAATTTTTGTGATTTTAATTTTTTTTTAAAATTAAAAAATTGACTAAAATTAGCTATTTTAAAATTATAAAATTTAAGTTATTTATTTTTAATTCGATAAATAATTTACTGAAAATTTGTACATATGTTAAATGGAACATTATTCAAATATCAGCTATACTAATAAATGATAAAAATAATCTTCTAAATAGATTTTTATTAATTATCTATATCTAGGATTTACATTAAATATGTATATTAATTTTTTTTTTTTTAAGAATTGAAAAAACAATCATATTAAGAGTATCTACATCATAAAATACTTTATCTTTGATATAAATCCAAGAGAAGAGAACAGCCCTTGTGGCGGTGTAACGCTCGACCATTCTTTAGATATTTTTATTAATGAATTATTGTCTTATTAATTCATACATACTAATAGGTTTCTATAATAATAAATAGATAAATGGATATACAATACATTAATTAAAGATATTCTAAAAATTACTTAGATGGTATTAATATTTTGCAAGAGGGTACATAAGACCGAATATTATATAAGTCTTGAGATTATAAATTAAACTAAAATTTTGCAGTCTCAAATTTGGTCTGCAACCATTAATAGCACGACCTAGATCAGATGGCCTCAGCTATTCAGATCGCAATATAAAAATTCATAATAATCTACGCAACATTAAATAACAATTTGACTAGACATATATTTCAATCACAAAGCTTACATTTTACAACACTACTCATACTACTACAAAAACTCGTTGTGTATCATGTATTACAGCCCAATTTTTGCTCACACATAAACTCTAAAACTGGAATATGACAACAAGATTCTTCAACTCTGAGTCATCTTGGCCAATCCTCTTCGGGTCATCTAAGAGCCACTCTAAAAAAAAAAAAAAATGAAACAAAAAACAAATAAATTAAATATTCAATAAACAATTTTATAATTAGAAATATAAGAGATCAGTAATATCAAAGAACTCAAATTGTTAGATTTTAATCATTCCTTTATGAGTATTACAACAAACGGATGATTATCGGAAGGTCGAGCCAGGTTCGTTCGAGGATTAGAGTATTCATACACACAACTAGCGGCCTAGAGGCGTCTTAGGCATGAAATCTAGAGAGGGCACACTCGAGGTGCTCCCAAGGGCATTCACGTGTCAATTTTAGCGGCTTGCAATATGAAACACGCCTAATGCGTTTTAGGATTAATTTTGAAATCATCCTCACACAAAAAGCGTTAAACAAAGAGAGATGAGAAGATAAGAGAGAAGAGTAAGAAGGTTTGACATTCAATTGGTATTTGATTTAAATTTTATTTTTTATTAAAATCAAATATATTGTTCTAGAAACTATTTCTAGAATGTATTTTGTTTGGTTACTCTTATTTCTCATTATATTTCTCTTGTGAGTTATTGGATGTATTGAGAGAGGTTATAATCACTCATTTTTCACTTGAGATTGTAATGAAAAAATTTTGGAATGAGTTTTTATAATCGACATTTTTATAATTAATTTATTCAAAATTTGTTATGTATTTTTTTCCTTAGTTGAAAAGGATTTTTATATTGAAAATATTACGCATTATTATATTTCTTGTGTTCACGAGTTTGGTAACTGACAGTTGACAGGAGGTTCGGATTTTGTTCCGCTATATCGGGTGGTGTGTATCTGGGTCGGACTCCAACACGAATATCAAAGAATAACTCATAATTATTGAAAATTAATAATATCTCAAAGGCATAAAGAATCACAAAGTAAGATTTTTCGAGAACTTACAATTGACACTGGGTCTGATCTCAACAAGTGTAATATTCAAGGGTTATATTTTCATTCGTTGTAAATCTAAGGCTAATACATTTACTGCTAAAATTTCACGTTGTTTTTACATATAATATGTTATGTCATACCACCAAGACTAGATATGACAAAATAATCATAAAAAAAATCACAAAATAATCACCACAAAGTGATTACCATGAAGGAATCAAGAACGAGATCACGGTATGATCAACATGAATTAATCATGCAAGAATCACCAAATAGTTATGAAGTAATTGCAAAGGAAATCATGACAACTCCTAAAATCTTCGGTCGTTTTTACATGTAATATGCTATCTCACACCATTATAGCTAGATATGTGTTGGCCGGAAATAGGGCGGCCTACCGTCACGAGCACAAAGAGATCGAAGAAAAGGAATGGAAAAATACTGACAACCGATATTTATGTGAAAAACCCTTATGAATCAAAGGGAAAAATCACGGGACGTTGAGTCCAAAAAATTACACCATGTATGAGATAGAGATTACAAAACAGTAAGGCGAAAATGCTCACACACACACAGTTAGGCTTTCTTCCTCTCCTCTGTTTTCTTCCTACTCTCTCACACACTCACACTCTGGTCAACTCTTTCTACTTACAATAACTTCTCGCTCTATATCACACCACACCCAGCCTACTCACACATATATGTATATATAAGAATATACAAAGATTTGGCAGCAGCTGGACCACCACGCCATCCTTTATGGTTGGTGCACGGTTTCCAAGAAGCATGTATAAGCTTAGCAGCAGGTGGCGCATGCCTGCAGCAGCAACAACAGATCTGCAGTTTTTGAGTTTCTAAGATTACCTAAACAGGCAGGTCAACCTCTCCCTTTCAAACACAGCAGGTGTTCTGTGTTGCCTTAATGAGACGGTCAACAAGTCCTTCCAAAACAGACCGGTCAACATCTTATTGACCGTCATCCCATTCAGAACGGTCAATATCATGTTGACCGTCCGTTGACCGTCCTGCTGGTCAACGTCCCGTTAATCGAAATTTCTTCATGAGAGATATTTCTAACAATATGATGAAGTAATCGTGAAAGAATGACTAAGTAAGCATCACGAATGAATCACAAACTGATCAAAATGAAGTAATCATGCATGAATTACGAATGAGTCACGAAGTAATTGCAAAAGAAAGCACGAAATAGTCAAACAAGAGCATATTTTCATTCTTAACTTTTAATTTCATTACATAGGATATTTTCATGAAATGTCAATATCCCAGATATTAATATGTGAAATTAAATTGGTTATCTAATTTACTTATCATATTTAGTGCTTAATACTTTCACAATTATTATATATTACATCCATTAAAAAATAATAAAACCTCATTTATTATATTGGATTTTCGAAAATATATATTTAGGAGAATAATCAAATATTAGGGCACACAAATATATCCATCAAAATTAATTATAGTCAATATTTTTAATAATCATCAAAATATTTTACTACCACTAAATAACTAACCGATACACTCAAATAATATTTATTCCATGAATTTCTTCCATTTTCCTTGTTATTCTCGCGCCTACAGCGCACGTGGGAGCCCCATTCCCACACAGGAGGCGCTCCCGAAAGATGAATAGCTACGCGAAGAACATGTCCTTCCCACGCCATCTCTGTTTTGCCTTCTATTGTCATGAATCCCCTTCCCTCAGAAAATTTGAGTTGTTTGCTAATATTTGTGATGGTTACCGTTATTAATGGGCCCACATGAAGAAAAGCTACTAAGGCTATAATGAGAAGTGGATTGGACGGCATTGAGGCCTAAAAACATACAAGCCCAACATCCCACTCTTTGAATTGCTCCATTCATTAAACTGTTGAGTCAGGTGTACGATCCCGGTAATCATAACCGTTCAAGTTAATTCTGATGGTCTTTAACTACTTCAATTAGATTCTTAAAGTCTTAACTGCTACAGTTGATCATATCCAATATGAAGTCACAAGTCATGAAAAAATGGACATGTAGATATCATATAAAAGGGAGGAATGTCCAAGATAAATGACAAGCTGAAAAAGGGGACACTAGACCATTCTCCAATGAAAATTCCTTACTTGAATTGATGTATGGACATGGACTGCACTAAAAACACTTGAACCAAAAACTTATTTTTACTTTTCCCCTTAAAAATTTTCTTTATATTATTTGGACGAGAATTGACTTGAGCGTCGGAGTGCCTTTTGAAGAGCAAATCTCAATTGTACTTTAATTATTGGTTTAGTTGTGGTGCGCAGATCTTGAATTGTCAAATACGGAGTGAAAATCCAATTCACAAAGAAGACATAATTGAAATCTGTTACAAATCCAGATCTCTGGTACGTATCATTGGCTTAGTCTGTGGGAAGCTTGCACAAAAAGCCAGCTTACCACCACACTCATTCAATCATCGTGAACACTAGAAGTCACACCAATGCACTCGGAGATGTAACTTTCCCCAACAATGACCCTCCAGCAGGTAGTCGTGGGGAAGACCGACAAATGATCTTGATGGAAACCATGAACGATTGAATGGCAAATATGGCAGAGGTATTCAGCCTACGGACCAAGTAAGGGAGCATTCCAACAATAGAGACGGAGGCTATTCACAGTTAGAGGGCCGGTTAGGCCAAAGATTTGAGGAAGAAAACCGTGAGCGGTGTAATCCTCGTTATTCAAGTAATGATAGGAGACTTCTTGATCACGATGGAGGATCCTTCAACATACAGCCTACTAAAGGAAGTCATCATTTAACCGGCCAAACCATCCAGAGTTGAGGGATTACCTCAACGAAAAGAGATCGGCAACTAGCGCTGCCCATCATGCAGATGACAGGTTGGAGAAAGTCTGGCAATGTGTGTTCGGTGATAGTGCACAAAGGCACTAGGCAGATTTGAGAAGATCTCCTTTTACGATGGAGATCAGAACTTGTTCACTTCCTCATAAATTCAAAATGCCTATGTTGGAAGTCTATGACGAGAGTGGTGATCTAATGGATCACTTGGATAACTTCCATACACACTTGAGTTTTCAAGGTCTCGACGAAATGAGTATGTGTTAGTGTTTTCCCCTGACATTGAAGGGAGATGCTTGAATTTGGTTCCATCGTTTGCCATCAAATTCGATTCGGTCTTTTGAGGAGTTAGCGGATTGTTTTCTGTCTCAATTTGCCTCCAGTAAGAGGATCGAAAAATAACCTTGGCACTTAGCTCATATCAAGTAAGGGCCAAGGAAAAGTTTGATGAGTTTTTTGGATAGATTCACTGCAAAAACCCAGAGGATTTCCTGAATTGCTGATGATATTAAATTGAATACATTTATGAATACTTTGGAGTCTGGTGACTTTTTTAAGCATTTAGCCCACAAAGATCCCAGAACATTTTCTGAAGCAAAGGCCATCACTCGAATTTACATAGCAGCAGAAGAAGCAAACGAGGCAAAGAAGCCAAGACAAGATAATCGCTCACAACACGAACCAGATGGGAGGAAAAGGAGCAAAGATCGTATTGACTCACGCAACCCGAAGAAGCAGTTCAGGTTTGAGCCAGGAGCTCGAAGGAATATGAACCCATAAACCTGACTCCACTGAATGACTCCAGGGTAAATATTCTTATGAAGATAAAAGAAGAGAAATTTTTGAGATGGCCAAAGCCAATTAAAAATCCAGATGGAGGTAATCAATCAAAATACTATGATTACCATTGATTTTAGGGACACAGCACAGAGGAATGCAGGACTTTGTAGAGAGAGACTTAGAGCTCATAAAAAAAGGGACACCTTAAGAAATTTGTGAAGAATCTAGGACAAGCTAGCAGAGAAGAGGGAGAAGAAGAACAGGACCAACGGCACCCAAGGAATAGAGTAGCAACAGGAGTGGTTGATATGATATCAACCATACCGTAGAAAAAGCACACTCCGGATCGGGCAGCTGATGTAGAGAACAAAAGGCAAAGGGTAGAAAGTAGGAATGATATAATCTGTTTTGATGAGAATGATATGAGCCGTGTACAAGTTCCCTATTCCAATCCACTTGTAGTAATTGGGCTCGTTTTGGATAATGAAATTGATTACCAACTGAAATGGGTCTTCGTTGATAATGAAAGTATTAGTAATTTACTCTACATGGATGCATTCTTTAAGTTAGGATTAAAGAAAAGTCAACTTAAACCTACCAGTGGACCCCTCTATGGACCGGACAACGAATCAGTGTCAGTCTAGGAAAAATTCAACTGGAAATCACGCTAGGAATATATCCTAGGACAGTAACTCATGTACTCACCTTTCTGGTGGTAGATTTGCCTTCAATTTATAACGTCATATTAGGCCAGCCATGTCTAACAGCCTTTGAGACAGTAACGTCAATCTTATATTTGAAAATGAAGTTCCCAACATCATTAGGTGTTGGTGAAGTCTATGGTGATCAAGTCACTGGCCGTTTTTGCTACTTAATGCAAGTTACTCTGGCAGTCCCAGAATAGCCAAATAAAAGGGATTAACTAAATGCTTACAATGAGAAATGCCGCTCTAAGGGCAGCCTCAGTTAAGGGAATTTTTGCCCCAGATGCTAGAGTTGGTTCACGCCATCTTCCAGTAGGACCAGGGCGAGGAGTTGAGGCTGTTGAATGAGGAGTGATCGACCATGTAGGAGATTGATCTCCAACCTCTGGTGGAAATGAGAGAGCAGTTGGAGACCCTTGATGATAAGTCTCCCCTCCACAAGCCACTCCAACAGCTTCCTTTGCAGTGGCCTAATAAGTTCAGGCCTAACTCACATGTGCGAAGAGACAGGTAATAACGCCTCTTCAGTCTAGACATCTTTAGCTTTAACTTGGGGCCCACACTCGTCACATAGCCAAACATCGACTGATTGGCCCATGATCTCATGAATGCACGGGGACTCCATATAAGTCACTGGATGATCCTCACCCGTAACAAATTCAGATCCTGAACCCATCTACAACTCTGGCTCTAGACCCGTTTGAATAGGAGGATCTGAAGCTGGTCTCCCAAGATGTGAAACTTTTGGCCCAGGCCCAAGAGGGTTTGTCTCAACAGATTGTGAAGCAACTCGCCGCCGCCGTGATGACGCAACTTTGGCTTTAGTGCTATCAGTTTTTCTTTTGCCAATTCTAGGTAGAGATGGAGCAACAACCACCGTTTCTTCTTCACCAGTTACCCATTTAGAAAAGATTAACAATTCTAGTGAGAGAAGGCGGTCCCTAACTTTATCGGTGAAAGTATTCATCCTATCATGAAGAATTTTAATAAACGGTCTAATAGACCCCTCATCTTGAGAGGTAACCCTACCGGTGAGTGAGTCGGTGTCTCTCCCCAACCACCAGGAATACCAACATACAATTTTAAAAAGAAAAACCTATCCTTTCAATCCTTAACTGACTCATGGATCAGTACAGAAAGATTTATCTCCCTTGGAGGCGATGAAATCCAGTCACCGCTTTGTACAAATCGAAAGATAACCTTGGCGGCGATAGAGTTGAATTTCAACCCACAAAGATGAAAAAATATACGGAGGGTACAAAATACCTAATTGCGTTCACATGAAATCTGGCAATGGAAACGCCGAAATCTTTTGACATCTGAAGCAACTCGTGGGTAATAGGGGTGCAAAGACCATTCATGAGGTGAATCTCGTAAATAGTAACGAAATTTTTTAGGTAGAGCACAAGCTCTGCCATCATCCCCAGGAACCAACTACGGATATCTCTAGGTATTCCAAATTGAGAATATAGCTTCTCGACGTCTTCTCCGGTGATCACTGATCGAGCATCAACAACATGAATGGTGGCCATAAATCGATATTCAATTAAGAAGAGAATTAATAGGAAGGCACAGAGGTTCGAGAGAAAGTTAGGGTTTAAGGATTGAAGACGAAGATGAAAGCTAACCCGCAACAGTGCCGGATTTATAGCAAAATTTTTTGGTTTTGAAAGGGCGCTACTTTCAAATTAAAAGGACGCATGGTTTCAAGATATGACATGATTTGCAAATCACTTTGAAAGTTATTCTCATTAATGATATGGAAAACAATTCCCAAAGAAAATCATGATTGATTGTTTGCTGCTGACAGAACCTCTCCGGAGACTCCTTTTTTCTAGAGACATTTTTCTTCTCCAGATACATTTTTCTTTGGATACCTTGTTCTCTCCGGAGATCTTTCTTTTTTTCTCCGGAGATCTTTCTCTCCTTGGAACCTTATTCTCTCCGGAGATCTTATTTCTCCGAAAACCTATCTTTTCGGAGACCTTTTTTTTTTTCTCTGGAAACCTTGACTTTTTTCGGAGACCTTCGTTCACTCTGGAGGCCTTTTATTGTTCTGAAGACCTTCTCTTTGAAGACCTATCTTTCCGGAAATCTTGAGTTTTTCTAGAGACCTTCGTTCATTCTGAAGACCTTTTATCGTTTCAAAGACCATTTCTCCGGAGACATATCTTTTTGTAGACCTTTTTTTTGAAAATATTTTTCTTCAGAGATCTTTACCTCTTCGGTAAACTTAACTCTCCGGAGACATTTTTCTCCAAAAACCTTTTTTTCGGATACCTTTTTCTCCGGAGATTTTTACCTCTTCAGTAAACTTAACTCTCTTGAGACATTTTTCTCCAAAAACTTTTTTTCCGGAGACCTTTCTCTTCTTAGATTTTTACCTCTACAGTAAACTTAACTCTCCGGAGACCTTTCTCTCTAGAGATCTTTACTTCTTCGGCAAACTTAACTCTCTGGAGATTTTTTTTTTCGAAGACTTTTTTCTCTGGAGACTTTGATCTCTCCTTGATGATCATATTTCTCGGGAGACCTTTCTCTTCGAAGAGCCTTATCACTCCAAACTTAATCCATTCACTTCTGATTAGTTCCGTCCTTGATTAACTTCAAGAAAATCAACAAAATAATTTCGCCAAGGTAATAACAAAGAGCAGATGAGAAAAGAGAACGCCATCAATGAGCATACCATAGGTTTAAAGCTCAAAACCTCTGACATAGAGGATTAGTGACGAGTACAATTATTAATGGGCCCACATGAAGAAAAATCATATATGCCATAATGAGAAGTGGATTTGACGGCATTGAGGCCTAATAACATATAGACCAAACATTCCATTCTTTGAACTGCTTCATTCATTAAACTGTTGAGTCGGGTGTACGATCCCGGAGATCATAACCGTTCAAGTTAATTTCGAATGCCTTTAACTATTTCAGTTGGATTCCTAAAGTCTTAACCGCTATAATTGATCATATCTAATATAACGTCACAAGTCATGAAAAAACGGACATCTGGATATCATATAAAAGAAAAAAAAAACATCCAAGATAAAGGGTAGATTGAAAAAGGGGACACTAGAGTACTCTCCAGTGAAAATTTCTTACTTGGACTAATGCATGGACATAGACTGAACTAAAAATACTTGAACCAAAAACTCATTTTTACTTTTCTCCTTAAAAATTTTCTTTCTATTATTTGGATGAGAACTGACTTGAGTGTCAGAGTGTCTTTCGGGAAGCAAGCCCCGATTGTACTCTAATTTCTAGTTTAATTGTGGTACGCAGGTCTTAAATTATCAAAGACGAAATGAAAATCTGATTCACAAAGAAGATGTGATTAAAACCTATTACGAATTCCAATCCCTAATACGCATCAATTTGATAGATAAAACTTCTCAAAATCATTATCCGTGATTATCATATAACTTATGGAACTGAATTTAATTATCAAAGATTACGAATTATTCCTCAATTTCTTTGGGATTCCTGAACCCTTGTTTTTTCAACATTTTTGGATTTCTCTCAAATTCAACCATATAAGAAAGATTTGACGCAAACGAATGATCATTTGAGATGTCAGCGATGTATAAAATTACATAAAAATAAGAATATTGAGGAATTACTAACTGGTGAACACGTAAGATTCCATTCCTCTTCAATTTTTAGGGTTTCCTTCCTCCTTGGTTTCCTTCTCCAAATTCATGATACACAAAAAGTTTTCAGACTAAAGGAAACTAGTTTATGTTGGGGCAAAACGCGCGGAAGACCGAGCGGATACAACGCTCGGACAGGAACAGAGAGCAAAGCTCTCGGACGGTCGGGAGAGGTAGAGAGAAATATGAGAGTGAACACACGAATTTAACGTGGAAAACCCTTCGTTAAGTAAGGGAAAAACCACGAAAGAATACACTATAAAGGATTGTTTACAAGTGTTAGCTACACAAGCTCAAACTAAAGTGAAACAATCACAAGTGTACAACTTTCTCTCTCTAAGGTGTTTCTCTCACAAAACTCACAAAGTGGTTGCTCACAAAAGCACACACCACAACTCACCAACCTCTCTCTCTCTCATTAAATGATCTCAAGACACCTATATATATACATGAATAAATATATATATATTATTCACTACCCTAGGAGTCTACCCAGCCACCCTAGCGCCAGGGTGGCAGGGTAGGTTGCCTGCCAGGCCGCCTGCCAGACGCACGCCTGGCAGGCCTGCAACTGTCTTGGAAGTTGTGGCGGCCACCAACTTCCAATGCCCGCATTTATTGCGAGCCTGGTCATTAATGAGAGAATAAGTCAACGCACGCGTGGATGGAGTCCTCGTCCAAGTCCTCTCAGACATGACGCTTCAACAAAGTCCTCGTCCATTATTCCAATGGAGTCCGCGGACAAAGGCCACTCGGGAGTGACCCCAACAAACTTCCCCTCACGACCGAGTGGGAGTAGAGTCAGTTAGACTAGCAATGTCACAACAAGCTTCCAGCTTCCCCTTTGGCAAAATCTTGGTTAACATGTCCGAGCCATTGTCTTCCGATCGGACCTTTCCAATTGATAGCTGCCCATCATCAAAAACATCTCTCACCCAATGATATCGCACGTCAATGTGTTTTGACCGAGAATGGAATGAGGAGTTTCTGCATAAGTGAATGGCACTCTGACTATCACAAAGGATCTCGTACGCCTCTTGCTTTAGACCCATTCTTGGGCCGAACTTCTTCATCCACAAAGATTTCCTTGCAGGCCTCGGTCACGGCAATGAACTGCGCTACGTGGTCGAGAGAGCGACGCACTACAGAACTTGACTGCCAGGAGACCGCCCCTCCCGCAAATTTCACCAAGTATCCGGACGTTGATTTCCTAGAATCAACGTCCCCGGCCATATCTGCGTCCGTGTACGCAATTAACTGAGGCTTCTCTTCTCCAAACATCAAACCCACCTTGGAGGTCCCGCGCAAATATCTGAAGATCCACTTCACCGCAGACCAATGCTCCATCCCTGGGTTTGATAGAAATCTGCTAACAAGGCCAACCGCATGAGCAATGTCCGGCCGCGTACATACGGCCGCGTACATAAGACTGCCAACGGCCGAGGAGTAAGGAAACTTACTCATGCGCGCCTTTTCGGTGTCCGAGGACGGACACCGCCGCTACTTTTCGATCACGAAATGGTTGGCCGGTGGGAGTCGACAGAGCTTGGACCCTTCCATATGGAATCTTTGAAGCACCTTTTCAATATAACCCTCCTGGGACAGCCAAAGCTTCTTGCCCTCTCGGTCGCGAGAAATCTTGATTCCCAGAATTTGTTTCGCCGGTCCGAGGTCTTTCATGGCGAAAGACTGTCCTAGTTGCTTCTTTAGCTCCATGATCCGAGTACTATTTTGTCCGACAACCAGCATGTCGTCCACATAAAGGAGAAGGATGACGAAATCATTGTCCGAGAACTTCTGCACAAAGACACAGTGATCCGAGGATGTCTTATGGTAACCTTGCTTAACCATAACAGACTCGAATTTCCGATACCACTGTCTCGGAGCCTGTTTCAGCCCATACAAGCTCTTCTTCAAACGACAAACAAGTCCCTCCTTTCCTTTGACTTCAAAACCATCTGGTTGCTCCATGTAGATCTCTTCCTCTAGGTCTCCATGGAGAAAAGCCGTCCGGACATCTAGTTGCTCAACCTCCCGTCAGCCAACGTCTGCCGCCCGATCCAGTACTACACGGACCGAGGACATCTTCACAACGGGCGTAAAAATTTCATCAAAGTCAACACCCTTTTGTTGACCCAATCCCTTGACCACAAGTCGTGCCTTGTGTCTTGGGGCTCTCGGGTCCTCGGTTGCCTTCAAAGGAAGACCCATTTGTTCTTGAGCCTTCTTCCCCTTAGGCAACTCCGCCAACCGAAACGTATGGTTCACATGAAGGGAAGTTATTTCTTCTTCCATGGCTTCAAGCCATTTATCCTTCTCGATCTTCGCTCATGGCCTCTTCGAAATCCTCTGGTTCTCCGGATCGGTGAGAGGACAAACTCACCTTTGGAAGGCGGACGGACGGACGCCTCACTGCAGGCGACCGTCTCACTTGGGCTACCTCATCCCGCCGAGGTACCACTTCTTCAACTCCGATCTGAGGCGCCGTACTGCCTTGATCTTGGTTGGCGATCACCCTTGATCCGAGGACATCGGATACAAGAGGCACGGACGGACGCCTCAATCTCAACCGTGTCCGTCCGGGAGGTGCTAGAAGGGGACTTCACATTTTCTCAATGTCCTCTATGGTCTCGTCCTCAACGAAGACCACGTCGCGAGATCGAACCAGCTTCCTCGTTTTTGGGTCATAAAGCCTCAGTGCCCAAATTCTTCCTCCCATAGCCCGAAAGACACATTGTAGTGTCTTTGGCTCCGATTTGGTCCTCTCATCCCTCGGAACATGGACAAAGGCCTTGCGACCAAAAGTCCGCAGATGATCAGGAGGCCGGTTCTTTCCCGGTCCAAATCACCTCGAACTTCCCGTGCGGAGGCTTATCAAGGCGAGCGGTTAATAACATGGGCGGCCGTCCTCAAGGCCTCGGCCCAAAAAGATCCTCCCAGCTTGCCTCGAGACAGCATGCACCCCGACCCTTTCCATGAGGGTGCGGTTCATCCTTTTAAGCCACCCGTTCATCCGTGGCGTCTTTGGTGGAGTCTTCGATGTTTGATGCCATGAGCTCTGCAGTAGGCATCAAACCGCCCAATGTACTCGCCACCGTTGTCGCTCCTTATTGCCTTTAGTCTCCTCCCGGTCTCCCGCTCAACAAGGCGTGGAATCATTGAAATATTTCCGCGACACCGGTCCTTGGTCTTCGGTGAAACACCCATGACTTCCTTGAGCAATCGTCTATGAAGGTCACAAAATCATGCACCTCCAAAAGACTTCTCCGGAGAGGGCCACACACGTCCGTGTGTACAAGCTCCAAGATCTCGGACTTCTGGAAGTTACGTCTCCGGAGAAGGAGACTCTTCTTTGTTTCCCCGCCATGCAAAAGTGAGGACACGTCCCGGGCATGTCCCCACCCATCTCGGGGATGAGACCCTTCCCGGCCAAGTGACCCATGCCACGCTCACTCATGTGTCCGAGCCTCTTGTGCCAAAGGTTCGAGGACTCCACACTCCTCGTGGCATTCACCTCACCACTTCACCCCGAGCTTTCAAAACATAAAGGCCGATGCCTTAGATCCTCGAAGCAATGACCATGGAGCCCTTGGTCATTTTGATCTGCCGTCGCGAGAATACGCCTGCAAGAACCTTCATCATCCGGGGCGCCCAACCGAGATGATGTTTAGCTTTGATGTCGTGGGGGCGTGCGGACGTCCCTTAGAGTCACTGGCTCCAAAGACTTATCACCAACGTGATGTCTCCTCGTCCTATGAACTCTGGACGTACGCTTGTGCCCATTCTCGGTACTCTGGGGCACAAGGAGTATAAGTGGAGAACAGATTCTCTCCTGGAGGTAACGTGGGCAAGCGTCGAGTCCACTACCCAATCCGAGGACTGTTACCGCCCATGACCATCAAGTCCTCGAGACTCACAAGTTAAGAGGAGATCCTCTCCTGTCACTGCAGACCGAGGGCTCTTCCTCGTCTCGTCTCTTTTCGCCCCTTCGCTTCCCGAGCGTTCTCACGCTTCCATTTGTAGTGAGAACTTTTTGATGTGGCCCTTCTTGCCACAATGATGGCACTCCATGTCTTGATCTGGGAACGTGACTTACTCCGCCCTTTGTCTTCGGACTTTGGGCCACGTCCTCGGCTTCTTCCCCTTGATTAGTGACAAGGACCTCTGGCCGAGAGGTAGACGTTCCCCGAGAAAGCCGTCGTACTTCCTCGTTCAACACTACTCCCTTCACCATCTCCGGTGTCACCACACTTTTTTGGAGCCGTGTTGGCGATCGTGACCCTCATGCTTTCCCAAGTCCGGGAGGGTTGCTAGGAGCCAAAGTCCTAGCACTTCATCCTCGAACTTAATGCCCATACTTGTTGAGCCGGTCCACGCATCCCTCAAACTCATTTAGGTGGTCGGCAAATGGAAGATCCGTCCTTGTACGGATATGGACCAACCGCATCAAATGGTAAATTTTATTGTTACGATTTGGAGGCAAAGAGCTTCTCGAGCTTCTCCCCGAAGGGCTTTGGCATTTGTCTCTCTACGAACATGGTTATACACGTTCGTCCACAAATTGCACGATGAACCCGCACACCCGTTTGTGCTCCAACGCCCGCACCTCGTCCGTTTTCGTCGACGGTTTTGGAGGAGAAGACCGGATCGTGCATAGACTTGGACGAAAAGCAAGTCGACATTTTGCTCTGCGCGGATGTCAAAGTTTGAACCGTTCAAACAAACCATCTTGCTGCCAAACTCCATTTTTGATAACAAGCAAAAGATCACCGCACAAACAACCGTGTCTCTGATACCACTTGTTGGGGCAAAACGCGCGGAAGACCGAGCGGACACAACGCTCGGACAGGAACAGAGAGCAAAGCTCTCGGACGGTCGGGAGAGGTAGAGAGAAATATGAGAGTGAACACACGAATTTAACGTGGAAAACCCTTCGTTAAGTAAGGGAAAAACCACGAAAGAATACACTATAAAGGATTGTTTACAAGTGTTAGCTACACAAGCTCAAACTAAAGTGAAACAATCACAAGTGTACAACTTTCTCTCTCTAAGGTGTTTCTCTCACAAAACTCACAAAGTGGTTGCTCACAAAAGCACACACCACAACTCACCAACCTCTCTCTCTCTCATTAAATGATCTCAGCACACCTATATATATACATGAATAAATATATATATATTATTCACTACCCTAGGAGTCTACCCAGCCACCCTAGCGCCAGGGTGGCAGGGTAGGTTGCCTGCCAGGCCGCCTGCCAGACGCACGCCTGGCAGGCCTGCAACTGTCTTGGAAGTTGTGGCGGCCACCAACTTCCAATGCCCGCATTTATTGCAGCCGCAGATCATTAATGAGAGAATAAGTCAACGCACGCGTGGATGGAGTCCTCGTCCAAGTCCTCTCAGACATGACGCTTCAACAAAGTCCTCGTCCATTATTCCAATGGAGTCCGCGGATAAAGGCCACTCGGGAGTGACCCCAACAGTTTAAGCCTCCATTTTCATGTTTGAAGCGTTTTGATTGGTTGAACTACGTGTTTGGCTCCCCAATTCGGCTCCACGAAGTCGGTTCCTGTGTTCTAGGGCACCCCAAACTTTAAACTTGAGGCAACCCTAATTCAATCACAAATTAACCTACTTTGATCCAAATTGTGGCACAGAAATTGAGAAATCAGAGTTCTTAAGGTGAACTTTTAGCTTAACATTAAGTTTAAAACTCAATTAGGTCTAATTTACGTTTCGATTTGGATGATTGGGAGCTAGGATTTCTTCTTCCTCTAAGTTTTTTTTAGCTTTATTTAATCCTAATTAGAGGATAGTATGCTTAAATGTTAACTTTAAATTATTTCATAATTTCCCTAGTAATATACATCGAAAGCCCTAGATTATTTAATTAAGTGGTATTTTATTTAATTCCAATAATTTAATTCTTTATAAAATTCTGTATAGTATTTTATTACCAAATAATTTTCAAATTAATTTATATTTTCACTCAAAATATTAGTATCTTAGATGAATTTATAAAAATATCACCAAAATAGATTACGTAATTACTCAAATCAACTTATAAAATTCTTTATAATAATGTGTTCTTTAATTATCTTAAAAAAATTTGGGAAGTTACAAGAAATAAGAGACCACGATCTGCTATTAAGTCATTCCACTAATATATACAAGAAATATATGAGAAAGAAATACTTTTAATTTTATATTAGGGGTTAAGGATAGTGTTTTTTTTTTAAAAAAAATTATAACAATTTTAATATTAATTAAATAATAATGATTAAAAGAGATTGAATGAATCAATTTGAAAAAAAAAGATGCGCACCTCAAATTACAATATTTATGAACCCAATTACGCAATCTTTTATTTATCCTCACATTAATTAGTGTTGATACGTTTGAGAATTCTGATTATTGTATAGATAAGGAGATTTAAATTTTGTCCGTTGGGCGTCAAAGCGTACTCAGTCTTCGTATGTCTTTATCTGAATCTTATACAATCATGGAACAAAGGTTAAATGATTGGCCAAATTTATTCCCCGATATATCATCTAACGCTCAACTTAATATCTTTTTTAAATAAGAGAAAAAAATAGATTATGTAAAATGTATATTTTTGTTTCAGGATTTGTGCTCTTATTAGGGCGTCTTAGATTGAGAAAGAGAGAGTGCGCTTTTAGTGTTTTAGAGTTATCTTTTTTCTTTATCTGAGAAAGTGTTAAATGCTCGATTCCCTATTTTGTTGAAGAGGACGGGTTTTAAAGAAGTCAGGTAACAGTTGATTTCTCTCATCAACCGTTAAGAAAGCTGACGAACAAATAAAATTTATCCCCATGATAGTTTTAACTAATGCTCGAGGTCGTTAGGAAATTAGAGTAATAAAATTATCCTGGCTGTTAAATTAGTCTTGACATAATCACAAAATTGGACTGTTTAAGGATGTTGGCCAAATTCATTGAAACGGGCTGCATCGATGGTTTGAGCCGTTGAAACTTGTCTTCTAACTGAAAATTATTTCGGGTCGATTTTTGTGAACCACCGAATACAATACTCATCAAGTGCCATATGGCACTTTTTGATCAACAACAAGATTCAAATTCTCATATTTCTATACTAACAAAATTGTGAACAAGAAAATTATAATTTTTTTATGATAAATATGACCAATTAAACTAATTAATTAGTTATACATTTTAATACTAATATTATTGTTAGTTATAATGTAATGATTCATAATAAATTTAAATATATTATGATAGTTACTTATAATATAGTATGCAAAGTTATCTGATAAAATATACACTAAAAGTTTTTATTAAACTTATTTTGAATTTTTTTTTAAATACTTTACTCTTAACTTATAGTTTAAATTATTGTAATTTTATTTTGTATAAAAATCAGGTTAATCAACAATATTTTGAATTATATAATAATAGACAACTTACGTTGAAAACTAAAAGGATAAGAATTTTTTTAAAAAAATTAATTCTATGAATTTTTTTATATCAAATATTTATATAAAATCTGATTGGTTGCAAAGTAAACATTTAGAATAGAAAATGTTAAAAATTAAATTTCGGCTATAATAAAAATTAAAATTCCGAAATTCTTTTTTTAATAATTTTACTTTAATACGTTTTTTCTTTTTCTTTGAAAAGCCTGCGGTCGGTGACGAGATCACGAGAACAGTGAAGAGGATGGGATGCCGGAAACTTGAGAATGAATAATGGGATTTGTGAGGAAATTTTTAATTTAAATTATTTATTTTTAAATAAGAAATTATAAGTTAGTGATTAATTTTAATTAATTTTTAATTTTTTTTTAAAAAAATAATTAAATTATAATTATTTTTTAAAAAAAATAGTCTAAATTTTAAAAAATAATATTTACTTTTCTAAAAGATAGAACCTTCTTGATCCAATTCAAGAGTTTTATCTTTCTAGTTATTTATATTTTAATAAAAATAATTATAATTTAATTAATTTTTAAAAAATTTTAATTAAAATTAATTATTTTTAAAATAATTATATTATAATTTTTAAAATAAAAAATAAACAAATAAATAAATAAAATTAATTATTTTAAAATTGTGTCAATCTAAGGCAATGGGCCCATTTCCTGCCACGTGCCCATCCTAGTGGCCCATGACAGAGCGACAGATTGGATCCTCCGCCAAGTCAAGGATTCAGGGGGCATCCGCTGGATGCCATCTTGTGTTTTATTTAGGCCGTCGGATTAAAAAAATCAACAACTTAAATTTTATAATAAAAAAATATAATGTTTATTATTTTTATTTTTTAAAATATTTTTTTTATATTTTTATTATAAAAATATAAATTTTAATATTTTTTATTTTTAAATTTTATAATTTTTTTTAAAAAAAGAGACCGTCAAATTTTAATATTAAATGGATATTGAACGCCTCCTCATTCTGCCGAGTCAAAAGCTGTTCACGTCCCTCGTGATTGCAACTTTGTGTTTTCAACATTTTTAACGGTTTGACTTCTTAATCCCCCAAATATTTAATTCAAATTATATATAAAAAACTTGAATTATCTTTATATTAAATTTACATTAATAATATTTCCTAGTTATAAAGTCAAATCGATTTTACCAAATAAAAATTTTACTTATTAAATTAAAAATATTTTAATATTAAATAATATAAATATTTTTATATAAATGTTTTATATACCTAAATTATTATTTTTATTGAATATATTTCAAATACAGACAATTTAGTCTGACAAAATATAAGATCCATAAATTATCAGTTCAAAGCTAATTATTAAGGGTGACCAAGTTATTCAGTATGGTACGAGCTAATTTAAGAATCGACCTAGACATATTATTTATTATGTCTAAAAGGCAAATCTCGTATTATTTATTATGTTGTATAGGATTTAGATAAGATGATTTAAAAAGTCAACTCAATACAAATCGGATATTAATTCTTATGTAAAGTATGCATCAACTTTAAACGCTAATTCAAGATAAATAATTTACTTAAATTAAATATAAAACTAAAATCAAATAAATTAAAAAATAAATTTTACATTGCCATTTTTTTTATTTCAATTATAAAATATACGTTTGTAATTTAAAATCATATTTTTTAATTACTCTGCTGACCGTAAAAATAGCAGGTAGGAGTCACGTGCATCCTGCTTGCTTCCCATAAAATAGAATTATTTATCTTTTTTCCTCTTTTTTATTTAATGTTTTAAAATAAAATATAAATAAAATAAAGCTAATATACGAAAAAAAAAAAAGAGTTACAAATGAAGTTTAACCACCCTTTATTAGGATAAAATAATATTTTTATTTTTATCTTATTTTTAATTAAATTATTATCTTATTATTGTATTATTCTAATAAATAAAAAATAAAAAATTATCTCCTTTTGACTTTTTTTATTCAAAATTATTTAAAAAATAACTATTCTGATATATCTTTTTTATCCATTTTATGTTAAATTAGACCTAATTAAAAATTAATTAAGGTTAAATATAAGTTAAAATTAGATAAAAATTTATAACCACTAAATCAAATTAATAAAAAAACCAAATAAATAATTAAATTATTATTTTATTATTCTAATAAATAAAAAATAAAAAATTTGCTCCTACTGATTTTCTTATTTATAATTATTAAAAAGATAACTATTTTAATATATTTATTTATTTATTATTATATCAAATTAGACCTAATTAAAATTCAATTTAGGTCAAACACAAACCAAATTTAGATAAAAGTTTATAACCGATAAATCAAATAAAATTGAACATATTCATAATCTAAATTAGATTGATTTAAATTGAAACACAAACATTTTTATTATTAAATACTTTTATTTAAAAAATTTATAGATACACAAAAATAATTAAAAATATAAAATATTTTTTAAAAATTATAATATATGAGTTAAAATATTATCTAAATATATAATTAAATAAAATAATTTTATATAAAAATTACTAATTATATGAGAATATATAATTTATTAAATTACTTTTTAAAATTGATAATAAAAACTATATTTATCAAACAATTTATAATTTTAGTCCGGCCAATTCAAATCAATTAGTTTTACCCGTAATCAGATCCAAATAAAAAAATAATAATGTCTAATTTTTTTTGACTATCTATTTATAATACTAATATATTTAAATCAAATTCTATAATTTTTTTAATTGCTAAGAGTAAAATAATCTAATGACTTAATTTTAATTAGATTTATGCAAGCTTTTTAGTATATACAATAATATTATTTCTTTAGATAAATAGTGCCATCTTGTATTAATTTTTTGATTATTTTTTTATTGATATTATATAGTAAATATTAAAAATTAATTTTTAATTTAATTTTATTTAAGTGACAAAATAAATAATAAAATGTTAATTATTATTATTATTTTACTTTTTAAAAATAATTATTTTATTTTATTTTTCTTATTTCATTTCAACGATTCAAAGCTGCGGAAAAGTGGATTCAGGGGTCCTTCTCCCTGTGGAAACCCTCCTAAATAATAAAATGTTAATTTTTTAAAAATATTGTTAAATTTAAAAATAAAAAATATTTGTATGTTTTTATAATCAAAAGTAAAAAAAATATTAAAAAAAAAATAAAAAATTTATGTTTTTTATGATAAGAAAATATTTCAAATTTTTAATCAACGAAAAGGGCGTCCTTCATAGGGGAAAGTGCCCCAGATCCCGGAAAAGTAGAGTGGGTAGCAATGCTATAAAAGGAAAATTGGAAGACGCGTGTCATCTTGATAACGGTCCACTTGCACCGCAGGCTTACTGAAGGATGAATAGTGTGCGCCGTGACTCCATAACTGTAAAGCACAGAGTCTCTGTCTCATTCGATCCTCCCTTTCCCTTTAAGTATAATTCCCGTCGCCATTCCCCATGAACATCTGCCAATGAAATGCTTCTCAAAACCTCATCAGCTCCAGTCGTTCAAACCCTTACCTTCCTCGAATATCCCAAGAGAGATCACTTCAATTCCAATAGCAGTAACAGCAGCCGCAGCGGCCGCCGGCGGCGGATCAACAGCAGCAATCGCTTATTGATCCTTGACCATAGTGTCTCGATACTCTTGTCTTTTAATCATAATAACTTGATCTCCTCATCCCTGATCTCTTACCCTAATTCTGTGTCTCCGAAATTCGACAAAAAACCTATATATAATAGCCTCAAATCCTTCAGAAGAGCCTTCTCTGACAGCAGCTTAGGAGAATTGTTAGCCTTTGGTTCTTGCAATATAAGCCATTTGGGTAATCATTCCGGCGGTTTTTTAAATTTTCAACAGAAACCCAGACAAAGCATGCTAGAGAGTTCTCCATCCTTCAAAATTTATGATACGAGAACTGGGGTTGAGGGAGAAGAAGAGTCGGAGAGGGGAAGTGAGGCGGAAGGGAAAGGTAGTTTGTTAGTCAGAACAGCTACAATTGCAGATAGAATTGAGGCTGTTGGTAGCTGTGATTTTAGTTTTGCAAAGTCAGATATGGGGTTGATTGAGGAAGGAGAAGAAGAGGAAGAGGGAGTCATAATAAATGGTGTAGAGAATTTGGGTGGTGAAGAAGTTGAACCAGCAAGTCCTCCAATGTATCTGGCTGCTGGGCTTGGTGTGGATGATAGTGGATCCATTGTTGCCAATTTCTTGGAAAGTGAGAAGGTTGAGGAATATTACAGAAGGCTGGTCGAAGAATATCCTAGCCAACCATTGATATTAGTAAATTATGCTAAGCTATTACAGGTACACCTTGGAAGTTCAATTCACCACTTTTATCGTCTCTATATTTCGGTGGATGCTTCCTTTCACCATCAGGATACAGCTTATTTGCTTGATTGATCCGCAATTTGGACTTGTAAATTAATGTTACATGTGCAAAACGATTCACATCTCAAATACATGTGTTTATATAGAATGGAAATTTCCTCGTTTGTGTACTTTTGATTGGCAATTTTCCTGTTGCTGTTGCGATGGCCAGAGCAAGGGGGACCTTCATGGAGCAGAGGACTATTACTTTCGTGCAACGGTAGCAGACCCTGGAGACGGTGGAATCTTATCACAGTACGCTAGATTGGTGTGGGAACTCCACCATGATCACGAAAGAGCCTCAAAATACTTTGAGCGTGCAGCTCAAGCTGCTCCCCAAGATAGGTTTGTATTTTCTTGCATTCATCCTCTGAAAACTAGTATTGTTGCTTTTATCTTGCTGTGTTTTCAGCCGAATTCAGTGGGAATTTTTAGAAATTTTATAGTTTCTTGGTTGTTTCTCGACTGATCTTATAGGTTTCTTTTTTATTTTCTATTTCTGCATTAATTCATGATGTCTTAATTCTCTTCCTATGAGTTATGGTGCTTTTTTCAGCCATGTGCTGGCCTCATATGCCAGTTTCCTCTGGGAAGTAGAGGATGGTGACAGAGAAGAGGACTATGCAAACAAAGATAATGCCCAGATCAAGGTAACTACAATATTTGTAAGTGTTCATTTCATTCCACTAAAACTATGCCATGTAATTTAGTCTCTGTGCTTCTTGGTTTTTGACAGAACCAAATAGAGGATAACTCAAGAAAGGAAAGAATGATAGAGATTGAAGAAGCACAAAGATCTCTTAGCCCCTCCTTGAACCTTGTGGAAGGACTTGGGAATGGAATTCCTGGTTCTGGCGGAGGCAACGGAATATGTAATTCCACAACTGGAGGCTCAAGCGAGAATATCAATATTGATGAATATTACAGAAGGATGGTTGAGGAAAATCCTTCCAATCCTTTGTTTCTAAGGAATTATGCTCATTTCCTGCATCAGGTTACTCCCACCACCCCTCTCGATACATGCTGTTCACATCGCTGTGATTTCTCGTGCGAACTGTGGTTGAAAAACAGACAGGCCAATCAAAATAACCCATCATTAGAATACTCAGGAATTGGATCATTTTCAGAGAGGAGCTTAACGAAATACCTTTGCTTTTGGTTGTGTTATGGGCAAAAGTTAAATTCTTGTTTGGTTTCAAAGCTCTTGCAATCGAGTTTTATGTTTGATTCATATATTGTTGTACTAATATTTTTTCTCAATGGACTTCAAGAAAATTTTGTGGGAATAATGTGCATAGTAAATAAGTGTTAAGTGGATGAGTCTTAGCATTATGGTAAGATTATATACCATCATGACATAAAAGTTACATATTTAAATCTAAAAAAATCACTTTTCTATAATATAGGTATAAGATTGCACATATGATTTCCCACACAAAATGCGAAAAGCCTCGTACACTATGCCTCTCCTTCGAGCACAACTGCTAACTAACACTGAGGTGGCTCAATGAAGAGTTGGAAATTAGTGTTACAAGCACCTCAAGCATTTCTTATTACCATTGAGACAGCAACAGTATTAGCTGCTTCCTGCCAAGCTGATTTGCGAAAATTCCTTATTGAACTCAAAATTCATGCTGGTTTTACTGCAGTCGAAGGGAGATTTACATGGCGCTGAGGAATACTACTCACGTGCGGTACTAGCAGATCCGCAAGATGGCGACATTTTGTTGCAGTATGCTAAGCTTGTGTGGGAACTCTATCATGACCGCTACAAAGCTTTGTGTTACTTTGAACGAGCAGCTCAAGCAGACCCAGGAGATAGGTAAATTCCCATTTCCTCAAACCTCCCACGATTGATGCTTTAGTTTGAAGTTTCAATTATTCATCCTGCCATGATTTTCCCAGGGAAACAAAATAATTTCATTTTTTGAGGAAAATGTCAAGAAATCTACTCTTCAATGAGAAGCATATGTGAATTTCCTTTCTTTTAATGGATCAAAAATTCAAAATAGAATAACTTGGGAAGAACGGAAATGTGAATAGGGTGTTGGAGTAGCTAACTGAGATGTGATGTAATCAGAAAGAATAACCAGAGACAAGTGTTACCAACATGACTTCTTGTTCATGTTAAAAGCAAAAACGGGGAAAAGACTCATCAAGATTACAATCATATTTGATGAGGGGGGAATTGATTTGATCCTGTGGTAAACTGAATACAGTCTGGATAGGAGGAGGACGAATTGTTGAATTGTGGGAAGTTCTTTTTTTTGGGGGGGAGGGGGATCAGATTGTAAAAGACGTCTTTTTTGGGAAGCATTGGCTGCCCTATGGGGACTAATTAAAGCTGGACCATTTATTATCCCTTTTCAGACGATCTATTTCCTTCTCCTTTGTTTTGAGGATTAGAAACTTCGAAACACACTATAAGGGCTTTAATCTTTAGCTTCTTTGTTGGCTGCAGCATTATTCTTGGCGCATATGCCTATTTCTTATGGACCACAGGCGAAGATGAAGATGAAGAAGATAATGAAGAAGTGGAGCAGCTGAATACCGTTGAATTCACTGCTTCAAATCTAGCAGTAGCTTCTTAAAGTGGTTGAGCTAGCTTCTCAAACACACTATACCATGAACAGCACTCGTGGCCCTTTTTTTTTTTCTGGTGGGGGATTATGTGCTCTAGTTGATTTGTTCATCTTGTTGGAATGATGTCTTGTGACATACTCTGATAATTTCAGTAGAGCACGAGTAATTATCATCAAGGGAAGAATAAAATGATGAATGTTTGGTGTATAGTTCCTTTATAAGAATAGGAACTTGAAGATCTTTGTAGAGATAAACGTTAGTGCTAATCTTTTTCTTGAATTCTGAAGATTGATTAAGGTGCATTTGTCATCAACATAAAATTTAGAACATCCATAATTAGTAGAGCAATAATTCAATTACAGACTTTGAAGTCACACATACCAGTATCTGTGAAGAGGAGGATAGTTGACAGACTTGCCATCCCCACTCTATCACTACTGTCACAGCCACAGCCACCGCCACCTGTGCTGCAACATGAAAAAGCTCATCATCTTTTTCGGCCTACTATGTCCAAAATTGAAAAAATAAGTACTTTTTTTTTTTCCATTAACCATTTCCATAACCTTTATTTTAACATACACCCTTCTACTCCAAGCTCAAGGTAGCGTTCTTGTTGGAGAAGATAATGGCCAGTTGGACAATATCAATGAAATCGAGTCGGACAAAAATGATTGACACACGAATACACACGATAGAGGAGTATGAGAGAGAGAGAGAAGAACACACATAATTTTACATAAAAAATTTTCTTTTAAAATATGAGAAAAAATCATGGACACTTAATCTAAAACAAAATTTCACTATATGAATATTTGTTATAAAAACCCTTTAACTACACAAGTCCTTGGAGAGTTGAGATCAGAAACAAGAGCAAAATATAAAAGTAAAAGTGGCTACTCCTTGTATTCTCTCTTTTGTTTTTTCTTTCTCACTTTTCTTTACACTCTCCCTTACATGCCCAGTATGCATATATATATATATATACAAATTTGATTAGGCGATCACCTATCAAGTAGGCAGGTTGCATACCTTCAAAGTCTACTACCAACTCTGCAACCTGCCACTAATTCTATGAAGTGTTATCTTATCGAGAGAAGTTGACATACTCCGCAAATCAACTACCAGCTCCAAAAGTCAACTCTCTGAAAAACTGTTTGCGCCGACTTTGTAGGTGTTACAATCCACAAGCGTTGACCAAAGTCCTCAGTCTTTTGCCTAAAATCCTCGGACATAATCCCATGTCCTCGGTCGTAACCTAATGTTCTCAATCAACAGTTAATATTTTCAGCCATCACCTAGAATCCTTGTCCTTTAATCAGAGTTCTCATCCATTATTCAAAATTCTAGACCCTGAATTGGAGACTTCGTCCATTATGTAAAGTCCTGGGCCCTTAGATAATGTCCTCGGTCATATATTGGTATTCCTTCCACTTCAGCCAAGTGAAGCCACTCGGGCATTTATTCTATTTTGGCCATATCGCCACGCGCACTTGTTTCTCACACGAGAGTGACCGTAAATCCCAACACCACCGATAACTACACCTGAATTGCCACGCCTCAAACATCTCGTCTTTATATTCTGGGACGCTGAACAGCAGTTCCTCTGCTCAACCAAACCAAAAAACAACCAAGAAACTAGAATCAAGAGTACAAACATCAAAGAGTCTGACCTAGTGATCAAATTTTTTCTCTTTCAGTTCACAGGGAATGTAGTCCACCGCCGGTGTTAACATTCAACTGTTACATTAAAACATAACTAGCCTGATTCTAAAGAATCTGAGCGGCCATAACTAAACTAGAAAATTTCAAGTAATCTTGAACAGATGTTTAATTTCTCAAAAACATTACTAGAAAGAACAGAGAGGACAGAGTGATGCAATATTTTGGATACTATTAAATGAGAAACAATTGCAGTACAATTAACCTTGCGATTCTGAGAATGAGCAACTCTTGCATTGAGAAAATTGAGCAAAATTTGCCTGAACAGTCGCATAGAAAGAATGCACTTTCCAAAGCAAAATGAACTACTAATCAGTACATGGTAAAAGTAAATATTGCAAGACTTATATAATATCACCGTCCTCAATCCAATACCCTAAGCACTTGACTCGAATGTGACCTGACCATTTTGTGACACTTGGCTGCCATAACATCCATCTTCTTGTTGGGTAGCCTGGTGATAGTAACCATTTCCCTGAGGCCTGTTATATTCACGTTTACCTCCGCCTTGCCTACCCCCTGCTAAAACTACAACTTCCAAAATGCCCCCTTGATGCATCTGGCTGGTAGTTGCTGCTGGCCCTACCTCTTCCTGCAGAGTAAAAGAAAAATAAAAAAGCACACAAATTTACTGACTTCTAAGTAATAGCTCAAGGATCATACAGGTTATATTTAGCTGGACTTGGGGTGAGGAGGAAGGATGAAATGCAAATAAATACTAGTTCTCTCTCCTGAATCCAACTTACAGGAGAAAGTAATTCAATCTTCATCTCTCCAACCAAGCATAACTGAAATTATGCAATATGGAGGCAATTGAGTCAAAACAAGGACTACACATCAACTATCAGACATACCGAAGATTCATTTTCACTATTCCGTGCAGATTTTAACTGTTTTTTGTAGCAAGCTGGCAATTGGCGAACCCTTCACCAAAATCATTTTCCATGCCCAAAATCTCTTTTCAAGTATATTGCGCGGTCATGGACATAACCTCTCTCTCTCTCTCTCTCTCTTCCTTTTCTGGACAAGATGGGGAAGAAGGCAATTGGGGAATTGTCTCCATGGTATTGACCATAAACGACTTAGCAAACCACCTAGAACCCCTGTTATTTCCCTTTGAAGATGGTACTTTTCACGGAAGCTGATTTCAAATCGAATTTTGAATGGCCTTTTAGGCTGCACTAACTTTCTCCCCCTTTTGCACAAGTTGAAAAGGAACAGGTTAGTATTTCTAAGAACTTAGGCATGCGTTTCTTAGAAGGAGCCTCGCTTAGGTCTGTTGAGGTGCCCTGCTTGGAGCCCTGAGCCTATGCACACCTTTAACAATATAGATAAGCTCCATTCAGGAAAGGAACATGTATATAAGATTCATCTTGCCATATTTGACCAAATTAATGCAAAATTCTTTCAGAATATGGTTTTCACCAAGGCCTCATTTGGGAAAATGGTTTTATTTTCCAACAAATTTTTTTTAAATATAAAATAATACCTTCTTCCAGATTTCCACTGTTTGGTGACAATGGAAAATTAAATTCATTGAAAGACACAGTTCAGTTACGAATATATATATTAGTTAGAAGGTGCGATTGGATGCTTTGGGCTGTTTTGCAGACGTGAATCTGGATGGTTAGATTGTACAAGTGGCTGTGCTAGTGGCCATAGAGGCTGTAGAACAATGAGGGCAAGTTAACTTCCCTCTGCTACGTGGGAAAAATGTTTCACCCAAGATTGACCCCACGGAAAATAACTTTCTAGGGGAAAAAAACACATATACAAAACGGAAATTTCCCAAGTCATTTTAATTAAGCAACTTCTTTCAAATAAAAGGAAAATAACTCTATAATAAAATGGCATTTACACCAAGCTAGTCCCTCAACAGAAATTCATCCCTAAAAAGAAACTTGCTTCAAATGCAAAGTTGCAACTAGAAGCAAGTTCCCAAACCAGCAATACAGCATAGAAGAGTAACTACAAAGGAGAGAGGGAGAGAGGGGGGGGAAAGAGAGAGATAGCAGTAGGTATACATGTGATTCCATACACCAAATAAAATTGACTTGGAGAAGAAATGAGGCAAAGTGTCTTTGCAAATCATAAAATGATGACCAAATTTCATTAAATGCATAAACTTCAGTCAATATATATAGTTGGCATCCGAAAGTATAAAGTAAGAATGCATACTTCCATGAGAAAATCTGCCATTTGCTCTCAGCTCTTCTATGTATATTTGTTGACCAGCAATCTTAACTGTAGCAGCCTACAAACAAACCAAGAAAATCAAAACAAATTGTCCACACAGAAAACAGCAAAAGGAAATAATTAGATAGATTAATTACAACATTTTATATTTTTAGGCAAAATTAATTCATGTCAAAAGCAACATAAGCAATGCATGAATAATGAGTCTACAAAAGCCACCCTCCAGTAAGAAAGAAGCAGAATATTGGTGACAGGAAGGCCAGAATAGGGCACAGAAATCAGCGATCACAAGGAACTTAAAATTTATTTTATAAATATTAACAACAGTAAAAGAGAAGAAATTCAAAGAGATGAAGGATACATGTTCCAACCTTAATTGCATCATGAACAGCAGTTATATCTTCAAATTCAACAAACGCATAACAAATATCAGTATCCTGCAGGTCATTGTCAATGATCATTAAATTAGCAGCGTAGATTATCTCAGGCATAAAACAAGTGCATAATTAGGTAGAAGCTGGAGAAAGGACCTTGAGTCTCCTGATGGCCACGCCTGCAGGTTTCAGTCTACCAAACTTCTTAAACTCCTCCTCAACCTCCACAGAAGATACTGTAGTTGGCAAGTTTCTCACATAAACTGACTTCATTTCACCTAATAATATCACAAATGTAAAGAATCAACATTAGAATCATCCAAAAGTACTCCAATATTATGATACAAGAAACTAATACAAACCAGTCAAAATCATGTAACAGCGAAGCACAAGCGAGTGCACATACAATGAGAGAGAAATGGAAGAATAAAATAACAGGAGAAAATTTCTAAGTTCAGTAACTCTGTAGTTAGTTCTGGTAACAAGAACCAAGACATTTAAGTAAAAAATGACAACAAGAAAAAGGCCATGGAAAACCTTTTAAATCTGTTGAAACCTCCTCTGCTGCTTCTACTTCCAAACTGTCATTTGCAACTAATGCTGTACCAGACTGCTGAGGCTGTTGGAAAGTGGCTTGCTGATTTCGTTGTGAGCGTGATGCCTGTCTGAAGCAAGTGCCATATTCATGTTAGAAGAAGGTGTAGGCACTACAGATGTTCCAGGTTGTCCTTTAGCGACACGTTACTTCAATTAGAATGAGAAAATACAGTATCAGTTCCGTGTAAACAAATGGGATCATGTACTTGTACACATTAAAATTGCTTAATTTTAGTCGTTCTCATATCAATGGATAAGTTTAGCACATGCAATAGAAGCATAGGTATGCTTTTGTGGCTCGCTGGCAGATTCTTCAAGCAGGGAAGGAGGAACTTCTTGTCCGTCATTGACTGCAATGTCAAGAAAATCATTTGCCTGTTCTCCAGAGTAGTCTTGGAGAATATTCTCAGCATCAGGGACTTGCTGCATCCGTTGCTCTGGCAAAAGATGCTTATCAACACTACCATTTTCTTTAACATCGACAGGAGCCATGTATTCTGTGCTCTGCAATCCCCCACCGATCATGTAGTTGGGTACTGACAATCAGAACATAGAACATTTAAATGATCATCTTAAGATCAGGTTAAAGCTAGTTTGTGCATATTTCATAAAAATAAAAAAGGAAACCAATTGTTGCAGTTCCCAAACAAGTTCTCCACCCCTCCTCCCCATGGACGTATCAATAGTCGCTTGAAAATGCTTGTCCATGCAAAAAGCTCCAGTATTAAATCACAAGCCTAGAAGGAAACAAGCCTTCCAGGTGATTGATCATTGATCCCTAGTAATAAACCAATACACAGATATGCATGTGGGAATATCCGTGGCTTTTACAACATATCAGCCATTTCCTCTCATCTCACTTCATATCACAAGTTCACGTACCAACTGCAAAATCTAATGTATTTCTTAAAACTGAGCTTTTGAAATCTATAAGATGGACAGAGACACAAGAATTTCACAGATTGCACATACCTGTCTGAGGTATAGTTGGAGACCCATTCAACTTGGCATTAGGATCGTTTTGCACCAAAAGTGAAGGTGGATATGGAGGAATGTGTTCTTCATCAATGAGGAGAAAGATGTCATTCAGAACAAAGTAGCCTTTTTCCTGAGGGGCTAGGAAAATGTCTGCGCAAATTTCTTTCTGCCAGTTAAATTTCTTATTTGCACAGAACCAGCAGCCATCACGATAACTCGTCCATTCCATGACTCAAGTGAGTGTGCCGTCTTGATCTCAATTGTCGTAAAACATAATGACATGACAAATGCATGGATTTGCTGCCAGAATAATGACTGTTTATTAATTGCATGTGAACTATGAAATACCCATAAATATAGCAACCCATACAGACAAAACAGAACCTCGTCTTGCTAGTATAGTGCTTAACCAGTAAAATATCAGTCAGGGAAACCAGAACCAATAGAGCTGCTAATATATCTTAAACATTATCTACCATTCCCTAAGGCCTTGACAGCATTTCATCAAACAGCAAAAATAAACTTTCATGCATGAGAAAGGTCTCCATTCACTTGAAAAAGTAAAAAGGCCAGTACATACGACTGAAAGTGTACTTAAAAGCAGACTAAGTAGTATATAGCGTAAACAGATTTACTCGGAAGTGGAAACCCCAATAGCAATAGCAGCAAAAGCTCTACTTTACATTACATTGCAATAATGAAATTTTTCATTAACAATTGCCCCAGAAAATCTCTGTTTCAGGTGGTAGGGATTGCAAAGAGAGAAAGGGAAGAGAATAGTTGTGTCAAGTGTGAGTGGAAGAGGAGGGATATTTCAGGGAAAGGAGGGCAGCAATGGGTCAACGGAAGATGCGTAGGAGCCGGAGGTTGCTGTTTTCAAGGCCATCAAAGTCCGCTAGCAGAGTTGGAGATGGGCCAAGGTGAAGAGGGAGGACAAAAATGTAATTCCATTCTTTCTTTTTCTATTACTTTAATCCAACAATAATCAAATTTTTAACAAAATCATAACGAATCCTTTCCTTTATCTTTCCTATTACACTTCCAAATTTGACACACTCTCGGCTAAAACGAGATTTTTCCACTCTTCAAGTTCACTTTCTTTCTCCTTTATTTGGTGCTTTTGGTGATTGTTCTTATCACATAATTGATAAGAAATTGCTGAGAAATGCAGAATAATTTCATTTTGACAACTTAATGGGCAATGTACATAACTCTGACCAGCCTTTGACTCAGTATAAATAAAAGAAAACTTCCTTTTGATGAATTTTTTTGTTCAACGTTATTCAGGGTGAAAAGAACAAGATTTTGCAATCATGTCAAACAATCATTCTTCCTTACATATTAAAAAAAGAAAAGGGATTCACAATAAGGTAGAAGAATAATTCAAGGAAGATAAGATGTCAAAAGGATGTGATGCTTTGGGCACTTGGAAAAAAAATTTCTGCCTGAGGCCCATTATGTAGGGAAAAGCTTGAGCAGTCATATCATATACATAAATATCTCGCTCTAGTGAGAAAGACTCATTTGATGGGGTTTATAGGCAATTGGAAGGAAGGGGTTGCCATTAAATAGTTGAATAAGGCATTACTTAAAATTTGTCCATGATAGTTTGGTTAGAGCTGAGCTCAATTTATTCAAGCTTAACTCATGAAATCAATTAGTCGAGCTCAGACATTATTCTAAGCTTTTAAAACTACTAGATTGAGTATAAGCATAGTAATACTAGATTCTTTATAGTGCTACCCAAGATAGTTGATTATCAATAGGTCAAGTGCCACTATTAGTGAGACACTGAATGTTAACAACAATAACATTTCAAATCATTGACATTATAATTAGTTCAATTTTGTTGTTAAATTAATAATGCACAAGTGATAAGTTTTTTAAGTTATAAAAAGTTTTAGACTGAAAATAAAATATTAACAAGAGGAGCACAATTTTAGCTCCTTATATCAAGTGATATAGCCTTCCTCCACAATGTATAACAAATATCATTTATAACGATTAAGAATTTACATTAAACCATCTAGGCTAACAAAAAAGACAATTAAATCAAGTTCTTATTATGTATTGTAAGTAATATTTTAAATTTGGTATATATTTATTTTTATAAGCCTGTAAAATAATATTTCTACCATCACATTGAAACATGTTATAAGCAAGATTTGAAAAACTGAAAAATATTAAGACTAACTGAGATTGACAAAAATATCGCTTTGCTGTTTTCCGAGGTCTTCTATCAATTCAAGATCGGTGACAGGAAAGTAGATTGATTTGCATTTTTTTTTTTGGGTTCTCCTGAAAAAAATTTCAGAAACAGTCTCAATTTTGAATCACTATTAAATTCTGAGACGGACAAAATGTTAACATCAATTAACTGGAAATAAATTAGGTACAGCGCGCAAGATTGTCATTTTAAATGCATTCAAAAAATCACCAGCATTGCAGTGGCGGTCTCCCTTGTGTTACCGTCAATACGAAGCATGGTGCTCGCATCGGAATACAGCTGGTGAACCAACTCCGGCCGCCGCTGAAGCATCTGATAGTACTGTGCAACTACGAACTTATCTGCAATATTCAAATATCCGATTTACTCGAATATATTCTCGAAAAAGTTTTTTTTTAAAAAGAAGAAGAAAAAGTTCAAGAGTAAGAATAGAGACCTGGGCAGCGGTCATAAATGGAGTCGCCATTGACGAAATTCTATACCCCTACAAGACCTTAGACCTGAAAAAGTAGAGAATACAAATAACATTAGATTTGAGGATAACAAAAAAACACTCCATTTTGATTCTGTAAATGAAGTGGAAAATCACAAGAAATATCTGGAGGATCTGATATGAAATTAACAGACCCATGATAAGGAAAATCTTCAAAGACGCGAAAACGAAGGATCTGGAGAGAGAAAGAGGAGGAGATGGGAACCTGTAGATAAGTTTCTCGAGGTGTAATAATCTTTCGGTTTGCTCTTCCTTCTCCTCTGGTTCTCTGTGCTCTTTTGTTTTCTGGCGGCGTTTCAGTTTTTCGTTCAATTTCCGCTGCGACTCCACCACGGTGCCACCGCCGGATTAAAATGGGGCCGCCGACCGACATGATATAATCAAATTATTATTATTATTATTATTATTGTTATTATTAATTTATATAATTCAAAATTTTAATACAATTAATTTTTAAGTCAAACAAGATACTAGTAAAAGTAAATATAAACTTTAACCGTATATAAAAATAAAATTTTGAAATTCATTTCAAAAAATCATATTATCTAATAATAAACGGCTTTTATAAAAATAGTATTCGCTTAAGGTATTCTTAAATAATATTTCACCTAGATACTATATTTTTGAAATATTTTTATATTTCAGCAATTTTTTATTTAAATAAAAATATTTTAAAATAAAAATTATTTTATAAATTCCTAACTCAGGTCGATGTTAGTTATATATATTCATAGTTATGTTTTTGGGCTCGAAGAGTGGGCCTAACCCAAGCCAACTTGATTTAATGGCCCTCATCTTCATCCAATTGAATTTGATTTGAATCTAATTTTAATCAAATCTAATAATTACTATATTATATTATCTTAACCACCTTACAAGTTTTGACGGGCATAATCCATTCATATTTTAAATAAAACATCAAAATAAATCATATATATATATATATATATATATATAAGAAATTATAAATAAGTAAACTATTTAGCAATCATCCTATTTTAATTGTTATATATGGACCTATTGTTTTTCACGTGGTATCTAATAAAAACGGTCAAAAATGGGCCGACTCAAGAACCAAACCCACGAATAGAGGAAGGGCTTAGGGGTAGCAACCCATAGGACGACCTAGGAAAGGTTTGAGACTAAGCAACGAGTGGTTAACTCAAGGCGGATTGACCCGAAATTGATTGGCTAGAAATGGGTAATGGAGGCTGCCCTGCAGGGCCATGCACGTGGAAAAAAGCATACCATAATCACTCCAAACAGCTTAGTAGATATTCCTTGAATATTACCCACAATTGCATAATCTCTCCGAGAGTGGTAACATTAATTTAGCAAATTTTTTCCAATGGCAATTACAGTAAACACCACTTCCAACATCGTCGTGAAAGAGAAAGAATTCGCCTGACCAGTCACGATTGCAATAATTGGCATCCATAATCCCCAGAGAAGCTCAAGAAATCCCTACAGATAGTCCTTAGCCAACCTTGATGCTCAAGCTGGTTTGAGCTAGCTCAAATATTATACATGTCCCCTCACTCTCACGGGTAATAGGCATGTGCACTTTCAAGCCTGCTGAAGAACGACTCTATGCCTAAAAAACATTCGAGAAGTCTCTTACAACCCTCTCTCCCTTTGTCCCTTTCTCTCTCAAGCCACTCAACTCACGGGTGCACCCTCTCAAGCGCACCACCATTACAAAGTCGCTTCACGTTGAACGCATCTTCTAAACTAGACTCAATTTCCACACTTGTGTATCATCACACATATTTCTCATCCTCACATTTTTCTATTATTTTAATGAAGATTTCTGAATTGAATATCGATTGATGTATTGAAAAGTCAATCTCGCCAATCATTTAATTTTTTGTTTGTTTATTGTGGTGTGTAGGATCCAAATTATCGAAAACGGAGAATGGACCTACTTTGGTTTTGACCCTCCAATGAAGATTAAGTTGTTCCTAATCTGTATAGTAATCTGGATCAATGACGCATAATACCTTTTCTTTTGCGCTACTCACAAGTGGCGACATTGTGACTCATTTTTAATGTGACTCGAACCTATGCTGAACAAATCCAGCAAGTATTATCATTAAAAAATTATTTATTATAATAAAAAATTTAATTATGAGATTTAAAATTTTATAAAATTATTTAATTTATTTATTTTTAAATTTTTTTAATATTTATTTGAATATTTAATAGATATAACATTTAAATGAAAAACAGCAATTCTAATTTTTTATGTTATTTTTAATTACTATAGTTTAATTTAAATCTGATTGTGGATATAAGAGATCATCCAGCATGACCATGAAAGGCTGTTGATAAATATAGGATATCAAAAGTTTCTCCCTTATGTTGTGAACGGGCACCGGCACAATTGTAAATTAAGGAGAAAAATCGTTAATAATAATTACACACACACAATAGAGAGAGGAAAGAATAATAAACATAAATTTTACGTGAAAATTCTTTTCTAAATAAGAGGGAGAAAAACAACAGAATACTTAATTTATAAAATTTTACTATATAATATTTGGTTATAAAAAATCATTAGTTATAGAACTCCTCGAAGAATAGAGAATACAGTACAAAATTAAAAATGGTGACTACTTGTATTTTATGCTTCTTCCTCACACCCCTTATAAAATCTCAAAAATATATATATATATATATATATATATACACACACACACAAATGTATCAAGTAATACCTATTCTGTAAGACGGTCGTGTACACTGTAAAACCTACAACCTACTCTACAAAATCGTCTTCCTGCCTTGAACTTTATAATTGATCAACTCTATAAAGTCAGCTATCAATTCTGAAAAGTTAATTATCTACTCTATAAGGTCAACTACCTGCATTGAATTTTGTAGATAACCAATTTTTCAGGCAGGCAGCACTCGGCCGCCTTTGCATCAGTATTGATCGAATTGGCCTTATCACTCCGGCTTGGCGACACCACTCCGGCCAATACTTCACTCCGGCCAAGTATTCCATTCCAGCCAATTGTTCCACTCCAGCAAATTCACCACTCCCATCTAAGTGTTCCACTCTGGCAGTTCATCCCTCGGCCTCAGTATTCCACTCCCGTAATTCACCACTTCAACCTAAGTGTAACTACTTCGGCATTTCACCACTCTGACTTAAGTGTTCCACTCCAACAGTTCAACAATCCGGTCTAAGTGTATTCACTCTGGCAATTCACCACTCTGGCCGATATTTTATCATTAAGCCAACGCGCGCAGCGAATATAATAATACTTCCCCTCAATATTGTACCAATGTATATTTGGCCAAACCTATTATCCTATAAATTTAATATGAGCCCATATAAAAGTGACTCATATCCCAACACCTTATTCGTCAATAAAAGGTTTATTAGCAAATGTTAGATTAGGTAATAGTTCAAATATACTTTAAGAATGTCAGCAACTTAATTGACAACATAAAAATAATGAAAAGTGGTGTATAGTAATCTTAATTTCTAAACTTAACTCAATCTGACTATATATTTTTATTTATTTAAATTTTTCCTCTTGAGATTTTGGATCAAATTTTTAAATTTTTTAATCCAAACTCTACACATTATAAATTGAAATAAGAATGCCTGAGAATTTAAAAATCGACTTTCTCAGTTATCATCCAACACTAAAGTTAACAATAGCACCTAACAATTAAATAAATGAGAGAAAGTAAACGATTGAATCAAAGCTCCAATACAAGTCTTTTTGGACGAATGAGGTGCCTTAGAGTGTAAGCTCTATAGATTGAGTGTTATTGGACTTTGTTTTAGAAATTATGATGACCATTTAGTGATTATATACTCTAAAAATTTTTAAGTTTGCAATGATGCATGATGCTTATATTGCATGATTCTACAATTAAATTTTGATCCCCTTTATGCATTATAGAGATTTGACATTGATAGAATTATAAAAGCCAATGTATGGGTCATTTCTTTGTAATGGGGTTACACGCCATTATTCAAAATTTGGGTTGGTTGTTAGTTGTTTATATTAGCCACCTATCACGCACAGTTTGAGGTTGTGAATCATGGTTGGAACTTTTCATATTAAGACGTATAGATTATACGGTTTTCAAGGACAGTTAATTAAGAAGTATAAAATCAATGAAGTATAAGAAGTTGATTATCTGATAAAACAAATTGGTATTCTTCAATTCACTTATTTAATTCAGCGTTAACTGTTTCAGAAAATATAGCTTAACTCTAAAATCTCAATTATTTTAGTAACCTAACCAATTGTCCAAATTATGATTAGGCTTTACTTATTAAACCATTTATTAGACCGTCATTAGTCTTTTTTCTATCACACTCAATTAAATCATCATTGGACATGCTATCAATGGCCTACGCCAACTAGGTTTAGTCGTCCAATTATATTCATAGATCAGATTAATAGATTTAAATCAGTATATATATATATATATTTGTCCCCCACTAAAAAAAGGGATAAACACAAGCATAAGACTATTGATAATCATTGGTTGTTCAATGATATTTAAAAATTGGAGGCTACTTTTTTATAAAGATATACAAAAATTATACATATGTATTTTTATAGAAAAGAAATTTTTTATTTTTTTAAATTTTAATTTTTTTAATAAAAATAAATAGTTAAAATTTAATGGTTTTAAGACATTTTAGCTATTTATTTTTATTTGTAACTACGGCCCTGATCTCGGAAACCTGTGTCGCCAAGAAATCCATTCGCTTTTCGCTCCGCTCTCCTCCCTTTATCTTATCTGTAAACTTTCGCATGGAGGTCTCGTTCATCGCCAACAGGTTGACGATAGTCGTTGCACATGGCACGGGATTAGCGAAGTGTCTTCTTCACGCCTCAGATTCCTCCTCCACTTCGCCCCCAAGTCTCCGCTGTTATCTTTCCAGTCGACGCCGTGGCTTCTCTTCCTGTCAGATCAACCTCCTATCGCATCGCCCATCGCACTCTCCTCAAAAGACGATGTCGTACGAGGAGGCGGTCTCCTTCTTCCGGTGGAAGCATAGACGAGGGACCCTTCGACGGCGATCGCTCCGGGAACGACGGCTCATCCAGTGGCGGCGGTGTTCGACGGTGGAATTTCGGCGGATTTGGGGGTTTCGATTCGGATGATTCGTCATCGTATCTGGCCGACCCTGCTTTTGATTTCGTGTATGAGGTCGTCTGTTGGATCGTGTTCTCCAATTGCGTGCATTTTGCGTTTAAGAAAGTTGTTCGAATCATATCAGAAGAGTTTTATGATCAGGAGAGTGAAAAGGTCCCGATGCGTTTGGCGTCCGTGAGCTGAAAATTGGTACTTCTCGTTCGCTCATTTCTAAATGGAAGATTGCTTTATCCGCTGTATAGTAGGGGTAACTAATTCTGAATTAGGGATTGCTTGATGAACAATGTATATTGTTGTAATTATTCATTGCGTGATTTGTCGTGTATATATGAAAAGTACTGTGCTTGATGTGTAAATAAAATCACTAAATCGTTTGTTTGGTTTTTTTTTTTTTTGAATGCTGAGGTTTCGATTTATAGCAATTGATAACGTAAAATTTGAGACTCATAAAGTGGATAGCTTCTAGACTGGGTTACTCGAGAGAACTGCGTTGATTTGGTGTAGAATTGTGATTGATTGTGGACAAGGTAGAATTCATTTGTGATCGTTCCACATATTCACTGAGACTGTTAACGTGCCTGATTTGGTTTCTGCTATATTCACATCTATTCATGCCCAAATTAGCAGGATTCTTTAGAACCGAAGTAACCTTTTTTTAGCCGGAGCAACATGTTGATTGAATTCTATGGTTACCATGTTGGGTTTTGGTCACTTTTTTATGGGTGCCACAATAAATGGATAGATATCGAAATATCGCACAATATTCATGCGATGGTTGACCGAACATCGGTTGAGGGGCAAATGATATTGAAGGGTCGCGTGATGTTCGTATGAGGATCGGTTGAGGATCAGTCGAATGTCAGCAAAGTGGCGCATGACAAACGCCTGTTGCACGCATGAGCGTCGATTCTAGAATGGGGACACTTGAGGTGTGCCTGAGAGGGCATTCGTGCGCCATTTCAATGGGCGCGCGTCGGGCGCTTGAGTGCTACCTCTGATATAAAGTCATGTCTAATGCGATTTTAGGGTATTCTGAAATTACTTCTTACAAAATGAGTACTACACAGAGAGAGAGAAGAGAAAAAGAGAGAAGAGGAAGATATTCAGCATCCGGTTAAGGTTCAATTTGAGTTTCGTTTTTCGCCAAAATCGGGTATATTGTTCTAGAATAGTTTTCTAAGACGTATTTCATTTGATTACTCTTATTTCTCATTGTATTTTTTTTTGTAAGTTATTGGGTATACTAAAGGGTTATAATCAACCATTTTTTACTCGGAATGTAATAAAGGGATTTCGGATGGGATTATTTGTAACCGGTAGTATTATTATAGTGGATTTATTTGGAGCTTGTCCCATGATTTTTTCCTTAATTGAAAAGGGTTTTCTATGTTAAAAATGTTATGTATTATTGTATTTCTTGTACTCATGAGTTTAGCGGTTGACGTTTGACCGGAGAGTTCGGATTTGTTTTACTATGCCAAGTTGTGCATATTCTAATCAAACCCTAACACACCATATAATCTACTGGAGTGTTTGCGAGATGATCCCAAGATCGATTGATTATTTGATTGAGAAGCTTTCTCACCATAAAGATTCGAGGTATACTGTTCATGTGACTTAGCTTATTGCTCAGTATGCATTTGAGAGTAGTTGGGATGCCAATTATACACCAATATCTCTTAATGGCTTCTAGCAGGTTATAGTCAAAAATATGATTTGCATAAGCTGTTCTCGATTAATAGACTTTGGATCTCCACTAGACAAGAATGAGAGGAAGCATGAAGTTAAGGAAAGCTGTGTGAGGCAAGGACCAAAAGCCAGCGACTTTAGTTATGTACCTTGGAGCTGAGATATTGTGCCGGCCTTGACTTGAATCACTCAACCTATCCTAAACTAATCACACAAAAACTCAAATAATAAATGATTCTCATTAATAACCATTTTGGGTTGAGTGTCCAATAAACCCGAATAGAAACATTAGAGTGTTACAATTCTTCCTCCATAAAGAATTTCATTCTCGAAATACGTACATTATATATCAAACAAATGTGGATATTTCTCTTTAAATTCCTTATCCAACTCTCATGTTGCTTCTTTGTAGCGACTCGGACCCAAATCACATAACTTGGCTCGAACTGACCACATGAAAACTCAAACTATAAATGATCTTTATAAATATATCATAAATAAAATATTCATAATAAATATTATTTTCTTAAAATAAGAAAAAAAATATAAATATTTATAATATTATAATTTCTGGAAATGCAATTCTAATAAATTATCTAAAAACTAATAAAATAGTAGAGGAGTCTCGCAATTTTTTGGAGGTAGAGGCTTAAAATCATTTCTATCTGAAATCTTTACAGCAAATATATAATCTCTTTTAACTCGCTATCAGTCTCTTCTACTTTGGAGTCAAGAAAACACGAGGGTAAGCCAATTGCTTAGTAGGTGAATATAATCATTAATATTAGGATAGAATAAATTATATCAGATAATAATATCAAGTATAAATAAAATCAATAATAACATACGATAAATCAATAATTACTCGCGACTCACCACTATATCGTAATCATAACTAAAAAGTTATAAAGCAACTGAATATCAGGAAGACAATTGGGATTTCACTGAATTTGAATTTCAATAAAGCTATAGGTTTTATTGAACCCGTCTCAGTAGATGTCCCAATTATATAAGATATTACTATAATCTTCTCTCTAAGGTCCCAACTATACGAAGATGGGTGGATCCGAGTTATACTGTTGTCTCTAAGTTGAAAAATCGTCGTGCCTCAATGCCCAAGTCTCTGTGGATCGTTATAAGCAAAGGATCCTCCTATTTTGCTTATTTGATCTGATCGATGAGCATTGGCTAAACTAAGATATGTGACACCATCGCCTGATATTTGCTTTGATGTAACAGCAATTGACAATCGTCCATGTCCTCCACTACATGCCACTCACGCATCATCAGATAAGCAATAAGTCCCACATATTTCCTATTTAATGCATTAGCCGCGACATTAGCCTTCCCCGACCTGTATTGAATATCATAATCATAATCCTTGAAATGGTCTAGCAATCTCTTTTACCTCATGTTAAGCTCATTCCATGAGAATAGGTAATTGAGGCTCTTATGATCTGTATATATTACAAATGTCTCATCATACAAATAATGTTGCCAAATTATTAGAGCAAAAATAATAACCGTAAGCTTGATATCATGTGTCTGATATTTAGTCTCGTAGGTCATCAGCTATCTAGACCCATATGTTATCACTTTTCTGTGCTACATAAGTACACAAGCCAATCCTCTTAGCAAAGTGTCATAATACACTTTTTATCCACCCAACCTATTAGGAATGATCAATATAGGGGCCGAAGTCAATCTCCACTTCAACTTCTAAAAGCTTACCTCATGCTCATTCGACTATTTAAACTTGGTATCTTTTTGTATGAACTTGGTTAATGATGTAGCGACACTAGAAAGATTTTCTACAAACCTACAGTAATGACTTATTAGTCTAAGGAAATTACGTACATTCGTTGGTGAAGTTAGCCTCGCCCAACCCGTCACTGCTTCGATCTTTGCTGGATCCGCCGATACTCCAGCTTCGGATATCATATGGCATTTTTTTTTCTTTTTTTTTTGTTAATGTTTTTTTAAAAAAATTATTTAAATTGTATTGCGGAATGCAACCTCCTTGAGCCAAAATTCATATTTCCTGTATTTGCCGTGTAGCTGAGCTCTCTCAAATATCTCCAATATTTTGCAAAAATGCTCCTCGTGTTTGGTATCATCCTTCGAATACATCACGATGTCGTTAATGAAGACCACTACGAACTAGTCCGGAAAATGTTTGAATATTTGGTTCATCACATCTATAAAAGCTGCAGGTGTATTAGTTAGTTTGAAGGGCATCATCACGAATCCATAGTGTTCATACCTTGATCTAAATGCAATTTTTGCAATGTTTGCTTTCTTAATTCACAGCTAATGATAACTTAACCTAAAATCAATGCTGGAAAATACCTGCCCTCTGAGACAATTGATCAAATAGGTCATCAATCATCGGAAGTAGATATTTATACTTGATCATCACCATGTTCAACTCCCGATAGTCGATACATAATCCCATGGATCTATTATTCTTCTTAACGAATAGGATAAGTGCTTCCTACGGTAAAGTACTTGGCTGAGTGAAGCCTTAATTAAGCAACTCCTGCAGTTAAGTCTTTAACTTTTTCAGTTCAGCCAATGCCACATGATAAGGAGCATTAGAGATAGGTATTGTCCATGGAACTAATTCAATAGCGAAACAAACCTCACACTTCGATGCAAGTTCAGGTAGCTCCTCAGGAATCACATCAGTGAACTCCTGTGCTGTTGGGATACCCTTCAATTTGGCATTCTTCACTTCTGAAGCTGATATGATGGCTAGAAAGCATCTGCACCCATTTTATAATAAATGTCGTGCATTTAATGCCAACATCATAGGTAAATTATCCTTGCCACCAACACCATCAAACTCAAACGATGGACAATTAGGCATAGCGAACTGAACAATATTTTTGGCACAACCAATATTGACGTAACACGTAGCCAACCAACCCATGCCAAGAACAATATCAAATTCTAACTTATCGAGTGGAATCAAGTCCACTGATAGACAACGATCTCACACTCAAGCCATATAATTATCAAATATCACATCAATATCAACCGTCTTTGCCTGTTAGAGTAAACATCACCAAAGTAAAGTCTAACAGCCATGAAATGGCCTCCAAGTGTGACACAAAATGCGTCGACACAATGGAATGTGTTGTACTGGAATCAGATAAGGCTCGTGTGTGGAAATCAGAGATATGAATAATACCTTGCCCTACGATAGGGGAGTCTCGAGCCTTCTACTCAATCATGGCATACACTTGACCTCAAATGTGAGGCTTCTGCTATCCTAAATGACCGACAAACCTACGCTTCGGCGCATGGAAATCCCTAGCAAAGCAACCAAGCTTCCCACAATTGTCACATGAAAGTGGCTCCTATTGTCCCACCAGCAGTGTCGCAAGAGTGGAAATTGTAGAGGTCATTGGAGCCTGCACCACTGGCCTGCAATTCTTCACAATATAGCCAAACTTCTTGTGAAACACTGTCACTTCTCACTGGATCCACTTGTATTTTGTCGCTTGTTGGAACCATCCCGATTGCTTCGATGCCTATCATGTGTGGTACTACCTCCAAACCGAACCTGAGAAACTGACTGTATCTAACCCTTTTGATCTTCGTTTGCTTGATCATTATGGCAGGCTCAAATACTGCACCATACTCAACAAGATTAAAGGGAATAAATTGTTTCTGAATCTCTTCCGCTATCCCCTCTTGAAATCATCTCATCTTTTGCTCCTCATTAGATATAAGATAGCTGCGATGTCCTCAGCTACAGTGCCAAGCTCCTGCTTGAGCATCATCTACCATTGATCCGCTTCTCCCATAGAATGCTGAATAGCCAAACGAACTTTGTTCATTGCTTGACATTGTATCACCTCAAAAGTATCTAGTTGCGTCATACATACCTTAGCAAGCATGGGGTCTGATAATCCAGCGAACTCTAGAATTTTCTGGTCTGTAAAATCCCGCATAAGTCGATGTTCATTGTCCCGTGTTCGTGAATCCTCACAATATTAGGGATTGTCACTGCTCTTGGTCCTATAACTTGGGCACTGATGGCTTGGTTCTCTAGGAGTGCCATCTCACGAAGTGCTTCGTGCACTTTAGCCATCCCCTCCGCATTATTATTAGGAGGAGCACTGAGGGATCCTCCAGCATTTGCACTCTATTGTTCTGACATCTTGAAATAAAAATAAGAGCTTAGAATCAAGACCGCTAGACCTAGAATATTTCCAAAATATCATATGTCCACAAATTAGTTAGCAAATCTTAATATTCATTGAATATTTTTTATTCCTAAATTTTTAAGCATTTTTCATAGAATTTTTTTTCCCGAAACTATGGCCATGGTGAGCTGACTTCGCCCAAACTTATCACGTAGAAAACTCAAATCATGAATGATCTTTATTAATTACCACATATTGTCGAGAGTCCAACAAACTCGAATCCAAACATTAGGGTGTTAAATGTATAATTTAAGCAAGAAGTTCCCTTGGAATAGAGGTAATTAAAATTTGTGTTATAACTTAATATCTCGGCTGATTGTTTGTTGTGGAAATTGCATTGTAGAACTGACAAAAGCACATGGGATAGTTGGTGATCAGTCTTCAAGTTCTTCCTTAGCCCCTGACCTCCTATATGATAATTTGAGCGGTTTGTGAAGTAAAAGGTTTCAGTTGTTATAAGTATTGTTTGGTTCACGGTTAATTTTGGGGATTGGCTTTTACTGGTTGAAAAGCATTATGTGTAACCATGTTTGGGGATTACTTTGAGACTTTACTGAGCTGGAAGGCTTGGTCTGTTGCACGACTTTGAAATGCTTGTGATTTGTATTGTGCGACCTTGGTCTTTGGATGATCTGGGGGACTAGAATTGAAAAACCAAGAATTGATGGTTGCGCGCTGTATCAAAATAGAAATACTCTCACCAGTGCAGCCCACGACCTCCCACCACTGGTACCACCAGTTCTACCATTTCCGACTCCCCGCCTTCCGCTAGTATTTTGCTCTTTCCTGATTGCCACCCAACTATCACCACCACCGCTAGTATTCACCCTACCACCACCACTTCTCTCAGTTGCCTCTCATGATCTGTCCACCACGCTTCTGCCACCTTGCCCGACAGCAGCAATCCACTGCCACCTCCCCCTGCTGTTTCCACAATGACCCACCACCAGAACCCTACTTCAATTGCCATCACGTCTAAATATCACTGCCGGTGCATCAACCGAACCACCAATATTGCCTTTTGGCCACCCACCCACCAGCCACCACTGCTACACTGCATATCTCAATCAAGAGGATCTGTTTCGGAGTACTTGTATGCTTCGTTCTCATTTCCGGTTCAAAACATCTGTGAAGCTGAAAGTTAAACTGTTTGATTCTGGGTATTACTCTTATTTCCATTTCCCATCCCACATGATTTAAACTCAGATTCGGCTTCCATTGACATGGAATTATAAAGGTACGTGGTTTAGTTGTAAAAGTTTGACCGTGAGGATTTTGGTAAACAAAGGTTTTTTAAAATAGTTAATTATGTGAAGATTTCCGCGATGCATCTTGCAAAAAACGAACGTCTTAGAAGCACCTAGATGATAACAGTTGATTTTGTTATTTATAACAATTACTTAAACCTTACTTGTTTCCTGTTGCATTAGACAAAGTAGATTATAGATTTCCTTTCAGTTTTGATCTTTAAATTCATTCAAATAAGGAATGAGGAAAGAGGGAGTAGATCCAGTTTGCTCATGGTTTCGCATTTTGTTACTGTTTGATTGCCTATGTTCTCTGCAGTGTCATGGATTACCAATAAGCATAGAGCGTATGTGTTATGTAAACAGAGAATGCTGTTACTGTCTGATTGCCTAGGTTACAGAGCATAAGTGTCACGGCCTACCAATAAGCACATAGCATACGTGTCACGTAGACAGAAAATGTTAGTACGTATATCTTAGTTGTGTAAAGATACATGTATACATAGATATGTACCTTATGTTCGAATGTTCTTAAATTGAGAGGAAGATAGTAGTTTCAGAATATCACTGAGACATATTTATAGAAAATTTTTTTAGGAAAAGGAATCCTAGTCACCCATGGTGGAGGATAGAGAGGTCTTAGTTGCTGATTATGAATGTCATATTCATTTAGAAATACATAAGAATATTTAGTTATTGATCTGTGACTTTATAACAAATTAAGTGCTGCCTTAACTGATAAAGCAAAGAAATCAACCACATGTACAACACTAAAAATAGTTCTTAGTGATCCATTTCCATCGACATAATGCAAAACAATTCCCATTTGTTCTTTTTTGGAACACATTAATAGACTAGCCAACTAATATTTCAAAATAAATTATCACTAAGGTCTTTAATAATATTAGCCACATGAATAATATCTTTTAAATCCATAGAACAACCATTTACAACCTTTTGCATAGTTTCATGACCTTACTACATATGAAGTTGCATAAATTTAATGAATTTTTTTCTATTATTTAAATATTTATACTCATCGTGGCCACACAAAATATATCCCCTAATATAGAAATCATCTCATACAATCTCCCATTGTATTTAATAGAATATGATTCCTTTTCTTAGTCTAGTTAAGCTGTTAATTTAATGTCCTGACTTATAAATTAAAACCCAAAACAGAAATAGAAAAGTAAATTAACCTACTTCTATATTCCTAAATGATTTATTTATTTATTTATTTTGTAAGAAAGGATATAAAAAGTCGTGTAAAATGTAAAATGACAGAAGAAAAATGAATGAAAGTTTGTTTAGATACTTAGATGACAGCTAATTTATAAAAATAAATCAATCATAGTAGCTAATAAATAATTTTGGTGGTGTCAATAGAATAATATCATGGAGTTATAACATATTTTTATTTAATTCTAACATATTTATGTTATTTTCTTTTTATTTATATATACATTTTTAATAGAGTCAATTGTCCCCTCTGTGTGCAAGGATGAACTCTACACCCGAATGAAAGAGAGGGAACTAGCAAAGCAGCCGAGCCTTAATTGGTCCTGTGCTAGGACTGGATGGTTGGCACTTGATGAAGCCTAGACTCGACTCGACTCGATTGAGAGGGCCTATGGGGTTCCTTAGTCATGCATCTCTTTTCCAAAGAGGCAAACCCATTCTCTTATAAAAATTTGTTAGCCTAACCACAAGAGAGAATAATGGATTTCCATGTCCCTGTGAGGCATCTTATTTGAGGGGAGAAAGATTGACGAAGGCGCCCTCCTCTGATTTAATTGGCTACTTTTCCAAGTGGCAAAATGGGAGTCGGCTGAATCGATTTGAACCATCTAGCATGCCACCACCTTGCCTTTTCGTCTATAATCATTGGCCTTGGTTTGATTGAGCAATTGGGAGGTGCACCATTACCTTTTTTTTGAAGCATGCTTTATTTGTATTTTTCAAGACTATTTTGTCATTCTTTTTACGATTTTAATATTAGTTAGTAGGTTCCTATGTAGAATTGACAAAACAAGCTTGTAAAGCACAATGGTTGTTATCATTTTATATTGCACGGTTCTTGTTATTTTATATTTGAATTTCTCTTAGAAGTTCCATATCATATTCTGTTCATTTTTAAAATTAATAACTTTGATACTGCTTGAAATTTATATTTGATTTGAATTAATTTGGATGAACTATCAAACCTTTTGTCTAAATTTTACACACCATAAAGTAAATAAAAATTTCAAAAAAATTAAAATTTATTTTTAAATATATTTTTTGATACTCAAATTAATAAATTTTTTAGAGATTCAAAACGTGGAAGAGACTAAGGGGATGAAAGAATGGGAGAGAAATGGAGGATTTGATTTCATATTTTGTGAAAGAATAAGTTGGAGTGCAGTGCTCTATTTCAATTTTTTTTTTATAAAAAAAAAATCTAACATCATTTTTAGAAAAAGTGGAATATATTTATAATCATGTTACTAGTTGATAGCGATTTCCCAAAGAGAAGTAATGGTTATAATCTAAATAGTTAGGTAAGTCGGAAACTGGTTAGTTCAATCGCCATTGTATACATTTTGATTATAGAATTGACCAGAGACAGTTAACGTTTAAAAGTTAAACTATTAATGTTGAGTAATTAATGTTGGCTAGTTCAGATATTCTCATTTAGATTAATTGTAAAGTATACAAATCGTTCAGTCAAGTGAACTACTCAATTTAATTAATCTCTCGATTCGACATTCAGATATATAACTATTCAAACATATAATTTGGTCCAGTTTGTATTTTGTTTAATAACCACTCAGCTGCCCATTAGATTTTGATTTATTATCACTAGTGTTGGGTTAAATTTGGACTCTGTGTTCTTTGGATTTTGGCCTACTAGGATGAATGATATTTTCTCCTTCTTGAGTTTATTAACCATACACCTGCTGAGCTGATAGGTTAGATCAGTTTAATTAATCTCGAACTAACACTAGTATTTTTACTTAGATGTTGAATTCAAACTCTAATGATACTTGAAAGAATGATCAAATCAGTCCGACCCTTGAACTATTCAAGCATTCTTTTCCAAGGGACTCAAAGCCAGTGGGTAATTATAATTGATTGGTTACATCACTCACATTTTGCTGCCTTGTGGTTTTGGTCGAGATTTCTTGATTGTTGATTGCATACTTTTGCTTTAAAATGTTTCATTTTTTGACTCATTATTTTATTTTATTTTTAAAGGACTTGATCTCTTGATCTATCATTTTCATATGATTTTCATACCTTAGCAACTAATAGGGTCAATTAAATCTTTTAAGCCTTTCCTTACTTTGTGGATATTTCATTCTGAATTACTATTCTCATTAACAGCATTTAACCAGCCGTGACTAATTCTTTGATTCCAGTTAGTAAGATGGATCTTGAACTAAGAAATAGACTCTAGAAGCTAAAAAAGGGTATCCTGAGCAATTGCAATAATCAGGTTCATTAACAGTGCCTTTTTGGGAGAATGTTAATAAATTCCAAAATCCATTTCGTCGTCCAGTAGCGACAACTGTTTTTTTGGTTGGTACCGTAGCGGCCCTTTGGTTGGGTATTGGAGCAACATTGCCCATTGATAAATCCTTAACTTTAGGTCTTTTTGAAATTGATTCAATTGTGAAATAAGACGACGTGTGTATCTAGGGAATAGTCGCTTCAAAGTGAATTTTCCCTAGGCAGAGAATCTAACGCACAGAAAGGATAAATGAGGGGAACAAATCCTTCTAGGAATAAAAATTTGCCTTCCTGGTCTTCAACACAAGAAAAGGAATTTTGCCGGGAGCAATTTACTTACGATACTTAGTTGACATTCATAAAAAGTATCTAATGAATTATGAGTAATCAAGGGAAATGTTTATTTCAAATTACAACAAAAAAGCCTTTTTTTTTTCAATATCTTTCTTTGATTACGTAGCCAGAGGTTTCTATTGTATCAATCTACCCTTGTGTGATTCCTGTTGAAGCATATACTCGTACTCGGGGGGTGGGTGCAGGGCGGACGATTTCAAAGCGGACTCCCTCGATAAACCAGCGTTTATATATAGATGGAGGATCCGTTTGAGAAGTAAGAAGCCCCTTTGACATCTCTTCATCTGCAAAGAATTCTCGATGATATATTATATCATTTATATATTATATATAGTATAGAATATATATAGTATAGAATATACTAAGCCTCTCATATAAAAATAGAAAAAATTCCCCCTTTCAATTATTATTATGAGAAATCCATAGCATAGATCGAGAAAGGATAAAAAATTAGACCAAAAAGTACTTGAATATGATATGAATCATAAGATCAAGTAAAATCCATAATTTGATCCAAATCAAAAAAATGAGGAACTATTTAATTTTTTTTTGAATCGTTCAACTAATTCTCTAGAAAAGACTGTGTACGAACGAAATATCCAGCAACAAGAAGAAGGAAAAGGATTGAATAGAGGAACTCCCGAACATTTGGCGATCTCAGATGTGTCGATATCAATGGTGACTCATTTTGGTTTACTTCCTTTGAAGATAGAGTTGTATTGGTTTTCTTCTTTTAGAAGTATCTCTGACTGGACTAGTTTTCTATTTGAAAGAGAAACTTTATGTCTTTGGGTGCAATTTGGAACTTATATCTATGTTTTATGGGATAAGATTATAGGCCAATATGCACCTACCATATGCATCTAATTACTTACTATCAGCTTATGGGAGTCACCTAGTTGAGTTTTGCTCTTATTCTCTCTCCATTCAAATAAGTTACCATTGGAGCGTGGTAGGATGATTCTTTTATTATTGACGATGATCACCACCTTGAATTTTTTTTTTTTTTTACAAGTTGATTGGTTTAGTATTTTTATTTTAAAATATATCTTGTATTGCTTGACCACCTAGAATAAATAAAAAATTGATCCTTATTATCTTTATGTTCAAATGAAATTTTTTATATTTTCTTTTTGCTCTTGGAATTGTGTGCATTAATGTGAAAATATAATGTCACCAAAAGTTTTGATTAATTATAAAATCTAGATGGAGCGTTCTTGACTATTGGTCTTAAAGCTTGAGAGTATATCGAGTAATAACCCAATAACTGAGTTTTTATTTTGATAAAATTTGACAATTAAGCCTTTTAATAAACCAAAACCCTCAATAAAAACCAAAACAAAATTTAGGAGCTCAATTAGTACATCTTTTTTGGACTAGTTGGCCTTTTATTTTATTGCATTCAAATAGCTAGTTGAACAGCAATTAGGATGGCGTCAAAGACATAATGGCTTTTGTAACTAAGATAACTTGTTAATAGAGCATTTAATATTGTATCAGACAATGCCATTTTATTTGAGATATATGGCACATTGTTTGGTATTCCATTTTACCGTTCGTCAATACATAGCATTTTTTATTGTAAATGGAGAGTGAAATGTTACCCAAACATAAGAGGTTTTAGAGAAAGATGCGTTGTTTGGATTAATGTTTTTGCTTAAGCACATTGTTTCCAAATATTAACTTTTTTTTTTTTAATTTTCTCTAGCACTTTCCTTTCTTCCCTTTAAATTCAAGTTGAAACTCCTCATTGGCTCTACGCTTTCTTGAAACAAAATTTCTAAAACCTAAATCTTCAGAGTTCCATAATCTTATTTCTTATTGTAATCAATGGCTCTACATAGAACTGGAGGCTCGTTTCTTTGGAATGTTGATATTATTTCGTCTTTGTCACTAACTAACATGTTAAATATCAATAATAGGTGTGACATTCTGTCTGTCATTTAATATGTTATTCCCTAGTTGGATGAGAGTACATCATGTCCCTATGATGGCTCTATCACCATCTATGAAGTACACTTAAATAGTAGATTCTGCATCTTAAAAGCCAGGAATTCATGGAGACTATAGAGGCCTTGAAGGTTTCTATTGTTCAGCTTCATCCAAATGTCATTCAATACTTGATGGTATTTTGTATGTTTTTCAATGTCATGAGCTCACAATGGATACCAAGATAGTAAAAATTATTTTTCATTTTAATCAAGAAGATAATTGAATTACTTTGACTCCTCAAAACGAGTATAAAATAAGTAGATGAAACCTTGACTTTATAAATAATTGAAAGGGTAGGCTCTTCTACATTAAAATCTCAACCAACTGATGCTATTAAAGAACTGCACTGACATGAATTCAACCTACTCTTGTTCAACCAACAAAATACGATTTTTTGTACTAAGCCTCGTGCGGACCTCATGAAACAATATGACACTGAGCTGCATGAGACTGGCAGCTTTCTCACCGCCACTGCCTTGAATGCAGTGAAATGGTATACTATTATTGCTAGTGAAACAGTTATTGATTTGCCTCCTTAACCTTTAAAAAGGAGGAGAGGAATTGTAATTGGGACAACCCCTAGGGTTTACCTTGATGTCGGTCGCTCAAGTAACCGTCTAGTAACTTCTTCAACTACTTTTTTTATTGATGAAATATCAAGGGAAGTCGACGCTATTTTACAGAGTGTATGGCTGAATTGAAAGCAGAGGTGAAAACCATAGAAGCGATCAAATCTTGGACTCTAGCCCTCATTTCTTCCCCTGTGCAATTCTTAGAAGGGATGCCCATTTTGCTTAACAATGAGAGGATCCCATTCATTGTGTTTGATGAAGTGTATGACTCGTCATATTACTCCATAGGCAGGAGTGTGTTGATCGTTGCTTCTACCATCATTATAGAGTATGAGATTCCCATTATTCTTGGCACCCCTTTCTTGGTCGATCTAGCAACTTAGACACCAATCATTTGCGCCATCTCTTTAGAAGTAGAAGGTGTCATGGGTGACATCTGCATCATAAGGGATATTGAGATCCATTTGGTATCTCTTTCTCTAGGTAGCATGGTGGTTGAGATTTCACGAGAACCTCTAAGTTTTGATACCTCCACATTTTAGCCTATCTTACCATTCCTTTGTTGGAGGCTTTCATCCTCTTTGGGTCCTAGCTTTGATGTGCATTCGTTTGACCTCATCATAGGAGAGGATTTTCCCACCCGAGTTGTATATTTTTATGCTTAGATTTAATTTGGTTACTACTTTCTTGATTTTTACTAATATACCCTTTGGTAGCATTTAGTGCTAGCAAATCAGGTTAGGCAAAAGTTCATTTTTGTTTTATGAATCAAGAAGTTGTGCACCTATCAAAGCCATACATTCACCTGAGGATTGTTAGGGCCTTAGAGTGTGGAGTTGTGATTGCCAAGGCCAAGATCTCAGACCGTGAGTATATATTGATCCACCTAGAGAAAGAATTGGCCAAGTGGAAAAGCAAAGCTCAAAAGTCAAAAAACTCAAAATGACTTGCTTGAAGACCGAGTTGTTGCTCGAGAGGAAAGAGCCAATTTTTTTAATAATAAAGTTATTGAGGCATACCGCCGCGTTTCCGAGGTTGAACGCATTGCTAAGGAATGACTAAATAACTGCTTACAATTTAAGCATATTGTTGAGGGACGATCGGCGGATTGCTTACAATTTGAGAATAAACTAAGGATAAGTATTCCCTCAGAGGATCTTGGTCCTTTAATGGATGATTGGTTTGATGAAGGTATCAAAGGAATCTTCTCTTGTGGCTTCTGATATTCGTTTTAGCTACTTGGATTCAAAAAACTTTAGAACTATTTTGACTTTAAAAGTTAAAAACTTTAATGCTCAATCAGATGCTCAAGTTTCACCCTTGAATATCCAGTGTTAGCTATAAGGATACGTTGTTACTTCCCCCAACCCTTAATTTATGACACGACTTCATAGTGTTGTGATAGAGAATGCAAGTTGTACACCTTAATGAATGCTTCTTGAATTATTCAAATTATTATTTCACCAGAAATGATTCTCTTATATGAATATAGGATGTGGGGTTTAGCTCTTGAACATCTAAATTTTGGATTATTGATTATATGATTGTTGAAATTATTCCCAACTAAGTCATTGGACGATCATTATTGGTGAGAAAAGAGCCCAAATTTTGACCGTATGACTGATCTTGTATGTCCCACGAGAATCCATCGTCAATTACATGTATGTAGTGTCTAAGGGATTTAATTGACTAGATGACTATATTGATAATCGAGTCTCCAAGGACCTCAACCCCCTAATAGTTGAGCTATGAAAAGCATATCGAATACTTTGATCTTAAATCCTTCAATCTTATTATATTTTCAGTGTATGACCATGTTTAGGGTTGTATGATTTCCTTGAACCTACACCTTGATTGCTCATTTGGATCGGTGCGTTTTTACAAATAAGATATTAAAACCAACTATTTGACGCAAAATCAGAAATAACCAAATTAATATACATGTAACAATTTATAAATGCATACATACAAACAAACTTAGACCAAAATTACTTTTATTCGTACATGTTCAGAACATTTACATCATTCAAACAAAATATAGTGAGGGGTAAGACATACCATAAACTAATAGCTTTGCTATTTTATTGGTTCTATTTTTTTGATAAGAAGGGTGTTCCAAGGTCTTGGAACGATCTTTCTATTCTGAGTATGTATCTTATACACCCTATTTTAAAATATTATAAACACTAAGAATGGTCACTTTAAAATTGAAAATAACTTATTCCTACTTATAAACTTTTCAGTTGCTTCAATATTCCTTAACACCAAATTGTCAATTTCGAATGGTCATGCCTCCACATTGCAATTGCAAAATCTGGCAACCATTTATTGGTAAGCGATCACCCAGATGTAAGACATTTTTTTGGTTTTCTTTAAGAGATCCAAATTATGTTTAAAGAGCTAAAATATTAATTTGGAGCAAAATTTCTACCTGATAGCATTGTAAACCTATTTTCAGTTGGATCACTGCTTTTGTTCCATAGCATAAGTTAGGGATAACTCTTGAGTAGGTTCTCTGAGAATCGTCCCGCATGCCTAGAGCACAGAAGGGAGTTTGTCTGCCTAAACACTTTCGTCCTTGTCTAACTAATCCTCAAGCCATCAAAGATTATCTAGTCAGTCACATCTACTTGCCTATTTATTTGTGGGTATGAGATTGATGAGTGAACCAATCGAATACCCAAGCCTTTATAGTATTTTATGAACCTTTTATAAACATTGAACACAAAGATCAGTAATTATAATCTTCAGTATCCTAAATCTATAGATAATGTTTTAGCGTATGAATTTTGTAACATTTTGTGCTTTAATTTTTGCCGATGGAGATGCTTTTACAATGTAAAATAATTACTAAAGACAATAATAAATTGTTATTGGCCAATTGTCAAAGGAAAGGAACCTTCTATGTCTAACCCTCATCGCACAAATGGCTAGAGGGTTCGTGAGACTTGGAGCTCTGTGTGCGATTACTTGGAATGCTGCTATGGATCTAAGAGATGTTCCATTTTTTTAACAAATTTTATAACATTCTTCTTCATGGTTCACCAATAATGTTGCCTTATAACTTTGAAATATAAGTTTTTTTCCATTATGTGTGCTCAAATCCTTAATTTATGATAATTATAATTAATTAAATTAATAAAATTAAAATTGAGATTAAAATAAAATAAAATAGGATTAAAAGTCAAACTTGGATATGCTTGGACCAAGAGGAAGGACGCCTGATTGGTACCGACCAACGTCTGAGCGCCAAACACCATGGGCTAGCGCTCGACGTGTATCTGAGAAGAAGCTCAAGTGCTAACAACTTATGAGGTCTGCACTTGAGGCATACTTGAGCTACTGACACACCTGAGCAAAACACCATGAGGCAGCTATCCGGTAGCATAGCGCCTAACACGCATCCAAATGGCATCGGGGCGCCACTTAGTATATATAGGACCATCTAGGTGAAAATCTATCATTTTTTAAAAAATTTTGAAAGAGAAGAGAGAAATAGGCGAGGAGAAAAGATGAAGAGAGAAAGCTAAGTAACTCCAAATTAGGGGGACCAAAACTTGAATTTCGGTGAATTGGAGTTACGGTTAGTACATTCTAAGTTTTTCTTTTATTATTGCTATTTCTTGTTAAATATTTTAAACAATTCTTATTTCATTACTTATGTATGTTATGATTTTTAAAGTTATAATGATATTGTTTAACATGCATGCATATTTTTTTTATTTTGTTGGAAAAATATACAAAATTCATATCTAAACTCAAGTACATAGTATTATTTAGGTGAAATTTGTAATATGTTTTCATGCATGAATTGAATTTGAAGTATAATGATCCTGCATTTTTGAATTTTATTTATACAGAGTTTTAATTATATTCAGTAAGCTCTTGCATGCACTAAAATTCAACTAGAATTTTCTAAAACTTTACATAATTATTCAGCATAAATGTCCATAAACTGAATTTCTGCACTCTTATTGAAATTGCTGCATTGTTTGTCAAATCCCTTTGCAATATTTTGATGAAAATAGTTCTACATGTCACTTTATAGAATTATACTCTGCATGTTTCTATATTTATGAATTTCCCGTATGCTGAAATTTTCAGCACTTAGTTGATAATTCATCATTTCTTGATTTAAAAACTATCATAGTTAAGTTACTACAAAATGTTTAAGTATAAAGTGACAAAATTATACAAAAAATTTTATAATTATGTCAAGAATTATGGAAACTTTCTTCAAGAGTAAAAAAATTATGAATTAAGAAGAAAGTATAGAGGTTTTCTAAGAATTGGATTGGGCCAAGGTTAAATTTTAGCATGTAGTATATTATGATATACCTTAATATATTATTATGGTATATCAATATTCAAACCTATCATCCATGGGTGTGAAGCAGTGTTCAGCCCCTGTCTATAGGGTGATATTTAATTGGCTCATCTATGGTATTAAATAGTAGTGTATGACATTTGATTGTGTTGGAGTATATACATATCTACTCTTTTAAGGGGGTAAGACCTCCTGGCCCTAATTCTTAAAAAAAATTAGATGTAAGTATGATTTGATAATATAAATTAAGAACATAACAAGATAAATTTAAAAATTTTGTATAAGCTAATTTATATAATAGTTATAGAATTTCATTATATTTCATTAAAATCTGATGTATTGATTCTTTCAATATGTTTTTAATGCAAAAATATATATTTTATTATTAAGTTATATGCCTTGTTGAGTTTTTAACTTACTCCTTACTATTTTTATTAACCTTTTCAAATGAGAGACTCCGATATATGTAAGACAATCATGAATGAAGAATGATTTTTGTGTTGAAGAATTCAGAATTTGAAGTTTAGTTAATCAGATATTGTTTTATAATTTCGGACAATAGTTAACGTGTTAAGTATTGTATTTTAGTTGATCAATTAATTTTAGATGGAATATTTGATATTTAGGTTATTTAGATTTTAATATTTCAACTTCTGGACAGCTTTCAAATATTTAATACGTTGTATCGATTTTTTAAACAGTTTTAGAACATTAATGTACGTGGTTTTGGATAGCAGGTTGTATTTGGTAGGTTATATGTTGGTCATTACGATATTTTATTTGTGGTGCGTGGATATAAATGCAGACCGTCCAGCAATATAGGTTATTGTAGTTATGATTATTTCATAATGTGGATTGTATAAGAATAGGCTTATGGTTTATTCTTTTGCAAATTATTTTGATATACTTTAATTATATATTAGACAAACATCACTCTTTACGTAAAATCTGATGTTGCGGTTTGATCAATGATGGTACTACATGAGACATGGCATATATTTTGGATCTTGTGTATGATATTATATTTAATTAATGTGATCAATCGAGGTATTGATGTGAAATTCACGTTCAAAAGTTATTTAGACGATAAATTGGTTAATTAATAATAATTGATTAAGAGTAAATTTCGGGATCGGGATTTGAAATGTGTCATTATGATCCTTCCTCTCAAATGGATTGCCTACCAAAATCCATAGTGTATCATAGATTTCATCGTGTTGGGCTCTCTCTCTCCATTGAACTCAAGTACTTGAATAGTAAAATTATTTTCGGACTCAAAGTCCCATGATTTTTTTCTCTGATTTAGAAGTGGACTTTTTACGTAAAACTCCACATGTCACTGTCTCTTTCTCTTCCTTCTACTCATACTCTATATTGGTGTTACTCTGCTTTTGGGTCCTCGTCCATATTAAAATTAGGATCCGAGAATGCAACATTTGGAGTTGTCTGTAGGAAACAACAAAAAGTCCTTTTAACACATCTTCTGAGAAACTAAAAACTGAAAAAACGGTGAACACAAGAGGACAAACCAGTGTCCTAGTGAGTGAGGCCGCTTCCTGTGGCAATGGGGATAGAAGAACATCCTAACCTCCGAGCGCTGGCAGTAATAATGGACGACGTAACCAAGGCCGTCCAGATACTTTGTTTGAAAATGGATGAGCAGCCAAAGGGGATGCCCTCTAAGACTTCTCAGACCGTAACGTCCCAGAAAAAGTGCAAGGGGAAGAAGCACCCCACGAGGCAAGCAGGCCAGCATGAGGACTTGATGATGCAAGTTGCCTTAAGCAACAAAGTTCCACAACGACTTGAAGGTCGCTTGGGTCCTCGGGTTCAGAAGAGAGCCCAGAGAGGAGAAATCCTCGCTCTTTATGGGATCATCCCATACAAAAGGTGCCTCCTCGTGACGAGATTCCTCCTAGGGGTAGGAGCCTGCTAGAGTCTCAGGCTACCCATGACTCCTACGAGTTAAGGAACTACCTCAACAAGAGAAAAATGACGGTTCCACCCTATGTCGAGGACAAGCTAGAGAAGGTCTTTCAGCAAGCCTTTGGCGGAGACAATAGAGGAGGAGTCGCAGACTTGCGTTTATCTCTGTTTACAATGGAGATCCATACGAGGCTACTCCCCCCAAAGTTTAAGATGCCAAACCTCGACGTGTACGACGGAAGCACTAATTCAATGGATCATCTAGACCACTTCCGTGAACATCTGAACCTCTAGAGTTTGGATGAGATGTCGATGTGTCAGTGCTTTCCGTTGACACTGAAAGAGATGCGACGATATAGTTCTACGAATAGCCTACAAATTCCATTTGATCATTTAGCGAGCTGGCAAGAAATTTCCTATCGCAGTTTGCCTCTAGTAGGAGGATTGCAAAGTAACTCTGGCACCTTACCTACGTGAAGTAAGGAATCGAGGAAAGTTTAAGAGGGTTTCTGGCCTGATTCATTGCAAAAACCCAATAGATCCCGAAGTTGGCAAACAAGGTAAAGCTGAACGCCTTCCTATTCGCGCTGGAAGGAGGAGCTTTCTCCAAATACCTCATCCACAAATGGCCCTAAACCTTCGCAGAGGTCGAGGCCATGGCATGAGCGTACATAGTAGTCAAAGAAGCTAATGACGCGAAGAGGCCCGTCCAGGTGGAAAGCTTCCCCCAAAAGACAGTAGAGGGGAAAGAAAATACGAAGATTGACAAGGCTCCCAGGCGCCCAAGAAGCAGTAAAGGTCCAGGCAGACCGTTCATAGGAAGTACAGACCCTTAAATCTGACTCCTTTGAACGACTCTGTACCAGCATCCTGATAAGATCATTAATTTAGGAGTCTAAAGTAGAATCTAGGAATAAGATCATTAATTTTAGTAACAAAGATATGGCTCATGTAGCATCTCACCATTCTAACTCTCTGGTTGTAACCACACTCGTTTCTGACGAAATATTAGACTACCAGATAAAATGAATGTTCATTGATAATGAAAGTTTTATGAATTTATTTTACCTTGATACATTTTTAAAATTAGGACTCAATAGAAGCTAGGTGACGGCTACCGAAGGACCTATCTAAGGATTAGACAATAAGCCAGTACCAGTACAAAGAGTCATCCATCTTGAGATCACGGACCTATCCGAGGACAACAATCAAGACCCTTTCCTTCTTGGTAGTGGACCTCTCATTGATCTATAACGCTATCCCAGACGCCCTTACCTAACTGCCTTCGGAGCCGTAACCTTAATCCCGCATTTGAAAATAAAATTCCCCACACTGTACGAGATTAGGAAAGTCCTCGGAGATCAAATTGCTGGACGGACATGCTATCTGTCCCAAATCACCCAAACACATCTTTCTCAACTCATTGAAGACCTGGACTTCCGCGACGAAACGATGCTGTAGTAGGTCGAGTCTAGAGATACAATCGACCGAGTCTCCTTAGATCCCAGAGATCCTGAGAAAACCGTTCAAATAGAAAGTTCACTACCTCAGCCTTTCCGGGACCAACTCATTAGTTTCTTACAAAAATTCAAATGTCTTTGCCTTGGATACCGAGTGACATGTCGAGAATACCGACTGGAGTAATGATCCATAAATTCGGCCTAGATTCTAATCATAAACCCATCCGACAAAAGAGAAGAAATTATTTCGTGAAAAAGTTGGTGGCTGTCGAGGAAAAAGTAAAAAAACTCCTAGACGCCAGATTTATATGGGAGGTGCAATATCCAGATTAGTTGTCTAACGTTATGATGGTCAAGAAGAATAACAAAAAATGGAGGATGTGCGTGGACTTTACAGACGTTAATAAAGCATGCCCAAAGGACAGCTTCCCACTTCCAAGGATCGATGCACTTATAGACTTGATGTTTGGATATGAACTTCTAAACTTTATGGACGCATACTCGGGTTACAACTAAATGAGGATGAGCCCTGACGATGAGGAGTACACATCATTCATGACAGACCAAGGGAAAGTACGTTACAAAATCATGCTCTTTGACCTCAATAACGCTGATACCACTTTCAAAGCCAGATTGGAAGGAACATGAAGGTCTATATGGACGACATACTCATCAAAAGTAGAATAACAGACCACCACATCCAAGAGTTGGATGAGACCTTCAGTGTCTTATGGACTCACAAGATAAAGCTCAATCTAGCCAAGTGTACATTCGGAGTGATATCAGAGAAGTTCTTGGGTAACATTATTTCATGTCGAGGAATCAAGGCAAACCCGAAAAAGATCAAAATCATCCCTGACATGAAGTCTCCTCAGACTATGAAGGAGGTACAGAAACTGACTAGAAGGTTGGCAGCATTATCTCACTTCTTGGCCAAGTCGACCGATAAGTATCAACCGTTTTTTAAGGACATGAGAGGGACAAAAACTCACGATTTTCAATAGATGGATGACTGCGAAGAAGCCTTCTGAGGACTCAATGGGTACCTTTCAAACCCCCCTCTATTGACTTCTCTCCAACTAGGCGATGAGTTGTACCTATTCCTTGTTGTGTCCGAAACAGCCTTTGAGCTCAGCCTTGATTCAGCAACGGTGCGACAAGCAATAGCCTGTGTACTACATCAGCAAGATCCTGATTGACGCTGAGACAAGGTGCTCTCACACGGAGAAGATGGCTCTAGCGCTCCTATATTCCTCTCAGAAACTGAGACCATATTTCTAAACAAATAAAGTGATCGTCTTAACCGACCATCCCTTGAGAGCAATTCTATAAAAGCCAGAAACGTTGGGATGTTTGGTGAAGTGAGCCATTGAGTTGAGAGAGTTTGACATAAGGTTTAAAATCACAACCCCAAATCTTGAGGCCTCAAACACTTGCGATATTGAAGAATCACACAGCCCAATAGTTTGGACTCTATATATGGACGACTCTTCTATGAAGGATGGTTGTGGAGTTGACGTTGTGCTGAGGACGCCCGAAGGATCAGAGATAAAGTACTCGATGGTCCTCAGGTTTCCAACTATCAACAATGCTGTAAAGCACGAAGCCTTACTTTTGGGACTACAGTTAGCAAAGGAATTCTCAGCCAAGGATCTGGTTGTCTACAGTGATTTCGAGTTAGTTGTCAATTAGGTCCGATGAAACTTTGAAGCAAACAGCCTATAACTGTCCAAATACCTCTCAAAAGTCCGCGGACTAGTCTCGACTTGGATTTTTGAGAAGGTAGAAATTGTCCACATCCTGTAAGAAGAGAACAAAAACATCAACCAATTCGCGAAAGCAGCAGCCTTGAAAGACCTAGAGCAATATGCCTGAAGAGGTCATTGACAAACCCAGTGTGGAAGATTTTGACCCGGATGTGATGTAGGTATCTGACGCCAACAATTGGATAACCCCCTGTTTAAGGTATTTGTCTGATGGGACATTACCTGAAGACACAGAGGAAGCCAAGAATGTGAAGAAAACGGCAGGGTGGTACGTTATCATGGATAGCCAATTGTATAGATGAGGATTCTTTGCTCCTATCTACGGTGCCTCACTCCTGAAAAGACAGACTATGCTATCGGAGAAGTGCACATTGGAATTTGTAAATCCCACATTAGAGACAAGGACCTCGCCTTCAAACTAATGAGGTAGGGATACTACTGGCCAACCATAAAGTACGACGCCACGGACTTCATATGAAAATGCGAAAGCTGCCAAGTCTACGACAACCTTACTCACCAGCCGCATATAGAACTCATAGCTTTACAGTCACCGTGGCCATCTACACAATGGAGGTTGGACATGCTTGAGCTACTACCAATGGCATCCGGACGGAGGAAATTATTAATCGTCAGAATCGACTACTTCACCAAATGAGTTGAAGCCACACCATTAGCTAGCGTAATTGAGCAGAATGCGACAGACTTCGTCAGACAGAATATCGTGTGCAGGTTTGGGATCCCATAATACATTGTGACTAATAATGGGACCCAATTCTTTGAAAAGAGGTTCAGCAGATACTGCACCAACCTAAAAATAAGGCCAATGTATACATCAGTCACGTACCCGCAGTGTAATGGACAAATGGAGGTCACAAACCGCATAATATTGCACGGACTAAAGACGAAATTGGAGCATGTTGGGGGATCATGGGTCAACGAGTTGCCATCTGTGCTATGGTCGTACAGGACAACACCAAGGGAGCCAACACGCGAAATTTCCTTCAGCCTGTGATATGGGGTCAAGGCAATCATGCCAGTGGAAATTAGGTTGCCCAACCTTCGAGTGGAGAGCTTCGATCCACAAAATAATGAATAGAGACTCTGGGAGAATCTTGACTTGCTTGAGGAGGTCCAAGAAGTAGTATGGCTGTGCACAGCAGTGTACTAGTAGAGGGTCGCCCGGTATTATAATAAGAGGGTGAAAGCACGTTGGTTCAAAGTAGGAGACTTAGTGTTAATAAATATTGAGGCCACCGATAAAATTGCCCGTTAAAACAAGCTCTCCCCAAATTGGGAGAGACTGTTCCTGGTCTTAGCCATCTTCAACAATGGGGCCTATAAGTTATGCACCCAGAAGGGAAGGCTAGTCCCTCATATGTGGAACGCAACTATCTCAAAAAATACTACCAGTAAATGTATATAACACATAGGTATAGTCGATTACACACATCGTTTGATATGCTTGTAACATATTTTATTAATGAAGTAAAGTTCTTATTTGCTTAACTATTTTGCATTCATTCCGAGTATTTGCATATCATCTCTTCAATCTATAAGACCTAGGTTACCCCTAAATCAAGTGAAAGGATTCCTTTCGTTTGCCCTAAAACTCGGCCAAGTACGAGCGGCCTATTAAGAGGTTGTACTCAAAAATTCGGCCAAATCTAAGCAGCCCATTAAGAGGTCGTGCTCAAAAAATTAGCCAAGTTTGAGCGGCCCATTAAGTGGTCGTAAAAACTTGGCAACGACGCTGAACTCGACCATGTCCAACTCCCCATTAAGAAGGTCAAAGGTTCGGACTCAAAAACTTAAAAACGATTTTTTCTATGGGCAAAGACACAAGAGACTGAATTTGAAAACTTAGGGGGCTTAAAAAAGGGCAAGCATGCAAAAACCCTAGAGGTAGCATCTTCATAGTGGTCAAAAGGTTCGGACGCATGGCTCATAAAAGAAGATTTTTTTCTATGGGCATAAGTCCAACAAAGAACCAAACATAAAAGTGATCTAAGTAAAAGTAAAAGAGATTGCACTATAAAGAAAAATGTGGATTTCATTCATATATGTATATTATGTACAACACGGATATGTAGCAAAGGAAAATATACAAAATTATCTCGAAGCCCCTAGTTGTTCCAATGACCCTGACTACCCAGAAGGTTCAGGCTAACTAGAGAGCCCTCGCTGGGAAGGGTCAGGAGTCCTACTTTGCACTGGGAGGCCGACCAGGTCATTCTTGTGTTGAGCACTGACATTCCTTGATTGAACACACTAGTAGGGAACCTTAGAACCAAAATCTTCATGATGCGGTAGCACATCTTGATGGTGTCCTCAACAATCATCAGATCACTACTTTCTCAGCTTAAGTCACCTCATTCCAAAGCCGGTCCGATGTCCCTGGATTTGTCAATCGATAAATCATGAGCTCTCCTCCAATAAAGAGCGAGATTCTTGTCTCGAAGAGAGGCATTCAATTGCTCCCTTCAACTCCTCAAAGACTCTTCCTTATTAGCAATGGAGAAGTGCAAGTCTCCATCTCCGACTCTCCTCAATCCTCGAACTCGAAAGGTGCGAGTCCTCGGATTGGGGATCCTACTTAGCCTTCTCCATGAAGAAATTCTTTTTGTTCTCATTAAAAGAACCAAGGTTGGCCAATAAGTCCATAAAGTCTTTCGACAAGCTCTTAGAGCTCAAGACTTTTGGCACATGCCAAGGAAAAGAATGTGTCCTTCCGAGGCCCTAAAGAGTCTCCAACTCAGGCTAAATCTCAGGTCCTTTAAGGCATCACTAATGATCGAGTGAAGACAAAAGTAAGACCAAGATTTTGGCCACGGGACTTTGAGGTCTCTCATCAACACAAAAGCTCGAGGGCATAGGATATCAGCCTTTAAAGTGGATTTCATGAAGCCGAGCGTCAAGAACCACCATGCCTAAAAAAATGGCTTCAATATGTGTCATTAACGCACAAAAAGAAATGAACGAAAGCCTGAAAGAGAGTAGAGGAACACCTTCGAGGCGAGAGAGCTCCTAGTTGAACTCTCCTCGGGGGCCTCATCAAGGACACGGACTTTGAGAAGCCTTCAATGGCACCAAGGAAGCTCGGGGCATCGAGAATGCAAACCGCAAAGGTATGCTCCTACAACTCCACGAGGAATGATGGCCTACAAAGCGAGTGTGATTCTTTGTCCTAATATCTCATAGTAAAACATGCACATAATCTTAGCAAAGGGATTTGCTCTCTGGCCACCTCCACACTCCATGTAGGAGGACAACTTCAAGAAGACTTCATTATTTACCAAACAATGGGCCCAAAATTTACTTCACTTGCATTTACTCCCATTGAGAGAAAAAGGAGCACTTACATTTCCAACTAAGAGAATATTTGTGTTTGCAATATAAGATGGTCCACAACCCTAGTCTCCGCTTCCACAGAAAAAGACTTTCCATGTGAAACTCCATATTACTATCTCTCTCTCCCTTCTACTCATACTTTAAGGCTTCATCATGGACCAAATTCTACACACTATAATAGTGAAAAAGAACTTTGAAGGAATCAAAACTAACTCAAGACTTGATGGCAAGGCAAAATTTGGAATGCAGAGAGGACTTCAATCCAAGTGTGTTAAATGGTAGTTTTCTATTCGTTATTTTTTTTTTTTTTTTGGAATCTCTTCTCCTTTTTAGGAGAAGTGGCATGCATTTATAATTATATTACTAGTTAATAGCGATTTTTTAGATGAATAACTGATTATGATCTAAATGATTAGGTTAGTTAAAAATCATTCCTCAAAGCCAAGCTTAGATCAAATGAATTAATTAATTTAGTTAACGTTTTCTTTTGGACATTCAATGTGGCTATCATCATCGTCCGATTTGTATTTTGTTTAGTCATCACTACTTGTCCATTAAATTTTGATTTATTTTGACCACCTCAATCTCCTCCATTTATTTCTAAACTTATTTTTACTATAAAAGAGTTAATCTGAGTCCTTCGAAATAATATCCACAATTTTTTCTTTTTGTTTACTTTTATGACATGGGTTGATGGGTAATAACCCAAGAAAAAGAAACCGTTTTAGGCCCACCGGTTATAACCTGGTTATCAACTCAATGGATAAAGTTCAATCATAACAAAAAAGGTGAAGAATATCCAAAAACCTCATGGGCTCAACCTCCAGAGAGGAGGAGAAGAAACCTCAAGAGAGAGGTCCTATAAAAGAGCCTCCAAAGGGGAGGGGAAAAACAAAAGGAGGGTTGAGAAAAATTCTCTCTCTCTCTAAAAAATACTATCTAAAAAGAAAAATATCTTTTCTTTTTCATTCTTAAAAAGGCCATAGGATAGAGCCTTTGGGATTTAGCCTACCATCTTGACCTCAAAGGGCTACTCCACAAAGCTCCACAACAATTGATGGCCCAATGCCTTCAACTCCTGAAAAAGCATAAAATAAAATTGCCCATTCCAATCAGGATAAATTAGACTTCCTGGTATTAGCCGATTTCCCTATAAAAAGAGCCGAGCCATTATCGAAAGAGGAAGCATTATACATCCAAAATGCTCCAAGTTTTGTACAAGATATAGTCATCAAACGCCGGGGCTTCTCCTCCGCACGATATCTAATACCAAAAAAAAAAAGTTTTGCCATAGCAAAGTCTCCATCCTTTCCATTAAAAAAATGAAAAATGAAAAAAGCGAGAGTAGCGGAGCGAAAAGCGAAAGAAGAAAGGAAGAAGGAAGAGAGGAGGAAGAAGGCGATCTTTTTGTCCACCTCGCGAAAGGCGAGCCCGCTTGAAGCCTCAATGCCAAGATATGAGTGGAGAAAGGAGATCGAACTCTACTCCATTCTTCGAGGCAAGCAAACCCTTCTCTTTGAGGATACATGTATTGTGGTTGCTTCTTTTGTGATGATTCAAGAGATTTTTGCATTGTGTAACCAAGGGAGGAGAGAAAGGGTGCCGTATTCCTCAAACTGTCCCTGATTGGGCACCCACTTAGCCTTCTCCATGGACTCTCGACCTTACCACTACTATTCTTTTGTTCTCATTAAAAGAACCAAGGTCAAAACAACAAATAAGCTTTGGTCCATAAAGTCTTTCGCAGGAAAACAACCCTTTCCTCCTCTCATATACATGATGTCCTTGCAAAACTTAGACTCCCCAAACTAGTGCATTTCTCAACCTACATCCAATGGGATGGCCCACATTCTCCTCACATAGCCCAATCTGCACAAGGAGGCACTCTGCCAAGGAAAAAGGCACTGTGTTCCTTCCACCGCTCTTGCCGGGACAGGAGCGCTCCTACACCCCACACGAATCAAGGTTTCAAATTCCACTGATGGCAAGGAATTTAGGACAATGAGTGATTACAATCCAATCCTACCCGTGGCATTCCGTTGCATTTCACTCCGCGCAAAATCACTCCGGCTCCTAGGAGCATCCACTGGGCGAGTGAAAGGCATTTACTTTAAGGCCACATCATCAAAGATTTTATGGTGGCAATGAGTGAAGACTAAAGTAAGACTAGATACCTAACGACGGTAGGTTGAAGTTTGGCCACAAGGACTTTAAGGTCCTCATCAACTTGAAAAGCTCCAAGGGCATAGGATATCAATGACGACCTTTAAAGTGGATTTCATAATAAATTCACTTTATTTTGCTCGCTTTCTTGTAAGGAGGACTCGCAAGCCTCTCATCAGCTCCTCTAGAACCACCATGCCTATCGAACTTAGATTCCTATACCGTGCTATCCAAAATGGCTTCAAAATTAAGGCAAAAGCTCCTTCGATTTCAAAATCCAAGTGAGAAAAATCAACTTTAAAGTCTTTCAAAAATCTCCTTTGGAGCCATTAAAATGTCTAAGAAATCGTTCAGAATCCACTGGAGGAAGAAAAATCGCCAGATTTTGAAAGGAGGCCGAACTTGATTTGTTATAAAGAGATCGAACTAGATTTGTCTTAAAGAAATGCAGAAAATTTTGAACTTGATTTGTTTTTTGAAAAGGATTTTTTAATATGAAGGCACATCTTTTCAAAAGGGCCGAGAGAATGGCAAAGAAAGGGAAGAATTAAATGGCCAATAAAAATCGATTTTATTTCAAAATTTCATCTCTAAATCGGTATTTGCAAAATTCAAAAAGGTTTTAAAATCCAAACCTGATCATCTCTCAAAAAACCTCCCTACCACACGCCGATTTTAACCACAAGAATTCTAAACCTGTTTCACACCAAAGCGGCATCATGGTTACATCACCGCGGCCCGAAGCGGTCGAATTTTAACCCTCGGTTACATCACCGAGGCCCCGAAAGAGGCGCAAACCTCGGTTTACACACCGAAGGCCCAAAAGCGGTTCCGGTTACTCACCGGCTTGGCCCAGGTCGAATGTTCAAACCTCGGTAAAAATCAGAAGGAGGCCCAAGGTTAGTGACGGCCATTAAGGACCAATTAAAAATGACCGAAAAATGGAGTCACCAAATCATAAACTAGACACTGCACCAAATCTTTAAAAATCTGAGTTTAAAATGGAGTCACCAAATGCGGAGTAAAAAATTACTATAAAAAGAAAAAATGGAGTCACCAACCGTGAGTAAAATTTGAAATCATTGAAAATTTACCAGTAATCAATCCCAAAAAACATGCTAGAAGTTAAAAAAATTTTAATCTTCTAAAATGGGGGTTTACTTTGATGGGATAGATAATCATTGAAAATTAGAAACAATCGCACAAACCGCTTTATGTAATCCACAAGCTATAACCACAAGGTTATCACCGTTTTATGTAATTACTGGGTTATAGCAAAGTTCAACCATAATAAAGTTCGACCGAAAGGTATGAAAACCTCCAAAACCTCCATTTAAACCTCCAAAACCTCCACAGAAAACCACCAAAAACCTCCAAGAGAGGAAAAACCTCCAGAAACTTCCAGAGAGAGGAGGAGAAGAAACCTCAAGAGAGAGGAGGTCCTATATAAGGAGGAATTATCCTCCACGGAAAAAGGGGGAGAGGGAAAAAACAAAAGGAGGGTTGAGAAAAATTCTCTCTCTCTCTAAAAATACTATCTAAAAAGAAAAATATATCTTTTCCTTTTCATTCTTAAAAAGCCCATAATCGACTTGCGTCACTTTCTGATTTAGCCGTTTTTTGTCGATCTTTCTTTTTGTTACACATGACTGATTAGTATGGAGACGGATCCGTGTGATCGACAAACAAGAATATCAGATTCTGACCTGGCCAGTGACAATCCAATTTCTGGCCATAAGAATCTAGATAAAATATTTAATAATATATCCTAAATTTATTTAAATTAAATTTAAATTTTATATACACATTAAAATATTAATCTAATAATTTTAAATTACATTTAAACAGATAATATCGTCGCCTTCTCATTACTTTTTTCAGAGTATCGAATAATATGATCCGTGTAGCAGGAACCCGAGCTCTTTCTCCGGCCCTTCTCAGACGCAATGCCTATCATACTACAGTTTCCGTACAGTGCGATCCCGGTTGGGGCGGAGCAAAGAGTGGTCCCAGTGGGTCAACTGGTCGACCGCGAAGTTACCGGCTGGAACGGTAATTCCTCTTTGACAGCTGTTTACGCATCAGTAGCCGTCGGAAACGCGGAAAACCAGGAGCGCACCCGGGTTTGTTCGCAAGCCAATTTGATTTTGAATTGAATTTTGATTTGCACGACTCCATGTCGGACGCGTTTGAAAGTTTAGCCTTGCAATTTTCCACTTTAAATACTTATTATTAAATTATATTATTTACTTATTTAATTTTTAATTAAATAAATTAGTGTGAATAAATAAATCAAATATTTTGCTATTGATAGATGTATAAAGATTATTCTTCAAACCTTTCTCTATAAATTAATTTTCTAAAGCTTTAATTTGAAACAGTTTGGCCTATCATTATTCTAAGTTGAATGTCAATGTGATATGTCATTTTAATCGGAGACAATTAATTTGCATAGATTAGTGAGTGCAAACCTAACAATAACACAATTAAATACGGACTAAAAGGATTTAATACTTAAAGTCTAACAAATAATTATGATAACCTGTACAAATCAATCAAGTTATTGGGCAGTTAAGATTTTAAAATTAGACCATGTACTTGTGAGTTAATCAATGTTGAATTATAGAGTCAGAATTGAAGGTTATTGAATTATTTCATCAAATAACCAGTTAACTCCCTACTTAGTATTCTATATCTTGTCTAATTACTCCTCAAATGACACACAACCCACATATTCACACTTAGAGCACCAAGATGACCCATTATCTAGAACATGAGTTGGGACAGATGACCCCAACATTTAACAACTAATCAGGTTTTAAAATCGTATTATAAAATTTTTATTATTGGAAAATATCTAAGTATTAATTTTCATGAATTATTGAATGCCAAACCCCTAATTACAAAAAGGGGATTAAAATTTGATTCAATAGTCCTAAGATATTAACATTATGATATTTTTAGAGTATTCAATCACTAATTGATCAATTTAATTCTAAAATTTAGTAACAAATATTCAATCAACTTGCCTTCTCGAACACCTCCTACCCACAAAAACTTCCTCTAAAGCCCAACCCTCCATTCCCCTATTCTCTATCCCTCTCTTTTAACTTATTTATTAGATATAAATATTCATTTAAGTATTAAATGATAATTTAAAAGTTTAATCCAAAATCATTTAAGACTCTCATTTTATATTGTGGCCGATGAAGCCTAAATTAACAGGTTTAAGATCTCAATCAAAAAGTTCTTAAATCCAAATTTATATTTAAAATACACATCAAAAATAATTAATCAAATATTACTAGGGGAAAAAAAATACTTGAATAAAAGATATAAACAACAAACCCATAATTTACTTAGCTTTATCTAGTTACCTATGAGGTCACAATAGAAACACAAAAAATAAAGAGAGAAAATTGAACATATTCTCAATTTCATTTATTTTAATTTCATTGTTATTTTATTTTTTATTTTTATCCTGACTTTTTACTTTAGTATTACTTTTGTGGTGTGTAAGAAAGGACACCCATCCAAAGTTTTTTCCCCTCTGACTTTTGTTCAAAATTATTTATGATCGTATTTTATTACCAGGATTGGAAAAACACTGATAAATTAGGTTATATTTAGAGTTAAATTCAAGTCAAATTTATTATCTTCATAAAAAAAGTAAAAATGATATTATTTGTTTAGCATTTAGTAAAAAAACAATTTACTAATAAATTTTTATATGGATAATCTGTTAGTAATAATTTAACAAATAAAAACCCAAAAATACTTTCAAATATTAAACAAAAATATAAATATAATAAACACATAAGAGGCTTCATTACAGATTTTAAGTACATGAAATTAGAAAGGAAAAGTGCTAAAAAAAAAAAAAAAAACACTTCAAAGGAATATCAAATTGATCAAAGAACCCCAAGTTTGAGGAAGATCAATTCGAAGTAGGCGAAGTGTTCAGCAGGGGGAAAATTGAAGGAAATTCCGGAACAAGAAATCAAACTGAAAATTTAAGCAGAAAGCGAGTTATTGCAGGGCCTTGCTCCTCAAGCCATGGTAGAAGGATTATTATCATCAAAGCTCCAGAGCTCAAAGGTAGAACCGCCGATGCCAGAGTCCTGAGGTGCCGGCGGAGGAGAAGTCGATGACTGCGCATCAAGATAAGGTATCTCGCAAAACTTCATCAGGTTCTCTAACGCAATCAGCTCATCCGACAGCTTCAGAACTTCAATCTCCGCCGCCGTCTCTTCCATATTTTCTCCCACCTCCTCCTTCACTTTACTTCCATCTAAGTACCCCTTCTCTTCACCCTGATTATCAGGACCCGTCAAAGCCTTTGAAGCACACGCAATTTCTGAACCGAACCCAGAAATTTGCTCATCATTTGACGAAACCTCACTCAAGGAAAACGGTCGGATTTGTTTCAAATCCATCGAATTTACAAAATTCGGATTATCGGGTACGGCATAGTGGAAGGGTTGACAGGACGGAGGAGGGTTAGGGGTAGAGAATGCGAGAGTTGTTATGGGAATTTGATTACGGCGTTTTGGTGGCTTGGGGGGGTTAACGTGGGCATCTTCTTCGTTGGGGAAGTTAACTTTGGCTTTCTTACCGCGAATTCTTCGAGCTTCTCGATCGTAAGCTCTGGCAGCTTCTTCAGGGGTACTGAAAGTGCCCAGCCAAACCCTAACGCCTTTTCTGGGATCACGAATCTCAGCTGCCCATTTTCCCCATGGACGCTGCCTGATTCCCCTGTACTGCGTCTTGCGTTGTTTTTTCGTTTTATCTACTTGCTCATCACCTGTTCGACGAAATGATTCAACGAGAATTAAAAAAAAAAAATCACAGAGAGAAGGCAAACAGAATAAAACAATCAAGAAAGCGAGTACGAGCCACCTGAAGAAGAAATCGATCTCTCCAAGGCAGGGAGATCTCGCTTTGCAAATTCATTGCATTTTGAGCAAAAGGAATTCGGCCAGAAATCTGAACTCGACGCCCCGCGGCCTTTGTTGCGAGGGATCAAGCCATCTAAGATTGCACCACCACACATCAATTAGTTCTTCTGGCTCAAGTTCGAAGCTTTCCTCCTTCTTCTGTCTCCTTTCGGCTTTCTTTTGAGATGGATTAAACAATTTTACCTTGGTCAATAGAGAAAAACAGAGGTTTACTAGCAGTGGCAACTGCGGATTGTTGACGACGAAGTTTGGATATGGATTATATATATGCAGTGCCAGCTCAGCGAGGGAACTTTCGGAGCGGAGGAGATGGAGACGATATCCGGCGTCGAAAGGGTCATTTTGCGTGGTGAGCAAGACTTCTCAGCGTCTAGAATCCTTTTTGGCAACCGGTTCAACTTGCGCTTAACCGGTTGCATCTGTTTTTTCTTTTTTCTTTTTATTTATATCCCCCTTCCCATTTTGTGACCTTTAGATAAAATTTAGATTCCCTATCCATCTTAAAAAGGTTAAGTTAATTATTTATAATTATTTAATAAATAAAAAACACTTAAAAATTTTTATATAATAATTAACTAATTTTTTTTAAATAACATAATTATTCAATTAATATTAAATAATTATTATAAAAAAATTAAATTAAATTTTCTTTTAAAATAGATCCTTCTTTTTTGTCTTTCATGAATTCATTGAATTAGGTGTTTATTTAAATATATATATATAACTAGGTTATGTCAAATTTGACTGTCTAAAAAATTTAGAAAATGATCAATTTTTATATATAATTTTAGTATATTATTGTAGGGCCCAGTTTTTCATTCGATTTAATTCGATATTATTACTATATTTTAAATATATAGAAATAAATTATACAATGTGAATTTAAAAGATATTCAGAGTAAAAAAACAATTTTAGTACTTGATACACGCTTGATGCGTGCTTGTACGCATTTGACAGAGTGGGCAGGTCCAAGGAACGCTTGAGGTGGCTCTCAAATGCCAATTTCAATATGGCAATGCATGCTCGAGGGGCGCACGAGGCGGTGCTTGTGTGCGCATGGGTGATACTTGACGCATGCTTGTGCGCATTTGGCAAAGTGGGCAGGTCTGAGGAATGACTAAGGCGGCACTCAAACATTAATTTCAGTATTTTCTTACTCAAGGGGCTCCCGAGGAAGTGCTCCTGCTTGCATAAGGTTAGGCACGACACATAATGCGTGCCTAAACAACACTTATGCTTCGATTCGATTATATGAGGAAAACGCACACTACTTTGGCCATTTCACACGAAAGGAAGAGAATGGAGAGAGAAAGATAAAGGAAAGGAAGAGAGAGATAGGGAAGAAGGAGGATTTTGAGGCATCCTTTCATTAGATTTGTTGGATTGAAAATTAAGACAAGTATCCTTATTGATGCGTCCTGGTTATGGTACGAATTAGGGAGCCTTTTATTCTTTCATTGTGGGTTGAATTAGAGCGAGTTCGGTCTCCATCGCTGTTAACTTGAAACCTACACACCACAAATTACAAACAGGAGATCAGATGACGGAAAAAATTGGTCCCACTATATATCATCCGATATTCAAGTTAGAAATTTTTCTCAGAAAATAGAAAGATGTTAGGAGATTGTAAGAAATACATAGATGCATATAATAGTGGATGAAGCGTTTGGATGCGTCAACTGATAGGTGGTTTAGAAGTGCATCCGGTAGAGGGACGGCTTAAAGGAGCGCCTGCATACGGCTTAAGGATGCACCTAGTCGAGAAGCGGCTTAAAGGTGCGGCGATAAAGGGCGGTTTAAAGGTGTCCCCGTAAGGGGCGACTAAGAGGAATGCTTGGTAGAGGAGAGGCTTAGAGTTACACACACAGAAGGACATAGAAGACCCGATAGAGAGTTAGCTTAGAAGAGGAGGACTAAACTGTACTGGTGGGACAACATCTTAGTTACCTGGTGGAGGGTTGACTCTTGGATGACGAGCCCTAACTTTGGGACGGAGGGCCCGTGACTCCGGGACAGAGGGCTCCTGACTCAAGGACAAAGGACTCCCGGCTTCAGGACAATGAGTTCGTAGCTCCAGGATGGAAGGTTCATGGTTCCAAGACAGAGGGCTTTGTGGCTCCAGGATAGAGGGCACTTGGCTCCAGGACGGAGGACTCGTGGATTTAAGGCGGACTGCTCCTGGCTCCCTAGCAGAGGCCAACTCCACAATAGAGGGTGAGCCTCTTGAAAGGAGGGAAACTCCCGTCTAGAGGGTATGCCTCTTGGAATGAGGGCAACTCCTAACTCCGAGACGGAAGGCGCTCCTCAACGGAGGTAGGCCCCTTTCTTGGGAATATCGACCCATTTGGGGCTTTGTGGAGCATTTAAAACTCATCCTTCCAAATTTGAGAGTGCCTAGTTATATAGTGCAATCCGCAAATACACTCCTATTACTTCGGTAATGTGGGACATTCAGCTTGGCAAAATTTTGTTGGGCTGGAGCTAGATTGTGGGCATGCTGTGGGGCCTAGCTCCCTAGATCTATAGTTGTTGGACCCATTACTTACGTCATATTTTTAGTTTATTTCTGTTTTCCTTTAGTTTTACTTATATTTAGAGGATTTAATATACATGCATGCCATTTTACTTACCCTATTTTTATTCTTTGTGTATTTATGTCACTTTTATCAATTATTTTGAGATTTTGCTTCAATTTTATTGTTATTTAAGGATGTTCGGCTTGTTAGTGAAAATAGATAAATATTGTGAAATGTTATATTCATGTGTAGGTATATTTGTGAAAGAAAAGTAATTAAAACTTATATATGAGTATTACATGTGGTATCTATGCAATGAGTTTTAAGTTAGTTTCTATTTTGTGTATTTGATTCAATATATGTACTTCCTCATAGGGTGAAAAGTTTTACATTGTAAGGAATTGAACGAAATTAATATATTCAAAAGTCCTAATATATTAAGATAGATTTCAATATTGTCCCTGTCATCCACAAATAGTAAAAAAAGTGACATTTATCTCCGTCTATAAAAAAAATATGTAGACGGCTCGCCTATGAGTCTAAATAGTAGTTTATGGCCTAAGGTTCTGAAAATATGTATAATCCTTTCTCAAAATTAGTCTTTTAGTATTTGGTACTTTGATTTATATATGTTTTAAATTTTTGATACATTTTATCTGTATTTGGTTTGGATATTCAAGATTTTAATTTGAGATTTATAGACTTTGGTTGACTTTGGACCTAGATATTGGATTTGATTGGTTTTGTATATTTGGATCGTTTGGCTTTACTTTGGATTATAAACTTTGATTACAAGACCATATTTGAATACTTTGTTAGACTGCCTCACTTGATGTTTGGATTTTAACTTTTATAGATTTTATATTGATTTATTGTTCTATTTCTTTATTTTAATTGTGGATGCATTGTTTGCTATATATATTAAATACTGGTACTTGTCGAGCATTTAATTTATATTTTTATTATTTTCTTATCCCTTCAGATTAGAGGGTTACAAGTATTTTGTAGAAAATTTGGACGTGAATTTGGTTGAAATCTTGTTTATATTTGGTAAGTATCTATTTTGTATTCGGACTGGATTCGTATTGGTTGACTTTTTGGTACGTTTGAGGGCAGCTGGAATGGAAATTTGTATGTTGTATTGTTAAGGAATTAGTGTTCGGATTATTCTATTGATTTGGATTGTTATGACACTTGGTTTGTATTATTATTTAGACAGTCATTTTTTTCTACAAACTTTTGAATTAGCAGGTTATGATTATTTATTTGTCTTCCTAAGTGGTCCAAAAATCCTATGATTATTGATATTCTTATTGTTGTTATTTTGAGTTTTGGGGATATTGTGTCAAATTTGACCTGAATTTGAATATTATGGGATATTGTCTTTTATTAATGGATAATATTTTGTAAGTTAATGATTTTCTTGTAAATTATTATTAGAAAATACTTTGATCTAGGGCCATAACTCTGATGGTGTTGAGAAAAGTCTTAAGGGAAGGTGCTTTTCGTTATTTTGGGCAACTAATTAATTGGATATTTGTATATGATAGGTATCAATAGGGTAGATAATAGAGGATCTCAAGTGTGAGGATTGGATTCGAACTACGACGACGATTACCTAGCAATGATGGGCTACATGAGATTCAATGGTAAGATAAAATTTTGCCGTCATAAGAAGAATGGCTGACCAGGGGATCGGTAGGACACCCTTTGATTGTTTTAAGAATGAGCACGGTCCAAAATTCTTGAAAGCATTTAATCCCATTAAAGCAAAGAACTGGATCCAACGCATAGAGAAAGTGTTCGAGGCGATCAATTGCTCCAGTGAGAACAAAGTGAAGTTTGCTACTAATAAATTAGAAGGAAAGGCAAGTCGGTGGTGGTCCACCTAACACGGCATTTCAGGGATGGACAATGAAAAAGTTTTGTGGGCCGTATTTGTGAAGTCATTTATGGAGAAATTCTTCCCATTTAGTATCTAAAGATCAAGGAAAATGAATTTAGTCGCTTAAAGAAAGGGAATAAGATGGTGGTAGAGTACAACACAAAATTCACAAAATTGTCTCGCTTTTCTTTGCATGTGATGGTGATGAGGCTCGGAGAGCTTAGAGATTTTTACAAGGGTTTCAAGATTCAATTAGGAAACAATTGATACTCTTTGCCTACGGATGTATAGTGGGGTACTTGATTGGGCCCTCCTATCGAGTAGGAGTAGTTGAAAAATAAATATTTTAAAAGAAAATCGAATAATAGATGCCAGAGTTCGAGGGCCAAAGCCTCCCATACAAAGTCCAAGAGTCATGATAAAGGAAAAACAATCGTGGTGAAATATTTGCTAACGAAGTCCCAATATTCAAAGCAGGTGTGTGAGTATTGCGGTAAGAATCATTTCGAGAGGCCATGTGATCACCATAGCGAAGCTTGTTTAAATTTTGGCCAAACCGGCCACGTGATGAAAGATTGTCTGTTCCCTCCAAAGTGTCAAGAGAAGAAGACCACGGTTCCAAGAAGGACTTTTGCAGCAATAGCAAGGGAAGTGAGGGCAAACCCTTTGGTGGTTAAAGGTAATGTGTGAATTTTTTACTCTATAGCTCATATTTTGATCAATCCTAGGTCTATGTATTATTTTGTGACCCCTAAATTCGTTTGTAATTTACATCTACCCCCTTAAATTTTGGAATTGACATTAGTGGTATCTACCTCGATAGGCAAATTTTGTTAGTCAGATTTGCTATGCTTTTCAAACTCGGTCCACGACAACATACAAGTGTTTGAGGTCGGAGTCAGAGAAAGAGAGAGAGATTAAAACCAGGCTTAGAGTGGAAAACCTCCCTTTGAATGAGGAGGAAAAAATCACTAGGCTCTAGGCCTTTTGAAATGCTTCACTATATGTAAGAGTCTTACAAAGTACAAGATTTTGGGAGTATTTTCCCTTTCTCTTCCTAGTCTCTCTCTCCGCTGGAAGTTCTTCCTTTTCTCTCTTTTGGGAGCTTCTTAGCTTTTGGGACACTAACTTGTGTTTTGGGCCTCTTGGGCCGTCACCTCACCTTTCTCGGGCTTTTTGTGGGCACATCTGGCTTTTATACCCGAGCCTTCCTTTGGGTCGTATTTTAGGGCCTTTACTACTGGGACCCAAAATAGCCCCCCATTAATATATGCTAAAGGGTTCGAGGTCCTCAACTGTCAATACTGAAGTCACCGCCCCCGGGATGTTGATTTCTTCTTACTCCGGCTCTGTCCGCGTATCAGAGCTTGAAAGGGACATCTCCCGGCGTAAGGGTGCGATTGTTCAAGGGTGACTTTTTGCCTTATTTGTATAAAGTGTTTTCACATATGATGCACAACACTTATTTTTAGCCTTGAAACGTGATCCTTTTAGGATTCTCCCGGTCCCGAACCTCCTGCCCTTCAGCGCTGGATGCAGCTTGCTGCACCCGACCTTCGGGGCCGGGCCAGATGGAAACTTAGTTTTGCGAGTTCGACCTTCTGGGGCCACTCTGCTCAACAGCCTGAGTTTTTGGAGTCTCACCTTCGCGCTGGCCAAGGCCTTGTTTTTGGAGTTTGACTCTCCGGGGCCGCTATGGCCACAGCCTGAGCCTGAATTCGACTCTGGAGCCGCCACACATAAACAGTTTTCTGGAGTTCGACCTGGGACCGCCTTGGCCACATGCCTTGTGCCTTTCGAGTTCGACTGGGGCCACTCACACAAAATGAAGCTGAGTTCATCTCTTCAAATGCTTTGGCCACACTTAGCTTTTACACCCCTTGCCGGCCGGGCACGATCAGCAGTTGGATAGCAAAAGACTGTAATCGGCGCCCCTTCGATTCTTCAACGCATTTGCCATCTTAGGAACTTTTCGCCTCGATCCGCCCAAGATGTTAGTGAGGGACTCAAGAGAGCAGTGGCCTGACGGTCTGCTCTTCCAGACCATCCACGGCTCACTTCGCTTTGGCCTGGACTACTGGTCCATGGGCCCCGACTGGCGCCGCCTTCTTTTCCTTCCCCGTCCTCGTGGGGCAAGGGTCTTCTGCCTTCCCCTACTGACTTATTTCGCCGATTTCGAGTCCGGGAGACCGTCTTCCATAGCCTCTGAGCCTTCTTTCTTCATCGCCTATGGATTTCTTCCCGCTGGAGGCAGTCCTCAACTCACCAGGAGCTTGCGCCGCCGCTCTCCCGGGGCGCCGTGGGCACGTGGTTGCGGTGAGTGCCCTGATCGCCTGGGCCCACCTCTCACGGAGGGTGCAAATACCTGGAGAGGGTCAGCTCACCTTCCTAGCTTGCACGCTAAGATCGGGACTGCCACTCATCCTCCCACCGATGGGAGATGCCCGTCGAAGTGTTCCACCTCTCTGTGGACATGCCGCTTATCCGCTCACCATCTTCGAGCGCTGGTTGTTCTAGCGAGGGAGAAGCTATGAGCCTTTGTCACCTTTCCACAGACGGCTAATGTTGCGTCTCAAACCTTGGTCCACGGTAAATACAAGTGTTTGAGGTTGGGAGTTGTAGAGAGAGAAATTAAAACCAGGCTTAGAGTGGAAAACCTCCCCTTGAATGACGAGGAAAAAATCACTAGGCTCTATATGTGAGAGTCTTACAAAGTACAAGGTTTTGGGAGTATTTTCCCTTTCTCTTCCTAGTCTCTCTCTCCACTGGAAGTTCTTCCTTTTCTCTCTTTTGGGAGCTTTTTAGCTTTTGGGACACTAACTTGTATTTTCGGCCTCGGGTCCAACCTTCTTGCCCAGGCACACTTCCGGGGCTTTTACCTGGGCCTTCCTTTTCGATTTTTTGCGGCCCTTACTTGGGACCCACCTTAGATTATATATCGTCACAAGTATCCTCGATTTGGGTTAATGGGTTGAATTATTGGTGGATTTAGTCTTGCTAGATATGTCTAATTTTGATATTATTTTAAGAATGGATTGATTGGCGTGTTATCATGTTAGAGCATTGTTATGATAAATCTATTTTGTTCTGTATTTTGAGTTATGAATCTTTTGAATTTTAGGGAAGAATTGGAAAGAAGACGTTCAGATTAATTTCAGCCCTGCATGCGAGTCATTTGATGAATGATGGATATTGAGCCTACTTAGCCTATGTGACAACTTCTAAAAGTTATAGTGTAGCCATTGAGGAGATTTCGGTAGTATTTAAATTTGAGGATGTTTTTCCGAAAGATTTATTGGGTCTACCTCCCAATCTAGAGATTGAATTTGCTATTGATATTGTGTTAAAATCTGTACCGATTTTGAAGGGTCCCTATAGAATTGCTCCATCTAAATTAAAGAAATTAAAGTAGCAACGGTAAGATTTGTTGGAGAAGAAATTTATTTAGCCAAGTGTATCGACTTAAGGTGCTCTAATACTCTTTGTGAAAAAGAAGAATAGATCAATGAGGCTATATATTGATTATTAAAAATTAAATAAGATTATAATTAAGAATAAGTACCCTCTTTCAAAAATAGATGATTTGTTAGATCAATTGCAAAGAGTTGAGGTCTTTTCTAAGATTGAGTTTCATTTAGGATACCATTAGCAAAGGATTAAGAGCAAGATTGTAGCAAGGACGATTTTCAAAACGTTGTACGATCATTATAAATTTTTAATAATACATTCTGGATTGACAAATGCACCAACAGTTTTCATGGATCTCATGAATCAAATTTACTAGCCTTACTTTGACCAATTGTGATTGTTTTCATTGATGATATTTTGATATATTTTGAGAAGTATGAAGTACATTTGAGAATTGCATTGTAGACTTTGAAGAAAAGGTAGTTATTTGCTAAATTAAAGAAATGAGAGTTTTAATTGGAAGAAATATTCTTTTTGGGATACATAATTTCCAATGGTGGTGTTTTAGTGGATCCAAAAATGGTTAAAACTGTGGGAAATTAGGATCAACCGGCCAACATTATAGAAATATGGAGTTTCTTAAGTTTAATCAATTATTACAAGTGCTTTGTTGAGAATATACCGTGAATTGCTGTGCCGCTGACATATTTGACTCAGAAGCGAACAGTCTTTCATTGGAATGAATATTGTGAGAAGAGTTTTCAAGAGTTGAAAACTGATTGCTTCATCATCGATATTGTCGATTCTGGATGGATTGGGAAGCTTTGTAGTTTATTGTGATGTTTCGAAAAAAGATTTGTGTAGTATTTTGATGTAACATAGCCAGGTAGTTGCTTATAGGTCAAGATAGTTGAAGGCTCACGAACAGAATTATCCCATCGATGATTTGAAATTAATGGCCGTAATTTTTACGCTGAAAATTTGGGTGCATTATTTGTATAGGAAGAAATTTGTGGTATATTCTAATTATAAAAGTTTAAAATATTTATTTTCGTAGAAAGAATTAAATATGAGATAACATAGATGGATGGATACGTTAAAAAATTACAATTGTAAAATCCAATATCAATCAGAAAAGACGAATGTGGTTGCTGATATTTTGAATCAAACATCTTTGAGTATGATGGCGTATTTGATGATCAAGAAGTTAGAAATGTTTGATGAAATAACAAGTTGTACTATTCGTTTACATTCCTAAGGATTGAGGATATATTTGTTGTATATCTAAGTACAACTTGTCATTATGGAAAAGACCAAAGAAACTCACATGAATGATCTGTATTTAATGAAGATAATCGAAGATTCGAACAATGCATTGCAGGCAGATTTCGATATGCGTGTGGATAAAATTTTTCGATTTTACGATAAGATTTGTATACTAAATATTGAGAAGTTAATTAAAGAAGTTTTGAATGAGCCATATATAGCAAAGTATACAATTCATCCCGGCGTAAACAAAATGTATTAGAATATGCAAAATATTTTATGGTCACAAAATACGAGAAAAAAAATTGTGACATATGTGGCAAGATATATAGTGTGCCAATAAGTCAACGTCGGGTATAAGAAGTCTTCAGGATTTTTACACCTTCTACCTATTTTTGATTGAAAACTGGATCATATTACGATGAATTTTGTTTTGGATTTGCTTAGGACGGTAAGGATTTTGGATACTTGTAGGTGATTGTGGATAGATTAACAAAGCTTGCTCACTTTTTATTGATAAGGATGACATTTTTAAGTGATTGGTTGGCATGATTGTATATTAATAAAATTGTAATATTGCATGGTATTCTAACTTTAATAACTTTTGATCATGATCAAAGGTTTGTTTTGAAATTTTTGGAAAGCCTGCATAAGGAGTTGGGTATTTAGTTAAAATTTACTACAACGTTTCACTCTCAGACAAATGGTGAATTGGAGAAAACTATTTAGATTTTGGAGGATATGTTGAGAGTATCTATTTTAGAGATCAAAAAAATTGAGATAATTATTTATCATTGGCTGAATTTAGGTAGAACAATAGTCATTTGTCAAGTATCGTGATTACCTTTTTCGAGGCTTTATAAGGACGGAATTGTAGGTCTCATATTAATTGGGAAGAGATTAGAGATCATAAATTTTTGGACCTTGATATTATTCAGAATACATCCGATAAAATCAAAATTATTCGAGATCAATTGGTTATTGCCCAAAGTCGTCAAAACATTTATGCCGATAGATGGAGATCCGATTTGAGATTTGAAGTCAGTGATCATATATTTCTGAAGGTATCTTCGAGAATGGGAATCTTACGGTTCTGGTGAAAGGAAAGTTAAAGTTATGATTTATTAGACCGTTTGAGATTTTATAGTGAATTGGAGAAGTGGCTTATTAGCTTTACCTCAGAGTTTGGTGGATTGATATGATATTTTTCATCTTTCGCATGTAATTGAAAACAAACCGTTGCTGATTGATGAGAATTCGGCGTACGTTGAGGTTTCGATTTAAATTTTGGAAAGAATGGATACTAAGACAATTCCTTTCATGAATGTGTTATGGAAGAATCATTTGATTGAGGAAGTGACCTAAAAAAGTGAGAATGATGTTTGCAAAAAATACCCCTACCTTTTGAGTATTAAGGTACATAAATTTCGAGGACGAAATTTTTATAATAACAGAAGAGTTGTAATGTCTAATTTTTTATCCGATTTAATTTGGTATTATCAGTATATTTTAGATATATTGAAATATATTATGTAATGTAAATTTAAGCGATATTCGAAATAAGGAGGCAAATTTGATGTCTAATGCGTACTTTATGCGCAGTCTGGCGCATTTTATAGAGTGGTAGCGCTTGAGAAACGCTTGAGACACACCGGATTCGATATGTGTACTTTTTTCTATGGTGAAAAGTTTATATTTGATCTTCCCGAGTGGAAGTTTTAACCTTTTCCGCCATATAAGAAAAGTTTTGAATTTGTGATATAGAGGCTATCCCCGATTCATATTTTTAAGAAAATTATCGTAAGAAATTGAACGGAACTAATATATTCAGACATCCTAATATATTTAGATAGACATGAAAATTGCATATATCATCCATGTTTGTTCTCAAACTTTGGTCGACTTTGGACTTAGATATTGAATTTGGTTGGTCTTATATATTTGGATTGTTTGGATTTGTTTCGGATTATGAACTTTGATTATGAGACCATATTTGAACATTTTGTTAATCTGCCTCACTCGATATTTGAATTTCAACTTTCATAAATTTTATACTGATTTATTGATCTATTCCTTCACCCTAATTATGGACGTGTTGTTTGCTATATATATTAAATACTGATTACTTGTGAAGATTCGATTTATATTTTTATTATTTTTTATTCTTTCATATTAGAAGGTTATATGTGTCTTGTACAAAGTTTAAACGTGGATTTGGCTGAAATTTTATTTATATTTAGTGAGTATCTATCTTATATTTGGATTAGATTCATATTGGTCGTCTTTTTGGTTCGTTTGAGCGACAATTGGGATAGAGATTTGTATGTTATATTGTTGAGGAGTTAGTATTCAGATTATTCAATTGATTTGGATAGTTGTGCTACTTGATTTGTATTATTATTTGGACAGTTACTTGTCCTTATAACTTTTGAATTAACAAGTTACAATTATTTATTTGTCTTCCAAGTGGTCCAAAAATTCATGATTATTGATATTTTAGTTGTTGTTATTTTGAGTTTTGGGGAATATCGTCGATCTTGACCTGAATTTGAAAATATTATGATATTGTCTTTTATTAATAGATATTATTCTACGTTAATAATTTTTTTGTAAATTATTATCAAAAATACCTTGATCTAGGGCCATAACTCATTGTTGAGAAGTTATTTTTACAATTAGAATCCATTAATGATTAATTGGATATGACTAAGACTTTAATGTTACATGACTTCAGCTCAAATTTGGATTAATAACAAACATAAATTATTTTTACCTAGCAATTATGGGCTGCTAAAAGATTCAATGGTATGAAAAAATTACTTGTTTCAATTGAAAATATTTGGGTGACCAAATTTAACAAAAACACCCTTAATTGTTTTAAGAATAGCATTTATATCAAAATATAAATCCCATTAAAGCAAGAACTTCAGTTTTTAGAAAGTGTTCTAAGGGACCATTGCTCCACACATCATTCGGGGTTGTCCAATGATAAATTGGGCTCACAAAGGCAAAGTCGTTTGCTGGTGGTCCACCAATTAAAATTTTAATCTGGACAATATAAGCGTATTTTATATTTTGTTAGAATAAAAATAAAGAAAATTTCCCATTTATAATCCAAAAAATAAATTAAATATAATTAGTTTTAAAGAAAGGAATAAAAATAAAAAGAAATAAATAAACAAATATAAAATTGTCTAATTTTTTCATATATAATGGTGATATAAATATAGGCAACATTTATAGATATATATTATTTTGAAGATGTAGATAATATTATTAGAATATTGACTTTTATATTTGTAATAATACTTTAATACAAATATTTAAAAAGAAAATTTACAAAAAGAACAATAGTTAGCCAAAGCCTCCAAACAATCCAAGAATCATAATTCAAAAGGAAAACAATCGTTTAAAATATTTATCATATTTAATTATTCAAATTATTTTTATTTTTAAAATTATATTTTTTATACTCCCATCAATAGAAATTATAAAGAATTATCATGAAACTATTTTTTTACTTAAAGATTCAAAATAAGAAATTAAAATTCCAAGAAGGACTTGATGTACACCAAGTAACCAAACCCTTGGAATTAAAGGCAAATTTGAATTCAATTAGCTTCATTCTATTGTCCAAACGGGGCCTATGAAATATTGTTTTTAGACATCTAACTTTTTTGTACAAAAATATATTTATTAAATTTTGAATTTAATAAATACATATTTATTACGAAGGCAAATGTTAGATAAATTATATATCGTTTTCTTTGTATTAATGGGTTAAATTGATTTCCCTTATTTAGATTGTTTGATATGTCTAATTTTGATAAATATTTTAAAAATGATTGACAGAATGTTATCACGCATAATATTGTTATGATAAAATATTTTTGTTCGTATTTTGAGTTATGAATCTTTTTGAATCTTAGGGATGAATTGGAAAGAAGACGCTGTAGCATAATTTGACTATGTGTAAATATTTGATGAAGGTGGATGTAAATGAATAAAAGAAATATCAAGACAACTAATAGTAATATGAACAAGCATTCCAACTTATCATATCAGAATCCAAAAATATGATTATTATATTAATAATTATTAATTAATTTCAAAAAATTTTGTCCTTTAATTGATAAAAAAATTTATTTATTTAATCTAACAGCAAGCCCATATGGGGCGTGTGTTGAAATCAACACCAACAAAAATTCAAAATGCTACACCTGAAATTAAAGAAATTAAAGTAGCAACGAGGCTTCAAAATTTGTTGGAGAAGAGCACCTATTTGTGAGAATCAAGTAATCTAACTAAACTATTAAAAATAAACTGAAAAATCAACCTCATAAACTAATATCATATAACATTATTAAATGAAAATGCAAGATTATAATTAAAACAAATACCTCCTTTCAAAATAGATGATTTGGTTAATATGAATTGCAAAAAGAGTTTTAATCTTTTCTAATATTGAATTTCTCAAATAAACCACTTGCAAGTTAAGAGCCAAACTATCTAATAGAAAAAGTTTAAAAAATTTCAAGTAAGAGGTGCAGTCAATTATTTAATAAGGTATATACATTTTGGATTGACAATGCATATTAAAAAGCCATGGTATCTCATGAACAAAATAAAAATGACATAAATTTGTAAACACGTACATGCATAATTTGAAGTTAATGATTATTTATTTTATATTTAAAGTATGCAATATTTAAAAATATTTAAATCATGCTAAAATTTATGGAGAAAAATTAGTGACAGCTTCATTAAAGAAGGGTGAGAATATCAAAGCTTGAATTATATTTATTTTTGGGATAAATAATTTCCAATGGTATTTTCATAGATCCGAAAATGGTTAAATAACGCTTTTAAATTAGATTAAATGTCGCTTAACTTAAAATATGGAGTTTCTTAAGTTTGGATATAATATATTATGAAGTGCTTTGTTGAGAATTTATCAATTTTCTGTAATGGTCTGATATAATTTGATTAAAAATTATATTTAAATACAAACTTGGAATGAATATTGTGAGGAGAGTTTTTAAGAGTTGAGGATTGATTGCTTCAGCATCGATATTGTCGATTCTGGATGGATTGGGAAGCTTTGTAGTTTATTGTGATATTTCGAAAAAAGATTTTTGTTGTATTTTGATGTAACATGGCCAGGAAGTTGTTTATAGGTCAAGATAGTTGAAGGCTCACGAACAGAATTATCCCATCCATGATTTAAAATTAATGATCGTAATTTTTACGCTGAAAATTTAGGGATACACATATTTGATATGAGAAATTACAGATATTTCATCATAAAAATTTAAAATATTTATTTTCGTAGAAAGAATTAAATATGAGATAACATAGATGGATGGATACGTTAAAAAATTATAATTGTAAAATCCAATATCAACCAGGGAAGACGAATGTGGTTGCCGATATTTTGAATCGAAAATCTTGAGGGATGGCGTATTTTTATAATTTATTCGTTTATATTCCCAAGGAAGGATATATTTGTTGTATATAAGTAAACATTATCATTTAAAAGACCAAAGAAACTCAATTTTAAGGATACAAGATTCGGTCAATGCCTTTTCTGATCGGGCGATAAAATTTTTCGATTTATTTTAAGATTTGTATACCGAAGGCCTTCCATGGATTAAAGAAGTTTCGAATGAGCTGCCTATATGCAAAGGAGAGCTCCGCATCCTTGGAGGAAAAATGTATTAGAATATGCAAAATATCGGCGGGCCTCACAAAATACGAGAAAATTGTGACATATGAGCCAAGGATCTATAGTGTGCCAATAAGTCAACGTCGGGTATTTTTTTATATTTTTACATATTTTTGATTGAAAACTGAAAATGAATTTTGCAGATTCATAAATTTTTTAATTTAAAGTTATTGTGGGCTGAGAAATTTTTTATTGATATTGATGACATTTTTTAAGTGATCGGTTGGCATGATTGTAATCCGGCATTGTAATATTGGATGAAACTTTCTTTAATAACATTTTCATGATCAAAACATGCCAAGAAAATGGAAGAACTAAATAAGGAGTTGGGTAACTTTAGTTATAAATACTGTAAGCGGAATTGATTATTAGAACTAATTTAGAGAAAAGTCAAAAAATCTGATGTTGTATAATTGCTCATCAGGTAGAACAATAGTCATTTGTCAACTAAATAAAAAATTGGACGGAATTGTAGGTCTCATATTAATAAGAGAGATTAGAGATCATAAATTTTCGATCGATATTATTCCGTTACAACCGATAAAAATCAAAATTATTCTGGCAACATTTAAGTGCTCAAACATTTATGAAAATATTTTGAAGTCATGCTCAAATATTAAATGGAATCTTGTTCTGGAGAAAGGAAAGTTAAATTATGATATAACGGCTTGATTTAGAGTGAAGTGGCTTAAGTATATAAGATAATATTTCATTCGCATGTAAGAATTAGAATTAAATATAATGGATACTAAGACAATTCTTTGTATAAATTTTGATTGGAGAGTGAGCGCAAAGTGAGAAGATGTTTGCTCAAAATCGATCTCCCTTTGGACGTGCTTCGAGAGGCGGGAGGTGACTTTTATAATAAGATATCTAATTTTTTATCCGATTTAACCCGGGATTATTGCGCTCCTTTAGAATCTTCTATTACAAATGTGAATCATCCAATGGGATAAGGAGGCCCCAGGAAGCCTGGCTAAATATCCTTATGACTTAATCAACAATGGGTATAGAAAAACCCGGGATCTCGATCTCTGTGACTCTCTCCTTCGAGGATGAAAGTTTCAAGTTTATGTTCAGTATTTTAATATCCCGAAAATTCCCAAAGGAAAGTATTTGTCAAATTTGTGAACACGAATTTCAACTAATATATCTGCGCCTCCTAAGAGGAGGTATTATAACAAAGAAAAAATGTCTTATGTCATATATTTGATTGTTTGATTTGTTTCGGATTATGAACTTTGATTATGAGACCATATTTGGAACATTTTGTTAATCCGCCTCCTCGATATTTGAATTTCCAACTTCATAAATTTTATACCGATTTATTGATCTATTCCTTCACCCTAATTATGGACGTGTTGTTTTATATATATATTAAATACGTCACTTGAAAAGTTCGATTTTATATTTTTATTATTTTTATTCTTTCATATTAAAGGTTATATGTGTCTTGTACAAAGTTTAAACGTGGATTTGGCTGAAATTTTATTTATATTTAGTGAGTATCTATCTTATATTTGGATTAGATTCCTTATTGGTCGCCTTTTTGGTTCGTTTGACGACAATTGGGATAGATTTGTATGTTATATTGTTGAGGAGTTAGTATTCAGATTATTCAATTGATTTGGATAGTTGTGCTACTTGATTTGTATTATTATTTGGACAGTCACTTTTCCTTATGAACTTTTGAATTAACAAGTTACAATTATTTATTTGTCTGGATGAGTTGTCCAAGAGATCTTATGATGATTGATATTTTTATTGTTATTATTTGAGTTTTGGGAATATTGTGTCAGGTTCGGCCCAAACTTGAGTATTATGGGATATTATCTTTTATTAATAGATATTATTCTACGGGTTAATGATTTTTTTGTAAATTATTATTAGAAAATAGTTTAATCAGAAGCCGTGACAATTACAACAGGTTATTTTTACAATTAGAACCATTAATGATTAAATTATATGACTAAGACTTTAATGTTACATGACTTCAGCTCAAATTTGATTAATAACAAACATAAATTATTTTTAAATGCTTTTTAATTTGTAAAAAGATAAAATGCAATAAAAAAAAACTACTTGTTTCAATTGAAAATATTTGGGTAACAAATTTAACAAAAAAATAATTTTAATTGTAATTGTAAAATAAATTTATATGAAAATATAAATTTAAATTTAGATCTTGAAGTTTTTCAAAAGCCTAAGAGACCTACATCCACACATCATTCGGGGTTGTCAATGATAAATTGGGCTCCACAATATCTAGTAAGGGTTTGCTTATATCATAAAATTATAATTATAATCTAGAAATATAAGCGTATTTTATATTTTGTTAGAATAAAAAATAAATAGAATTTGAATTTTATAATCCGAAAAAAAATAAAGTTAATATATAATTAATTTTTTAATCAATATTTAAAAAATAAAAGAAATAAATAAACAAATATAAATTCTAATTTTTTCATATATAAAATTGATATAAATATAGGCAATATTTATAGATATATATTATTTTTAAATATTGTAGATAATATTTTTATTAGAATATTGACTTTTATATTTGTAATAATACTTTAATACAATCTTTAAAAAGTAAATTTAAATAAAGAACAATAGTTAGCCTAACCCAAACAATCGAGAATACATAACCAATAGGTCACGTCTTATTTGATTTTATTGTATTTAATTAGTAAATTATTTTTATTTTTAAAATTCTATTTTTATACCCCATCAATAGAAATTATAAAGAACTATCCTATACTATTTTTTTAATTTTAAAGATTCAAAATATGAAATTAAAATTTTAATTTTGATGTACACCAATTAACCGAATTGGAATTAAACAAAAAATTTGAATTTCAATTAGTTTCAATTCTATTGTCCAAACGGGGCCTAAGAAATATTGTTTTTATGCATCTAACTTTTTTCTTAAAAAAATACATATTTATTACAAATATAAAATTTAATAAATACATATTTATTACAGAATACGAATGAGATAAATTATGTAGTTTACCTTGTATTCATGTTACAGTGAGGCCCCTTATATAGATTAAATAATACCAAATCTATAAAAAAAAATAATTATTAAAGATAAATAGAATATTTACATAATATTCTAATTTTATAATATTATGTATATAAATATTCTAATTTTGTAATAATATACTTCAAAGGACACAAAACACTGTAGCATAGAAAGTAGACCATGGTGTAACAATAAACTGGCTAATGAAATAAACGGTATAAGAAATATCAAGACAAGTAAAATACGATTATTATTTTAATAATTATTAATTAATTTAAAGTAAATTTTGTCCTTTAATTGATAAAAAATTTATTTATTTAATCTACCGAGATCTTGAACAAATCGACACCAACAAAAGATTCAAAATGCTACACCTGAAATGACTCCAAACACGACCATACGAGGCTTCAAAATATTCATAAAGCGGAGCACCTAAACTAAGAATCGAAGTAATCTAACTAAACTATTAAAAATAAACTGACATCAACCTCATAAACCAATATCATATAACATAATTACATGAAAATGCAAAACTTACCGGTTAAAACAAAATTGGCAATTAAAACTACTCTTTTGGTTAATATGATACAGAATTCAAAACCTAAGTTTTAATCTAGTTCTTGTACAACCATTTCTCAAATAAAACCACTTGCAAGTAAGCCCCAAACTATCTAATAAAAAGGTTAAAAATTTAAAGTAAGAGTAAGTCAATTATTTAATAAGGTATATTATTTTTATAATTAAATATATATACATTAAAAATAAATTGTAATATAATATGAACAAAAATAAAAAATAACATAAATTCGTAAACATATCATACATAATTTGAAGTTAATGATTATTTTTTTTCTTTAAACTACGTAATATTTAAAAAATATTTAAATCATGCTAAAATTTATGGACCAAGAATTAGTGATAGCTTCATTAACAAAGGGTGAGAATATCGAAGCCTGGATTATATCTATTTTTATACAATTAAATACAATATGCTATTATTTACAGAGCCAAGGATCTCCCCGGCCGCTTTTAAATAGGAGATGTAGCATAATCAATGAATGATATTCTTAAACTTTTATTTAGTATAATATATTATCCCACTCGCCCATAAATATTTTATCACTCTATAATAAATGAAATACATAATTTAATTAAAAAGATTTTTTAAATACGACGTATTTTTTATATTTTTATATCAAGGAAAATATATTTTATCATCAAATTTATACAAAATTTTCTTCTTATTTCTTCCAAATATATATACAGAAATTTTACTGTGCATTTTAAAACATGTAGAAAATATAAGATATAATTTATAAATATGTAAAATTGGTTATTACAATAATTTTAGAAAAGTCATCTGATGTTGTATAATTTCATCACTTTCTCACTAAATAAAAAAATGCACAATTGAATGAGTAAGGATTATCAATCTACGACATATATTAGGTAGAAATTTAGAGTATCGAGAATATATATATATAAAAATATTAAAGATGTGTAAGAGTAACAAATAACATTTGGGACTATATAAGAATATTATTGTAGAAAATTAGTATCTAAATATAATGTATATTAATTGAATGCACATATTTTATAAAAAAATTCATGAAATGGAAGTAGAATAATATACAAAATAAAAATTCTTTATGTATAAAAATATTACATATATGAGTATTTAAAATAATAAATACTCATAGATATTTAAAAAATAATAACAAAAGAAAAAGGTGTAAATGCACCTATTTTATGCTTAAAATTATCAAAAATATCCTTTTTTAGCCTACTCTCTTACATCTCTCTTCATCTCTTCTCTTTCTCTCTCTCCTCTCTAGAATTCACGGAAAAATAATTAAAAATTGACTAATGAAGTCTTTTATAAAAAAACTAGCGCATACGTGCCAATCAAGTGCTAAGATATAAACTATATAACATACAAGCGTCTCTTAGATATGCATCAGACATCTATATTCTATCTCAAACACGCACTTGCGCCCATTAAATGCATATTAAGCATAATCAGTATGACTAAAATACATACATGCATCCTAAAAGCATTATTTAGGTGCGACATTATTATCCAAAATACATATACACATACATCAAGTACCCGCTAGGCATCACTCGATCTAATATAACTAGATCAAAAAATTAATTTTGGTCTAAAATTTTAGTTGACTTCGGTATTTTTATTAACTTAATTAATAATTATTAAATGTATAATTTGATATCCATATCTTACACAACTAGTTATTGATAATGGGTTGCATTGGACAAAGAAGAGCCACTGGATGAAATAAGTTTGACATTCAATTGTAATAGAGTGGAAGCAATCTTGTTATTAGTTATGGTGGTAGAGTGAATAGATTAAAAATATGCTTTGTTTAAGAAAAACAATATTCATCAAAATATGAAATTACTTCAAGTTATATAAAGTAATTGAGATTTTCAACATCTTTCATCTCAAATAATTGATATACAAACGTTTAATAGATTAAATTCTAATATGATTGTTTTTAGTGATAATCATATCATCAATATAGAGTAAAATAATAATAGTGCCAAATGATATTCTACTATGAAAATAGATGAATCATAAGTACTAGATATGAAGCCCCATTTAGCAATAGTAAAATAGAACTTAACAAACCAAACACTTTGAGAGTATGTTTAATGCCATATAATGCTCGAAAGATGCATCAAACTTTGTTTAAAGGATGGTCACACTCAGGTGGGGGCTGCATATAGATTTTCTTGATCAAGTAACCATAATAAAAGATATTTTTGACATCCATTTGAGAAAAATTTTATTAACCAATAATGGTAATAACAAAAAAACGAATAAATGTGAGATGAGCCACATATACAAAACTCTCATTATAGTCAATCCCATAAATATGAATAAAACCACGAGTAACAATCTATAACGTTTTAATCTTATATATTCACTTACTTCTAATTATTAATTTTTCTAGACACAAGTTAAGTCAATTCCATGTGCAATTCTTTTTAAGGATAGGAATTTCATCTCTTATTACCTATAATCAAGAATGATAAGATTTGGCTTCTCAATTGGTAATAGGTGTGATGGATTAGATAAACTAAATACCACCTGTCACAATATTCGTTAATATTTAAACACAAATCATAAATTAATCAACCATATAAAGAAATCAAGTATGCACAGGATCCAAATACTGTAACAATATATTCCTAGCTCCAATGCTATATCGTCGAGATATGACGTTGGATCAGAAAGATGCTATTAGGTATCAAAACAAACCATAATGACCTACAAAAGTATAAATAAATAACTATCAACACAACAGAAATATTTCTCCAGATGTCATCAAAATAACCATATTATATCAAAATTTATTCCATCATATACATATATCCACAAAATCATCTTCAAAGCCTAGCAACCTGAAATCTCTATTTTTCTTCATCGGGTATCAGCTCGTGTTTATGTGAATGTAAGAAAAATAGCAAGCGAGTGAACTAAAGCTTAGCAAAGCACAAATATAATCAAAGACAATGAAGTATATTTTCAACTAAGTCGAAATAATAAAATAGGATCGTAATGCATATACATAAGTATAAAAACATGATCAAATATATTTTTGAAACATATTTAACTTTTCATATTTTATTTCTAATTTCTTTAGTCTTCAAAACTTGAAGAAATTTATTTATCTTTGAGGATCAGGGCTAATAGGACTTACTAACTAAAGAAACAGACCAATTGAAAAAATGATCATGTTATTCCATACAATCTAAGGTACTACTCATGTACCTCGAATTTAAAACCCTGTGGTAGGTGGTATATCTTTAATTCTAGATATACTGGGCCATAGTTTTTCTTAGCCATCAAAAATTTTTTGATGGACTAGGGACAATTTCTCGATTTACCATTATAATATTCTAAGGCATGCCAAAAAATATCACTCGCTGAAATAAAAATTCTTGATCTAATTTTTTGATTACTTTTTTTATTTTATATTGAAAACTCTGTACAAATTTTATAATTCTTCTTTCTAGATTTTCTTACACCGGAAGAAAATACAAATAACAAATAATAAATTGCAGAGTTATAAATCCTTGGTACATATTCAATTTTTACATTCTTGTGGATACAGATATATATTTTTATATTCTTACATATACAAATATATATTTTTATATTTTTACATATACAAATACATATTGCCATATTCTTGGATACTTAAATCTTAGACTTTAATAGATAATTTTTTAAAAAAATATAGATATGCAAATATTCATGGACTTTACTAAACAGATGATTTTTAACATAAACAGATGCACAGATAACAATAAACTTAATGGATGATTTTTATAAATCATATTTCTCAAATTTTGATTATATGGTAACTTTAAACATATTTACAGATTTTAAACAATAGCCAGAAACTGAATAAAAATACATAAATCATAATACATACCTCTGAACATGAAACTTCTTCATAAAAACATGAGAGAATAGTAAAACATACAATTTAATCGGTAAAAATTTAACAGAATAAGGTATCAAAATAATAATACCCGTATGGACGAACAAGAAAAAGCAACAACAGAAAGACAAAGCATAAAGTGCACTTATTTTAACCCGATCTATAAATTTTTTTTGGACACAACTCGATTCAAACTTGAGACCACTTTCTCTCTTCTCTCTCTTTCTCTTTTATTCTCTTTATCTCTCCTTCTCCTTTCTTACCCATGCACGCCTGATTTTCCTTCTTCTTTATCTTATTTATAAACTATTTTATAAAATAAGATATACTAAAATTTATCCAAATAATCAGATAAGTATGACCAGCGCTTGAGCGCCGCCAATACAGGGTAGTTCACGCTTGAGCACAGTTTAGGAATTTATCAGGCAGTCCTATTCAGGAAATTGCATCCCAATTTGCGCTCGAACATCCAGCGAGCATGGTTATTTTGGAAATCACTCCCCTGGCACTGTTCGAGGGTGCATTGTGCGCCACACTACTAGAATTTGTGCCCCCGGCACCGTTTGGGTGCACTTTGGTCGTTCTTCCTCCTTCCATTTTTGCTTTTGATTTCTATTTTTTCACATACATTTAACATAATTTTAATTATATTATCTTAATTACTTATAATTATCATGTTTTAGAAATCAATACCTTATAGTAAGTTTTTATAATGTTACAAGCATTGTAAAATAATGAAATTTATGTAAGTATATAGCTTACATACTTGAGTGGAGCGACGGATAGCAAAATTAATTGAGGGGAAAGTCAATGGCCCATGAATAGATAACTACATCCTAATAAGTTCAAAAGGATTGTCTTTATGAGTTGGGCCAAAAATATTAAAGATTGAGGTAGTAAAATCAGGATTAAAAAATAAATTTGGTAATAGATCAATAAGAACATTAAAGTATATCATAGGTGTGGGATAATTTAGTGAATATTTTGTACTTTTAGAATATGACATGATAAAACATACAGAGTCTTTTGGAGATGGAGTTATAATATTGGTATTATTTATATTTGATGTTATACCCAAGAAAGTAATATTGATAAACTCGGGTGTCACGTCACCTTACCGATCATCAAACATTTAACGAGATTATTTCCTCTTAAATAAGCAATTTAATTGATATATTCCTTTATTACATCTCAAGGCATAAAGGAGACCGATAAAATTTTTAAAATTCTAAAACTCTGTATACTAGACATGACCGTTAAATTATATATCAATAATCATATCATTGGACTCAAAATATCACACTCAAAAGTAACTCTAAATATCGACTATACAATGACATCAAAACATACATAAAGAGATATGTTTATACAAAATTAGAATAAACAAATAATCATATAAGACAATCGAAATCCAACTATATCACCAATATGAATGTCGCAAACTTTTATATAATATAAGCACCATTAACCGAAATAACTTTAAGTATCCTAAAACTGTTGTTCCGAGCAAGATTACAACATCAAAGCCATCTCGATTTCTAATTCTAAGACCATGAATAGCTCCTTTGCCAATGATCCTTAGTTACTAATGGTTCCAATTTGCCAATCTAAAAGGATTAACGAAAAAAATTAAAAGTACCAGTGAGCCAATAAGGCATATAAATTCTTCATAATCAAATATACAACATACTTCTAAATATGTTGAAAGGAACAATAAACCAAGATATAGATGTAAAGCCATGAATTTCTATAACATATGTGTACATATTTTAAATTTTCTTTTGTAGTTCTTAATTTGAAATACGCTATAGAAATCATACTCAACATGCTAATTCCAATGGACTAATCGCCAATAAAGCTTTACCTATAAAGGAGCAACTAATTAAAGTTTGGTTTATATTAATTTTTACATAATTAAAGGTCTTATACTATTATTCAAAATCCGTAAATAGATCTTCATACATATAACCATATAGATGGGGTCGAACATTACTCTCACCTATCGGAAGATAGGTTTAAATCTCGATTACCATTATAATATATTAAGACATATCATAATATATTATCGATAATTTTTTATTGTCCGTACATAACCAAGGAAAAACTTTAGACATATATAAATATAAATAGTTTTTTATATTTTCTTATTTAAGAAAAAAATATCCTTAATTCTTTTACAAATTATAGAGTTTTCTTTCAAATTATTTCAGATACTTGTCATGTAATGACTTCAATTTCTACGAAAATTTAAATATACTTATTTTAAAATATGCAATACTACATTATAAAATTTCTCATTTTGTAGACTATCTATAGAAAAATTATAGAAAAAAATTGATAAAAGTTTGTAGTTCCAACATTTTATTTCCATTAAAAACATATAGGGATAATTCATAAAAATTCTAAGACATGCAACGTATAAACTTAAGGATTTTAAACATGCTGAATATTATGTACAAAAATCGAATATGTAAGAGTATTAAATCAGAATTTTATCACATATATAAATGAAAATTGTAGAAAACAAACTTGACAATATAATGTATATAAATTAATAACATAAACTTCATAAAAGTTGTAAGGAATGAAAGTGAGAGTTTATATATGTAAAGTATAAATATTTTAGTTATAAAAATATAACATCTATTAACAATTAGAATAATAAATATTCAAAGGAGTAGAGAAAAACCAATAACCAATGAAAGAGACTTGGTATGCACTTACCTTGATATTAAATTTACCAAAAATCTTTCTTGGATTCACATTAAAAGAACTTCTCTTACCTTTTCTCTTTCTTTCTTCTTTCCTTCCATCTCTTCTCTCAATATTTGACAGAAAATAATTAAAAATCAGTTGGATATAACTTTTATAAAAGATTGACGCATCTGTATCGGTCGAGCACGCATCGAGCGCCATGACAAAACACTAAGGTGCATCAATGTTACTTCAAACTCACGTTAAGCACGGGCAATCTGTCAAAAATGTGTATGAGCATCCCTTAAGCGTGCATCAGGAGTTGACAATTTGTCAAAAGTACGTTCAAACTCCAGTTATGCGTCATTCAGACGTAACCTTTTTGCCTAGAATTTACCGGCCAAGTGTCATTCAACCAATGTGACTTGATAAAAAGTTGACTTTAAACCAAATTTTTATTTGAACTCAAAACCCCCTTCCCTAACTTAATTAATCATTATCGAATTTAAAATTTTAGATTTTACACCTTACATTTGGGGTTTAATTTATTTGGTATGTGAGATTATAGGAGAACGAACTAAGCACATCCAAATACATGAAGAAGATTATATTGAGATGGTATATCATAGATATGCCTGTATAAAATATGATTCTCAATAGTCGAGAATTAAAAGTGATTAGCTGTTGTGAGAATAGTTTCTGTGCAAAATTCTTCTAGTAGAGAAGTAGGGATAAGAAGGGATTGAATTCTGTTAAAAATATGACCCAATTTCTATTCAGCATAACCATTTTATTGCAATATATTTAGAAAATGTTTTTGGTGCTTGGTATCATATGATTTTGATGGTATCCAAAAATGGATGACTCATAAGATCCTTAATATTATCGAATCTAAGGATTTTAATTCGTTTTGAAAACTATATATATATATATATATATCCTCAGTAATTCACATCGGCAATATAAAAAATATATTCATATATAATGAAAAAAGTCATTATTAAAAGCAATAAAATCTTTGGACCCTCTAAATAGTATAGGTGCAAGACCCTAAATGTTAAAATGACTATGATTAAAGGGAGCATAAGAAAAAATTACTAAAATTAAAAAGTAAAGCTTTATATTCACTAAACTATCAAGTCAAACAATTAATAGAGTAACTAGGTGACCCATAAATACTAACAATTTAATTTTAGAATTAACATATAACCAAGGCAAGAATGTACCATAAAACTAAATTTAATTGGTTTGGAGTGTAGAGCAATGGTACTTGAATGATGAAATAGAATAAGAAGTGTATTAGTCTCAATTAGATATCGAACTTTTCTGTCTGTCCCAACTAGTTGTATTATCTGTGGATCCTATATATCATAATCATTAGAAGAAAAGTGACATTATAAACTAGTCATATGGTTACTTTATAGATAATAGTGAATAAGAAGATAAAAATACAATATAAGTATTTAAAATAAAGAGTGATGTTATAGAAATGGAGCAAATATAACTGGCATGCATATGAGATTTATTGGCTTTATGAATTTCTGATGCATTTGAAAGTTTCAAATTTGTTAATGAACTAGTTTTGATTAAAAACCATACCATTATAATATACAAAATCAATAATTCAAAAAGGTTAATTGAAGTGGCAGATAGAACAATCATAGAGATAGAAACTACATAGGATAGAATTTCATGGGCAATTGCATCAAGATTTTTAGTGGAGTAAAAGATGGAATATTAGAATTTGATTTTATAGGTTTAGTCTCAATTATTGCTGTTGTTCAAATTGTTAGCAATTTATATGGCATAAACAACCAAGAAAGCGGAATAAAAGATCGCGTACTAACCTCCCGACCATTTTGACTCGATTTTGAAACTTCGACACTGTTTTTGACAAAACCAATTTTGAATTACCTTCACCGGTTGAAATTGAAATAATTTTAAATGGATGACAATGAATCAAGGAGCGAACGGCAGGGATTCAGCGGTCGTTGAGAATGGATGAAGCTGAAGCGTTTCTACACAAATTGAATAGAAGTTTCAATTTTTGTTGGAGTGCTTATTCTTAGGACAATTGTACTTTGAATAACTTTTTGCTTGATAGCATTGGCATATATTTATTTCATATGATTATCAACTAGCTAATTTAAATTTTGATGCAAAAATTTAAAATGTAAAGTTTGTGAAAAACTACAAAAACTATCCCCATATATTGAGATTTCTTGGTTTGAATTTATATTTTTTCAAAAATAAACTTAGCAATTGTACTATTAAGTGAATAGCAATGATGTCTATACAACATAGAGACCCTAGTGGATTAAAATTTGTTATAAAAGTGTCATAAAAAATTTGAACGAGACCAAATTCATTCCTATAATTTATAAATTTTGTAAGCTTTATTGGAAACTTTGAGTGGGATTAGTTAATGCTAACTAATCCCATAAATGACACCTTTGAAATTAGAAATCACTTATTAATTGGTTAAATTTTTTAATTTTGTTATATAACTCATATATAATTTGATATTAATAAACGAAATCTGCAAATAAATAAAATTGTTATAAAAAGTTAAATATATTTTTGACAACTTTAAATCAACTAAATAATATATTGACAGATAGAATAGATGTATTAGTAAATTATGTAATAATTTTATAATTAATATTATCTCAATTTTTAACACAGTCAGCTAAAATCAAATCTATTTTGGAACCTTCCTTCACGATGGCTTATATTCTTCTATAATATATTGTCATAATTTTTATTTCTTGAGAAAATTATGCATAAAGTGAGCCCAATAATTACAATTAGAACTATTTAGATTAATTTAAATGAGTTGAGATATATCATTTTGTATGAGAGCCACGAGAACTGAGATTAAAAAATATATAAATTGGGCTAAATAAATGGCAATGAAGCAAGCCAAAAAACAAGGCTGTGAACAATGCACGACTGGGCGAGCAAAGAAAGTACTGTTTCACTCCGGGGGGTTCCAAACTAGGCCTTATTCTGGAGATAGAAACACAGTGGATGGAGAAAAAACAGCAATAAAACGCGGCGTTTTAGAAATTGATCTTTATTATATGAAAACATGGCGTTTAGACGTCTGATGCAGCATTTGGACGCGTCGTCTCCTCCCAAAGAGTAAGAAGCGTTGCCGGCGAAACTTTCTGGATCGAGATAATGATGGAGCCGAAACCGTTGGATCAAGCACCGGTGGTAGGTGCAAATGATAAATTTGAAGCAAGTGGGCACAGCTCTGGTCAGGCCAAAAGAATGACGAAGCGAGTGACCTTTGAAAGACCGGTGAATGCAAATCTGAGGTCGGCGATGGATGACCAAATTCAATACAAATTACTGGAAGCAGCAGATGAATATGAACACTTTTGGTGAGTTTGGGAAACACAAGTCAATCTGTGCTTGAGCAAAGTCGTCGACTTTTCCGGTGATATGACATCGCCGAAGAGAGAAAATTACGGAAAGTGAAGGGTTGCTCAGATGTCCCTGACAAATCCGGGCGGCTGAGTAAATTGGATAAAAAATTTAACAGCCACATATATATAAATTATAAATCATATTATAAATATAAATATAAAGTTTAATATTATTTTTTTATTTTTATAATTTTTTTATACTTAATTAAAAAAATATTTTCTATTTTTTTATTTTTTATTTTTTAATTTTTTTAAAAAAAAACATTAGCCGTCGAAAAATGGGCATCGGAGGAGCTACGACGTCCGTACACGTCGCAGCCCCCTTGCTCGTCTCTGACACCATAAGTGTTTAGTAGATACCAATTAATATAAATAAAAAAAATTACTATAATTTATTATTTATACTTATAGGTCACTTATATATAATAATAGATATAAATATATATATATATATAAATAATAATTATAAGAATATATAAAATATTTACAAAATATTTTAATTTTATATTATTGTTGACAAACAAATGGAGGACCAACTGAATTACGACCCAGATACCATTAAACGGCCACTAAAAGAGCAAAACGAGGAGGGCTAATGTTTTTTCGCAGACGGCCAACGCCCTAGACAGATAGAATAGATGTATTAGTAAATTATGTAATAATTTTATAGTTAATATTATCTCAATCTTAAAAGGAGGGGGATCCCTCCTCACTTGGCCATAAAAGAAACCCTGAGGCTTCTCCACTAAACGCAAAAAGGCATCAAAACCCTCTAAAACCACTTTTGGAACCTTCCGACATGGCTTATTTCTTCACCCAACGCAACCAACCTCAAGGCAACATAATTTTTATCCCTCAAAACGCTTCCGCCTTCCCACCGTCCACAAAAGAGACCTCTTTGTCTCTCTTACATTGACTTCATAATTTTTTCTTCTTCTTCGTTTCTTATATTTGAAAATTACGATGGTGTCGCCTTCGAGAGAACGGAGCGGATCCATTTATAAGAATCGAAGCTCGGATCTGTGTACGCATCATTGCGCCGTCTGGGGAAAAACGCTAACAAAAAAAATCTACCACTAGAAATTAGGCAACAAGCTCTTCGTCACCGTTTGCTTTTACAATGGTGAACACAAGAGCGCAAGCCGTGATCCGCCTGAGACGCCCCCCGACTCCATGCTGGCCCCGGTCATCCCACCTATTTCCAACCGCCGGTGGAAGAGATGAGAACAAACAACCGCCCCAAGGCTCTTCATAAAGAGCACCACTAGAACGGCTCCACATTCCTGCTCCGCCACCATAAGGGGTGGCGGAAAGAAGGTGCCTACAAAAAGGCCCGAAGCCGGAGGCAATCCGGCGCCGGCGTCCTCCGCGTTCTGCCAAAAATTATCCGGAGCACGTCCCCGAGAAAAGCCCACTCCCCGATACTCTCGGGTAGAGAACCGCCACACCGCACTCATCCGGAGCGCTAGGTCCACCGAGGCGCAGATCCGGGATGGGACGGAGTTGAGAGATTATCTCAACTCCAAGAGATCAGTAACGCCACTCGCGCCGAAATTGAACCGAAGGAGAGCCATCGATCCGGACAGATCTCCTTTTACGGCGGAGATCTTGTATATTCCGCAGTTCAAGATGCCTTCCCTTGACTCATACGATGGGAGCAGGTGATCCTGGACCATCTGATCACTTCCGCACCCACCGAGAGTCTGAAGGGTAAGACTCTTCCATGTGCCGCCGTTTTCCACTCACCTTGAAGGGGATGCCCGGATTTGGTTTCACCGCCTCCTTCGTCACGGATCTCTTCCCGGCTTGCATTAGTAATCTCTCCCACATAAAAATGTAGGAGAGAACCCGCGACGCTTCGGATCGCCGTGGCGAGGCCGAAGGATCCCGGGATCACCGAGGAGATGAAGTTGTCATCTCGGCACTTACACACGGTGACTTCTTGAAGCACCTAGCCCACAAAAACCCACAAACATTCCGCGAGAATCCATCACTGTGGCCTACGCTGCTTTGAAGAGGCAACAAGGTAGTGTCAGAGCGGGGCGGATGGCCGGCCTTTCCTGTAGAAGGGAAGAGGAAATTCATGGGCGGTGAACACTCCCGAAGAAGCATGGGCTTGGCCCTGCATGGGATTAACCACATTCACGCCCTTGATGGCTTATTTAGAAAAATTCCTAAAGTGGCCCAAACGCCGAAAAGGACTCGAAACCACCCAATCTTCTCATCGCTCTCAATCAAGATTGTAAGACTGGGAGAGATCGAGGAGGCTGATCAACGAGTTCGTGAGGGCCTGGGCGTAACTGCAGGGGCGGCCCGGGAGGCGAGGCCTTCTCGCCTCGAAACGGATTGCGGCGGGGGTAGTTAACATGATCTCCACCCGACCCCCAAAAATCCTGGCGATGACAAGGAGCGTACGGTAGATTAACACCATCGGCTCTCGAACCATGTAATCTCGCCCCGTGCGTCCTTGTAATCTGTGCCCGTTTAGGATGGGAGTATGGACTACCACCAAACGAGTCTTCTCGATAATGGAAGTTCAAAGGATTTGCTTTACTTGGATGCATTCTTTAAGTTAGGCTTAAAAAAAGAATCAACTAAAAGCTGAAGGACCTTTATACGGCCTTGATAACGAACCAGTGCCGTCTGAGGAACAGTATCCAACTAGAGGTGACCTAGGCACTTACCCAAGAACAAAGAAGTCGAACTTTGACTTTCCTCGTCGATCGACCGCCTCGCGGTTACAACGCAATTTGCCTAACACATATACCGCACCTTAAAATGAAGTTCCCGACACACCACGGTGTTGGTGAAGCTTTCAGCGATCAGTCAGTTTGGCGAATGTGAAAGATGGGCAATACTCGACCATCGGACGAGGCTACCCTCCAACAGCGCGGCCCCTGTGAAGCCACGATCTAATCCCACTTGACCCGGAGAACCGGATAAGTGTGTGCGGGTGGGGCTCACTCGCGCAGGGCTAACGCGTGAAGCGAACCCGATCATTTTTCGGGGCGGCAAACGCAGCACCTTTTGCTTGGACACCGGCGATATGCCTTCAAGACAATGGTCCACAAGCGGGCCTTGATCTCGATCGAAACCCGGTCGAACGGAGAAACCACTCCGACGAAAAACTTATCGCCATCCGAGAGGAGGTGAAAAAGGCTGGGGGTTCATTAGAGAAGTCCAATACAGGATGGCTCTCTAATGTGGTACTCGTAAAGAAAATAACGGAAGTGGAGGATGTGCGTCGACTTTCACGACGTCAACAAGGCTTGTCCCGAAGGATTTTTCCTTGCCCCCGAATAGACTGTCAATTTGACTCCACGGCAGGACATTTGAGCTCTTAGCTTCATGGGCCTTTTCGGGTTACAAACCCAGTTTCGGATGAGTCCCCAAGACGAGGAGCATACCTCGTTCATGACCACCTCTCACATAGGTGATGCCTTTTGCCTTAAGAATGCTTTGGCACCTTATTTAGAAGATGTTCGAGAACCAAATTTAAATGGAGTTGAGATGCTCGTTAATCATCACATTCACGACAGGAATCGAGCCATGAGACACCGCGTGAACTGTCTTCGGAGGTTAAAAATATATAAATTCGAGGCAAAAAAAATTAAAGGCAATGAAAAGATGTTCAAGCCAAAAAACAAGGCTGTGAACAATGCACAAAATCCAACGGAGCAAAGAAAGTACTGTTTCACTGTTTTTCCCTTGGCGCTCGGGGGGTCTCTACAAAAAATGTTGACCGCCCAAAACCCGATACTCGCGGGCTTGGCCCTTGCCGATTCTGGAGATGGTCCTTTACGAAACACAAAACCATCCTCCGTGGATGAAAGATTGGTCAAATGGGCCATCGCAATAAAACGCCATAAAGGAGTTTTAGACCATCCCAGCTCTTTAATTATAGAGGATGAAAAACAGGAATCCCGGCGGGTTCCACGTAGACGTCTGATGCAGCATTTGTTCTCGCACTCCCGACGCGAGATAAAATACTCACTCAAACTCTTTCCACCCCAACAATGAGTAAGCTCTGTGGCGATTAGCCGGAGTGCTCCTTGAAACTTTCTGGATCGAGCTCATAATGATGGAGGCTGGAGAAACAACCCGCTTGGCCAAGTACTTGGCTAAGGCAAGAGAAATGATTCGAGGTTTTGAAAGACTAAACCTTATTCACATCCGCATCTTGAAAATCGGGGAGGCGACCAGGTAAAACCTGTATGTAGGGTCCTAGGCGCTCCCGGCATTGAGGCAATGCAAAAGGAAAACTCTGACACCTTACCCCGCAAGGACTCACTTCCCGAGGACGCCAAAAAGCCAAAAGGGTCAAAAGACGCAGCCATATCCCTTGAAAGACGGATCGGTCTCAACTCCATACCTCCGAACTCCCGAGGAGGCGGACTACGTACTAAGCGAGGGTCCACCTCGGGATCTGCGGATCTCATATAAAGCGGAAAAACTTGGCCTTGACAGGCGGGGCTACTTCGGCCCTCAATGAAAAAAGGATACAAATCTGACCTTCACCACCAAAGATGGACTTAAAATCGCTCTAAGCACCGTGGCCCTTGGCGCAATGGGGGCTAGATATTCGAGCCGTTGCCTCGGGCAACGAAAATTCATCATATCTGCATCGACTGGTGAAGTGGGTCGAAACACAGCCAAGATCAAACACAATGCTCTGAATTCCTTCGCTGAAGCATTGTCGATCGATCCGGAGGTCGTGATTCCACAACGTGAAACGCTTCATATTGCCACCATATTAGGTGATCCACGATACCCCAGAGAAGGTCATTCCACGGGTTAAAAACTAAGTTGAGGGCCGGGGTCGATGAGCTCCCTTCCGTGTCTCCGGTCTTACAAATTGAAGGAACCAACGCGCGAGACCCCTTCACCTCAAGCCCTAAGAGTGGAGTCCTTCGACCCACTTCCCCAAAAAATGGAGCACTTAGACTTGTTGGAGGAAGCCCGCGACACCGCTGTGACGGACAAAAAACAACGGTTTACTACAATAAGAAAGTAAAAGCCCGGCAATTTGACGTGGCGACTTCAGTCCTATGGCATCGAGGCCACAGTATATATCTCTCCCAACCGGAGGGACCCTTTGGTCTCCGCCGTCCCGAGGAACGGAGCGCATAATTTAAAGTTGGTCCCATTAATGAACGCAACCCACCTTACTTCCAAAGAGAAAGCCAAGGTATCTCCTACCTTTCATTCGCTTGCTTGTGTAAATATAAGAAAATAAGAGCTTTACTTAGCATGTAGATTCTTAGGTTGTATATGCATATCTCGTTTGCCTTGTAAGTTTCCTAACCTGATTAAGTTTCTTCACCCTCTTGTTAAACCCCCGGTCATCCAGTGGCCCATTAGCGGTCCCTAAACCTTGGTCATCCAAGTGGCCCATTAGCTGTCTAAACCCCGTCCATACAGTGGCCCATTAGCGGTCTAAACCACCGTCATCCAGTGGCCCATTAGCGGTCTTGAACCTTGGTCATCCAAGTGGCCCATTAGCGGTCTAAACCCCCATCATCCGGCGGCCCAATAGCGGTCGTAAAACCTTGTCATCCAAGTGGCCCATTAGCGGTCTAAAAACCTTAGGGGCAAGTTTGTACACGCAACGACCTCTTTTCGGGAGCAAAGAAATAAAAACGAATGGAGGAGCAATTTACTCCTCCAAACCGGGCAGCCCAAGTCTTCACTTGACGGCGCCATCCGGGATGATTCGCATAATCATCCCTCCTAAGGACCTCACTCCTTAGGCGATTAACCAAACCGTTAACCTTTTTCCGCCATCAACTTCTCTACGAGAAAATCGCGCGACCATCCATACGAAACGTCCTTTCTCTAACGCCGACCGCCCAAGTCTTCACTGGCAGCTTCACTGTGCAAACAGCCTCTGCGAGGCTCAAGGACCTAACTCCTCGAGCCCATTATTAACTGCCAACTTATACCGACGCCTCAACACGCATAAACATTAAGCAAAAACAAGACACTTTTTGCCCAAAAAGACTTCGCTTTATTGCTTGATCAATGTTTTGTACAAGACTACAATGTCCAAAACGAAAGTAAGTTTATACAAGGCTACAGGTCAAGGGTCTCGCCGGATGTCGGGGGGCTCGGCTAAATCCTCCTTGCGTGTCGCCCATTGCGTTGGTTGATAAATTTTACTGAAAGTTCGGACGATCAACCTCGCAACACGACGCCCAATGCCGATACCCTCCAAAGGGCCCGTAGGGCGCCCAAATCTCGTGGGGCCCGAGCCGGGTGGCCAGCTCACTCTCAAAGGATGTAGCACGATCCGATAGTCGTTTGTTGCTTGCCTCGAGCCGCCCAACCGATTCCTTCGGACTTGTTCTCTCGCCTCCAGTGGAAACACCGGGCCTCCCAGACCGGCCACCACGACTTCGAGGGCCGCCACCTCCTCACGACGGTCTCCCTTGGCATTTGCTAGCTCCGCTTGAAGCCGAGGCGATCTCACCTCTTTTTCAAAGAATAAGGAGATCTGTTGCTCCACTTCGTGGGCTACCGCGTAGGCCAATCGTTTCCCCACTGCGCAACAAAGAACACAAAGTGGTTAGCAATGATCACACGAAAGATACGGGAGAGGCGTTAGCGGGATATATACCTCGTGTTCCTCGAGGCCCTTTTGGATGTGGGATGTGGGCCGGGCACGGACGCGTGGCACTCTCCGGGCAAAGCGGGCCGCCGCTTCCCGAACGCGTTCAATGAACGCGTCAAGTCCTCCCGTGGCCAAAGCTCCTCTCTTGCGGCCTCCCGGTATAACAGAGCAGAGAGCGGCGGCCAGCAGCCTCTTGCCCCTTATTATCTTCGAGGTGGCCATCCGAGACCCCGCCTTGACGTCCTTATCTTGTAAACGCGAGCCCGGGAACGCTCCACGAGCCGGCTCCTCACCGGCCCCCAACCAAGCGGCGCCCGAGTCACCTTTATTATAGCCTGGCCAAGATAACCAAAGATCCGCACGGATCTGCTCGGCGTGTCCGCCGGATCCACGCAAGCTCCGGCAGCAATATAATCAAAATGCGAAGATTTACGATGAGGGCGTCTCCATCGCCCTCTCGGGATCCTCCGCCCTCTCTTCGCGGATGATCATACCTTTGATTTTTCTGGTGCAACCTCACGACGGGAGGATGGGGCTTGTGAGTCGGTGACGGCGGCCCCCACTCCGCCTTCCTGATCTCCTCCTGGGAAACCAGATGGTCCCTCGCGAACTCAGACTCATTGGCAGCTATGGCTTTCAACAGCCATTCGTAGGCGGCGCGCTCCTCCGCCGTCGGCGTACCAAAGTACGCTTCCGGCACCTCACCCCACTCGTTCCTAAGGGGCCACTTCTCCCCGACCTTTACAAAAAAATATCGGTCCTTCCAGTGTTTGAGGGAATCATGAATAGCAGTGTTGATTTTAATCCCAGGACGGGGCGAGAGTGATATCCACTCCGCCCCTGTGTTCAGCTTAAACAAAACCCTAATCCCGGCATTACAGAGCCTCTCGGTTTGCGTGCAAAAATACAGAGGGTACATATATACCGACTTTCGAAGCTCGGCATGGGCACTCCCAAAGCCCTCATGATCCGCCCGAACTCAGCCGGGCAAAAATGCGACGGAGGCCACTCCTCGGGTGCGCCTCGTGCATCAGAATGTGGCCTGGAGTAAAGGCCCTTTCGGCCGAATCCTAACTCTCCATGCCATCTCTTTAGGAATATTAAACTCCACGCACGAGCCTTTACATCTCCCTCTCTCGTACGGGAAGGGAAATCCGCAACTGAGGCCATTGTTCAAGAAAGATTCTCGACGTTGGCAATTCCTTCCTCAAAAATCGATGAAACCGGTTCGAAGCTTTTGGAGAGGGGGTGATCGTGGGCGTCGCACTTGCCTCATTAATGCCCCATCGGGTCCGCCACGTGTCGCCCTCGTCAGGCTTTGTGTGCGGCGGATCAACGCCCATTAAATGGCGAGGATCTCCGCCAACCATAGGAGGACACGTGCCCAACTCGATTTAACCGCCAATTGCATGAAGGACTCCGCCCTTTGGCCCAAACCGGTCAATGACTCTTTGAGGCTGAATTGACTGGCCATCTTGAGCTCGGAATTGACCAAATCTGGCCAATGACTCTCGAGCTCGAGTTAGCTCGGAATTGACAGAACGTTAATGACTCTTGAGCCGGAATTGTCCAGAACGGCCAATTCTTGAACTCCGAATCGGCAAAGTCAATTTAAAAGGTACCCTATCATGAACATACCGAGGCCGTAACTGACCACCGGCATGGGGGCTAGTGATGGGTACGCCTCAACAGCGGGCGACTCCAAGAATGGTCAACGGAGGCCCACTCGGGACGGCCAACGGCCTTACGGCCCACTAAAGGGGCAAGGCCCAAAACGAGGAGGCCCAAAACGGTCAACTCCTTCGCCGCGACGGCCAACGCCAATTGGACTTTGCTCTTTGGGGCCTCAAGAAACGCCCCGCTACAGAATGGCTTGGCTCACTCAAGCCCACATACCCACCAATGCTCCGCCAAAGCACCGCAGACAGTATGGACAACGCTCGACGGCCAACGAAGACGTTGATTGACTCTTCCCGCCAAGCCCAGAAGCACATTTTTTAGAATGGCCCATTACGCCCGGGCCCATCACCCAACAAGCCAACTACAGCCTCCAAAATATCTTCCACGCTCCTTGCCCGCCAAGATACAAAGAACGGGTGCAACGGAAAGGAAGGTGGTAAACTTGGAAAGTCATTTGCGCGACAAGGAAACAATCATTCCTTCGAGGAAATTGGCATCTGCCTCGGAAGGCAAGCCAATCCCGCCCAAAGGAGGGGGATCCCTCCTCACTTGGCCATAAAAGAAACCCTAGAGGCTTCTCCAAATCACACGCAAAAAGGCATACGAAAAACCCTACTAAGTGTTCTCGGACAAGGCTCTATGACCACTTATATAACCTCAAGGCAACAAAGGCGAATGAATCACGTCTCTCTTACAAAACTCATTTATTTGATAAAAATAATAATTATAAGAATACATAAAATATTTATTTTATAATATTGTATATCTAAAAATATAATATACAAAATATTACAAAGAGATAAGCCACGACAAGAAAAATTTCCTAGTCAAATATTAAGGGATATATTAACATTTAGCCACGTGCATAAACTGTTGGTCTCTAGTATATTAACATAATAATTTAGGATTCCCACGTAAAAAGGATACTTGATGCACTAAGAAAAAGTTGATAAAATATATGCTGATTGAATATTAAAATAATACCAAATAAAAATCTTTAAAAAAGTATAGCTCTCCTTCTAATTCAAAATGGGCAATCAATTAGCCATTAATTTGTCTTTTAACGGCTACATTCGACATATGTTTATAAGTATTTTATAAAATCTCATTTATAAGGATTTGAATCCTTTCTTTTCTCAAATATTTATCGACTCGTGGATTAAAAGAGTTTATCAATAAGAGAGATTTAAAATTATTAAATTTATTATTTATATCGTGTATATGATTAAAGTTGCTTTAATTTAAATTTTACTTTCAATAATTATTATTTTAGATATAATATTGATTCGGACATGGTGAATTATCTGGTTAGATACATTGATCCTCAATGTTGTGGACTTACAAATCAATTATCTAATGATTGAGTTTGAAATCATCTGGATGTATAATTCTACATCGTTGTCAACCTTTGATTTTTTGATTTTGTAAATATCATGTTCGGGTTGGCTCGAAATCCTTCCATTTTTAAAGGGAGTCAGTATAAAATATATTTCAATATTTTTATATATTAATAAACCTATAAAATAATATACAAATAAAAAACATCCAATGGATATTCTTAAATATATTTCTTATTAAAATTATGAAGTATAAAATTTGCCAAATCTCAAAATTTTGGTGATACAAAATACATAAATAAATAATATATATATTGATGGGTCGCAACTAGGCTAAAAACAACAATCACAGCCCGGAGGATTTGGTGAACCTGGTCCCAAGAGGCCCACAAGCCCACTGGGCAGGAGGTTAAGCTCGTTCCAAGCGCCCGCAGAACCAAAACAATCGACCGAGAATGACATCTTTGATCCGAGAGGTTGCTGTGACCCGCATGAGGACGAGGACAAACGGGAAAAAAGCCCAAAAATAACCAAGATCTGCGCTAGGATGATAGGCGCAAACACGCCTCCACGGTCTTCAACCTCGCCACGACAGACCGATTCTGCAGGCATGCGCCCCTACACGACGTATCTGCCGACCGCGACAAGCCTTCACAAACATGCACAACAACAGAGAGCGGGCGGCAAATAGCCTGACACGCCAGCTGCTTACGTGCCGCCTGGGTCCAACTGCACTCCCGTTCCTTATAAATACGCCCTTTTACGCAACAGGAAGAGGATTCCGAAGAGCCTCCATTTGAGCACACTTAAGCAAACCACTCTCGAGAGAAAAAGAAAAAGAGTGAAGAGAGAAAGAAAGAAGCTAGATTTCTCATACTTAGTCTCCTGTAAAAGAGAATCATCCTACATACTGTATTCTTTTGACAAGTTAGTGGAACTTTTCGAACCTCCCGTCCGTTCCCGTGGTTTTTCACCACTCCTGTTCACGGGATTTTTCACGTAAATCTACGTGTTCTCTCACCCCTCTCGTACTCCCATTTTACTGCTCACGCTTTACTTATTTTATGTTCCAAATTCCGTCCACCCACTCGTATCAGCCCAAACAGGTGGCCAAAACACTCGACGGCAATATATATATATATATATATATATATATATATAATAAAAAGTAGCAAAATCTCTAATTTTAAATATGCGGAGCCTAGCTATAAATTTAATATGAATTATTTATTTATTTTTTTTATATATGACTAAAACACAGAGACGAGGGGGGCCTACATCACACTATTTATTATTTATTTATTTTAATTACAAACAAAAAATATCCGATAATATTTTTTTACAGACGAAGGGGCCAAAGCCATGTGATGCAGACCCTGTGTCATATCAATATAACATAGGTTCTGTACCGTGTCAGCATAGAGCAAGGCCCCTCAGCCACTGAAACTTCAGACTATCACAACTTTTTTTCAAATAAAATATTTAAGGTGATAATATTTTAATAAATAATTATTTTTTCGTTTAGTAGAATAACTAATACCTCTTTTATTCCTATTATTAAATGAATAAATGCCCTCAATCAACCACTGCCGCCCTAAAATATTCTTTTACAATTTGATAGAATAATTATTAATAGCGTATAATAAACAAAAACGAGATTAATTTTTCGTATTTTATTTTATATTTGTTTTGATGTTAAATAACAAATATTTTATTTTTGTTTTATTTAATTCGAACAAGCAAGTCGACAACGTGGGCTCAAAATTCAAAAGTTAAAAAGATGAGTTTAATTACAGACCGAAGATGCATGACCCGACATGACTCTCGCAATCCAAGGGCTGACGTAAAACGTTAGTTTTTCAAGCAACCAATCACGCTAGAGCTTATTGGCTTCATAAAAGCACAATGAAGCTCTGTACGGACTATTCCCCTGGAGTAATTAAGAAACGCATTAACACGATAATCCCACACACTAATTAAGCATTAAGCACACGACCACACATGTGACCATCCATTTATTTGATTGTTTATTTGTTTATTTATTTCCTCAGTTGACTACCTGACCTCGATGTTGTCCCACGTATTGTTCCAGTGGTGGGAACTCGTCCATAACCCAGAGATTCACTGAGGCAGACTCGTCCAACTCGGTACCACGAACCGACTCAACGTGATCCAGGCCCAGCAGCAGGGATTCCAGGCAGGATAGCTGCTGTTTCAGCGCAAACTCACTGTCCAGCTCACTCTGGCTAAACGGCTCACTTTGAAACGCAAAACTCAACAAGGCCGGTGGCGTCAGAGGCGGAGGCGGAGGCGGAGGCGGAGGGGAAGGGATGGTTTTGTAGCGGGATTGATTCGACTCGGTTGCCGCTAAGCATCGCTTCTTTGGCGGGGGATCCGGCAAGAGAGGAGTAGAAGGAGACGGTGGCAGAGGTGGTGGGTCTGGGAAGTTGAGCTTAGCCTTGTCGCCTCTGATGCGCTTGGCGGCTTCATCGTAGGCTTTGGCGGCCTCTTCCGCTGTGTTGTAGGTGCCGAGCCAGACTCGGACACCTTTGCGCGGATCTCTTATCTCCGCTGCCCATTTGCCCCATGGCCGCCTCCTTATCCCTCTATAAAGGTTCTTCCGAGTCTTCTTCTCCTTCGCTTCTCCTTCCTCAACTTGAATTTGTCCTACAATTCCATACCAACATATAACATACAAGGCATTTTTTTACCGCGATACCTGAATTTTAGTGGTTCCGAAATTCTCGTCTCAGAAATTCTCTTGCAAACTTAATCACTATTTTGCAATTCCGTTTGGGTGGCTAGAAAATATTTTCAAATAGAATGTTTTTTCCTAGTTTTTTATAGCTTTTTTTTTTTTGGAAAGAAAATATTTTTCATTGATTCTTGGCTAAACAAAACATAAGATAATAGAAAACAATTTCTAATGAACAAATTCAATGAGGAAAACTTACTTTTATATATCAGGATTTTTAGTAAGCTTATTGAGGATAAGATCTCATCGCTTGAATTACTTGAGCCTGGTAAATTTTTTGGTGCTATAAAATTAGCTGCTATTCTTCTATTTATTTTTTCTAGGGTTTTCCAGTGGATTATTTATTTATAATTTTGAAAATATATTTGGAAAATATTATAAATATAAAGTTGTTTAGCAACTTTGAACATAATTGATCTCGTTGAAAATTGAAAAAAAAAAAAGAAATTAATTTAAACTTCTGAATAAATTTAAAACTTCATCACCGCTGTCAGCACCTAACCATCACGTTTCGCGTCGCCAACTACCACTTCGCGGAGAAGGATCCGGGGGGCTTCAACCATCGTCGCTAGTACCATTTTTACCGAGCACGGGGTTCCTGCTTCGCAAAGCAGGAACTTCCCGTGTTTTTTTTTTTTTTCTGTTTTTTTAATTTATTTTAATACACCTTTTATGAAAAGAACTGAAAAAAGAAAAAAAATACGCGGAGTATCAGCTTCGTTGAGCAGGAGTCCCCGCATGCCCATTTTACCACTCTGACACCGTCGCGGGCGACGTTGCTTCTTCTCATCCGCTGCTAACCTCACCGCCAAAATGAACATGCCATCCACCAGCACAAATCCACCACCTCCGATTTTTCATAATACGACAAGAAGACTTCAAAAAAAAAATTATGTTTTCCTCAACAGAATCAAAGAATTTGAGAAAAACAAAACTATTTCTATAACCACAGAGATCTACAAAAAAATTCGACGCTGCTGATAAAATAACAACAGAAAGAGAGAGAAAGTAAATCTAGCAGAATCTGAGGGGAAAAACAAAACTATTTCTATAACCACAGAGATCCACAAAAAAATTCGACGCTGCTGATAAAATAACAACAGAAAGAGAGAGAAAGTAAATCTAACAGAATCTGAGGGGAAAGAGGGAGGGAACCTGAAATTAGAATATCAGAGATTAAAGAATGCTACCTCTTCCGTCGATCTGCTGCTGCTGCAGCTGCTTCTGCTTGGAAGAGACGTTGGATTTGTCGGTGGTGACGGCAAAGTTACGTTCAGATTGAGAAGAGCCGAAGCCAAGGAAGTCAGAGCTGTTAAGCTCCGACCATAGGTCCTCGGTGGTGAGGCTCCGGCCACGTTTGGCTGCGATGAAATCGGAAATGATTGCACCTCCACACATCTTTTTCCTTCGTTCGCCTTCGAAACAGGGAGAGAAGAGGAACTGAAGTTGCAGCTAGGGGACGTCTGGCAGCCACGGGCCTGCATTAATAGATCGGCGGTTGCTTCTCCCATTCTCTGCCAAAAAATTAAAAAATAATAATAATAAATAACGACAGTGCCCACTCGATCAATTTTTGCAGATAATTAGACGGCTGAGATGAATCCGTTACTAAAGGATGATCGTGTATTGGGATGATAAGAGCCGTAAGATTTTGCAGGGTGTATGGAATGGTGTGATTGTGGGGCCTCGTGAAGCTTTTTTTTTTTTGGTATGTCAGGGGCCTGGTGAAACTGCCTCGCGGTGTGAGTAACTCCATGGGGAGCAGTGCTAGTGACGCTTGCTAAGTGGGAATCCAACACCTGCAAAGCAGATGCACCGCATGTAGTTCTTTTTTTTTAGATAAAAAATTAAATAGTTGAAATTTACATTTTAAATTTTAAAAATAATTATTTAAATACTTATTTTTTAATTTCTATATATACAAAAATTTAGTAAATATTAATTTTATAAAAAAAATTTAAAATATATTATATATTATTAAGTATAATTTAAATAAGACTAACACAATTGATTACTATAATAAACATATGAATGGTAAATTTAGAAAGAAAAAATAATCAACCAACTTATTAAGATAAAGTCTAAATAATAAAATATTATTTTGATTAAAACAAATAAAAATCAATAAGATGATCGGCTAGTTAAAAAGACATAAAAAATTAAATTAAAAACATGAATGACTATATATATATATATATATATATATAAAGATAAATACTTAATCTAACCGATTGATTAACTTAATCGAATGGTTAAATAAAGTGAGTTATTTATATATATATTGCACAATCAACCAAAGTAAGAATATTTCAATTAAGGCTAATTGCTCGGTATTATCGACCAAGAAATTGCTTTCAAAAAATCCTAAAGTAAAAATACTTGAAACACTTGTTTTTTTTGCATATTATAGAGTTAAATCTTTTATCTCCTTCTCTCTTACTTCCTTATTACCTTTTTCATTTTTTATATCAAAAAAGTATTGATTTAAATATCAAATGATATATTACGGACTCTAATAGGTATTGTTACTAACGGCCCATGTGAAAGATATCGCCCACGGATTCGTCCCATAAAGTATGGAGGCTCAGTTAGCCCATGTAACCCCCATCGATATATGTGCCTAAGGTTTTATCTGAGCAGTTAACTTTTTGGATGAAAAAGGAACTTACGATCGAGGTAATTTTTCTTTCTTATCTTAAAATAACAGCCTCAGATGCAAGTTGGAATCGCTATTTAAACAAAACCTTATGTACTGACAGTTTCCTAGGCGGTTGACGAGAGAAGTCAACCACCCTCTAACCTTTATAAAAACTCCTCTTTTTCAACAAGAAAATGGGTCGACATTTAAACTAAACTAAAGGCAATTTAAGATGCCTAGAGCGCACACACTCTCTAAAATTAAAACACTTTCAAAAAAGCATAAATCCCCAAACAAGAAATATTTCATGGACTCTTGAACTTACATCATCTCTTTTTTATCTCTTCAAGAATGATACCTGACTTGAGCGTTAGAAGATATATCGCGGAGTGAAGTTTCTCAAATTCTTTGACCGTATTTTATGTTGCACAATGTTCAGATTAAAAGACGTACGGAGACTAGATCTACTACAAACCCGATTGACAAACTTTGGCTCCTTAATCCATACTATAATCCAAATCCTTGAATGCATCATTGGCGCCGCTTATGGGAATCGACTAAAAGTCTGATAACCACACTCCCGTGAAAGATAACATGGTAAGCACATGAGCACAAGTCATTGTACCAGTTAGACATGCCACCTCAAGTGGCAATTGCCTCCTAAGGACAATCAGGTAGACGATCATCCTAGCTCCTGTATATGCGAACTTGTAATGAGAATGTACGACATCTCCAAGGCTATCCAGACTATATGCACTCGACTTGATGAGTGGCCAAAGGGGGCTCCGTCTTCCGCATTCCAGACAGCAACCTCCAAGTTTAGGAGGGGAAGGAAGTGCCTGGCATATAAGGGCCTGCCACGAATTCGAACCAAATAGGTCAATTTAAATAATTAATTATAATTTTTAAAATATAAAATCATAAATAATTTTAAACAAATAATTCTAAATCCTAAAACTCGGGTGTGATAAACCAATAAATAGGACCCAACACCAAGTAAAATCCACACAAGATCTCATCGGATAACCGTTCTAATAAAATAAATATGACCTACTCTACAATCATCGTAAGGGAGGTAACAATTTTAATTAAAATTATAAATCAGACATAATATAATATCCAACTAATCCAAACTATATCCATCGATCTATACTCGACCAATTCCATAATTTAATTATATAAATACCAATTTAAACTATAATAGAATCAAAACTCACCAAATCAGACGAATGGTTGACAGATCACATCCATACTTTATCAACGCATCCAAATCTTTTACTCTAAAGGGATAAAATAAGAAAATGTAAGCCTAATACTCAACAAGTATCATACTTTAAACAAAAGGAATCCAATAAATCAGAGAAAATAATCTAATAGATGAAAATTTAACCAAATAATAAAATAAATTCAAATCGCTGATAAAATAAATCTAGTAAAAATTTAAGATCTAACATCTAAAATTTAATTGTAGTCTCGTATTCAAAGCAAATATCTAAATTCAAGATAAATATCCAAATTTCAAAAGCAGTCCTCAACGGGACTTTTATATATATATATATATATATATATATATATAAACAAAATAGAGGTGATTCCAATCAATTCTAAAGTCGATGTCCAATCCGAGTCCAAGTCCACGTCCAAGTGCAAATCTAATATCTAATCAGCTTATAATTTTGGATAGAATCTAATAACCGGATGATCCAATAGTGTACGCAGAAGTCGAGCAGTATTACGACAGATATTCTAAAGGTCCAGATTAAAAAATATAATCAAAATCATTAAACGAGATACACTAAGGCCGAACTGAAAGTAAAATCGACGAATCCTAAATCCAAATCCAAATCAAAATCCAATATAAATCAATGTAGAAATACAAATTATATACCAAATTTGGGTTCCGATTATCTAAAGACTAATTTGAGGAATGGTTACACATAATTCCAATAACCTTAGACCAAAATCCATATACTTTGTACCCATAAATAAGGTTGTTCACTATATTTTGCCAACCGTGACTTTGGGTGTATTTTTAAATTTGTCAAATATATTAGGACATCCGAATATATTATAAGGTCGAATCAAATCATCCAAATAAAAAGGGTTACTACTTCAAACCTTTCCTATCGATGGAAAAAGATTTTCAATAACAAATGTCTCCCCGTCAGAAGCTGATCAGAATATCCAATGATCCAAGTCTAAATATAGTGATCACGACTCGACACATGCATGTGACAGCATAGCCTATGTAAAGTTTCATACTCATTTTTACACAAATATACTTATATAAAAATGTACAATATCCAATAAATTATTTAAATTTTTTAAAAAATATTAAACCCTCAAAAATCATTAAACTCAATCCAATAACTCCCAAAATATCCAATGAACTATACATGCATGTCCACAATAAATAAATCATGTATATAAAAATACATATATGTTAGTAAAAATTTAAATAGTATTCAAAATATATCAGAAATTAAATCAGACCAATGAGAGGGTTTACAAATACTTGCCTTGACCTCATACTTTATAGATCTGAAAAAAGGAGGTCCTAAAATATCCGAACGGCACCCTTTCTCTCTCCTGCCACGCGGAGCTCACGCCACTGTCACTCTGCTCTCTGTGCAACTTCTCCGCCACACTGCTACTGCTGTCGCCGCCACCGGTGTGGCCAGCGCCAGTGTTGCTCTGCCGCCTCTCTCTCACTGTTGGCGCGATCTCTCTCTCCACCCTCGCGGTCTCTCTCTCTCTCTCATGCAAGCTTGCTACCGAGCGCAACTAGCGCTTCTCCCATGGCAGTTGCCGACCACCGGTCCACAATCTCCACCGCACGACCCCTCCAATGCCTTCAACGGTTGCTGTCGACATCTACAATGACCTCCACACCGAACACCATCAGCCACTGCCAACGCCGACCACCACTACGCCACCCATGAACCACTGTCTTCTCACCGCCCCCCATTGTCACAGTCGCTGGCCACCTCTCTCCTTCCTCTCCCTTCTCCTCTTCTCCTTTTTCCTCCGCCAATGAAACCCTCCCCTGTAACCCTCTCTCTCCCTTATTCTTATCCTATTCTACATTTTCTTTTTCTTTTTTTTTTCGTTATATATATATAATATAATATTATTATTATATATTATTTTTATTTTTATTTTAAATTTTCTTTTATTAGAAAATTTAAATCAATATTCGAGCGATAGTATGGATGTACTTTGAGCGCCAACCCAACTAATCCAAATATCTTCCAAAATTTTTAAATATTTAATTAATTTTATCACGTCTAAATTATCCAAAATCATAAATACTATTAAATTAATCCAAATAAAAATCCGGGATATTACAGGTCACATTAGGAACGTATCCAAAGACAACATCTTGGATGCTCATGTTGTTAGTGGTTGACCTACCCTCAGTCTATAATGCCATCTTGGGACGATCTTACTTAACAGCCTTCAAAGCAATGATGTTGATCCCGTACGTAAAGATAAAATTTCCAACAACATGTGACACTGAAGAGGTCTTGAAAGACTGAGTGACCGGTTAGACGTGTTATATATCCCAGGTCATTTAAGCGGCCCCAGGTCAACCGGCCAAAGATTTAAACCATCGGGACGAGGCTACTTCGCGACAAATCCAATCTAGCGAGGTGATTAATCAAATCCCATTAGATTCCAATGATCTCGAGAAATGTATACATGTTGGAAGCTCACTAGCAGGTCCCCCATGTGATCAATTGATCACCCTCCTTCGATAGAATTTTAGTATTTTTGTATAAACTTTCGTTGACATGCCAAATATGCCGACCGAAATATTGGTCCATAAATTAGGTTTCGATCCTGATCATAAGCTCAACTGGAAAAAGCAGAGAAATCACTCCGTAGAGAAATTAGTTTCCATTCAAATTGAGATGAAGAAGTTGCTCAACGCATGTTTTATCAGGGAGGTCCAATATCTGAACTGGATATCAAACATGATCCTTGTCAAAAAAAGTAATGGGAGATGGAGGATGTGCGTTAATTTCACTGACGTAAATAATATATGTCCCAAGTATAGTTTTCATTTACTGAGGATCGATCTGTTGGTGGACTTCACATCCGGGCACAAGCTACTAAATATCATGGATACCTATTCGTGTTACAATCAAATTTGGATGAGTCTCGATGATAAGGAGTACACTCCCTTCATAACAGATCAGAGAACATACTGCTATAAGGTCATATCCTTAGATTTGAAAAACACAGGCGCCATATACCAACGACTTGTGAATGAAATGTTCAACGCCCAAATTGATCGAAATATGGAAGCGTATGTTGATGACATACTCGTTAAAAGCAAAACCATCAATGACCATATCTGTGGAACTCGCGAAACCTTTGATGTACTCCAAGCACACCAAATGAAACTAAAACCGGCCAAGTGCACTTTCGAATAATCATCTAGGAAGCTTTTGGGCCTTATTGTCTTACAATAGGGGATTGAGGCAAACCCTGAGAAGATAAAGACCATTTTGAATACAGGTCTACCTCGAACTGTGAAGAAAATCCAAAGGCTCACCGAGCAGCTCACAACTCTCTTCCAATTTTTAACAAAATCGGCAGAAAAGTACCTCCCCCTTTTCAAGACCTTGAGAGGAACAAATACGAACTGCTTCAAGTAGATGACCGACAACCAGACGGCCTTCCAAGAGTTGAAGGAGTATCTCACCAGTCCCCCTCTCTTGAAGTCAACGGAAGAAGGCGAAGATTTGTACCTATACCTAGCAGTTTTGGTAACAACGCTAAACTCGATCTTGATCCAGCAGCAGTCCTATCTACAATGGCCAATTTATTACATCAGTAATATCTCGACGGACACCGAAACCTGTTACTCACGTACCGAAAGGATCACCTTAACGCTTGTTTATTCTGCCCAGAAACTATGATCATATTTCCAAGCACATGAAATTGTCGTCCTAATAAATCAAATCCTTGAAGAGAATTCTACAAAAACTAAACATGTACGAACGACTGGTCAAATAGACCATCAATTAGGCAAGTTTGACATGAGGTTCAAATCATGGTCGGCCATAAAGAGTCAAGTCCTTGCAGACTTCATAGTTAAAATGACAATCCTAATTTTGGATGCTTACAGTCCCGACAAAGATACCTACCAGTAAGGGGAAACTCTGACTTGAATGCTGTACATAGACGGGCTAGTGACACAATCGAGCAGTGACACAAGCGTGGTTTTAAGGACCCAGGATGGGTCGGTGATGAAATACTCGATGACCCTCGAGTTTTCAGCCAACAATAATATGGCTGAGTATAAAACATTGCTCGCTAGGCTGCAACTCGCCAAGGAATGCTCAGCGAAGAGTTTGACCATTTACAACGCTTCGGAGTTGGTCGTCAATCAAGTCTTCAAAAAATTTGAGTTGCTCAGCCCTACTCTCGCGAAATTTCTTGCTAGAGCAACAAATATGAAGCAGATGTTCGACAAGGTCAAGATAATGCACATCCTAAGAGATAATAACGTGAAGGCAGACCAACTAACAAAGGTAGCAATGACCAAAAATCCAAAGCAGTACTCTTGAGACAGGCGAGAGGTTATGGCCGTTCCAAGAATAGAGGAGCCCAAGTAAGACGTGCTATAAATATCAAACGATGAAAACTGGATGACTCCGTACCAAAGATATATTACCAATGGTACTCTATCAGAAAACCCAAACAATGCCAAACGTGAGAAAAAGATGACAAATTGGTACACCATATGGATGAAAAGTTATACCGTTGTGGGTACTCCACCCCATATATCGATTCTCACGCTAGAAGAAGCCGACTACGTGCTAGGCAAGGTGCATCTCGGTATCTGTGGGTCACATATCGATGGCAAGAACCTTACCTTCAAGATAATGTGGCAGGGCTATTATTGGCCAACGATGAAACAAGACACCGTGGGATTTGTCAAGTAGTGCAAAAATTGTTAAGTCTATGGCAGCATTGTTGATTAGCCGTCCATGGAGTTGCAGGCCCTGCAGGAACCATGGCCATTTGTCTAATAGGGGCTCGACTCACTCAACCCATTCTCCATTGCATCCAACTAGAGGAAATTCATCTTAGTCGATATCGACTATTTCACGAAGTGTGTCAAAACCTCTCCTTTAACTCGGATAACCGAACAGACTGCAATAGAGTTCGTTTGGAAGGGTATCGTTTATAAGTTTGAGATTTCTAAGGTCAAAGTGATCAACAACAGAATCCAATTCATCAGAAAGTGTTTCACCAAATACTGTTCGAGTTTAGAAATAAAGTTAGCTCGCATTTTCATCACCTATCTGCAAGATAACGGATAAGTGAAAGTCACAAACCGGACCCAATTACACATACTAAAGAAGAAACTCGAAGACGCTAAAGGCTCTTAAGCGGACAAGTTACCTTCTATATTGTAGTCGTACCGTATGACGCCGAAGGAACCTACCTGTGAAACACCCTTTAATCTATGCTATTAGATTGAAGTGGTGATCTCGGTAGAGATCAGACTACCCTACCTTAGGGTCGAGAGCTTCAATCCTCTCCGTATCTCCCAACAACTCAGAGAGCATCTCGACTTACTTGAAGAAGCCAATGACGCGGGCAAAATGCGCATAGAGGCTTATCTGTAGCGGATCGCTTGATAATACAATAAGAGAGTAAAAGCCCGCCAATTCGATATGAGGGACCTCATTCTGTGGAGTATAAAGGCCACTAGCAAGAACACCAATAGGAATAAATTCTTTCCGAATTGGGAGGGACTATTCCTCGTCTCAACAATTCTCTGATACAGTAGGTACAAGCTACACTATAAGGATGGAAAACTGGTCCCAAATACATTGAACGCCATCCACCTTAAGAAATATTACCAATGACTACTCTCCAAATCCAGGTAAATTCGACATGCATCATTAGGAATACTCATAAAAGGTATCATGTTTCGGTTAATAAAATAATTATTTATTTAATTTTTGTTAGACCATATGAGTGCTTGCATGTCATTGTATAAGATTAGATGGCCAAGATTGCCCCTAGGTCTGGTGACAACACTTCACCTGCTAAACACCCTGCTAAAGTAAGACCCAAACCTCGACTACAACAACTGAGTGACCCAAGGGAGGTCGAATGTCATGGTCGAGGGCTCATGGATGAAAGGTCGGACCTCCCCATGTAGGCATTCATAACAAACCCTAGGAGCTTTTTCAGCATACATGCGACAACTCCCTCCGATAAGGATGAGTCCGAGGGGTACGAGTATCGTCAGTCAATAATGGTCAGTGGATTATGATTAGACGACCAAAAACAATAACACCCCCCAGTGGGAACAAGCACTGGCAGTTTCGCTCAAACAATGATCTCGACTTTGCCAGAGCTCACCAACTATAGCCATAAAACATAGTCGGCCCTAGTGAGGCTCACCAATAGACTTGTGATGATGTCTACTCACTTGAAAGAGCTCCAACCCGTAAATTCGAGGTGCTTGGATTTCCTCTTATAGGAACGAGTACAATCAGACCCCTGCATCCTTACCAAACCCGGCAATAATAGTAATAACGCTTAGTCGACAAGTAGAACCAGTGATAGGACAGTAACAGATCAACGTATAACCAAAGATATCCATAACAATGGCCAAGAAACAATTTAACTATTTATGAAAGTGTTCATATGTACAAAGAAGGCGTGCCAACCAACAATCAAGTGCAACAGCCTGCCTACATACAATAATTTTTCTAAGAGGCGGAGCCCTCAGGTGGACGTGGTGAAAGCTCCATGATCAACCCCAAGAAATCCATCAAATCAGACTTGCATAGCACTTCAACATTCCTAAGGTCAATGTACCCCAAGGGAAAGTCAAGAGCGAGCAAAGACACGATCCACCTGCAATGGAAAAAGCCATCCTAAAACTACCGCTCAACAGATGTCCAACCTCTTTGGGGCTAATCCAAGCCCTTAGCTTGTTTGTGAGTTGTGTGCACCGACCTCGAAGATCAGCAAGGCACTACTCAGCCCTACGGAATCCAAGGCCTGAGACTTCTCCTCTGTAAACTCTTGGGATCTCTCCTTAAGTTCAAACAGCCTAAGATTGAGGCAAGCCGCTTGCACTTCCATCTCTCTAAGCGCGGCCATATCAATGTACATCTACGACAAGTGCAAGATCTAGGCATCCCACTAACAGAGACAAGCCTCCATCGGACGGAGTCCCTCTTGTGGCTGCAAGCAAAAAGCAGGCAGTCAGATGAAGACAGCAACAAAGGTGAGAAAGGAGAGGTAGTAAGATTCGTACCTCAATAAAAGGCCATTCCTCCACAGGTGGTTCCAGAGGAGGCTCGAGTAATAAAGCCGAAGGCAAAGCACCCAAGTTCTCCTAGGCTACAAAACGCCGCCACCTCTGACTGGGGCGTTACTCGAGCAGCACCGCCCTTAGGACCACTCTCGACGTGTGCCATGGCTGCCCAAACGGCTCTCAGCTCCTCACTAGTCGAACGGAATAAAACTTGAACCCTCTATCACACGTCAACTACTAAACTCATGAGTATAAGAAATATAATGATGCACAATTAATATATAAAATTTATTATTATCAAGAAAAAATTACAAGATAAATTTTAAAAAAATACACTTTAGAAGTACCGGTTACAAGTAATCCTTTTTGAAATCTCTTCACTATAATTCCCAGTGAATAATAATTGATTACAATCCCTCAACATGTCCAATAACTTACATGAGAAAATATAATAAGAAATAAGAGTAATCAAATAAAAATTCATTCTAGAAATTCACTTTAGAATAGCGTACTTGACATTGGCAAAAAATAAAATTCAAATCAAATCTCAATTGGATGTTGGATCTCTTCCTTTTCTCTCTCTGTGTACGGTGCTCCTTGTGTGAAAATTGATTTCAAAATATCTTAAAAACGCATCATACGTGTTTTTATACTATAAGTTGCACTGCACTCGAGCGCCTGTCAAGGAACTTCATACGCAGACGCCATTGTCTTTGGTGCTCAAGTACCCCTCAAGCCTTCCTTGTGCACAGGCACCCCTGGATTCGGTGCTTGGGTGCCCGCTTATTAGATTTGGCACCACAGACGCTCATCGTACATGTGAACATTGCAACCATCGCATGAATCTCATATAATCTTCCGATAACTATCCATTTGTTATTGAAACTTACAAGAAAGTTACCAAAATCTAACAATAAAAACATTTTGAAATTGAAACAACAAATAGTTCAGCTGAAATCATAGGAAAATTACGTACTAACGCAAATGTCAAATGGGATTTGTTATGATCGTCTTATAGATGGAGTTTTATTGTCATTTCAAAGGTTAAATTAGGTGATAAAATATAAAAAATTCAGATTCATCTTATTTTTTAATGATATGTACCAATTTGTAATTTCTGTCACTCAATATTAACCAAATGTTAAGAAGCTCTATTTGTAAAATAATTATAACAGCTCCCAAGTCAAATATGTTCACAAACAAAAACCCATCAAATTGGGATTTAAAATATATATATATATATCAAACTCAAAGAGATGATTAAGCTATAACACAAAAATTTCTACTTGGCCATTTTGGTCTAATCAGGGGGCTATATCTCTCAATTGAGAGATAGTTCATACAACCCTAACTCCTCATATCACTTAGCATTAAGAAATTTTTTTCTAGTTACAAAATAAACAGAGGAAAAAGTACAAAAATTAGTCTGTTTAAATTTTATTATATAAAGTTGAGTATAAATCTCTATTATATTCAATAGCTAAACCCTTTGTTCTAATTGGTGAAAATACGAGATAATAATACATATTCATAAGAAAAATTATATGATAAAACGAGCACGTAAAATTTTCCTTGGAAACTTTCATTAAGAATGAAAGAAAAAATTATGGGATTTAGAGTCTGAAATATTTTCAATATATACGAGTTTAGGTATAATAAATACACAAAAAATATATTCAAAATTATCACAAGATTGTAAATAAACCGAGCAATGGCAATAAGAACTAACGGAAAAAAATTACTAATAAAAATATTCGATATAATGACTAGAACAGTATACCCTAACTGATAAAAATTGATTAGACGCCTAACAAATGGCAAACACCTTGTATATTCTACAAGTCAATTGTATTAGGTGCGATAAAATATTATTTCCATATAATCTTATTTAATTATTATTAAAAGACATATAAATTTATTATATTTTTTTATATTGTTTATTTACATATAAAATTTCTAAATTTGAATAATACAACTATAAAATTATGATGAGATCATATTTTTGAGTTTTAATTACTCAAATCTTATATATTTTTTATTATAAAATTATTAAAATAAAATATTAATGACTCATTCGATTGATTTATATTATGCCTGCTTGCTACTGAAAAATGATTGGGCATATAATTACTTACATACTCAACACTATAGTGAAAGTATAGATGTTCATTAGAGAACCAATTCAATAAGTTGACTCGAAACAAACTCTTTTATAAAAATTTTACTACATATATATCAAATAAGAGTACTAATATGAAAGTTTTACAAATGGTCCTTAAATTTGAGTCACTTCAGTATTACTTGTATATATAGTTGTATTTTAATATTATTAATAAGTGTTCAATAAAAGAATATATGGAAATAATTATTGGGTATAATTAGAAGCACATAAAGGTAGAAAAGTGATCAATAAAAAATCCATCACTCCTAGTCAAAGGAGATGTGTTATATGTATTTAATTTAATTAATGATTCATAAATTATTGATTAACATAGACCGTAAATTAAAAAGAGATTTCAAATTTTTAGTTGAATCATTTATTCAATATGATTAATATAAAATGAACAAATTAAACAAGGGTTCATACTTTTTCATACCTAAATTTGTTCGGGATATAAGATATTAAAAAGATTAAATTTATGTGATAACTTTTATGGAAGGGTTTAATAAATGACGATCATTTATTTACTTCATCTATGGAAGATATTACTCATTATTTGCAAAGACTTTTAATTAACTATTATAAATAATTAAGTAAAATTAACAATGTTTAATTTTTTTATAACCAAAATAAAATTCAATTAGTTGAATGAGATTTAATATTTTTTTTACTATTAATTTGACATCAAGTCTAATGGGTCATAGATATTTTAGTATCATATTTGTTGATTGCAAAATTTTATTGATTAAATATTAACCAGTTAAAAGGTATAAATAGACTTATATTAACTAGTTAAAAGGTATAAATATTAACTAGTTAAATATTGTTTTTTAATTTAATTTCTTGAAATTGGATTTTTCTTTGCCTAATAAGATTGAGTGATGGAATAATTATCATGGTGATGAGATGATTTATTATTATTTTATTATTATCAATTGTTGATAGGTAGGTAAAATTATCAAGTATTTGTATTGTTTTCCCTCTTAGAAAAGTATTAAAATAGTCATCCGAATACGTATTAGCATACATAATTTAGAAAGTATATTTATTTTTATTTAATTTTATAAAAACTAGTAAATTCAAATGTAATAACAAGTCCAAGATGCATATATAGATGTTATAAAGATTAAATATTTGTATGGTTGGCCATCGTTATTTTAAATTGTATATTTCATATTAATTTATATATATATTTTGTGTGTGTATATATACATATATATTATAAAAATTTAACCTTATATTATTTATTGTAAAAGTTAAATTTTTATATTTGATATATTATTTTAATCAATCAAAATGAAAATTAATAATTTTTAAAATTTTATTGCGCTTATGACAGTGATTTCCTCACACACCCCTCCTCTTCTGCCTTTCTTACTTAATTCGATACACAAGGTGTATCTTAAATTAACTCATACTATGTTCAAAACACAATAATATAATTATAACCATGTTTGAAAACTATAGTCCTGGCTCAAGGTGTTGGGGTTTGACCGAATACATACATTCCGACATAACAGAATAAAATTTGAACCCCTCATCAAATGTCAACCATTAAACTCGTAAGTATAAGAAATATAATAATGTATAACATTTTTAACATGAAAAATTCTTTTCAAATAAAAAAAAAATTACGAGAAAAACCCTAAACAAATATGCTATAAAAGTACCAATTATGAGTAACCTTTTCCGAAATCTTTTTATTACAATTTCGAGTGAAAAATAATTAATTATAACATTTTTAACACACTCAATAACTCACAAGAGAAAGCATAATAAGAAATAATAGTAACCAAACAAAATACACCCTAGAAATTCATTCTAGAATAGCGTACCCAATCTTAATGAAAAATAAAATTCAAATCGGATCTCAATCGAGTGCAAAACATTTTCCTCTTCTCTCTTTTCATCTTCTCTCTCTATTTATGCGGCATTTCTTGCATTATAATTGATTTTGGAATGCCTAAAAATATGTCAAACATATTTTTATACTGCAAGCCAAGTTCGAGTGCTTATTGGGCACACCTCATGCATAGACGCCACTAGATTCAGCACTCAGCTCAAGTGCTGTCCCTAAATTCGGCACCCTAGCGCTCATCACGGGCACATTGTGATTCTTGCACGAATGCCACACGATATTTTGATAACTATCCATTCGTTATGATACCTACAAAAAAATAATCAAAACCCAACAAAACAACTATCACATGGCTTACCCGTGGCCATTTATTAGAATTTTTCCCAGACCTCCAACTTACAAAATTTCTTTCAACCAGAAATCAATATATATATGATAAATACGAAATTTCTGTTGGGTCTAGTCACTCCCTTATAGGTAACCTAACAAAGTGGTTTGTCGACGGTGCATTTCAAGAGAGCAGTTGATATCATGAAAATCCAGAAGAACCTGTCAAAGCAAAATGTCGGTCAATAGAGTTGACTAGCTAATGAAGGAAATGGGCCGACTGAAGGAACTCAAATGGAAGAAGGCAAGTGGCCGGTCAACAAGTAGGTTGACCAGCTGAATGAGCGTCAAGAGGAAAACAGTCAAGGTGGCCAAAGAGAGACACACGGATTTTCCAATGAGTGAATTGGCCGGTCAATTCTTTGACCAGCCAAAGGAGGCAAGTAGGGAAGAAGGCGCGCAGAAGTTTCCTGGCAAAGTGGTAAATGCGTGGTCAACAAATTGATCGGCCATGAAGCCAAGAAAGCCTGAAAAGCCAGGGAACAAGAAAGCAGATGACTGAAGCGAAAGGAAGCTCTTGGTGAAAAATATCGATCAACGTGTTGACCGGCATTGGTGGCAAAAGGCTGGTCAACACGTTGACCGGCAAAGTTTGCAAAGAGGAAGGCACGCGGTTTTGTTTAAGGCAAATTTGGCCGATCAAGGCATTGACCGGCCAAGGAGCACAATAGGCGCACAAACGGGCAATGATAGGCGGACGGCCAGGTTCGTGGACGGCCAAAGAGCCAATGGGCGCACAGATGGGCAATGGTGCGCGGACGGTTAGGGAGTGTGGCTAATTATACGTGGACGGCCAAAGAGCCAATGAGCGCGCAGACGAAGCACGCAGACAAAGTGCACGAACAACCAATGGGCCAAAGGGAAGATGGTATTTACTGATATGTGTCTAAGGTATGGAACCGCCCACCAACATGGCTGAGTGTACAGTAGCGTCCGAAGATATGGGCTATGAACAGTGACGACCGAGGATATGGGATATCCGAGGTTGTTGTCACTACCTGAAGACCAAGGAATGCCAAAGAACTCTTGTGATGGCCAAAGGGTACAAATGGTCCAGGGACTTGACTACGAAGAACGACCAAAGACGCCAGGGACAAACTGATAACAAGTTGTGGACACCCGCTCTGCGCAGAGCAATGCACTGGGCAGGCAGTGTGTGTGTCTCGTCAAGTGACAAGTTGCAGAGTTAGTAGACAAAGTTGTTGGCAGGTTGCAAAGCATGTGGTAGACGTTTATTTACACGCAACATGCCTATTGGTTGAAACTCTCCGTACATATCAATATATATATGTATGTTGGGCAAGCTGTGCTGGGTATGTGAAAAATCACCAAGTATGTGTGTGAAAAAACACCAACAATGAAGAAATCACCAATGGACCAAGGTGCCGGGCACCAAGGGCTGTGGGCACTGGGCGCCGGCCGCATGAGTGTAGAGGTGAAACGGCGGTTGTCATTTTACCAACACTTGTAAAATGTAAGAGTAGAGAGCACCACAGTAAAGAGAGAAAGATAGAGAAGAAAGCGAGAATAGTGAGAGAAACACAAAGTGTGAAGTCTTTATATTCTCGTACTCTATTCTTCAGTTTTTACCTCTAAAACTTATATAGCCAAAATGATTGCTTATATTCTATCTTTAAATTTGTGTAACCATTTTACATAGTTGATTTATTTATGGATTATGTATCCCGTGATTTTTCTCATTAGTTAAGAATGGATTTTCACGTAAAAAATGCTATACATCTCTTCGTTATTTATTCCTACTAAATAGTGGCTAACGATAACGGAGGATTCGGGTATCCGCTGCTACGGATCGGGTGAATTCAGGTGTCGAACCCCAACAACTCCTAATAGGGTAACCCTCCCAACAAGAAATTCTATGGTATGAAATAATGTAATTCACTTCAATGAAGCAAAGAAAATGCTGAATTTGTGAAACTCAAAAAGCAGCCCAGACACATCAATAAAGCATATCAACTGAAAACCATTATCTAACTGAATTATTGCCCCCATGACTAGTGTTTCTATTAGCAAGAACAGCTTACAACGTTGCAGACCTAATGAATGTGGATTGTCAATGTAGAAATCCAAATCAAATCTGCCCAATTTTGGGCCATATAACAACTAGCAAGCCACCCCAACCTCCTCCTTTAGGGGTACAAAATTTCTTATTTTGGTTCAATTGTTGCGTATAAGCGAATTTTACATGTGACAGAAGTGAAGTCATGGAAGTCGAGGCCAAAATATGCTTTAGGTGTTATAAATCTATAGAAAGACCAAACAAAAAATAGATTAAATTTTCATTACATTATAGTTTAAATTTTAAGTAATTTAGTAAGCACCAACATTAACAGTATTTACAGTGCAATATGCAAAATTTTGCCTAATGGTAGAATAAAATTCTACCCCTATTGGCTAAGATCGACATTCTAGGACTATAAACCAAAATTTATTAACATATAGCACGTCTTGTATTTGTCAATTTTTATATTAGTGTCACTCACTAAAATAAGCATATTTATGGTACTTATATTCGACCTCAAAACTCAAAGAGAGTCGTTCAAAAGCATTACGAACTCATGTGATTTTATTTTTGTAGGCATTCTTATTTGCATGGGCAGATGCAGGCAACTATTAAGGAACTTCGATATTATTGATACCCGACTGACATTCTGTGAGGCTCCTATCTCATTTGAGGGCCCCTGCTACAATAACCAGGCCCCACAGATCGAGATGAGAGGGCTCCTTGAGGGACCTTCCAGCCTATCTGCCATCCCAAAGCCCTCGTGGATATTGTTTCAAGATCTTCGTGGACTTGCCTTCACTGGATCAGGGGGAGCTGCAGTGCTGGATGGCCACGGTGAAGCAGCATTGGACCGACACCACCTGTGGAGAAAGGGGCAAACGTAGCACCCAACTTGGAGTTCACATAACTGCCCTGCCTTGTTTTTAAGACTAATGGATACTATTTATTTGTAGTTGATATGATTTCAGAAGGTCTCGGGCAGATCATAAGAAACGATGCTCTGCTGAACAGCATGGGCTTCCATGTCAGCTTGTTAAAGTCCAATAACATTACCATCCACAGCATTGGCATCATAGATTGGTGGGACAACCCAAATGCCGACCGCATCCATATCAGAGAATCTACCAACATCATGATCTCATCGTCGACCATTGGAGTTGGCGATGATTGTGTCTCCATTGGGCCTGGCAGCTTCAACATCTCCATCTTCAACATCACCTGCAGTCCGGGACACAGGATCAGGTAAAAGAAATCTCACCTTAGGATAATTTTGATTTCAATGAAAAGAAGAGATGCCAGCCATTTAACTCCAAGCTCGAATGCCATAGGCTAAGTTAAATGTCAAGAATCTCAGGACTCATGGTCTTTTGCCAATTGTAACTAGGTGATTCTGCAGTGTGGGGAGTCTCGGGCGCAAGGAAAATGAAAATACTGTGGCAGGGATCACTGTAAAGAACTGCACCATTAACGGCACACACAATGGAATTAGTAAAGACATGGCCCACATCTCCTCCAAGTGGAGCTTCTGACATGATATATATAAGGACATAGTCATGATCAATGTTTCAAACCCATCATCATAGATCAGGAGTATTATCCTTCAAAAAACTGCACCAAATCTAAGGCAAGTACATTCTTACAAGAGCATTTTTTTTTCTCATAATATAGATGATCCAGTAATATCAAAGAGTTGTATGGACCGACACCTATGAAAATGAATTTTACAACCACATTAAGCTCTAATTAGGGTATCCAACCGACTTCAACATTTGTTGATAACCAGCACTATTTCATCATCAATAGCAGTAAATTATGATTATTTTTGTTGATTGTTCTTCAACACCTATTTCAGCACTTATTTTTCTCTAATATCCCATCTCAACTCCAACTTGATCTCTATCTATATTACACAGCTCTTATTAAGACTAATATTCAATAGGGTTTTTAATTGAGTCAAGAACTCAAACAATTTTGTATTTATAAAGCAATTTGATTACAACTAAACACCAAGGATCAATTTTCTACATTATTTTGAGCAATTGCTTATCAAATAATTAAAAAAAAATTGTTTTGCGGCTTCTAATTTCGTTGCTTCTTACAAATAGGACACAAGCATCACACTTAACTTCTTCTTGCTATGTTTGTTTTGAAGCCATCGCTCATGGAATTTTCAAACATTAGTTTCTGAAATACAAGAGGAACCCAAGGACAAAGCTCCAAGTAACACAAAAGTGCAGCTCAAGTGTTCCATGTCAAAACGTACGACTCCTTGGCATTGATTTGCAGACCATAAAACCAGATAGTAATCAAAAATCCAGGTGGAGTTTGAAGGGTGGTTCTTGTGGTTTAGAGATTGGTACAAACAGCCATGGCAACAAAGTATGGTGGGATTTGAGGTGGTGGTTTAGAAATTAACATGCACCAAGTTGATTGCTTACATATGCTTCTCTCTCTACTCTCTCTCTCTCTCCCTCTCTATCCCCATCTCCATAAGACAGTGGCTATAAGGTCTTCGAGGCAGGCCTCCCATGGGGAGGGGGGTTTCTTAATGCTGTAAAATCCTCAAGGTAGGTCATTTCCCTTCCTTCTATCTGAGTAGGTTAGACATAGGTAGATTTCAAAATGTCAAAGCAAATATTCTTAGGTACCGCAAATGCATTGTTGAATGTAAGTGATGGAGAAGTATTTCTAATACTACTAATTGATAATACTCTTTCAAAACCCTTTTTTCTCAATAGATCCTACAAAATTCTGAAGAAAACTCAGAAATTGAATAACAACAATAAATTTTTGAAAAATTTTTTCCAGCCTTGTTTTTCGCCTCTGGCACTTGCCTAGATTCCAAATGAAAGAGGTGAATTCTACCCAAACAGTACAGTCGTATTACAAAAGCCCCAGCCCTGTCAAACAGGAAGTGACTAAGGAGCTTTGTTGAACTAGCCTTTTAGTGGGCAAGATTTCCCCTTTAGTCAAATGCAACTGTCAGAACAATCCAATGTAACACGAAAAATATGCTTGATCCATACTCCAATTCGACTTCAGCATCCATCTTTGTAGTACCTTATCTTGATGAAAATCAAACACAAATTTCACTGGACTTTAAATAGTGATAAGATACAAATATGGGAAATGCCAAATCCATTTTTTGACTAATAACTTGTTTCATTTCCCAGTAAACCTGGATTCCTCAGCGCAGCAGCATATGATCACCAACCTTGCCGTAAATTTGGCACTAACTATGAACATACAGATCATCAAAGTCAAAAGGTACACTCCAAACAGATTTCAAATACATGGAATACAATATATCACATGTTATCGTATCATATACTCTTTTTCTTCAACCAGTGATATGAAAATGATTAAGACAGAGTTTCAGAGCAATAGAAACCGCCACATTTAAAATGGAAGTGACATTTTTGTATACTTCCATAGGATCTGGATCTTCTAGTCAGTGAGTTTATAGAGGATCTAATTACCCACCATATGGAAAGAATACTTCCATGTATTCTGCTAGTATAAAAGAATACTTGATCAAAATTTTATTATAAAAGACATGTGGAACCACTGAGAACTTGAAATGTGCCTAAATCGAAACAATACACTGGGCAGAAAACGATAAACCCATAGATGACTATTTTGGCGGTTTATCAACCGGATGTTGAGGTGCCTTCTCTGCTGAGGAAGCAGAACTAGCTGATCCCTCGGCTTCAACAAGCTTACGCAGACGTTCTTGGAGAGCACGGACTCTGTCCTCAGTTTTCCTGAGCTTTCTCCATCTGTAAGTGGTCCACAGTGCAAATCCACCATAGACAACAATATAAGATGCCCACACATAAGGGTATGTTTCTGCATGCTCTTTAAGCTTCCGATATCTTTCTTCTATCATTCCTCCCCATCCCACGGCTACATCTCCGCTAGCGTGTTGATCCTCTCCTCCTTTTTGTTCTGTTGACATAATTAGAAATCCCCTTCTCTCCCTGTGATTGGTAGCTAATCTTTTACAGAGGATCAAAGAGAAGAACGAGGATTTCAGACTCAAGTTTATGAAGTTTCAAGTCAGTTAACAAAATATTCATACATTAGAAATTGGAGAATCCAATCACTTATACGAAGGAAGGAATACTTCCATTGCATAATTCTCATTGGTAACATAAACTGAGTTACATCTGTGTAGCAGCAATGGAGATGACTTGAAGGAAGAAATGAGAATAAAATTAGTTGTTCTCTCCCACAGTATGTGTCTCAGAAGAGAATTAAACTATTTACTACCATTCCTTCATTCCTGGGCGGGCCGTAGTTTTCAAGCATTCGGTCCAAGCTCTACTCAAGAACCCCTACCGTGCACCCCCAACATAATTGACTACAATACAAGTTTTTATTCTCGCTGAGCCAACTCCAAATAATTACTATAGAATTAGTTAAACTGCATCAACTTCTTGACTTTTGATAATACTCATTTCTCCTATCCCTAGCAGTGAAAACCACATACAGCCACTTCTATACCTTGCGCGAGGGGAGACAAAAACTACCATTTCTCCCACAATGACTTCTGAATAAAGTACCGAAAAGACGGAAAATTAGAAACTACAAAGCAGCTATATAATGAGGGTGCCCCATTTTAGAAGCAGGAAACCAATTTTAGTATTAGTACTGATAAAATCGTCAGTAAATAAAGGTACTGAAATTAGAATCTTGCTTTAAAACTACAAGGGTACGTTTCATTTCAGCAACGGGGTTCAATATATAAACTCTGAAATGGAAAATATCGCAATATAATTTGCAAATGAAACAAGTAAGAGGGAGATGTGAGTAAAACATAAAATCCTAAAACCCAGTTTTCAGCAGAAATAAAAGGCCCAAAACTAGGTCTTGGATCATAAACCCTGAATCAAAAACCCTTAATAGAATTAGCGTGTAACTCACAGGAAAAGACAACGCCAGGGATTAGTGGAGAATCGCCGATGGTAAAACGCGGCCGATTGCAGAGGAAGTAATTGGAGCCTTGGACGAATGGTCTGCCGAGCTTAAACACGGACGGCGAGAGAGCGCGGAACGATAGATGGGAGGAGGGAGGAGTTTTTTTATTTTTTTAATTTCCGTGAGTAATTTAATTAATATGTTTTTCCATATGAAAAAATAGTTTAAAATTTATATTTAAAATCATTCATAATCTATACAAAAACTTCTCATTTTCTAGCATAGGAACTATAAATCAACCTTTATTTAATTGCTTATGGTTTAAAATTTTTTGATAGAATATATTTATTAAAATACAAGACCGATTTAACTTAATTTTCACAAATCAATGCCATATTAACTAATAACTAAATTAAAAATAAAAATTAAGAATAAAATGAAAAACTTAGTGCCAATCTTTTTAAACTGAAAATATTCTGATTTTATTTTTTTAGAATAAGATTAAGTCATATCATATGAAATTAGATGAAATATCCTCCCAACTTTCGAAACCCTAGTTTCAGCCACCCATTAATCGTTTATTGTTTAAAATATTTTGAATTGAAAGAGAGTTAAACTCAATTCACAAATGCTATATAAGGCATTTATTATAATCCTTTTTAATGTATAATAAGCAAGTACTTAATTTAGTTTAATTGTTCTATGAGAAATAATGGCTCGTGAACTGGCTTTTTCAGTCCATAAAATTTAAATAAAAGGTTTTTGGTGGGTCTAAAAGTTTATTGGGCCGTCCCAAATTTCAATTTGTAGGAGAAACGATGATTTAATTAAAGTTCTTCCAAACTCAAGGCCCAGGAATCACTGTGGAAGACTCATACAGCACGATCTAAATCCACCCAACGACATATAGATCATTAGAGTTGTCCATTGGGCGGTCCCTAGAGCACAACTTAGCAAACAAGCCCCGTAGTTAGGACACCAACAACAGGCATATACTGTTAACCGCACACCTAATACCAGCAAAAACAATAGCTAATAAGTACTCTCTCTCTATAAATACCTTCTTTATTGTGCAGAAAAAGGGGAAAGACTGATTCCCGAGAGAGCACCCTTGACTCTCAGTCCCAACCTCTCACCTCTCAGTCCCAAAGAGAGAAGAAAAAAATTTGAAATGGAGAGATCCGGACAGCATCTCTTCCTTTCTCTCGTGCTCCTCAGCACCCCTATGGTCAATAGGGGATTCCAAAATGAAGGAGTGGGCAACCAGTCCTCAATTTGGAATACGTCCCGAACCTCAAGTGTCTGAATATACTGAAAGCTCTCTAAGTCACTCCTCAACCAAACACTCTCACCGAAACTCAATCTTCCATCTATCAAAATCGCCCCCAATTGAATGCACTCCCCGGAACTCAATCATCTAAACTAGCCATCCGATAATAATCAATCCGCCAAAACATATATCTATACATTATTCACTTATCCTCCTATTTTTTAATTTACCTAAGAAAGATTTCTAATTTGAGCGTTGAAGGATATATTAAAAAGTAAATCTCAACACTATTTGACCTCTTATTTATTAGTTGTAGTGTACAAAATCAAGTTTAGAGTAACAAAAATCAAACCCACTTCAATTCAACCTACCGAGAAAATTAAATAGCTCCCTAATTTTCTTAAAAATTTAAATCTAAAGACACATCAATATTATCTCAATATCTTTTTTTTTTACTTCGATTGCTAAATAATAATGTGAATATTATAAGGATCTGAGCCCATGAATCATATTTCATTTAATTTTAGGGAATCAATTCTCACCCTGGCACGCACATACCCCAACCCTAAAAATCAATATGAGCCCAACACTTAGGCCCAATTTCTCTCTAGTCCACAATTTTCTTTTATTCTCCCAATTTTTAGCCTTTGGATCCTCAAGTTCATAACTATTTCATTACTATTCAATTATATCTTATTTGCAGCGTTACAAGGAGATTGGTTCCAAATTAATTGCTTTACAAGCCAATAAGATCATCATTTTCAACCAACTATACAAGGAGGTACCATTTAACTATCAATGGAATGCCTATAAACAAAATATCATCCTCTCCATTCATACTAGTAAATCATATAAAATTAAATAGATAGATAACTCATCACCTAAAAGTATACACTTGGTGCTATCAAAATATTTCTCCTATACTGGTCAAATTTTGTTCAAATTCAGTGCAATATTCACCATGCCAAACTTATTATACGAGTTAAAAATAATATAATTTTATAACATAATTTTATGCCTTTCGATCTAATTTTCCGCTGAACCAAACTTACAATTATAAGACTTACCAAAAATTCTCTCTTGAATGAAATTATTTGTACTTGAATGGCGGATGGCGGCTCAAGATCGGTCTGATGAAAATTTTATATTCCCTGATAAAATTCTACCCTGTGAAAACGCTTTTTAATAAAAGTTTAATTTTAACTGATCGTAATATAAAAAATCACTGATCTTGCTTGCTTTGCATCACACCAGAATTTTAACTTACTTTTATCAACTCATTTCAATCTCATCATATCAACCTCTTCTCTCTTCATACATTTCCTCTCGTACACTTTATATTATACAGATGTCGAAATTGAAGCATATGGGGCACTAGGAGAGCATGCATAGCCAACACGTGGGATGCGACCCAAGTGGGTCGTTTGGCCGATTCACATGGTCCTGAGCTCATTTCCCCATCCCTATTTTTTTATTTTTTTTTTTTTGATAAATTAAGACCAAGAAGCACACTTGGAGAGAGGGATCACGTCAACCCTTTCCCTCTCCCTCTAAAGAGCTTGTTTTCCTCGCGAAAAACGTGCAAAAAACAAAAAAGAAATTAGTACGGAAAAAGAGGAAAAATCACATTGCAAAGAATCACCTTTCGTGAAAATCTATCCCTTTCTGATCCACTCCACAAGCCATGCTTATCTGCCACCTTTCCAAGTGCTGTCATGAATGCCAAGCTGAGCCTACTTATATTGAAACAACTTGTTTGTAAACCTAAAATTACAAATAAATAAATAAATAAATAACACATTATATTATTTAAAAATATTTTCAAAAACATCAATTAAATGTCATTTTTCGGTCAATTATAAGCTCTAAATTGCCCATTTCGAACCTCATTTAGCGGTAACAGGAAGAAGGTGCCCCTCAAAACCTCCTCCCCTCCCGACAACAACCGGACAGAGACATGTTTAACTTTATTTTTATGAGGGTCTGTTAGTATCAATAAATATATAAGGCACAAGGGTGTCAAATATGATCCAAGGGTAAGAAGAGTCATGTACGGTTGGGCATCATTGGTTAGGTCAAGTATCATTACGTGACACCTCAAAATTAAAGCATCACGATGGACTTGGAGTCACCATCACCACCATCCTATGGTCTGATGCTAAATTATTCTCCTCAGAAGGACAGAATCGCAGGTCAAAAAGCTATTATTATTAACACTAACAAAGCAGATCCAAGGCCAATTGAATGCTATTTTTGGCATAAACACGTGCCTTATTTTACTTTTGATTATCATTAAATAAAAACAATTATTCCATAGTCTAACAATTTTTTAACAATATAAATTTAAAACAATTTAGGTGAAAAAGAAAAATGTTGAAAACATTAACCAATCTCAAAGGGTGGACGAGTTATAGAGGTCAACAATTAAATTTAATAGAATCAATAATAAACTAAAAGCCCTTAAGACACTCAAATGATGTGACGTTCATCGTTCTTTCTATCTTTATATAGGTCTACTATTATGGATAAATAAAAAAGATGACTTGTCATTAAAAGTATTATTAAAATGACTAAATATTATCTTCGTAATATTAATATGAGATTTATTGATGCCTCCGATCTCCATTTTCCCTTACTGGATGCATTATCTATTGTACAATGCTACCCCAAGCATTCAGAAGTCGCTAGCTATCCATTTTTTATGATATTATACATGGATCAGATAGATCATGGCGACTTCTTCAACAAAAATTGTGTCTTCCATGATGGGTTCTCATCGGTGAGATTTCGAGTAAGTGTTTACATAGTCTTCTTCTATCCGAAGAAATGATTCATCAAAAATTCCATTGACGTATGGTTTATTTTTCTTCTTCATTAGGATTCTAATAGGGAAGATGATCGACCGACCACTAAGCAGAAAACCAGAGCGATCAGGTTACAGCAGCTACAGAGAAACAAAGAAGAACAAGGAGCAGTGCTTAATTCTTCAATCAGAAATCATACTGCTAAGCATATTTAGGAGATTTTCTCAATTCTGACAGCAAAGGAGGAGGAGGAGGTGAGACTCAAAATCGTGCCAAACACAGATCCTCAGGGATCAAACGTCAAGGAGTGGTCCAGTACACAGAAATACTCACCACGTGGGCTCTTAGGAGAGATGAATGAATGGACATAAGCTATCTTCAAGTCAATAGTAGAGCAATTTTATCGTCGTGGTACACAATTTCAGGCAATAAGATTGCAAAATTACAATTTCAAGAGGCAGTATCTTACAGTAGCAAATGCCTTAAAGTTCTTGGTGCATGAAAAAGGGAAAATGGTGCATTCAAGTGAGCCATCAGCTCAGCTGTCATTGGAATGGACTTGTGATGGTGTGAGTTCCCTTCACCAGGTGGAATAATAGGTAAGTGTGCCACCAACTTAATGGTTCAAGGAATGCCGAGACCTAATTTTAGGAGAGCTGTTAAGGTGAACTAAAAAATTAGGCTCCAAAGAGAACCATACGGATCGTATAAAACCATAAAAATTAAAAGGGTCTAGATTATAAGTCCACAACTCAATTTTAGGTCTTATCCCCAACTCATTGGTAACACTACGGAAGTGGATTCTTTACCTCCTGCAAGTAATATTCAGATCAAGAACAACTCATAAGGCTAAAGAAGCCTCCCCACTTTCCCAATTCCAGAAAAAAAAATAATAATAAATTGAGAGAGAGAGAGTGTGTGGAACAGAAGATTGATGGCACTACCAGAAGCGTGGGGTACGAACGTTGAGGATTAACGGTACAATAGGTCAAGAGAGCAGGTCACATCACTTGACTGGTAGATGGAACTAGTTTCCAGCCAAGAAAAAGGGTTCTGTTGCCTTACCTGTGGTTGGAATTATGTCACAATCCTGCAAAAAAGAATGGTTTCCAAACCCCAAATTATCCATGAATTGACCAATTTTAAAATATTTGTCATTGCTATTAGAACAACTTTTAGGGGAAAAAAATGGTCAATTATATCTACCCTAAAATTCTTACTGAAAAACTAATTGAGATTTCCTATAGGTTACCCTGGTTTTTGTTTTTTTTTTAAAAAAAAAAAAACATGTTTTAATTCAAAAGTTCTCTGAAAGCATCATAATAAGTTATAACTTAAAAAAAAAACACTTTTTTATAATTAAAAACAAACACCCCCTCCCTTGTAGCAAGGCACTGACCTCTTAAACGCACAAGATTGTATACTACAGACAGAACAATTCACATAGAAACATTGTGGGAGACAATTCTACTAAACAGACTAAACCAGTATGCCTGTCATAAACGCAGTGGCCATGAAGGTGCCAAATCCACTATCTTCAAAAGATAAGTGGCTAAGAAAAAGTAGTCTGTCAACAAAGCTACCATTGACAAGGATAATACATTACACCACTGATATTACATGATACACATGCCTAGTTCTGGAAAGAATACAGGGCACATAGACCTGAGACTTGGAAAAGCACGAGGCCAAATGAAAAACAGAGTTCATGGATGGTTGGACAGAAGTAGATATGGCTTTCTCAATCCAAAAGAAAAGGTCTTCAGAAAAAAAATCCCATTGAACATAATAACATTGAGGACTAGAGTAATTTAAATTGAACAAAGTTGCAGCAAGTACACACTCAGACAAGAAATTTATGGGTGTACAGGGCAGAAGGGAGGCATGAGGCAATTTTAATTGTCAGTCAAAAATGAGAACAGCCTCGCAAAAGAGACCAAAAATCTATGACAATTTAGGTGCCAATTGCACGAACAATTTTTATCATGTTAATATGCATCCTTTAAATAATTTTTTTTAAGAACAAAGACTTCTATCCATTTTCTTACGGTGTATCACAAGGGACATACAAATACAGAGCCCTTCTCTCATATTATGCAGATCACTTGAGGCAAGATGAATGCCAAAAAACCTGTATATTGACTAAGAGTGTCCGATATCATAATCAGTTAAATTCTGGTTGTATTAGCATTTTAAGAAAATGGGCATGCTCATATATAAAGAGTGTTCAGGATTCTGGTGGAATCTTTGCAAAAGCATGGAATGGAAAGCTATCTCCCTCCAGTACATTCTTAAAGTTCTCCTATGATGTGGATGTCGGGACCACTGTCATCCAAAGGCCCCTTTATTATCATCTGTAGCCAGTAGCCAACGAATAACTTATCGGCAACTGGAACAATACAAAGGATGCTATTCTTACTACTGACTTGACATGACTGCACATGGAAGAATACCCTATTGAATTTATGCGTGTACTTCTATTAGCATGAAACAAATCACTAGAACTAAAATACTCGAATGCCAAAACCACCCCCCAAAGAAAAACAAAAACAAGGCCTCTACGCCATCCAAAACTAAAAATCAGTATTCAGTACTGTTTATACATATCAATGATTTCCCATACATTATGCATATAGAGCAACTAACGAGGTGAGTAAATTGACGATTTTAAAATACGCTTCATCCAAAAATAAACACTAAAACCGAAATTATCCATATAATAGAAAGACATGCAATCTTTTAGGAAGTAATGGGATATTAATGAAGATAACATATCATGACTGGATTATGACCTCTGAGGCAGATATCACTTTTATGGTTTTATCTAACATATAAATGTGCATCTTCGTGCTGTTTGTGAAAATAACATCTGATTGGAGGGGTTAGAATGCACTGGCCCACCATGTTCCAACCTTATAAGTTCCCACATCTAGAAACACTGTGCAGCTGCTCTCTCTTGCTTCCTCTTACAAAAAGCCCTACCCAAACACTGAACTCCTCTAATACTGAAAAGAAGCAAAGAGACAGAAAAATGCTGGGCTCGTATCAAACTCAAAAGAATCCTGCAGTTTCAGAGGTATGACTACCGTAACTTGCAGTATTTCACAACAGTAGTTCAATATGGTGAAAGCCTCACTATTTTTTTTTCCTTTGATCCGTTATCATGACAGGTGGTGGAAGAGCTAAAGAGAATAACAGACATTGGATTTCCCATTGCAGCCGTGAGTTTGGTAAGCTATCTCAAAAATATGATTCTAGTTGTATGCATGGGAAGGCTAGGAAGCCTCGAGCTCGCAGGAGGATCTCTAGCCATTGGCTTCACCAATATCAGTGGCTACTCAATTCTGTCGGGCCTAGCCATGGGAATGGAGCCGCTCTGCAGCCAGGCATTTGGTTCCCGTAATATATCGCTTGTTACTCTCACTGTACAAAGAACTATAATAATGTTAATATTTGCTTCCTTACCCATAGGACTGTTATGGTTCAACCTTGAGCCAATCATGATTACGCTTCATCAAAACCCAGATATAACGCATATTGCAAGCCTTTACTGTCGATTCGCTATCCCAGATCTCATTGCAAACAGTCTTCTTCATCCTCTTCGTATCTATCTACGCAGCAAAGGTACAACATGGCCATTGATGTGGTGCACTCTGCTTGCTGTTCTTCTAGACATCCCCATCACAATTTTCTTATCTTTCAATCTACATTTTGGGGTTCAAGGAGCAGCTATTGCCACCTTCATCACCAGCTTTAACACCCTTTTCTTCCTTCTAGGTTACATGTTCTTCACCCATACCGTAGAGGAACAACCATTTATGCCATTGTTATCACACCATTCACCACCATCTAAAACTACTTCACTAGGAAAAGAATGGGGAACACTAATTCGGCTGGCCGTACAGAGTTGCCTAGCTGTTTGCCTAGAGTGGTGGTGGTATGAGTTCATGACACTTCTTGCAGGATATCTGCTCAAACCTCAAGTTACCCTTGCTACATCAGCCATAGTAATTCAAACAACCTCTCTCATGTACACATTGCCAACTGCACTTAGTGCATCAGTCTCAACCCGAGTTGGCACCGAGCTTGGAGCAGGCCGCCCAGATAAGGCCCGTTTGACAACAACAGTCACCATTGGACTGGCAGCATTCGGCTCGATTTTTGGGCTCTTATGGACTATCCTTGGGAGAGAAGAATGGGGAAGCTTATTTGCAAAGGATAATGAGGTTCTAGAACTCACCAGAACAGTCTTGCCTATAATAGGACTATGTGAGCTTGCTAACTGCCCACAAACCACAGGTTGTGGCGCTCTTCGAGGAACTGCAAGGCCCAGCATCGGGGCGGGAATCAATTTCTTCTCATTTTACATGGTGGGCACACCAGTGGCAATAGTTTTAGCCTTTTTATTGAAACTAGAATATGTGGGGCTTTGCTACGGACTCCTTGCAGCTCAAACAGCATGCTCTATCTCAATCCTATTAGTGCTTTACAAGACAAACTGGGAAACAGAATGCTTAAAGGCAAGGGACCTGGTGGGATGTGCAACTCCAGACATAAATGAAGCATCGAAATGTGATGAAGAGTATGGACGTATTGAAGGAGCAGCCCCTTCAAAGTGAATAGATATTATGCATGGGATGCAAATAAAATAGGGCGTTAATGGAACATAAGAAATACAACCCAAATCATTTGAATTCCACAGTATATGTTCGCTTCTAGTTTGTAGTATATAGTTTTAATACATTTGATTCGAAGGCTTGGCATGAATAAGAAAATAAGTCAACGGAAAATATTTTCCTGGTCGGAAAGAAAACTTATGCTTAAATTTCAAAAAAAGCAATTTCCTCTTTTTAAAATGGAAAGTCATTTTGCAGAGCTCATTTAGTAATAACTAATGACCACCAACACCCATCAAGGAAAGTCTTTTTCCCAGAGGCATGCATGCATGCAAACAAGAAGTGATGTTCTTGGCCTCAACTCTCATTTTCAAACCAACACACCTTGACTATTGCATACGGATGCCCTGGACCATCACCACCTATTGTCGATCATTGACATCTCTGACCCCAGTCACAATCATCGGCCAACAACACCTTGAGCTGCCCATCGGTCGTCAGAATACTCACCCAACCCCATCCCACTAGTTGCCATCAATGCCCTCAATGCGCTGTCGGTCACTAACCAATGGCACCCCTAACCCAATAGCTAAAATAGTATATTAGCACAATAAAGACCAATTGATAGTAAATGTAAATATTTTCTTGATCATGAAATATCATCAATTTTGTGTGGTAATAGATATTTACTCATACATGCCAAACATCGAAAGTATTCTGATTAAGAAGTTATTTTCTTCGAAACTATTTTCCACGGAAAATTTGAAAAATGTCCTAGGAAGATATTTTCCATATAAAATATATTCAATTTGATAAATATTTCCAACAAATAAACAGAGCCTGAGCTCATTAACATTCACTAGTACAAAGCCAAGATACTGGCCAAAGGAAAAAAAAAAATGAAAAAGATGAAGCTTGGGAGCATCAATACATCATAGGCATATGAAAATTGAAACGTTCCAATTTGTTTCTATAGTTTTCAAAGTGGTTTCCTAATGACTGGTGATGGGTGACTTCCAGTACATGACATAACTTGGGAAGGGGCCACATTCCAAACATGAGTGCAGTACGATCTGTGTGCCTGTGTGTGTCCAATGACAACCCTTGGCATATCTTCCAGTAAATCTAGTATAAACATCCCAACGATTAGCTGAAGTGTGCTTTGACACATCCTGTAAGTTTATCTTGGGATATTATCCGCTATTCACACATCAGTATTCAAGCTTCACTTGTGTAGTAATGAGTCGATTTATGGTACTTTGTTGCCAATAAGTATGGCAAGGCTATTAATGATAAATAAATCTTACCAATGATCATCCTTTAAATTAAAAATGTAATTAGTACAATTTCATCATTGAACTGATAATGAACAAACAATAAATTTTATTAAGTTATAGAAAACATTATACAATAACTAAATTCTTTTAAGAGTAATACCAATAAAAATGTTACAAAGAAGACCACACTTTTGGTGCGTCAAATCACGTGGCATAATCATATTTTTGAAGGTGGAAAAAATAATGTCATTTACAAGGATTAAAAACTGACATAAAATTTTGAGTAACTCTGATAAAAAAAAAAAGACAAAATACTTTTAAAATTGGTATGCAAGCTATATTCTTGAATTCATAGCATGATTGAGAGACCTTTCTATACAGATGACCTGACTGAAAGACCCGCAACTAACTACACCAGAAAATGGTGGGATAACATGAGCAAGGGCCAAGATGAGAGAAAACCATGGAGAGGCTTTGTAAACTGGAATATTGGTTGAAATTGACGCTCATGAGTGGCTGCTTGAGATTCAAATGAGATGTAAACAAATAATTATCATTGAATAGCCACCAATATCTTTGTCTGTTTGAACCATGTTAAGGAATAAGGATGTTAATTACCCATATATTCTAACAATACCACAGAAAATGGAACCAGAGTAGACGGAAGTGATGCATCCAGTTCGACAACTTGAGACTATCAAGCCAAATGATCGAGAGAGAATTAAGGACTGGGAGACAATTAGAAGTAGTAGTAATCAAAACAACAATGAAAAGGTAACAATGACATTAATCTTGCTCCTGGTGGCTCAATCTAGAATCAGCAACCCAATGTGACCAAATTATACAATTATTAAATTGAAAATCTCCACCTCTCACACCAAAATCTGAACCCAGTGCTACAGTTGGGGAAGTAAGAGTAAATGGAAACCTAATTTCTCCTTGTGGAATAAGACTTACGGAGGTTTCTTCATTCCATCAGGATCCACATTAAGCAATGGTTAATTCCTGGTAAGTTTAATAGTTCTTAATGAAGACAAAAATGTGCCAAACAAGTCACCAAGATAGCACAAAACCCCCTCCACATGAAAAAGGCTCTGTTTGAGCCCTTCTGTTGACCAAAAAAGTTGAAGATGAAAATATTGGATACTAGAGATAATAACAACATGCTAACTAACGAGCTAGTGATTCATTTGAGCACACCAAATAGGATTTCAAGCATAAAACCTTCATTTAACCTAGAAAAATAGGCATTATTATAACAATGATCAATATTTGCAAACTGAGTAGACAATTCAAAAGATGGCTTCTTTAATTCAAGAATTTCTAATTTCACTTGGTTTTGATTTCAGTTTGAAAGAAAGAAAAGATAAGCTCAAGTCATTGCGACTTTGTATTTTATGGTCAAAAGTGAGAAGACAAAACAGAAGGGCTTGGAGCACTTGGCTGTAGATGCTGTGGTTTCTACACTGAAACTATAAAACGGTGAACTTAAATAATGAATTAAAACAAATAAGCACACACCCATAAGACAGTTAAAGAGGCAAGTCAGCAAACTATAAAATAGAATCTTCACCCTCACCCATTGATAGCTAAATAGAAGAATACATCAATCCCATTTTCTGAAGCATTTTTCACTTAAGCACCCCCATTTTTAGTGCTTTCACATAATCACTACTTTAATTTTCACTCAACCACCAATAACTTGTAGCTTCTTTCAATTAAACACTCGTGCCCCTTTATCTTACGTTCATATACTAAATTCTGATAAATCTTTTGGGTAAATGAATAAAAGATGCTACATAACTGAATGCATGTGCCAAACATGTATGAAATCATTAAATTGACTAAAAGATGTGACAAGTCTATTTTGCATATGTTTTTTTAAATAAATTTCAGTAACTCTTTTGGTGAAATGACTAAAGTGACGCTAAACATGGTCCAAACATTTATGAAAAATCATTAACCACATATCAAAAATGCGACTAAAACAGAGCATTAATGGTGAAATGAAAGAAAAAATAAATCTTCATTGTTAAAGTGAAAAAAAAGGGTGGTGGATATGTGAAAACCCTAAAAATTTAGGTGGTCAAGTGTGAAAAATCCATTTTGAATTTGCAAAGGTACCAATGAAAACAATAAAAATAAAATAAAAAAGCAATAGTTTTGCAACGACATAGCAGAGGAAAGTTTCCTTTTTAAGGCAAAGGAAATTTTATTCCAGCAAAAAGCTATGGGCTAATGGCTATTTCACAAAGACCTACTTTTGAAAAGAAATCTATTGACTATTTGCATTGGGTTCCAAATCTCATTGCAACCTCATCACTGGCTGAGGTGAATGTCAATTTTTTTGGCAGGATGGAATGGCAGGCGAACCCTTCTTCCAAGAAGTAATATAATATGGAGCCTATTGGTAATTCACAAGTTCAAGCCATGCAAGGCATACTACCTAGCAACAACCAGTCCCTCCCTAACAGCAAAAAAGGTGCAAACACCTTTTACAGATGATGACACTTCGGTTAATGTGGGAGATGACATGGCACATTATTTTTTATCCTTAAGGGGAATAGCAGGACATGCAGCAATAAAATTAATAGCCTGTATACAACAGATGACCTGAAGGTAACTGGTCATAAGGCTACCGCATGATAGGGCTGAGTTTTTATGTGAATCTATGGGTTGTGCTGAACAGTAATGCATACCGAGGAAGAAGATTTTGACAAAAGGGATAACTTGAACTATAATTTACAGCACCGCCGTTGTGGCCAGTTTACTCTCACACAGATAACAGAAATGCCCTTTTCCCTAATCTCGGGAATAAGCTCCCAGCCACAGTCAGTCAATGCATTTTGCTCCAACAAGATCTGTGATACATATCATGAAATTCAGAATGAAACAAAAGTGAAGATTCCCATTGCTGTTGCTGAATGTACCAATATTCCATTGCAGTGGGATGTAATGTGATGCAGATTTAGCCAGAGAAATCAGCAAAACGAAGAGAAGAAGGAAAAGGGAAAGGAAAAAGGGGAGGGGAATTCTGACAGAGGGATCAAGAGAGTTCGAGAGAGAGAGTGAGAGGAGTCAGAGAGAATTTAATATATTTGTTATATATTCCAGTAACCAAACAGCCTCTCATATATAAGTAAAACAAACGGCAAATGTAGAAACCAACAGAATACTGGTACCCTAACAGAATAAGTATGAACAGCAAAACAGAATACCGGTACCCCTCACAGAATAAGTATTAACAGCAAACGTATAAGACCTATAAAAATACGTATAAGAATGCATATATCAGCAACTAAATGTAATCTCAGAATTTGAGTGATTGTCGGGTCGGCCATGCACCCCTTTGAGGACGCCATAAATCAGTTGGTGTCGTGGTATCCGAATTGATAAGGCCTGTAACATTGCCGCCGTCATCGAAAAAAACCTTGTCCTCAATGTTGAATGTGGGGTAATCCTAAATAAATTCTGTAGCCAATTCCCAAGTAGCCTCAGCAGGGGAATGACATTCCCATTGTACAAGTAATTGAGGAAGAAATTTTCCACACTGTAACACCTTCCTAAAACCCAGAATTTGTTTAGAAGACGAGAGGCTGGGAACCATGCACTTCAGGTGGCAGAGCAAGGCACTGGTCAGTAGGAGCTAAGAAGTACGGACACCGACATGGGATACGGACACGACACCAACATGGAAATACGGACACGACATGACACCAACACGCTGACACGCTATTTTTTAAAAATTAAAGACACGACATGTTGATAACACGTAAACTAAAATTATGGTTTATTTAACTAAAATTAGTTAATATTATTAACTAATAATAATAATGATAAATAATAAATAGTATAATAATAAAAGAAATTTACTAATAATATTATTAATATAATAAATGACATTAAATCATATGATAATAATATTATTATTATCATTAAATTTAATAATATTATTGTCTCCCTCTCACTTTTGGGCTCTGGCTTCCCGAACCTTCTCCAGCTCGGTCCCTCTTTCTTCATTTCCAGCTCTTTCTTCTTCCTTGTTAATTTATCTTCTCATCTTTAAAATGCCTCCGCTAGATTCAGCCCTTCAGTTTTTCACCTCTTTGTCTACCAAGTTTAAATTCATTTTGCCAGCAATTTCGTATTCTCTCATTTAATCGATCAGCCGCTGTCATGGGTTATAAATAGAGGTGTGCAGAAATGGTGAGGGTCGTTCGAGACCGTATAGTCATGGTCGCCGTCACTGTTCTAAGATGGAGGAAGAGTCGTCGTTCTCCGTTCCAAGCCGTCGCCACTATTCCTCGCCGCTACTGCTGATCGCCAATGGAAACAAAGAAACCAGAGTAGTAGAGAGAGTAGAGGACGCACATCGCTGCTATTGGCTATCGCCAAAGAGGAAATAACTATTGTCGTCGCCGGAGAAAAAGTTACTGTTGCCGATGATATTTTGTGTCGCTGTTATCCACCGCAACTATTCATCAGGCAAGTAATTCTGCTTACTATTTCTTTACCTTCTCTTGCCATCAACCGTCGGGTCGAAGTTGCTGTGATGCGGCACAGCCCGTCGTTGGATCGTTATCCCCCTTTTTTCCCTTTTTCTTTTCTTTTTTTTCCCTTTTTCTTTTTTCTTTTTCCACCTATTTTAATTTGTTTAACCCCTGGGCATCACTCTTCCCTAAAACTGTAGATTTTAAACCATCCATTTCAAATAAAATGGATGGCTGATATTTGTCTCCCTTTCACACAATCAAAACCCTAAAATCACCTTCGTCGTTGTCCTCTCTCTTCCCACAAAAACCCTAAAATTACAGCTTCCATCAAATTGGTTTCCCTCTCTCCAACTCTTTCTCTCTGCCACACTCTATGCAAGATCCAAAACGTGTCCATAACGTATCGGACGTGTCCAGGACGTGTCCAAATGTGTCAGGACGTGTCCAAAGTGTGTTGAAAACGTTTTGAAATAAAAAAATTAATTAACACGTGTAGGAGTATGTCTGACATGTGTCCCAACGTGTCCGGGGCATGTTGGTGTCCAATACGTGTTGGACACAGACACTTTGAGTTCAAGAGAGTGTCCGTACTTCCTAGAGTAGGATTGCCATGACATTTTTTTAACAGAGAAACATGAAAGACATAGTAGATTTTAGCATAAGCAGGTAGATTCAGTCGATAGGCCACAAGTTCGATCCATTCGCTGATGCTAAAAGGCTCATAATAACGTTTAGCGAGTTTGTTGATCTGTCAGTGTGCAACCGAGGACTGGCGATAGGGTTGCAGTTTGACAAAAACCCAATCGCCGACCTAGAATTTGTGATCCATCCGGTGAACATCAATCTGATTTTTCATACATAATTGGGTGCGCTGAAGGTTAGTCTTGAGAGTGACAAGAATGTGAGATTGATCAGCTAACAGTTCGTCAAAGGAGGTGACCGAGGAAGAGCCCCAGACATAATCAATTAATGCAGGGGGTTGTCTCCCGTATACAGCTTCAAAGGGGGTCATTTGAATGGAAGAATGCCAAGCTGTATTGTAGCTCCATTCCACACACGATAGATATTTGACCCACTTTGAAAGATTGTCGATTACAAAACATCTTAAGTAGTCTTTCAAGCAGTGATTGAGTACCTCGGTTTGTCTGTCCATTGTGGGTGATAGGAACTGCTAGTGGACAGTGTAGTACCCTGCAATTTGAAGAGTTCTCGCTAGGAGATGCTCATAAAAACGGGAACCCGGTCAAAAACAATATTAGTCAGAAAACCTTGCAAAGGGCAAACTTATTTGACAAACACTTCTGCCAAGCCCGCAGCCGTGAAATGGGCATCCAAGGGAAAAAAATGGGCATATTTGGGCAATTGGTCCACCACCACAAAAATCACAGTCTTCCCATTTGAGGGAACAAATGGGTAATGAAATCCATAGAGAGGGATTCCCAAATCCTGCCGGGAATAGGAAAGGGCTGTAGAAGTCCAGAAGGAGCCGAATTAGGTTGGCTTCTCCTGCTGCCAGATTGTGCAACAGGACACGAATTCACGAACATCTCGCCGCATGTTAGGCCAATAGAAGGAAGCAGCAACTCTGGCTAGCGTGCGCTGGAACGCAGCATGACCACCCAGAAGAGAATTATAGTACTCCTATAAAATTAAATCCTGTAAAACGAACTCAGCTAGAACCAGGAGCTGATTCTTATAGAGGATTAGGCCATTGCAAAGGGAATAGTGCTCATTGTCTCCTGGATGCTCCTGTAGGGCGGTGATTAAAGCTTTTGAAGTTGGGTGTCGGGTATGAAAATTTGGAAGGGTAGTCAACAACGCCACCACGGGCTTAGATATTGTCTAAAGAGTATGGCAGGAGGCCTCAGAAGTCTAAACAAGGCATCAGCAAGAGTGTTTTCTTTCCCTGGCGGGTAGACAATGTCAAAATCATATCCTATTAGTTTGGTGATCCATTGTTACTATTCCGGTGCGTGGAAGGATTGACTTAGCAGCGCCTTAAGAAGCTGATGATCCGTATGGATCGTGAATTTGGCACCCAAAAGATATTGGTGCCATTTTTTAATTGCTTCAGCGATGGCGCAAAGCTCTCGAAGGTAAGTGGAGGAGGCTTGCAACCGTGGGTTGAGTTGCCAGCTAAAGAATGCAATAGGTTGCCCCGATTGCATGATCACTGCGCCGATTCCATTGCCAGATGCATCAGCTTAGATGATGAATGGCTTAGAGAAATCTAGCAGGGCAAGAACCAAGTGGAGGTGAGGGCTACCTTGAGTGAATTGAAAGCGGCGTCAGCTTCTATGCTCCAAATAAATGCGTTCTTCCTCAATAATTGTGTAAGTGGTGCTGCGATCTGGGCATAGTGGGCCCCGAATCATCTATTATACCCGGCTAGCCCGAGGAAACCCCTTAATTGCTTGATATTAGCTGGCGTTGCGCCAACTCGCACCGCCGCAATTTTATTAGGGTCAACCGCCACACCCATTTTGGAAACTATGCGGCCCAAGTATGACAAAGAAGTGCGCCTGAACTCACACTTTGATAATTTGGCAAAAAACAAATTGTCCCGCAAAATCTGAAGGACACGAGAGAGATGCTCAAGATGTAGCGCCCGCGAAAAGCTGTATACTAGAATATCGTCAAAGAATACCAAGACAAATTTTCGCAACACCAACCGGAAGATAGTATTCATCTCGGACTGAAAAGAGGAAGGGGCATTTGACAAACCAAAGGGCATAACAAGGAATTCATAATACCCTTCATGTGTTCGAAAAGCTGTTTTATGTACAACTTCCGCGTCCACTCTCATTTGATGATAACCAGCATGTAGGTCTAGTTTGGAAAATATTTGAGCACTGTATAATTTGTCTAACAACTCATCAACGGTTGGTATGGGAAATCGGTCCTTGATTGTAAATGCATTAAGAGTACGATAATCCACATAGAAACGCCAGCTACCATCTTTTGTTTCTAACAAAGAGAACCGGGGAAGAAAATGGGCTAGTGCTAGGGTAAATGATACCTTCGTCCAGCATATCTTGGATCAACTTTTCCATTTCCGCCTTCTAAAAAAGCGGATAGTTTAACATTAACTGGCTAAGCATGACGTTTCAAGGGAATTCGATGATCTGTGGAGCGGTGGGAAGGTAACCCATGTGGGACAGTGAAGACGTCAGCGAATGAAGAGAGAATACGGCAGAGGGTGGTCATAATAGCAGGATCAACATCTTGAGGCAAATGGGATGGAATCAGAGTCACATCCAAGCTGCTGTCCGGAATGGATTGCATAACAGGGGTGAATGTCAATTGAAAGTAAGTAGCAGCTAAATGGGTGAGAGCACTTTGCCTCTATTGACCAAATGACATAGTGGACATGGCAGCTTGTTGTAATCCATGTAAGGTGAGCCGAGCCCCTTCGTGATGGAATCTCATCTAGAGGGCCTTGCAGTCAAATAACACTGGCCCAATTGTTGCAAACCATTGGACTCCCAACACAATGTCTTCTCCATAGATTGGCAGTAAATAAAGGTCCACAATGAATTCAAATGAACCCAATGTAACTGGGACATTGGTGCATCGTCCTTCACATTGGAGAGAATCGCCATTTCCCCCTGTAACATTAAAGTGGTGTGAAGGCTCTATAGAGAGGCCCAGGTACTTGGCCAATTGAGTCTACAAGAAATTATGGATAGAGCCACTATCCACCAACACCACTACCGAGTGACCAGAGAGCAACCCTTGTAGCCTCAAGGTGGAAAGAACAAAATGGCCTTCCAATGCACGTAGAGAGATAGTTGGGTTGATGTCTAGAATTGAAGATGTAGGAGAAGAATCCTGCAGAGGGTCAACCGGAGAGTCCACATCTGTGGAGTCAACTTCTCCAATTGGTGACATCAGCTGAGCTGATCCATCTTCATCAGTGATCAAACATAAGAAATGGGGTTTGCATCGGTGGCCCGGTGTGAAGTATTCATCACAGTTAAAACACAGCCCCTTATCTCGGCAAGCGGCCATTTCAGCTGGAATTAATTTTTTTATGGGTAATTTGAGTAAAGGGGTCTGCGGGAAGGGAATTTTTTGGGAAGTGGAAGAGGAGATAGTGATTTGCTTGAGAGGTGGTGGTCGCTATGAAGTGTGTCGCCCAACATCAATTTTTTCTTCCACCAGTTTCACCATACCAATAGCTTCCGGCAGCAATATTGGTTTCAACAAGAATAATTCACACTGTATGTCATCACGTAATCCAAAAATGAAACGACTAAGAAGATTAATAGCGGTCAGACCTGTAATGCGCGTCGAAAGAGTCTCGAACTCGACCATATAAGCTGCCACAGTGGTGGTTTGGCAGAGCTTGTACAAGGTTGCTTCATGGTTGAGGTAAGAGGACGGCTCGAAGCGTAGTTCCAGGTCCCTGGAAAATATCTCCCATGTGGATAACTGCTTGGTTGCATGTATCCATTGATACCATTGCAACGCAGCTCCCATCATGTAGAAGGCGGCAATGATTAGCTTCTACTCGAGGAGTATCATGGTATAAGAAAAACCTTTCAATCTGAAAGAGCCACCAGATAACATTATCACAAGATAAAAAAGGAATTTTGAACTTGGATAGTTGAGGATGAGCCGAGATCTGGCCATTAGGTTGAGAAGGCAACACTATTGGTAGGATTTGTGTCAATGGATGCGAAATAGCAGCAGAAGACGCCATGAACGAGGAAGGGGTGGGAAGCAAAGGAGGGTTTGTTGTTGTCGGCTGAGAAGGCTATCGCTCGATTCGGCTCAAATACTGATGGATTTCGGCAATAGATTGTTGAATTTGTTCAGTGGTGTTGTTGTGGGCAACGAGGCCTTCTACATGTTGGTGACTAGTTGCAGCGACCTCATTCAGATTCGTTGACAACCCTACAATAAATTCTTCAAGTGCCTCGTAACGTGCGGTCATACCCTCTACTATGGTCTTAATGAGAGCACCAATGATACAGATTTAGCCAAAGAATCAGCAAAACGAAGAGAAGAAGAAGGAAAAGGGAAAGGGAAAAGGGGAGGGGAATTTTGACAAAGAGATCGAGAGAGTTCGAGGGAGAATGAGAGAGTAAGAGAGAGAGGAGTCAGAGAGAATTTAATATATTTGTTATATATTCCGGTAACCAAACAGCCTCCTATATATAAGAAAAAACAAATGGAAAATGTAGAAACCAACAGAATATTGGTACCCTAACAGAATAAGTATGAACAACAAAACAGAATACTGGTACCCCTCACAGAATTAAGTATTAACAGCAAATGTATAAGAAGACGTATAAAAATATGTATAAGAATGCATATATCAGCAACGGGTAATTAAATGTAATCCCGAAATTTGAGTGGTCGTTGGATCGGCATGCACCCTTCCGGAGACGCAATAAATCAGTTGATGTCGTGGTATCCGAATTGATAAGGCCCGTAACATAATGTTATAATGGAAATCATTGCTGGAAAATAAAGAAATGTGTAGGCAATCTTGGCTGGTGGTTTTGGGGTCGCAGTGATTACTGGCAACTCATTAGGTATAGCATAACATTGAGTCAGTATACCAGAGGAATCGTCATAGGTAGAACAAATTTCCAAGGTAAACTAAATCAAGTGATATCCACATTCCATAAAGCATATTCACTTGACCTGCGCTTTCTTAACATGCTTTTGCAAGAATTGCAGTTTCTTTCCAATTCGCAACTTGAATATGCGAGTACCCTATGAGAGTCTATAACTAATGGTTGCTGGAAAGGTTATTTTCTGGATATATGAGTGCTCAGGCAGAATGTACTATGCTCCCATCGTTCTGTGCTGGATATGGAATTTTGACTAGGAAACCTAGTGTGGTTGTTGAAATTCAAAACTGCCAACTATCAGCCAAAGCAACTTTTCAGAACTTGCCCCATAGTCATGAGCCATGCTTTTATTTTATGCAGGAATTTGTATCTTTAAAATTACCAAACAGTAGCATTTCTAAATGTGTCCCTAAGGAGGAGACCAGGAACTCTTCTGTACCAGGCCTTAAGAGGAGATACTCCCAGCAAAATTTCTTCAGTGTATTTTCTGCTGTAAAATTATCGATGCCAAGATGTAAACCTCTAATTGCAATGTGAAGAACATAACTAGCAAAACTCAAGTCAACTGTTGAGCACATTCGCCAGATGATGCCATCTTAAATAGTAGGGCAAAAACTAATTGCTTGGAGCCTTGGACAATGTTAGACCTGAAGAAGGGAGAGAATTATGCCCTAGAGATTTGAATGCCAGGTATTTCAACAGGCATGTGGACCATGACATCGAAAATTATGGGCTAGATGAGTAAACTCTACAGAAGGCAAAGGCTTCTGGGAGGTTTAAAAGTCTTACAAACTGAAAGGTGCTGAAATAAATTACTTAAAGAATGAGGCAGGCAGTTCAGAACAAGATGCAGATTCAGGGTGGGCAAGCTTTAACAGAAGACTGCTGCATTTGGTAATCAGTGAACAAAGAGCACATACAGTTAATTGAGGGAAAAGAACCCAATGCTAGTTAAAGGTTGTTTGGGGTCACATTCATGGTAGCAGGCATGCTTTTTCTTTATGAGGCCAATTTCTTAAAAAAGAAACCAGACCAGTACTATTTTACAGAGAAAAAGATCATTAAATAGCATAAGATGTGTATAGACTCAGCAGCAAGATGAGGATCGGCATCATTATCCTTCACTTACCAGTGAACAGGAATCATTACAGTGAAATTGTAGATAAATTTAAATTAATCGGCAACCTGAGCAATGAGATTAAAGGAATAGGATTCAAAGTAGGGAAGAAGTCCACCAGTCAATATCTTTCCACTTCTGCATTGGCAGCTGCAATGTATCACATGTGGCTAACAGAAAGCTGAGGCAAAATTGACAGAAGAGAAACAAGAAGTCTTCAAATTTAGCTTTAATCTTTGGTTGAATACTTGAAATAAATCAGAAATAGATGCAACCATGGATTTTTAGCAATGATCTGTGCTTCTATTCTCTTGTTTCTTTTTTCCTAATAACATTTGGTCTGATTCTCCTTGTGGTATCCATTTATTATTTCCAGAAAACTTCAAACAAGATCACAAAGGATTGGAATTTCATTTTTAGGCTGCTACAACCGAATGGAATGGTGGATGTATATTCACATAGTCGAGCACAGTTAGCAAGGCTTAAGTTGTTGTTCTTGTTGTTCTTGCTCCTCCATCTCAAGGGATGGCTATATTGTTGTTCTTTTGTTACTGACTTTCTTTTAATTCCAATAGGAGAAGGGGAGAGAGAGAGAGAGAGAGAGGTGGATAAAGAGTTCAAAGATGAACCAGGAAACACCACACACAAACAACCAAAGACATGAAAACATTTCTTGAGGTAGAGCCGCTTATTCTTGGGACCACCTTTCTGGCCAAGCAGCTAACCCAACCTAATCAAGGTGCTTTCATCTTTTTATATTCCAGATATTTCTGGTGCATATATGCGATAATTTAGTTGAAGAACCTAAACAAAAGTTCCTCTTGTTTAAGTTTTTTGTTCAAATAAAGGCACAGTTAGCCAACATGCAACTCTTCGTAGTGTGTTTTACTGCCAGCTCCAGATTCTTTCAGCTTGGTTCTAAAATCATTCACATATCCATCCATTTGAGGGAGTTCAAGTTCCACCTGCTGTGCAATTAGAAGAGCTCCATTGAGCCCCATCATATTAATATCCAATCCTTATAATACAGGAAAGAGTGTGCACCCAGTTACATTATAGTTCTTACCACAACACAGTTCCTAGAATTGCTTCTAAAGTGTTTTTAGATCAGATATGATGAGGAAGCCTAGTTTACGAGACTTCTTGTATTGCAGATTATAGGAAAAATCAGATACACATAATCTCATCCCTGAATTGCAATGAGATTGTCTTCATAATTTAAACCTATGACCTCTAAGTTGCAATGGAATAACCTTACCATTAAGCCAAAGTTTACCCTTGGGTATGATAATTAAAAATTAAAAATCAAAAGGGGGTGTCAACTCATTACTTCCCAACGTCCAAAAAAAATTGAGTCCATGACTTGAACACAAAAGCTCCCAAAATACCACCATCCTATGTTATTAATTTTTATCTCAAGCACAAATCAGTATTTTAATTTAGGTAGCATGTTGGAGTCCAGAATACAATTAAAATCTACTGTCTCATCATCTCTTATTGAATGGCCTACATCCTTGTTAGCTGTCCAGCAAAATGAATTTCCACTTATCATTGGTAGACTTCTCATTCCCAATTTTACCTAATGGAATAGTTGCATTTTTAGCTTTTAAAAGGAAACAAAGGTAGTGATGAGGCCATCTTGTTGAATTTTTTATCCCACACTATCGTTTCAAGATGCAAACTTTAGGGCAACATCTGCATAGCACACCTCATTGAAATTCTTGTCATTTACAACTGAGATATTCATTACGGGTGATGAGGGAGTATATCAAAAGATCCATACATGTGCACTCTTGTTCCTCATTCCTATCAAGCTAATGTAGCCATAAGACATGCCACAGATGATAGTGACCGTACCTGACTGTAGATTGTGGTCAAGGGTATTTGTCCACATCATAGCATTGAGATGATGAAGGACAAGAGTTGTTTTTGTGAAAAATGCATTGATTGACATTCATTGGAGAGAAGAAATTCTCACACTGAGTTATACCATAAAGTAGTACATCATTGGCCATTTAGTAGCAAATATCTTGGGGCAATTAAAAGAGGTTCACCATGTCTTTTGGATGCATATCTTGAAAACGGATTCAAGCCAATAGTTTCTCAAGCAGGCTTCTGGATCAAAGAATCCGGACCTACACCCCACAGACACAAGTAAGAGCTCAGAGGAACAGGATAGATGCCTAATTAATCCTGAAACACTTAAATCAGTGTCGTACTAGCTAAACTCAAAGGAGAAAAAGGACTAAGATGAGGGAGTAATGGCTTCTAGAAAACAAGTTCTGTGCCTCATAATATTTTGTAGAGAGAAAAGGTTATCCAATAGTTAAATCAACCTGAACCTTGAAATTGGAAGGCTTGAGTACTGCAGGATGTATGTTTTAACAAGTCTTGATTTTCTCGATCAAGAAATTATGTCCCTTTTTGTGTTAAAGGGTCTTGTATTCATAGAGTCATCAGACTTGCTCTTGGACTTCCCATGTTGGGACATTCGCATAAATTTAGAGGTTGTGGTGGCGATTTCTTTGACCATCAAAGTGAGGTCATTATATAACGCCATGTCTCCATTATTTTAGGATACAAATTGCAACTTTTGATGATCATGGTCTTTTAGGGATGTTTTCAAACTATTTGTGTTGATTATGCATTTTTTTTTTGGCTGACCATGATGCGGCATCGTATCTGCCATGGGTGCCTTGTCTTTGGCCAAAGAAATGAGTCATTTTGTCCGGACCAACAACTTGGCACTCTAACAGCACCGACTCTCTAATAGTGACTTTCTGAAAATCCAACCTTCTAACATTATGGCCTTCTAGCAGTCTAAGCCTCTGACAGTGTGACCTCCATTGACAACCCAAACTTTAATAGCATGGACCTTCTAACATCATGTGGCTGGACCCATCATTTTTATTGGGGAGAAACCTCATGCCCCGGAAATAAGAAAATGGTAAAGATTGTCACATGTCAAATTTTACTCTTCAAGAATTTTGGTTTGAAAGCAGGCTTTAGGCCCTAATTAATTAATTGGCTAGTTGACGAGCAACATCATGTTGAGTTATGGTTGTCTTAACACATACATAAGATGCTAAGACCGCAACATCTTGCACAGAAAATTATGCTTCCAGATAATAATATGGACATCAATCCTGACAAATAATTGCATTTTTTCTTTCAACATTTTTTTTTTTTTGGTGCAAATGAAAATTAATCCACAAATCTGAAAGGAATTCTGATGACCTTTCTTCTTTCACAGGTGGAAAATGGTTTATAGAAATCGAACCCATGCTAGAGAGCAGGTCATAGAAGGCTTAATCAACTATTCTCCACCTCACTTCCCTTTAATTTTCTCCTCCCTGATTTACCCTAAAACAGTTTTACAATTGGCTCTCACCTAGGAGGTACTATATTTGCATTCTATGAATAGGATCATGAACGTTATAGTTGGTTTCCTCCATTTAAAATGTGAAAAAACAAAGTGATTCGAAAAACATGCTATGCTCAGTTAGCAAAGATATGAACTGTGGAGACTGGATATTGTGTAAAACTGTAGAGAGCTTTAGTAATATTTTATCCAATTAGAATTTTACAGTTTTTCTATTAGAACAAACAGAATAAGTAGAAACCTCTAATATATATCATAGGACCAAAAGATAAAATTTTAAATTTTCACTATTTCACATCCAATAAAGAAAAAAAAAAACACATTTAGGCTCCATTTATAAATTATCTACCTGGAAGATGTTTTCAAGTTTCCCATAAAAAATATTTCCAAAGAAAATAACTTATCCTCGTAATATTTTTTAACATTCAGATGTGTACGATGAAATCTGGGTTATTGCAAAAAACCAATCAGTGGATATTTTTGGTCATCAATGGTAGTGATATCTCTGGTAATAATATTTCCGTTCAAGGGGATCCTCGAACGGTGGCAGTGGTCAGTGTTTTTGCAGTCGGCAACCGGCAACAAAGGGTTTGAGGCAGCAAGAGCTGGCAGCGGCGGTGAGGTCGTCATGTCATTGGCCAGTCATGGTATCATCTTCAAACAAAATCTTTTATTAATTGGTGTTGATGTTAAATAGTGAACAATAGATAGGTTTAGAAGAACAACTTCCTTTTCAAAGCATGAAATCATTTTTGAAGGTTTGAGTTTTCCATTAACATGTGAGATATTTTCCATTGATCTAATTTCCCATGCGCCGGTAGGCACCGAAAAATACGGAAAACATTTTCCAGCTCCATTATTATTTTTTTTTTTTTCTAAAAACTTAGCGTTATCGTCGTTTTGCTTCCCATAAATTTTCTTCGTAGCTCACCCCACCCAAAAATAAAAAATAAAAAAAGTGGAAATGACATCATATATTTGCCAAGGCCTGGCTTCCCACAAGGCCTTGACAGGTCAAAATAAACAGACGACAAAAGCGTCGCTTATATCATCAATAAACGTCGGACAGTGAATCTCTAAATATGTGAAACAATCATCTAAATCGGAATGCAGTGAATACGGATTAAGAATTAGGCATGCAGATAGAAGAGCAAATTAATCTCTTGATTCGCTATTTTACACCAATATCTTCAAACATCATGTATGATTCAACCGAACATACTAAAGATAATCGAAACACAACCTCACTGGGCAAAGATTGCAAGATTGAACCGATTGAGAGCGCGAAGGAGTTGAGAGTACCACTCAATGCGATCCAACAGAATACACAACGAGCTCTCAAGTCCTGAAAAAAAAAAAAAAACCCTAATCAAAATGCGAATCCCGGAGATCACCCCTCTGAATCTCAGATTCTGAGCATACTAGTAGTATAAAACAGTAAAAAGGAGAGCGATTCCCGCCCTGCAACTGCCAGGTTTCCTTGTGCTGAGTCGTAGAACGGTGGATTACACTTCGATTTTGGACAAGAAGCCTTAAACGCTGCGTTGGCAGTGGAAAATCTGACGATGAATGATGAGGGTGTCTGTCATATATTTTTTTAACCAATTCAATGTTTTGAAAGTAGCAATAAAATTTTTTGTGACATTTATCTTTTTTTTTATTTATATTTTTATAATTATATTAATGTCAATAGATATCTATTTTTTAAATAAAATTAGATGGAAAGTCCCATCACTTGATAATTTTTTAATATATTAAAAGTGTTTTGAAACATCTTTTATATAAAAAAATACCCCACTCAGTCCTTATCCCATTCTCGCCTCATAATTAGATCGAATTTTGATAAAAATTTATAATTATTAAATAAATTACATTTAAATAATAATTAATTATTTGGACTAAAAATTATAATCATATATATATATCTATAATCTTAATCCGGCTTGTTCGAATCAATTTATAAATATTTTTTATTATTTTTAAATATTTTATTTTAAAAATATATATGTATTAAAATACACTAAATATAAAATTACTTTAAAATATATATATAATTTATTTAAAATATTACATATATGTGCATTTAAATAAAGAATATTTATACTAAAATACATTAATTATATAAAATTATAATTAATTTAAATAAACTTTTTAAAATTTACTTTTATTTAAAATAAAAAATATATTTATAAAAAAAAATTATCTAACTAAGTTAAACCGACTCTTTTATCCGTAATCATATTCAATCCACAAAATTAACCATATTTATTTTTTTATCGTATTTATTTATAATATTTATACATACTGGTCAAATAATATATAATATTGAGATTAAATAATCAGATTTTTACCAAATTTATTACCCTAAGAAATAATATAATGTATTATATAATCTAATAATTGTTTACAATGACCTAACTTAAATTAATATCGACCTATCTTTTTAGCGTATTTTATTTGTTGTATGTGAAGTGAGACTATGTTAAATTATTTTGAAAAAAAAAAATCAGATTGAATTGCTACTTTATTTGGCAATAACATGTTTAAGTAGTGTTGTATTTTATTTATAGATAATATTTTATTATAATTTTTGAAATATTTTTCAGTTAGGCATTTTAATATAATGTTAGAGTTTTTATTTCTTTTTATAGATCTAATTATATAAATAAATATATTAAATATTATATAAAATTAGGTGAACAAAATATCTCAAAGGTGCCTATTTATTATTTTTGTTTGTCTTTATCCATATTTTATAATAATAAAAATTTTATACTGATAATTTAAATAATTATAATAAAAAAATAAGTCTAAACGTTTACAAGAGGCGAATAGGCTATCGTAGTCCCTGCAATTTTCATATGTTTATTGAATTGAGAAACAACTGGTAAATTTTACTATATTAAAAAATATTTTTAAAAACATAAAATAATATTTTTATATTATTTTTTATCATACTAATATTTAAATTTTTTAATATTTTATAAAATATTTAAAAATTATTTATATATTATATTATTTTAATATATTAATCATATATTTTGTGTTCGATGAGGCCGGAGTGCTTCGTGCTTGCTTTTAAGCCGGAGTGGCTTGCTGCTATTGTATTTGGCAAAAAAAAAAAAAATTTTGGCCAAGCGCTAGAAGACTCCAGAATCCGGAGTGGCTTGCTGCTATTGTATTTGACAAAAAAAAAAAAAAATTTTGGCCAAGTGCTAGAGGACTTCAGAATCCAGAGTGTCCTTGTACTTTTAAAAAAAATAAAAAATCACATTGTCCAAGCTTTTGAAGACTCCAGAATTCGGATTGTTCTTTTTTGTTTGCTATTTAGCCGGAGTGGCCTTCGTGCCATTTTTTGCGTAGGTTGAATCCGGAGCTGTTTCACTCCATGGCCGGGGTGGAATGAGTGCTTTTGATGAATGGCTTGTGTTCGATGAGGCCGGAGTGCTTCACGCTTGCTTTTAAGCCTGAGTGGCTTGCTGCTTTTGTATTTGGCAAAAAAAAAATGACCAAGCGTTAGAAGACTCCGGAAGCCGGAGTGTGCTTGTACGCATATAAAAATAAAAATAATAATAAAATAAAATAAAATTGGCCAAGCGTTAGAGGACTCCAGAATTCGGAGTGTGCTTGTACGCTTAAAAAGGCTGAAGTGGCCTTCGTGCCTGTTCCTGTTTGCTGCTGTAAGTTGCAGACGATGACTCCCATGACCGAGTGCTTTATGTTCGCCAAAGTCCGGAGTGGCCACTCGCTTGATTAATTCCGAAGTCTGTTTATGTGGACGGAGTGGCCACTTGTTCTCTTAGGATGGTTTGGTTAAATACTATATAAAATTGACTGGATAAAATATCTCAAAGGTGCCTTTTTATTATTTTGTTTGTGGATTGGTCCATAGTTTATAATTATCCGATCATTTACTGATAATTTAAATCCTTATTCATTAAAAAATAAGTTCTTCCGTTTATCAAGAGCTTGCGATTTGGCTCGTTTCAATTCCTGAGCAATTTTGCATTCTCAATGCCGAATTTAGATAATGTATTCTTGTTTTTAATGATATTTGTTATGATTTTAAACTAAAATAATATTTTTTTATCATTTTTTTTTTTAAATTTTTTAATATTTTATAAAAAATATAAAAATTATTTTATACATATCATTTAAATTTAATATAATTAATTACTTAATAAAAAAAATTCTTTTAAACAACATTTATGCATGAAAACGTATATAATTAATCCAATTAATATAATTAAACAATTAAAAAGCAACTGAAAAATTAATTTGGATCGAAATTCAAAATAAGGGCAAGGTCATATAAACAATTATTTTGCACAACGGATTTAATTGGAAAATACATTGCAATAGCTGTATAAATGCGTATTATTTGAATATTTTTATATAAATAGAAATATTAAGTAATTTGATAATTTATTAAATATGTGGCCATAACAAATTTTGTGATAATAATTTTTTATTTTTCCCGCTATTTTTTTTTGGCTTTTGTCTTATTCACCAGTTGATTATAATATTAAACAGTCAGTATTCCACGTTCTCCTGAAGACGAACGCCAGACTCGCTCGTCCTTTTATTGCCATATTCTCTCTCTCAATTACTCCGCTCTGTGACTCTCCTGTCCTCCTTTCTCCCTTCTTCCATCTCTGTCTCTCCATCTCCTCACAGAGCTCCGACCACAACGAACAGTAGAGACTAGTCTGTTCAAGAAGTAAAAGCAAGCTCGAGTACATCTTTGGCATGGATGGTATAGGCAGAGGTGGAGGCGACGGCGGCCGCGGCGGCGCTTTGGTGGTTAGCGATGACTTGGTCGAGGATGGGATACAATGCAGTGACCATCCTTACAGACACAACATCCCTGCGGGTGGGGTCTGCGCATACTGTCTTCAAGAGAAGCTCGGAAAGTTGGTATCCTCCTCTTCCCCTTTCTTCATCGGATCCTCGTCTTCTTCTTCCCCAACTTTCAGATCTGATATTGGTGGCGCCGCTGCTGCCGACCTTACTACCATCACCGCTTCATCTGCTACCCTATCTCTTTCTCTCTCCACTTCCCGTGAAAATGGCGGCGGTGGTCACTGGTATTTCTCTAGGCGGGCCCGCATACCTTTTGTTCTAACCCAAAAGAAGAACAAAAAGGTCACGGCGGCCATCGAAAAATCCACCAGTTTCTCCCTTATTAGAAGCAAGTCTACTACTGCCCCTCGCCATGGCCCCTACTTGGCATCTGAAGTTGAGGGCTACAGCCCTCAAAAGAGGGGGTTCTGGTCGTTTCTCTATTTCTCCAAACACGCCGCTACTAGAAAATCTTCCCCTAGAGATTTAACGTCGACGACGACGGCAACATCAACGTCGCAGTCTCTCTCAAGAAGACTGGCCGATGCCTCCGCCGCGTCGGCGTCCAGGACGGCAGTGAACGTGGCGGTTGATGAGAGCGACAGCCCCAGCACCGGGGGAAGCAATGCAGCGTCCTTTGGGCGAAAGGTTTCCAGATCTAGATCTGTCGGCTGCGGGAGCAGGAGCTTCTCCGGTGACTTCTTCGAGCGGATCTCCACCGGCTTCGGGGACTGCACGCTCCGAAGAGTGGAGTCCCAAAGCGAAGGGAAGCGCGCAACGCCGGTGCGCGGAGAAGCTGCTAACGGCGATGCGATTAAAGAGAGAGTGAGATGCGGGGGCATATTCAGTGGGTTCATGATGACTTCGTCTTCGTCTTCGTCATCATCTTCCTCCTATTGGGTGTCGGGCTCGACTGAGGATGGAAAGGGGTCGGCAGTGGGTTTGGCAGCGGCGGCGGCGGCGCTGGCTCACGGGAGGAGCAGAAGTTGGGGGTGGGCGTTTGCTAGCCCCATGAGGGCTTTTAGCAAGCCGCCACCCTCTTCGATGAAAACAAGTAAGAATGCTGACACCCCACCAAATTTGGCTGCAATTCCTTCTCTGTTAGCAGCGTAGTAGTCTTGAAGTAATCCAGTGGTTGGGTTCAAGTTAGTGAAAAACTCAAATCGAACTTCGTATCCCCCAAATCGTACCGAAATTTTCATTTATTTTATATATTTTATTTTTAATATTTAATTTAATAATTGTATATTTAACGAATTTAAGATTAATTCTTATTTATTTTGAAAAATACTTACAAAATAAACAGCGTTTAGTTTTTACAATTAATTATATGAAAAGACGCATATACCCCTAGGTCTCTAGTCGTTTTTAATCAATCCCAAACAGCATACGAATCGACCGATTCCGTTTCAACCATCATTGTGAAAGTGGAGATTCAATTTTTAAAATTAATTATTTTAAGATAATTAAATTCTAATTATTTATTAAAAATTTTACGATTCTGACTGCCACATTGAATTTGAAGGTTTTGGTTTTTCTTTGAACAAAAGCCAAAGGAAAGGAGAAATTTTGGGGGTATATCAGTCTTTTCGTTTTATTTATTAATTGATTAGCTTTTTTTTTACTTTTGGCTTATCGCGAATTTGGTAAATCGGAATTAATTTTTTCTGAAAAAAGAATATAATTATTAATTTTTCCCTGGAATTTAGATAAACTGTTCGTTTGTTCTTTCTCTCTGTTCCCCGTGTCTATTGATGTCGTCCTTCTATTTAATGCTGTCTCGTTTTTAGCGGAGCAAAGAGTTTAACGCGGCTGATCTAAATCCATCGTTTTAATTCGTTATTCATGCAAAACGCTGCGCATTTGGGATTAAGCCCTAGCTGTGGATCATGGGATGAGCGAGCGGCATTGCTGCTTTTCTTTTTCTTTTTTTTTATTTTTTGGTTATTCGTTATTTTCTTATCTGGGGACTGTGTTGTAATTTCAGCAAAAGGAAGCGTTGGGAAAGACGATCCAGACGTGGGTGAGGATAAAGAGACGGTGGATTAAGCCAACCAATCAGCAATTTGTGATCGAGATTCATTGAATTTGTCCCTATAGATCGATCCACGGAAGATTGTCTTTTGCCTCTTTAAACCCTGTGTATTTCGATAAATTACGAAAATAACATTTGCAGTTTTTTTTTTTCCTTTCTTGTAAGAATTTATTTTTTCCTTTTTTTTAATAGTTACGTGTTTGTCAGGGATGATTTTTGTCTTTTTTTTTTTTAATATCAAATGAAAAATCTAATCAAGTTTATTTCCTGCCTATTGCTTTTGCTTCTATTTTCTTTTAATATTTTAGTTCAAACTCGAGCTACTTAACTAAAGTACTTTATAGAAATATATATTAATAATTTGATATTTTATTTAGTTATATATAATAATATTTTATGTAAAAATAAACCAATAAATGAATGGTGTGTTGTCTAAAGAAACTAAAAAGTATGAGTGCTATTAATGTGAACCTAAAAATAAACACCAAAATTAATCATGCCACCTCCATTAAATTTTTAAAATCTTAATTTAAACCCTTTAATTTTTATAATTTGATCTCTTTTGATTCACTTAAAAATTTAATTTTACGTGCATCTAATATATGATTAATTATATTTTCTTGGAATGCGGTTGGGTTATATGGATTTGGAATAGATTATCGAGTCATGACTTCTTTTCCTTCTCCTGACTAGCAATGTATAAAAATAAATTTGATCTTAATTTCTTCATCTAATTGTACGTTTGGTTATTGGAATGGAATAAAGTGGAAATAGAATAGTTATTTCAAATAATAGAATCAAATATAAATATAGTTGAAATTGTTATTTTCATATTTGATTGTTGAAATAGAATAATATAAAAATTAGTATTCCATTATTTAGTTTGTAGAATAGTATGAGGAATAAAGTGGGAATAGTGATAATAATAATGATAATAGTAATAATAATAATAATAAAATAAAATAATAATATGTAATAATAATACCTATTATTTAATAATAATAATAATAATAAACATAATAATAATCATCATAATCATAATAAAATATAACAATAATAATAATAATATACGAGAATAGCAGTTTTCACATTTGTGGGAATAATAAATCTAAAAAAATATTTATTTTCGATTAAATTTGTAATCAAACGGATAAATTTGTATCTATAGAGAATAGAAGTTCTATTCCTACCTTATTCCCTCCAATTAACATACTATAAGTAAATATAAATGTCCTGCCACTTATTTATTTCTTGTAATCTTCTAAATCATGTGAAAATAAAAGAACTTACTTATCTTTTGTCTCGACCTAGATAAAAAGCCCCTCTCAACTTAAGTATTTGGCAATTGTTAGATGATTCAATAAAATCTATTTTGCCACCCCAACTCTCACTTTTTAGGAAGATGGATAATGGGATAATAAACTAACTTTTTTCTCCAAAAGACTGAATTGAATTCAACACTATTGCTTGAATGGTAGAGGTCTAGATAGGCAGGTTTTGAAATATGAAGTCATAACTATATTGGATGGTGGGCCTTTGATTTCAATAACTTTTTTTTTATGAATTGTAGATATTATTATAACCAAACTTAATGTTATATTGGTCGCTTTCTAAGTTGCCTAGAAATGGGCTTGAAAATGATTTTTATTGAATTTGGTTTGTTTATTACAGTGTGAAAAATTTAGAAAAATACACATAAAAAAAATTAAATGGTAACTCATTATAAATTACAGAGAACTCATTGATATAAATCAGAAAATCTTAATTAACTATAATCAAAGAAAGAAAAATACAAAATTATCGATTGTATAGCCATAATTGAGATAAATATGAATAGTAATTTTTATAAGTATAGCACGACTCCTACTGCGACGACGACGTAGCAAATTATAATCAACTTGACTATCTTTGCAACCACTTTCAACCCTTTCCCCAAGGGGATCGGCTAAGGATTTCAACTTGCCCTTATCATTTTTCATTATTTGCTGTAAATTTTTTATATTTTTTTAACAATTTAATAAAAAATATATTTTTGTGACTTTTTCGATGGGATTTACTTTTTTTTAGGTTTAAAATCTTACACTTTTTTAATTAAAATTTTTGCATTGAGAATATTCAATATTTTTCATTTCTCTTGCAACATTAACCCTTGTTTGATTAGAGGTTTAATTACACTTCTTTAGGAAGAGAGCTGTCTCGGTATGGAACGAGGGTTCCTACTCCGCAAAAACGCGGAGCAGAAACAGTGTAAAATTCGGCCGTTGGTGCGAAATCTAACGCACGTGAAATTTTTAAAATTTTTAAATGTAAAAAAATAAATTAAAACAAAAGAAAATTAGAGGCGTTGGATTTTACGCCAACGGCCGTGATTTTGCGGCACTGTTTCTGCTCCGCGTTTCTGCGGAGCAGGACCCCTATTTTCGTCTCGGTATCCCCCCGGGAGTACTTAAAGTTAATGGTTTATTTGTTTTGCAAAATTGATATTTTTTTTCTTTATTATTTTTTTCAATATTTCTATATTTTATAAAAAAATTAAATTTCCTAATTTCAATTTTTACAATTTGATATTAATTAAAAGTCATCATTTACCAATTAAGCCGTTATATATTTATTACCGTTCAGCAGGTCAAAAGCGACTTTTAACATCTCAATTATCAGTTAAAGAAAACGGTCACAGCTTTCATAATTGAGTAGGCCTTTAACTAATCGCCCCTCTGCACCTTCCCTACGTTTGCCAAGTTTGTTCACTTTAATCAAACATTGACCCCATCGTCCTTAAAATTACAATAAAAAAAAATATTAATTATAATATTCTTAGAAAATCAAATAAAATTACAATAGAAAAATATTAATAATCTCATATTTTATCAGTGACATTAAATAGATAAAAATTAAGTTAAAAAGTAATCTTCCCATAATTGATATGCAAAATAGCAAAGAATAATTATAAAATTAATATAAAATATTTTTTTATTATTTAAAGAAAATACTTGGATGTGACACAGATAACTAGAGTTGGGAAAGGCTCATTGCTTTTGGTGATGGAGCCGAATTTTTGCCTATTATAGGCCATTGGATGAAAATATAATAATTACAAATTTATATATTTAAAAAAATAAAAATTATATATAAATGATTATATTTTTGTATTATTTTTTATAATATAAGTATTTTAATATTTAAATATTATAGAAAAATTATAAGAAAATAACTATTAATACTTTAAAAAAAAATTAAATATAAATTGTAAACCTTTAAATCCTCCAAATTTAAGGGACATTGCACATCTAATGTGCGATGAATGAGGGCGCAATGAAATGCCCCCGAATCCTCAATAACCCTTCTAACACAATCAGGCTACAATTACTATTATGTTATCATTCAATGGCCTCGGGATTAGGAAAGTTTCATTTTTTAAAGAAATAGAGTCTATTTTTTTTAATTTAAGCTGTTGATAATTAAATAAATTATTATAATTTAATTATTTTAAAAAATATAAAAATAGTTATCATTAATTATTAAATTATAATAATTTATTTTAAAATAAATAATTATGATATAAAAAATAATAACTTTTATATTTTAAAGAGATAAAGTCATTCCAAATCGCGCGGGCCCCTACCCCCGTTCCGTAGACACTATCACACTTCTGCCACCTTGTAGCTACCCGCATCCCACCGTTTTTAATGCCTTTTCTATTATAAATTTTATGATCTAAATTAAATTATAAAAATTTAAAAAAATTAAATTAAAATTATGAATATGTAATCTAAATATTTAGTTTTTATAATTTAATATGAATCAAAATTTTCATTTTAAAATTTACATTTTATGTTTAACCAAATAGCTTCCAAATTTTTCTAGGATCCTATTTCATTTACGTTCTTGACTCAATGATCCAGCAATTATTATTTTTTAATTTAAAATTCATCACAAAATTAAATTTTAATAATTATTGATCAGAAATCTAACTCAACCCGTTGACATTTCATCGCCGAAATTGTAGGTTCTGTTTAATGATAAAAATCCCCGTGAGAGCAACGAGTCATGTGTCAGCTTTGTTGCGTGTTCTCTTGACATATCAAAAGCTCTGTAACTGTAGCAAGAATATTATTGATAACAATTGCAAGACTTCTAAAATAAAATTGAATATATAAATTTATTTTTATTATTTTATATTATTTTAAAAAATATTTTTTTATACATTTTAAATGTTTAAATTGCCTTAAAAAATTTTACATAATTTCTTAATGAGTACGGCTAGAAACAGACAGGCCCGATATTCAATTAGATAAGAAATTCAAATATTAATAGTCAAACAGAAGATATTATAGAACCCATTGAATAATAGTGCTTAAACGTCTAGATCAAATGGTAAAGTTTGAACAATCAAATATTAAAAGACCTTATGAGCAACCAAAGCGATATTGTATCTAAAAGCTATGAGGTCCTTTTATTAAATAGGAACAATCGTTACACACTGTAAATAATGTCTCCTACCATTAATCTAAAACAGTATCATATACAAGTATCAATCATAGATGTTGATTAGTCAAGCAGTACTTTTAGTTATAAATAAGATATCTCCCCAGAGAAAATATAGAAAGAAAAAAAAAGCTACTCAGCCAATCAAGTATACAAAAATAAATATAGTCATCCTAACATACACTCATTCCTTGATATCTTTCCATATTTATTAAAAATATTATTGATTTGAATACCGATATTAACTTTCACAAGTCATGTGTTAGCTTTGTTGCTTGTTCTCTTAATATAACAACAATTATATAACTATAGTAATAATATTATTAATAATAATTGTAAAATTTTTAAAATAAAATTAATAATATAAATTTATTTTTATTATTTTATAGATTTTAAGAATAATTATTTTTTATATATTTTAATTATTTAAATCATCTTAAATATTTTACATAACTTTTATACGTGCAACCATTAAATATGTACAGAAGCTATCATTTTGTTATCTTATTTTTATTACGGTTCCACAATTCATCTTATTATTTAAAACATTTACAATGTTAATTTTTTATACATAATATTATTTAAATATTAAATTTTTGATCGTTAAAATATATAAATTTATTATTTTTTATATAATTTTTTAAAATTTAAAAATATATTTAGGTTATAAAAATATTGAGTATAATTTTTTATTTTAATAAAAAACCTACAATATATTAATTATTAAAAAACATATATAACTATGTACATTTTAATAATAAATAAAAGTCATTATATATTTTGAATATAAAAATAATCAAATAGTCTTATCAAATAATATGACACCCTGTACTCGCTTGTTGAAGTCTATTTTAATTTTTAGCTGTTGGCTGTCTGGGTCACACGTGGAATATATTGACCGTATCGTGTAAAATATAAAAGAAAAAAAAGAAATAAAAGGACACACGTGTTTGGTGGGCCCTGCTTCATCTCTACCGCTAGAATTCAATTTGACCTATTACTGCTGCTGCTGCTGCGAACGAGTTTTTCATGTAGACAATTAAAGCCCCTGCCACAAACTCCACTAAAGTTTGACATTACTTAATAGTTATTAAGATATTATAAAAATATGACTTAATATATATATATATTATAGGTATAGTATAAAATAGACTAACTCATTTCTTACTTGAATAAAATATTTAAATTTGTTATCTTATTTTTAAAAGATATCACAAACTCAATTATTATTTAAGAATTTTGTGGCGTTAAATTAAATGGTAAATTTAAATAATCGGATATTAAAATATATAATAAATCACTTAATTATAATAAAATAAAAAATATATTTAGGTTATAAAAATATTGAGTATAATTATATTTTAATAAAAATATAATTTTATTATTAAATAACATATATAACTATGTACATTTTAATAATAAATAAAAGTCATTATATATTTTATTTAAAAATAATCCAATAGTATTGTCAAATAACCAATCTCCTGTACTCGCCTGTTAAGTCAAATTTAACATCTAATTATTAAAAAAAAATCTATTTTTGGATAAAAAAATATAGAGAAAAAAATACTACACAATCAACCAAATATACAAAAAGAGTATGACCCTTTGAATATACACTCATCCCCATCCCTCTCATTCTTTGCATTTTCTTTATGTAGACAATTAAAGCCCTCACCATAAACCCTTTTAAAGTTTGACATTACTTAATAGTTATTAGGATATTTTTAAAATATGGCTTAATATATATATATATATATATTATAGGTACAGTATAAAACAGACCAACTCAATACTTAATTGAATAAAATGTCCAAATATCAATTGCTCAATAGAAGATATCACAAACCCAATTGGACGGAAGAGTTTGGACGTATAAATTAAAGGGTAAAATTTAAACAGCCTGATATTAAAATATCATAATAAATAATTTAATGGATTAAAATAGAAGAGCAATTGAAGTGACGTTATACCTGAAAGTTAAGTGATCTTATCGTTAAATAGGGGTTGTCATTACACACTGTTAGTAGCACCTCACACCACTGATTTGAAGCAGCATCATGTACACATATTAATCTCATATGCTAATTAGTAAAATGGTACATCTAATTATAAATAAAATATATTTTCAAAGAAAAAATATAAAAAAAAAATACTATATAATCAATTGAGTATTAAAAAAGAGTACAACTCTTCAAATATACACTCACTCCTATCCCTTTCATTCATTGTATTTTCTTCATGTAGACAATTAAAGTCCCCACCACAAACCCCTTTAGGGTTTGACATTACTTAGTAGTTATTAAGATATTTTAAAAATATGACTTTATATATATATATATATTATAGGTACAATATAAAATGGATCAATTCAATACTTAATTGAATAAAATATCCAAATGTCAATTTCTCAATGAAAGATATCACAAACCCAATCAGGCAAAATAGTTTAGACGTATAAATTAAAGGGTAAAATTTAAACAATCAGATATTAAAAGATTATAATAAATCACTTAATGGACTAAAATAGAAAAGCAATTGAAGTGACGTTATACCTAAAAGTCAGATGATCTTATTGTTGAATAGGGGCGGTCGTTACACAGTGTCAGTAGCACATCCCACCATTGATTTGAAGTAGCGTCATGTATACAAATCAATCTCATATGCTAATTAGTTAAATGACACATCTAATTATAAATAAAATATCTTTTCAATGAAAAAATATGGAGAAAAAAATACTATATAATCAATTGAGTATTAAAAAAGAGTACAACTCTTCAAATATACACTCACCCCTATCCCTTTCATTCATTGTATTTTCTTCATGTAGACAATTAAAGCCCCCACCATAAACCCCTTTAGGGTTTGACATTACTTAGTAGTTATTAAGATATTTTAAAAATATGACTTTATATATATATTATATGTACCATATAAAATGGATCAATTCAATACTTAATTGAATAAAATATCCAAATGTCAATTGCTCAATGAAAGATATCACAAACCCAATCGGGCAAAATAGTTTAGACGTATAAATTAAAGAGTAAAATTTAAATAATCAGGTATTAAAAGGTCATAATAAATCACTTAATGGACTAAAATAGAACATCAATTGAAGTGACGTTATACCTAAAAGTTAGGTGATCTTATCATTGAATAGAGGCGGTCATTACACAATGTTAGTAGCGCCTCCCACTACTGATTTGAAGTAGCGCCATATACACAAATCAATCTCATATGCTAATTAGTTAAATGATACATCTAATTATAAATAAAATATCTTTTCAAAGAAAAAATATAGAGAAAAAAATACTACATAATCAATCAAGTATAAAAAAAGAGTATAGCCCTTAAAATATATACTCATCCCCATTTCTCTCATTCATTGCATTTTCTTCATGAAAACAATTAAAGTCCCTGCCACAAACCCCTTTAGGGTTTGACATTACTCAGTAGTTATTAAGATATTTTAAAAATATGACTTTATATATATATATATATATTATAGGTACAGTATAAAACAGACAAACTCAGTACTTAATTGAATAAAATGTCTAAATATCAATGACCCAATAGAAGGTATCACAAACCCAATTGGGCAGAAGAGTTTGGACGCATAAATTAAAAGATAAAATTTAAACAGTCAGATATTAAAATGTCATAATAAATCACTTGATGAACTAAAATAGAAGAGCAAATGAAGTGATGTTATACTTGAAAGTTAGGTGATCTTATCGTTAAATAGGGGCGGCCATTACACAATGTCGGTTGCGCCTCCCACCACTAATTTGAAGTAGCATCATGTACATGTATCAATCTCATGTGCCAATTAGCTAAATGGTAAATCTAATTATAAAGAAAATCTTTTTTCAAAGAAAAAATATATAAAAATACAATATAATCAATCAAGTATATAAAAAAGTATAACTCTTCAAATATACACTCACCCCCACCTCTTTCATTCATTGTATTTTCTTCATGTAGACAATTAAAGCCCCCGCCACAAACCCCTTTAGGGTTTGACATTACTTAGTAGTTATTATGATATTTTAAAAATATGGCTTTGTATATATATATTATAGGTATTGTATAAAACAGATCAATTCAATACTTAATTGAATAAAATATCTAAATGTCAATGGTCCAATAGAAGATATCACAAACCCAATCGAGCATACGAGTTTGGACGCATAAGTTAAAGGGTAAGATTTAAATAGTCAAATATTAAAAGACTATAATAAATCACTTAGTAGATTAAAATAGAAGAGCAACTGAAGTGACATTATACTTGAAAGTTAGGTGATCATATCATTAAATAGAGACGGACGTTACACACTATTAGCAGTGCTTTCCACCATTGATTTGAAGTAGCGTTATATACACGCATCAATTTTATGTGTCGATTAGTTAAACGGTACATCTAGTTATAAATAAAATCTTTTTTTTTTTTTAAATATAGATAAAAAAATACTACTCAATCAATCAAATATTCAAAAAGAGTATAACATTTTAAATATACACTCATTCCCATCCCTTTCATTCATTATATTTTCTTAATTGTCTTTTCAAATTTATAAAAAACATCACTAATTTAAGTGTCGGCATATATATCGAAAAGTAAATCTCGTATTCTCATATTTTTAATTTATTTTATTATAGTGCGTAAAATTTTGATTCATAATTATAAATATCAGGTCTGTTTGTATTTAGATATTCAAATGAAGTGGTTGGCTCCCAAATTTATATGACAATCTAGGTTCTTAAGTTGTGTTAATATTAAACAAGTTATAAATAATAAGTTAATGGATAAATATCTTATTATATGATATTATTCTAAGAATAGTGTTAATTTTAAGCAGTGTTAATTTCCTGGATCCCCCATTTTGTTTTCCCTCCCCCAGAGAAATATCCTGGATAGGAAATTAAAGAACAAAAATATTGGGAAAAGAACAAACCCATCCCATCCCTATTTATCTACATTAATTAATTATTATAGATGAATTATTAATATATAAAAATTAAACAAATTCAAAATTATTTGACTAAAAGTCAAATCTTGGCTTATCTCACTAGATCTCTTAAGCTCAATTGAGATTTTTTCTCTATAAAAGACAGATTTAAGGCTTCTAATTTCTAAAATAGTTGAGTTATAGTTCATTTTTGATTATTTGTTTTGGAGAGGTTTGTGCATAGATGTACCATAAATGACTATAAAGCATTTTTAAATATAATTGAAGGGATATCATCGTATATTTGTACGATATAAATATACTCTATATTTTAGTATTGTGCGTAATGATAGTGTGTTCGCATTGGTGAAGTTTCACTAGAATCGGACTATTTTATATACAAAAGAAGACAAAATGTGTTCTATTAATAGGATTCATCACAAGTTCAGTTTAAGAGATTGGTGATTATTCAATACTATTTAAATATTTATCTATTTTTGGTAAATAATCATCAATTCATTAACAAAAATATATACACCAATCTCCTTGTATTACAAATGCAGCGTGGAACCGAGAACCTTGATATGATATAAGAAACCAAAAATAAAGACGAAAAGAATCTTCTCCTTAAAAATTCAATACAAATTGGGTAACTACTTCCCTAAAAGACGAACTAGACCACTCCCTTTGAATATTGATTATAGTTTGCACGCATTTGACAATTAAAAAGTCTCAAATCAATTGAATAATTTATTTGTTTTAACATATAATATGCTAAATAACAGTTACTTTATAAAGTTATATGAAACTTGTGGGCAATTACCATGCCCTGGCAAAGTCCAATTGATCGATTTCTTGATGTTGCGGTGTCGTTCACCGCCGAAATAAATATTCGCTCGCATCAGAATTTGGCTTCGAATGCGGTTGAAGTATTGTATTTCTACCGCCTTCCTATGATCTTACCCCATCTCTCTCTTCTATCGATTTTCATGGCCTCGTTGTCTTTCGAAAGGTTAGCAAGTGAAATGTTGTCAAGTTTTGCTTTTCTGATTGGATTTCAGGAGTTTGAAATCCCTAATTATTTTCCCTTATTTTGCACATTTGTTCATTTTCTGCATCATCTCCATTTCTCTGGATAATCAATTGTAGTAATCCCTGATTTACTCTGTTTCTTTTCTTGAAGAATGAGGTAAAATTCAATTGGCATTTGAAGCCCTAGATCCTCGATTCTTCTTCGATTCGGGTTGACCTTGAGACTGATACCGCGTCTCGTTGAATTCGGGTATCTTGGAGCTTGGAATCGAATTCTAAGGCTTCGGCTGGTCGAAAGGTTTTTGGATTTACAACAGGTGTATTTCTAAATCATGGATAGTAACAAGGACGAGGCGTTCAAATGCATCAGTATCGCTAAAGAAGCGATTGCATCTGGTAATAAAGAGCGCGCATTGAAATTCATAAAATTTGCCGAGCGATTGAATCATAATTTGTCAGTGGATGATCTCCTCACGGCATGCGAGAATCTAGATTCAGCAGCTCGTGATCCTTCTGAGAATGGGAACCACGTTGGTATAAACCGAGCTGGTCCTGCAGCAGCGAAAGTTGCGGACTGTGCAAACCCGGCGACAAATTATACTGAAGAACATGTTCATTTGATTAGGAAAATTAACCAGCACCAGGATTATTATGCAATTCTTGGTGTTGAGAAGACGTGTTCAGTGGAGGAGATTAGGAAGTCTTATAGAAAACTCTCCTTGAAAGTTCACCCTGATAAGAACAAAGCTCCTGGGGCGGAGGATGCCTTTAAGAAAGTGTGCAAGGCATTCAAGTGCTTGAGCGAGGAGGATTCGAGAAGGCAGTATGATCAGACTGGTCTTGTGGATGAATTCGAGTACAAACAGCAGCACAATGTGAGGCATAGGAGTAGGGCTACAAATGATTTATATGATGATGAGTTCGATCCTGATGAGATATTTAAGGCTTTCTTCGGTCAGGGGAACATGTTTCAGTCTTCTCGTGTCTTTAGGAGTAGAGGGATGGGCACTCAAAACAGAGCAGAATTTAATGGAAGCGGCCCTAGTCTCATGGTTCTTCTCCAGCTATTACCATTCCTGGCGATCATTTTGCTTGCGTATTTGCCATCCTCGGAGCCTGAATATTCTCTGCAGAAGAACTACTCGTATAAAATTCCCAGGGCTACAGAAAGATATGGAGTGGAGTTCTATGTCAAATCAGCAGATTTTGATCGAAGTCATCCAGTTGGAAGTGCTGCTCGATCAAACATTGAAGAGGATGTGATTCAGGATTACAAAAACTTGCTTGGGCGCTATTGTCACATCGAACTTCAGCGGCAACAATGGAGTAGAAGTATGCCAACACCTCATTGTGACAAGCTGCAAAGTTTTCGGATTGCATGAGGGTTAGGTGAAGATGCATATAAACTTTTTTGTCATATCTCCTTTTTCCTTGGTGTTTTTGTGTGTTGTATAGTAATTAATCTAACTGCAAATGGTTTTCTTCTTTTCCAAACAATTCTTTATGTGCATTCGGCAGGTAGTGTGTTCTCAGCAATTTGCTTTTCACTTAAAAATTCTGTTTGGATTACCCATCTATGCACAGCCTGTAGCTGATCTTTCTTTTCTCTGGAATATTTCATTCAATTCAATGTCTTCTGAAAGATTGCTCAAGCTTCATGAATTTCGGTGTTGGCTTGCTTTATCAGGATTTCTCTAATTGGACATTCTTACTGTTTTCTGAACAAATGTACATTTTATGCACACAAGCGTGTCAATTGCTTCTATTGTAAAAAATAAATAGTAAAAATGACGGCATAATTTTACAGCCCCAGGCATGCCATCTCACTCTTTATTTTAACTGTTTTCAATGTATCCTATATCGGTCAAGAACACAGCACGCCTTAAAGGGCATTTTTACATATGTATGCATTGATACATGGCATACATACGTATGCTAAATTTTTCTTGCTAACCTGAAAGTTGAGGACCATTTTGTATGCCAAATAGTCAATGGTAGCAAACTAGCAATTCACCTCTTATTATGTGCTATGCTTCAAATAATTTTACAGTAATTTTAAGTTCCTTGGTATCTGGACACTCCTAAAATTAACATTCTCATCAGAAAACAGCAGTAAGAATGTCCAATTAGAGAAATCCTGATAAAGCAAGGCAACACCGAAATTCATGAAGCTTGAGCAAGGCAACACCGAAATTTTTGAATTTCTCATCTCCACTTCTTTTTGTCTCAAGTTGTTTGTGGGAGCTAAGAAAAAATATAAAATTTTGGCATATTGTTAGGTAATTGGTGCAGATAGGATGGATTGACAATATGCATTTTTTGAGAAAACCTGCTGAACAAAAAGGCAACACTGAAATTCAGATGTTGCCTTAATGTTTAACGTGTAATATCTTTTAGCTGAATATACATTTACAGAAATTCAGGAACACAAGCAAAAGTCCACCAACCTTGGTAGGTACAGTGGATCCATATACCTCTGTGGTTTCAATGATTTATGTTTGCATATATGGAAGTTCAGGTGTGTGTTTTGAAGGGGGAAGAGATGAAGAGATGATGATTCAATATTTTAAGAGAGGACAAAATACATGATGGAAGAAAGAACAAGATCAGGAACTGCTTCATTTTGCTTAACTCTTAATTCAATGTGTGGTCTAGAAGGGAGGAGGCAGGTTCTAGACAGAGAGTGCGATGGATAATAGATGACAACTGTGTAAGGTGGCAAGGGAGAAGAGAGCCTTGAGACCTCTAAGTGCATTAGGTTACAATTCTTGCTTTGTGGGCGTGGGTTTATGCTGGACAGACAGGGGTTTTCCAAGACTAGGCTTTTAATCCCTTTGGCTTGATATTTGACGATAGGTTTTTAGTTTAGGTAAGGCTTGACCAATAATAAGGTTACTTTTTTATGATCTAGAGGTCATGGGTTCTCGTCCCAAAAGCAACATGTGATGTGCATTGCAAGACTCAGGTTATCCTCTCCAAACCTCACAATGCAGTGGCTTTGTACTCATTTAAGCTAGACAGCTAAGACCAAGTTTCCCCTTTTCTTCTCAAGTTGGCCTAAATGCTAGGCGTGTGTTTTCCTCTAAGTTGAGCATCTATTATTATTTTCGGTGGGCTTATAGTTCCTTTCTATTTCTCCATCAGTGTTTGGAAGAGAATGCTAGAATTAGCTATTTCATTCTCATAGTTGGCTCAAGGGAAAGCTCCTTTCCTCCTTCCTATCTTCCCATTAAGCTGGAGAGTTCATGCTTATGAAAATGGGATGTTATGAAAGTTTTCCTTCTCTGAATGTCTAGGGGTTCAACTGGACCTGTTTGGATCAGTTTCTAGAGAATGTCAGTTAAAACCGTCTAAATTCAGTTTCTCTGTGCAAAGTCCATTACACTGGACTGCCTATATACATCGACTGAGCCAGAGTGAAATATTTTTTGGACCACTTTCCAAACTCCCATTTCCAAATTATGGAGCCAGACAGCCTAATTCTGAATGACATTATATTAGTGTAACTAGACTCAACAGACCTAGCTGAAAAGAACTGGCCCAAGTTGATCCATGAATGAAGCATTTAAACATACAAGCCATCTCCCATTTTGTGGGGTTAGTTACATAAATTCTATGCCTCTTTTCATCCTTATTAAGTTGTTTCCTCTGGTATCTCCACATTTACAAGATTATGCTTAATGTTTAAGCACACTTTTATTCAATGGTATTGTGGGTGCTCTTTTAGCTTTATTACTTGTTATTTCCATAGTTAACCTTTTTGTCCTTTCTTTTTCTTGCCCTGCAATATTTTCACTTTATATTTGGAGTGAGCAAGGCTTTCACCTGAGTTTGTGCCCATTACCTACCCAGTAAAGGAGAGTTGTCCACCTACTAGGCTAAGAATAGTTATGACCATCTCTGTGGTCACCTGTGACAGAGTCATTTTGGTTGTGATGTTGGCATGGATTCTAAACCAAGCCTTAACTCCCTTGATTTGATATTTGATTGCAATTTGTTTTTTGGATGCTTTAATGGGAATCTTGTTGCGGTTTGTCTGATAATTATTTTTGTTCTTTGTGAACATGTAGTTAATGACAGTGGTATGCTCTCTACAGTACTTACCATTTGTAGTTATAGTCTTTTGAATTCTAATAATAATATTTTGCCTAAAAATCCAACTAATTTTGAAGGGGGAAAAAATAAAAAAGCACCATTTATGTTTCCGTATCATCAGTCCTATCACTGCCACATCACCATCAACTTCCCATCTCATTTAGGGGTGATTACCAAAGAAATCCCAACCCCTCCTTTCTTCAATATATGTTTGCCTCTAACAAATATGCAATGAAAATAATGTTTGTCAAAAGATTTTTAACCACAAAAAAATTTTTAAATTTCACCTGTGCTATGTCTTCCCACAGCCACTTGCCATCGTTGAGACCACCACCTTCCTTCATCTCTCACCTACTGAGATAGCATAGGAGTATAATAAGGCAGTGAAGCACAAGGTGTCAAGAACGAGTGTCAATCTCCAAACCTACATGCGCACCTCCAGCAAGTCTCTGATGACACCAAGAGGCCACAACAATATCCATTGTTTTTTTCTCCTGTCTCTCTCCTAAAGAAGCCCTCGTCTACTAGTATTCTACTTATTCCCTCTCCTCTTAATTGTAAACATTTAAAAGAAGAAAGAGAACTACTAGTATAGGCTTTCTAACTATATGGATTTGGACTGCATTGCTTGGAATGGGCCTTAACCAATTGAATTAGCTCCAGAAGATAGGGGGAGGGGAACACCCTTGAAGATCTGTAGTCCGTACAACCCCTGAAGCTTCGTCATCTTGAAGACCTCAAGAGTGATCTCTGTTGACTCCTAGATGGACCTGAACCCTGGAGCTCCTGTATTTGCATGGGGATCTCGATCATGGTTTCAGAGTTGCAGTCAAACCCCTGAAGCTTGGTCATGTTGGAGACCTCAAGAGTGATCTTCGATGACTCCTAGGTGGACCTGAATGCTGGAGCTCCTGCGGTTGCATGGGATCTTAATCATGGTTTCAGAGTTGCAGTCAATCCATTAAACAATTGTCTAAACTCTGTCCTCTTTCCATTACTTACATTAGGATTTTTACAGCTTACAACCATTTTTTGCCCAATCCTTTGGTAAATTTGCTTCATTTTCAGTTGATTTAGTCATTGTAATTTCTTGATTTCCTGAATTGTTAGTGTAATCTTGACTCCGGCGAAGCTTTTATAGTTGTCATGTTTAGTGCTATGGTGCTTATGATCTTGTAGTTCAAAACATATTTAACTTATCAATGCCATTGATGCCACCTCTGAAAGGTTTGGCAGATTCCTTTTGGTGTTAGCAGATGTCGAAAAAATAAAGTTGTCACTAGTTCAATAATGACATGAAGGATGCAGCTTCTCAGAAAATTAGAATGTTATTCGGACTCTTGCTTCCCTATGCCATAAAAACTCATGTTTTGCCATTTCTGGATTACATAAATAAAGTCCACCAGGCCAACAAAACTAAAAATTTTCGCTTTACCCCCTTTCCAGACTCTATTCATAAGCCTTTTTCCCAATTTGGAATTTCCACATGTATTGTGGTCTAGATAAGATTATTTTATTGCAGTATAAAGGTTATTGATTCAAATCATATATATCCTCTTTCTACATTGCATGCAATGAAGCATAAATCCAGTGCTTCCAGACCCGACAGTTTGGGATCCTTGTGCATCAGGTGGTCCTTTTTAGAGGGAGAGTCCTGGTACAATAATAGAGTTTTTCCATTGTAACTTATAAGTTACGGGTTGAAACCATAGAAATATTCTTTGTGATTTTCTATGGTAATGTTGTATATATTTGACTATTCCTAGAGTTCACTGTCTAGGTTGCCTTGTGCATTTGAGTACTTCAATGTGTTTTTCATGAGAAGATAAGGGCGTAATGTACGAATCACACGAATATTGAATGTATTGCCCCAAATTCTGATCTATTTTGTATGTTATACTGATTTGTTAAGGTCAGATAAATCGAACTATGCAGATGGAAGCATATGATCCCTGTATACTGATGTGCTATCATATGCTAGCTCTACACCTAGGCCTTCTTATGAATGCTTCGTCCTTATGAATGCTGCTTCCATGTTTTCAAAATTTGTATGAACTCACATGTATCAGGCTTTTTCAAAGGTTCACTGTCTCATTCGTCTTCTGTAGTGCTTGCTGTCAGGAGGTTAGCACTTGGGTTATGCAACCACGCACCCAATTGCACCCACTAGCTTATCAGTGCGGCAACCAAGTCTCCTTTTGACTCTGCCTACACTTCCTGCTGGAATTGTATGCTTGTGAAATTAAATTACACAGATAAAGAGACTCGGAATTGATGGGAATAAAGCCCAACCTCTTTATTAGCACAATAACAAAAATATTCCAATACACAGCTAAATCTCTCATGTGCTCTCACCTCCCTTGCAAAACTAGGGAACAATCCTACGCTGCTTACAGACACAAATGACAACTGGTTATATAGTTTGGTGGTTGACTGATTGTCAGTCGTAAGACACTTGTTTTAGCCCCACTTCCTTATGGTAGTTGCAACTGATGCCTTTGTCCTGGTCTAGGAACTGCTTCTGGTTACTCCTTAGAACTTTTGCTGGTATCTCTCCCCGTTGCCTTTAGTAACTTCATGATTTACTCCGGTTGGCCCTTGAGGTCCTCATTCATGTCACTTTCTTGTGTGATTTGGACACCTGCCCAAACTTCCTGAGCTGAACCATCCTATGCCAAGTTTTTTAGAGCCAAACTGTCCAGGTCCCTCCCTGCTTTAAGTCTGCCTTTAGATTTAGAATCTACCTGACTAACATGACACAAGGCTAAAGCATGTGAATCATATCTTCAGACTTATGGATACTAAGGGGCTGATACTTGCCACCAAGGAAGATTGATTATATTGGCTAATGGCTAATACGAAGATATTGCATTCTGGTCATGCTTGCTTTTCACTTACTGTTTGGGTAAAAACACTGATGCCTTGTCTTTTTCCCCCAGATTAAGGGCAAGGACTGATTCCCGCCAATGTGTCAAAGATCATAGCCCCGCGATTCTTGACCTTGGCAAGAAATGTTTGGACGCTTGCATCATGCCCTCAACATGGCCTTTTGCCGATTCACTTGTACCCAAGTAAGTGGGATCCAATTGCACTTCAATATCTTGTCATTAGAATTGGTCTTCAATTCACTAGTATACAAATTGCATGGAATCATCTGCAGTATTTGGTACTTAATGAATAATGGTCAATTCAGCAACTGCTTTGAATTATTAGTGCAGATGGGTTATATTAAGATCCTTCTAAGGCGTGTTTTAGATTCACAGAATGAATAGGGAATCGAGTGTTTGCTTGGTGCTTGTTATGTTATTTCCAAATTTTGTTGGTTGAACGGCGGAAGCTTATGATAGCTCAATGTTAGGAAAAATGCCGTTCAGTTTGTTAAAATTGGCCAGACAGGAACACATAAATATACACGATGTAAGAAAAAAGAGGAACATACATGAGTTTTACGTGGAAATCCTTCACAAATCGAAGGAAAAAACCGCGAGATAAACTTCGAATAAACTTCCACTATATAAAATTGGTTACCAAAAACCTCCGAGATAGATTATCTACTACACACCGAGACAGAATAAGAAAAACAATTTCCGAGCAAAAAACTCTCCTCCTTTTCTCTCTGTTTTTCTTCTCTTTTTCCTTTCATTGGTAGTACACTCTACTCTGTTTAATTTTACAAGTGTGCTCTCCCTTGTGTATCTTTCGGAGAGTTGAGAACAAAACAAGAGTAAGAATGTAATTCTCTCTTACGTTTTTCTTCTCTCACCACTCTCTTCTGCACCACTTTTTCGCACCATTTCAATACAGCATATATATATATATATATATATACTGTTTGGCAACTACCTTCAAAGGTATTACGTGCATGCCAAAACCTGACACCATCAACATGGAAAAGCTGCTCTGGAAGTCATCATGCTCTGTAGAGATAGCGCCTACTCTGTACAGATTTCGCCTACTCTGCAAAGATCACGCTTGTTTTGTAGAGATCGTGCATGCTCTATGAAAGTCAATTTTCCGAGTTGGCGTCCTCAATCGTTTTCAGCTCCCTTGATTTCGCCCAGAGTTGTTGGTCTTTATCAGAGACATCAGCGCTTAACAAGTTTTTGGACTTTAACAGAGACTTCAGCCTTTTGTCTGCGCAAAGCCTTCGTGCACTTTTTGCGCCCAGATCATTGGGCCAAACTGTGCAAAAGTTTTCCGATATTTTTCCATGTCCTCGGGTGTTATTCATAGTCTTCGGTTACGAGATAATGTCCTCGGGCATTACCGCGCTTAGCAACCTCGGCCGTCATCTGCACCTCGGTCATTTCCATATTGGTAACACCAACCGATAAATTCCGAGTTTGCCACTCAAGCAAATTGGCCACTTTGAGATTTGTGCAACTGGCAAATGGTCACTGTGGCGCAACTGGCCATTTTGCTTTAACCTGGCTAAATACATACACAACGGCCGGTCAACATCTCATTGACCAGATTCTTTTCTAAGTCGGTCAATATCCCGTTAACCGTATTCTGCTGCCCAGCATGGCTATTCCGGCAATTGCCCCTTTGCACTCCAGAAATTTATTCGGATCTCCACAGCAAAATGTCACTTCAGCATTTTGTTCTCCGAAAATTCACTATGGATTTCCTTACCGCCAAGTTCCACTCCGGCTCTTAAATCCACTTTAGCATTTGCGTCTCCAAAAATGGAGTCCTGTATTTTCACTCTGAAAATGCACTCTAACATTTTCCATTCTGGAAAATGCACTTCGAAAATTTCCTCTCCGAAAATTTTGTCCAGATTTCTCACTCTAGATAACTCTCTGGAGAATTTCATCTTCAGAAAAATCATTTTACTCTAAAATTATTTACTCCAGTATATTCCAAGTTGATATTTTCCTACATGGGAGCAATCTCAACACTCAAGACTTATAAATTTTTTTTTTTGAGACATTTTTTTAGTCTAAATATCTTTGGATAACGTAATATTTGTTTATCCATTTATTTCCTTGTAGGTTTGATAATATGTCACGTTGTCAGGGGTATGATTCTACCAACACTTAGACATAAATCATTATTCTTATTAATATGAATTATAATGAGAATTTTTATAAATTGTTGGACTATGATACAATAAATCCAGACTTAGGCTTATATAAAGAAAAAACAATAAACTATCACGACAAAAATATCAAATAGTTGCAAAGGCATGGAACGCTAGCCATTGGTCGTTCTGAATTTAAGCCTCATCATGGACAAATTCCTCCCCCATTGCCTAGCGCCAAAAAAAAAAACACACCCAGAAATCAACAAAATTAATCCATTTTTCTTTAATTTTATGAGATATAAAAACACAATCCTAAACCACAGTAGTTAGAGATGAACTTTAACCTGGTTTTAAAGGCCATGTTCCCAATTGATAAGAGCATAAAGAAATCTACGTCGCACGGTGAACTGCAGGCTTTACTTATACCCTTATGCAATACCCATTTTTAACAAAGTCTCACATTATCTTAAAGTTATTTTCTATCACAGAAACTAAAATCTTTTCTAAATACAAATGGAGGTGATTGAGTAAACTGTTATTGAATTTCCAACAATTTTTAAATTCAGAATTTTTTCTTCAAAAACACAAATCATTGCCAAGGGCGGGTGTGTAGAGTTGTTTCATTATTTAAGCAGTAAAAATTTTTATTATGATAAATAATAAATTATAAACATAAAATCATCACCATTAATAACATGAAATAAAATAAGATATAAAAAAGACCTTTAAACAAAACTTCACGAGAGAAACTTAGGCCCCAGTAGTATTGGCATCATATGTTTGAAATCCCCCCCCCCCCCCCCCCCCAAAAAAAAAAAAAAAAAAAGAAGCATCAGGATTCATTCAGCAAATTGGCATCTTTGCCGTGTATTAAACTATCAATGTTGCTAGCCAGTACAGTCGCATTAGCCCGAAGACATCACACAGGTAACCCAGAACCACGCTTTGGCGTGAGTCCACATCGTAGGAATACAGGTTTGGATGAAATTGGGACATTGAAATGTTATCTAATTCACAACCTCTCATATTTGAAGACAGGTGTACTCACTATTACTGCAACCAAGACAAATGTGCTTTAAATACAACAGAAAACAGGAACACAGAGAAGGCTGAAGCACAACATTACACCGCCCAAGTAAACCAGAATGAAAACCACCATACTCAAGTCAACTCATGCAGTCTACCTCAGCAAATTCTCGAAGTGACGGCCTGTCAAAGCATCTGGGCGCCCCCATCAATTCAGGGTGTGTTGCTCCAATGTTCACTGCATATAGATACAGCAGTAATCTCAAAATGGCGCACCCGCTGATGGTTGCTACTGTGAAGAACATCAATCAGCTCTCAGCCTCAAAATCTCCTTTGCAGTCCTAAGTCTGAAATAAGGCATGTTTTCCTACAAATAACCCGAAAATGGATGGCAAACACGATTCAGTCTTAATGGCGACCTCCATAAAAAAAACATTGATAATTAGGTTTATGGTATCATGGGTGAGCTTTGATGAATCGTAAGATTAGTCCATTGTGCTGTAAAAGCTATGTATTCAAACCATTAAAAACATCCCTGAATATTAAGACCCCAAATATTTAACCCTCAAACCCCAAGATGTGGGCGCCTTGTGTAATTGGCTGCAATTTTTTCAAGGTTCATTTCATTGTCCAACTGAAAGGAAGCCTTGGCACAATATTACAGTTGCCACCATGTGACTCAATGGTCACAAGTTCAAATTTTAAAAATAATTTCTTGCATAATATAAGGTAAGATCGTCTATGATAGACCCAATATGATCTAATCTTTCACAGAACACTTGCACATGGCAGGAGTTTTGTGTATTAGGTAATTATTTATTGTCCTACCATGCTCCAGTAGTTGGAGGCAATGATAAGTGTGAGACAGAAAACACAACTGTGCAGGCATGACTTTATTCAGTAATGTAGCCTTCTTGGCTCACAAACTTTGGGAAGTAGTAGCTACATGCCAAAATGAATCGCTTATGCAATGTCTTTGGTTGAACTCGTCATGTTCAGTATGTAACTTCCTTACTTTATACATGAATGAAGCCAATTTCCAAGTCTTTACCCATGAAGAATTTATGCAATAAACCAAGTTATGGATCATGTACCTGGCTGAACTGAAGCCCGAGTCCCCTGCTGTAGAAGTCAGCATATTTGATCATAAACATGCCACAATCCGACCTACTCAAAACCAAAACTTCAGTTAAACAAATCTTTATGACAAGTGAGAATCTTGAAGATAATTAAATCAGCCTGAGATTCCAAATTACAAAACCCTGAACCCAAGGCAAGAAAAAAGTCATCCTTCTTTGACAAGTACATTCCCCCTAGTCAAAACAATGGGTTGGGGTAAAGAGAGGAATATGAACCAAGATCTTGAAGATGTTAGTTTATGCCGTGAGATAAGAAAAAAAACACAAATATCAACCATAAAAAACATCATTGGGACATTCTTTGGAAAGGCAGTTGTCTTAGAAATCACAAGTTCCAAAGGGCTCTTAGCATGCATAAGAGAAGGCGAAGAATGAAAATAACACCATAAGTTGAATGATACCCGAGATGATATGACTAGGGAAGGCCATATATGAAAACATTCACTTGAGGCTGAAGATGGCACATACCTTCTCTGTCCCTCTCCAAACCTCCCTCTTGCTTGTGCCCCCTCCCTTTAATCACTTTTTGACAAAGGAGTGGGGAAGCACTAATTTTTAATGGCTTGTCAATAGATCATTCTTGGATTAATTCAAGACCCCTTCATCTCTCACGTGACTTGGTCAAATTGTGTTTCAATAGCTTATGTACAGAATTATGGTTATTTTGGAATTGTTTGAGCTAGGTATTCGCGATGGTGGAGAAATAGGATCGAAAAAAAGATGGATTAGTAATATCATTATGATTTTCAAAGTCATGTGTGGTAGCAATACCAAACCAAATATGAAGCTTGGAGGGGTTTTGAGCCAAGCCTTGCTAAACCTTGAAAATCACAATGGCCAGAACAAAGGGTCATGATGCCACCAGTGTAAGCTAACCCCCAACCCCCCTCTTCCAGGTCCATCCACAAGGGGAATGAAAACCAAGATTTCTGACCCAAGTAGCATGGGACACGTGGAATTCCATATGAATCAGCACTGGTAGTCATCATCTCATGTACAGTTTTGCAATTCTCTGGCTATAATCACAGTCTACATTTAATTGGTTGCAAATAGAAGCATAGGAACAAATTTCATCCAACTTATGTCAGTGAGAATAAAATAGATGCGACTTGAAGAAAAAGGACACCTTGTAGACGTGCTTTTAGTGCCCTTGAATGGTATCCAAAACCTTCCATTCTGTTTTTGATGATTTTCTTGCAATATTAGTAGTTGCTTTTTGATTCAGGATTCGTCATTTTGAGAATGAATATTTCAAAAAATGGTGAGACTAAGCCTGATGTTTCACCTAATCATTTCCATGAAACCATAGAAAGACAAAAAGTTTAATAGAAGACCAATCTCAATTATCATTTCCACATCAGTGCCTACACCGTGGACTAAAATATCTGATAATGTCAAATCACTTGATATAAAAGCTCATGGTACGGTTAACAGCTATTGATTGGCAAACTCCAACATCAAATCCCAACAAGTTGAAGAGAACATCATGCACCATGCATGCAAAGAAAATATAGTGGACTCTTTCATCATTACAAGGTTTTTGGATCGATTTGGCTTCAATGATTTTCTATCAATTATCATAAATCAATGGTAGCTGCATCAATGGGAATTGCCTTGTTGGTGATTCATCAGTTTGTGTATGCCCGGGGTGGGGTATAAAACAATTAGTTCACTCTCCACGTTCTTTTAACAGAAAAGTCTCACCTCTCCTAAAATACATCTGGTTTCAACTGGAACTTAAAAGGTGATCAGCAAAATATGTTTAGAGAGAAGATACTAAAAGAATGCACATGCATTCTCCATGGAAGTAGTGATGAGATGTTAGATAATACGGGTAATAGTAAACAGAGTGGCCAAAGATGTCTGGAATCAGAGAGGAGCGTACAAGTCCCAAAAGGAAGTTTGGGTGTTGTACAAAGAGGATCAAGAGAAAGTGAAATCTTAGAATATTATATATGGCACTATACAAGTGTAAAATTGATGAGAGTTTGGAAATTTATAAATGAGCTAATACGAAGGCAAAGAAGGCAATAAATGAGGTGAAGTCTAAAGCGCATTAAGACGTGTAAAGCAAGACATATCTAAGAGGAGAGATAGATATATTCAGATCAGCTAAAGCAAGAGATAATTGAACAAAAGAGTTAACCCAAGTGAAGTGTATCAGGGATGGTTAGAAGCAGGTACTAGTTGAACATCAAAGAGAAACGGAAGAGATACTTCTATCAATATAGGCACAAAAGAGGTTGAAAAAGCAAACAAAGATTGGGAAGCAAAAGCTCGACCAGGTGGTGTGTCCATAGAGGCTTGAAAATGCATGGAAAGGAGAGAATTATGTGGTTAACTAAATTGATTATCGGAAAGAAAATGCTTGATGAGTGAAAAATGGACACGTCAGTACTGCTTAACAAGAACAAAAAAGGGGGGAAAAAAGAATTTATCCAACTACAAAGGCTAATTTGACTAGTCATATGAAGAAGTTATGTGAAAGGGTCTGGAAAAAAGACTAATGGCATGTTTGGTTGGTAAAAATATAAATTCTATTCCCACTTTATTACTAATGAAATATTTATTTCTACGTTTGACTAGTCATATGAAGAAGTTATGTAAAAGGGGTCCTGGAAAAGAGACTAATGGCATATTTGGTTAATGGGAATAGAAGTTTTATTCCTACCTTATTATTAATTGAATATTTATTTCTACGTTTGGTTACTTTATTACATGAAATAATTATTCTCGGAAGAATAAATATTCCTCTAAATCAAGGAATAAAAAACACAAACAATTCTTTGGTATTGTTTATTTCTTATTTTTAAGGAATAACTATTCTTGTAAATATTACCGTTTTACCTATAATATTTTCAACGTTCGTCTAAATTATTTGTATGTTCATCCTTGTATCCATTGTTTGAAACCCTTGTTTGCTTCCTCCTTTGTCTTCTCTCCCAGCCATTCATTCCTCTTCATCTTCTCTTCATCCCTTTTTTCACTTTCTCTCCGGCTCACGTCGTCTTTAGTCATTGCCATATTCGTCTTCTCTCGCTTCCATCACTCTTCAAAGCCCTATTCATCTCCATCCATATTTGTCTTCTCTCATTTCCATCTTTTTCAAAACTCTCATTTGAAAACCATTACCTTTCTCCTCCATCACAGGAACATTTAAAAATTCGATTTCTCTTCATCATCTCCGTTTCTTCACATTAGAAAGCTGCTACACATGAACATGAACGGAAAAAACATTCCCCTATTTCCCTGTTTTTCACAATTGTTGTTTCATATCTGATTTTAAATTAACTACAAATTATTTAGATTTTAGGATGTCAAATATTTTGTTTTGTTGTAAAACTGCTTCGATTTATCATATATTTCACTCAATTAGAATGAAATCAAAAATTTAATTTTATTAATCAGAATGTTGTTGTTTATTTCTATTGTTGTATTTGTTGTTTAACGAAATTTGATGATGATGAAGCCGAAATTTGATGATTGTAATTACAGTAAAATGGGTTGTATTCGTAATTACAGATGCTTTGCATCTGTTGTTATATGATGAGAAGGACCAGTTCTGGCCTGATGATTAGTAATTGTTGTGTATGATTAGAAATGGGTTGTATCTGCTGTGTAATTACAGTGAAATGGGTCGTGTATAATTAGAGTGAAACATGCAGTAAGCTGTGTATGCAAAACCGAAATTAAGTTGTGTCTGATGATTTTAATCTGTGAATTGAATCAGCTCTGGTTATTATACAAAATCAGAAGAATCGGCTTTGAATTTCGAAAAAAATTAACTCAACCCTCTTACTCATCACCTCATCAGGGCTTTGCATCAAGTGGGCAGCATTTTGAGAGTAATGCTGCCTACTTTACATGGCCTACATCCAGCTTATTCTTTTTTTTATATTGACAAACTTTTTTTTCTTATATTTGCATATATTGTGATTTATCATTGAAGTTTATAGATCAGTTATGCTTCAACTTCTCCAGTGAAAAGAAAAAGAAAATAGCAGTCATGCTAATGCAATGGATTAATATTTGCCTTACTATTTGGTAGTTTTTATGTGTCTTGAGTGCAATCTCAAGTACTAAACAGCCAAGACTTAAAATTACAAAATCTTACAGATTTGATTTTTATAAAAAGATAGAATACATCAATAGAATTGTATATGGTAGTGATGTCACTTGTATTAATATGTTGAAAATGAGTAGGTCTGTGTTTTTCAAATTGTGTGTTGAAAAATATTAAGGGACTTTGTCCATCAAAACACATGCTTATTGATAAGCAAGTAGCAATATTCTTGCATATTCTCATTCATCATGTCAAAAATAAGGTGATTGCATGTAATTTTAAGAGGTCAGGTGAGATGGTGGGTAAAATATTCAATAATGTGTTAGTCATAACAATATGTCTACAATCACACTTATTTAGACGGTCGAAACCCATTTATGAGAACCGTACAAATGAGCGATGGAAGTGGTTTCCAATATAATAATAATTTCATATTGATGGGTTCAATTTGCTTGGCCTAGGAAGAGGGCTCACAAGTAGAAGGGATAGACTCATGATTCGAATGTCCCAACCAGCCTAATCAGCCTAGTCGACCAAAATGACCTCGTCGGCCCAATCAAGACAGCCCACAATCATCTCCTCGCACGTTGAAGAAACTTATTATAATCGATCGAAATAGTCTGACAAATATTCCAAGAATATTCGTCCACGTTCATACGATCGCTCTCAAAATGATAACGGTAGCCCGTGGATCTCCTTTAAAAGGTAAATGCTATACCAGGCACCTCCCATGATCGTGTCAAAGAATGAAGGAAATCTCCAACCAAACGAGATTTTCTTATCTATCCGGATAGCTCAGCTAGTGGTTGTCATCAACAAGGGAAGGCTAAACTGCCCACCAATATTATAATTACCCCTTCACTACAGTAAGGAAACGAGGAGGCTAAATCCAAAAAAGAGAGCTCTAAGCGTGCAGGCAGAATACAGAGGGAAGAAAAAGAGGAAAACGAGAGACCTAACCTCTGACAATGAGGAGCATGAAGGAGTTCTTCTCCTTCATCTTTCAAAGCCATTTGCCTATGAGCACAATCTTAATCCACCGCTAGCCACTCTCCTACTCGTGCAAGCCCTACTTCCGGGTGCTATATTCTCCTTCCAGGAGGCCCGCTCTCGTTTTAAGCGTCCTGCTCTCCATCATTGGGGATAAGCTCTCCATCTTTAAACCATCTTCTAGTTCGGTGCACCTCTAAGTCGTCCCTCTGTTGGGTGCACCCAAATGATCAATTTTCCAATTACATGCACCCACACATTCTCTTACATCACATCTTTTTATTTAAAGAGAAAGATTTTTGACTTAAGTTTTAGAGTATAAATCGGGAAGTGAATCCCGCAAATCCTTTAATTTCTTATTCGTTCGTTGTGTTGCGCAGGTTCAATGTCAGAAGGTATGAGGACCGGATCGGTTTCGATTCGACCCGACGTGGAAGATCGAGCAGTTCCCTAACCAATTAGTAACCTAGATCCATGGACGCATCACGTATATTCATTATTATGTCTACATGATAAATGTATTTGATAACTCATTTCAATTCGATATGTACTTGTAGAATTGTATAGGCGCTTTGGATGGAATATACATAAAAATTAATGTACCTATTGCAGACAAACCCAAATATCAAACTTGTAAGGGAGATATAGCTATAAACATGTTAGGAGTATGTAACCATAACATGCAATTTATATGTGCTTCATGGTTAGGAAGGATCTACTGCAAATTCTAGAATTCTAAAAGATGCGCTCAATAGAAAGTATGGATTGAAAGTTTCCAATGATATGATTTTAAATCATCGAAACAAGCATAATGTTTTCCCTGGGATATTATTTTACATAATGATATGGAGAGTTTTTATATAGGTACTTATTATTTAGTTGATATAGGATATACAAATTGCAATGGAATCCTTGCACCGTTTAGGGGGCATAGATACCACTTAAATAAATGACGTCAAGGCCACTTGCCAAGAACGACAAAGAAATTCTTCAATATGAAACATGTTGTTACTCATAATGTTATTGAAAGAAGTTTTGGATTGCTAAAAATGCGGTGGGGGATCCTTAGTCCATCATTTTATCCTGTTAGAATACACAATCGAGTTATTATTACTTGTCTGCTGTACAGTTTTATTAGAAATAAAATGGATTATGATCATATTGAGGATGAATATAATGACATGCATCACGAGGATTCGGTGGACGAAGATACGGACATGATAACACAACTTGATCCCACTGATGGTTGGAGTGAATTGAGGGATAACTTGGCAAATACAATGTTCAATGAAAGGGGATATCACTGAATACTACATTTGACACATTCGGTTTGAATAGCACTAGTTATTACTATCATCTATGTATACTCATTTAATATGTTCTTGTGGACTTATTTGGAACGTAATTTTGCTTACATACAATTTTGAGTGCAATTCTTGTTGATGATGTGTACACATTTATGTGTTCGTTTTTATATAGTTGTGATATGTCACCTACGATTCTTACTTAATGCAATATTTTGATAGATAGTTGTATATTTGCATCATATAATTGAGGTAAGCATGCCATAAACTGATAAAGATACCAAAAGAAGATGGGAGTTTTATAAAGATGATACTCTTGTTGTTAGAATGGTTGAGTTGTACAACACCGATACATGTAATGCTGACAAAGGATTTAAATTAGAATATTTACATGAGTTAGAGAGGATTTTTAAGATAAAAATTGCTAAATTTGGCTTTAAAGGCAATTCCACACATCACATCGAGAATAAAGATATTGAAAAGAGATTAGAGTATTTTATATGATATGATAAGGAGTACAAACACTTTCAGATTTGGATGAGATGATGCACAAAAAATAGTTATTACAGAACAGCACGTATGGAATGCCTACATATCGGTAAGTTTTATATTTCATCTAATATTCTTATTATTTACATTTTGGCTACAATAAAATTGAACACCTATTATTTTGATACAGAGCCATAAGGGAGCTGCTATTTGGCAAAAGAAGTCGTTTATGTATTTTGAAGATTTGTCAATGATTTATACTAAAGGTCATACAAGAGGAGCAGATGTACATCATTGAGGAGCTTTAACAAGATAAACCGGAGAACGAACAATTCAGTGTGAATAATATTGTAGAAATAGAAAATAAAGACTTATATGGCAGTGATGAATCACTTACTCAAAGTGAACCACTTGTTACAACTCTTGTTACACAAAGGATGTCTAAGGTAAGGAAATGTAAAACTAGCGTAGGTGTGAAAACATTGTCTGAATGTATTTTTCAAGCGGTTGAGGTATTGAGCACAAACATGAATGAGGTTGGTAATATGTTGAGCAAGAGCTTAGAGACTAACTTGATGGTTCAACAAAGGATGAAACAACTATATACATTATTGTCTGAGATTCATGAATTATCCATAAGTGAAATAAACACAATTTATACAAAATGTATTGATCCAAGAATTATGATAGGCATGTTCAATCTTCCACCAAAAAAACGATTAGATTTAATCAAACAATATCTATAGTAAAACATATTGTATGTAATCGTAGAAGATATTTTGGGGGGATTGTGGGAGGTGGATTTTGGGACCAACTCTTAACATTAGACATTTTGGAATATTAGGCTTTTGGTGTTGTTGTAACTAGCTGGATTATTCTTGCACTAAGGTAATTGACTTTTGGAAAGATAATGCACAAATCTTGAAATATTACCATTTTATTTTTCCCTACCTTGAAGAGGAGTTGTTGTTGATGTAACCTATCATGTGTGATCATTTCGGTGAAGATAACGTTGCCTTATATGATTGGAAGAGTTACTAGCATTAGCCGATTGTGATGAAATAATATTGTTAATGATAAAATAATATTATTTAAATAATTTATAATTTTGTCTAATTAAACTATCCCGAACCCGATTTGTGAAATTTCTTCCGTATAGTATAATAGTGCTTATGGTAGAATATCTTTTTCTTTAAATAAGAATAAAAAAGTCATTTATATAAATTTCTACCTTATTCTTCTTACTATTACTACATACTAAACAGTAGAAAATTAATTTTCAACTTATTCATAGTTATTCCAAATGAGTAATCAAGTATGAAAATAATAATTTTCAACTCTCTTCCTATCTTATTTTATTCCTTAAAAATAATTATTCTATTTCTATCTTATTCTATTTTAGTAACCAAATATCATGTAAGAGAATATACAAATGTATCACAATACCAATTTGGAATTATGTTAGATTGGTTTACTATGGAAGCATTTTCTTTGTTTTTTCTTTGTTAAGGAAATGATTGAACAATTTAAGAACAACTGACGTTCATACAGTGCCACTGGTTTTGGAGAAAGCATACGATACGACACAACAGAAGCCTTTGGGAGAATTTGGGATGTGAGAGGAATCTCCATTGTACACATCCATGTTACTAAAGCTATGCATGATTGAACAGTGACTTGTGTGAAGAAACAAATGCAAGTAACTACAGATTTTTCCATAAGAATGGATTGCGTCAAGGATCAAATTTAAGCTCATATCAATTTGTCTTGGTTATGAATGAACTTACAAGGCAGATACATTACCTCCAGTCAAAATAATGGGCTGGAATAAAGAGAGGAATATGAACCAAGATCTTAAAGATGTTATTTCATGTCGCGAGATGAGAAAAACCACAAATATTAAGAATATAAAACATTCTTGCGAGCAGCAGTAGCCTTAAGAATCACAAGTTCAAAGGGCTCTTAGCAGGGATAAGAGAAGGGGAAAGAATGATACTAACACCATGAATGGAATGCTAACCGATATGGTGGTATGACTAGGGAGGGCCATACATGAAAACAATTACTTGAATACAAAAATAGCACATACCTTCCTCTATGTCCCTCTCCAAACCTCCCTTGCTTGTACAACCTTCCTCATAGTCACTTTTTGACAAGGGATTGGGGAAACACTAATTATTTATGGGTTGCCAATAAATCATTCTTGGATTAATAATTTTGGCAGTTCAAGACAAGATATTTCAACTGATAGAGTTTTTTTTGTTCTGGATATGTTTTTTCAGTTTGCGCCAAACAAGTCCAATTACAGGATTTCGCCATTGTGGATTCAAAAATGTCATGTGGTTGCTTGGTAGAATTAAGAGGAATCATTTTAGAGCTCAAGATAATTTGGCATAGATGTTTTTGTAGAATTGAGTTAAAGTCATTGTTATAGTGGAATGTGAATCGAACATTTGGAATGAAGGTGTCATTCTTAATTGGAGGGCTTTCCCATCAAGATGCGAGGGATTAGGAAGGCTTATTATAGAAGTGGTAGACGAAAACAAAGGAAGAATTTAATGGAAGCTATCAAACACGATCTTACAGATTCGGACCTAGAGAGGAAACAGCAAATAACAGAGGTGAATTGTGGTAGAAAAAATGACGCTAGCCCTACTCAATGGAAGAAGGCTTGGTTTAATTTTGGCGAGGAATTTACTTCTTCCCCAACTCCACTCATTGAAAAACTCGCTTTCAAGTGAATTCGGGATTCTGGGTGAAGGCAACACAAGAAGGTTATATGAACTTGCGTTTGCAATAATTTTGCATATACAGATGGACAACAGTACAAGAAATTTTACTAGTATCTTCTCCTATAGACAATTTTTCATTATCTTTTCTATTATGTTTTCGCTGGAGATCTCATTCTTAATAGTTTATCTTCAAAGAAAGAACTATATGAAATGTAGAGACTAAAACATACTTCTAGAAGGTCAAGTATTCAAAATGTAGGCACAACAAACCATTTCCGGTGCATCCCAATGATTTTTCTTTTGGGGGAGGGGGTGGAGGGAGGATAAGTCAATGGAAATGATCTCATATTCCCAATATAATGATGATTATCAGGGTAGCAGAGTGCTATTGCAAGCAAGGGAAGAACAGAATCATAACAATGAAAAAAAGATCACATTATAATGTAACATAACACATCTTCAAAGCAGACAATATAAAGGTTTTATGAAGTCAATCATTCAAAAAAATATAACATTGCTCTTTAAGAAGTGATGAAAAATGTTTATTCTTTATGGCTAGCTCTCAGGCAAAACATTGGGACAGTCAGTTTTGTTAGCAGTGAAATAATCAGACAAAAACAAGGATATGCAACTTCATAGATTTGTTTTTCCAAACAACCAAACCACCCCCAAAAAAAAAAAAAGAAGGGAAAAAAAGAAGGCACCCCAGAATTGCATTGCAGGAGATTTCCCAATGAGAATTTTTAAGATAGCCATGCTAACAAAAAGGAAAGGGACTGCAAAAAGACCACAAAAAACTTCTGCATACCCATTCTCCTGTACAGGAAGGTCCTCCACATATTCATGCTCCCAAGAACTCACATCAATGTCTTGTGCATTCTTATCCTTCACTTCATCAATGTAATAATTAGCCTGGAAAATTTAGCATGCAAAAAAAAAAAAAACCTTTTTTATGCCACAAGACATAATGTGTTGCCATACCAGCAACTGAGTGCACGAGATTATAAATGGATGCTAATGCCCTCTCATGGCAAAGAACTTGCTACTCCTTTGTTGGTAAAAACACTCTGCACATAAGGCCATTTTCTGATTGCTAAATCATTTGCTGATCCAGATGTGCTGATTAGATATGTCAAACCAGTTATATGCCATACACATCACTTCCTCTTTAGCATAGAAGAGACTGAAACAGCTTTTGCATTAATACAACTTACAAACAGGTACATGTGAAGCACATAATGCAGAAGAAAATAAAGAAAGACAAAGTATAGGTCGATTTTCTTCCGAAAATTTGGGTTTTAGGTCAAGGGCATGTACTGCAACTGCAGAAAGTTGAAATGGACAATCAGATGAGAATGTGCAAAATGATGTAGAATACTTGTAGTTGGTGCAAATGTACCCTTTAGATCAATTGAAGTCTATGCCAGATCAAAATAGGATGCAGTTAACATTCGAGTTTGCTGATTATAATATTGATATTGCCAATTATGAGATCTTACAAGGATTGTTTGAGAATGGCCTTTGGGTTAAGGAAAAATATTTTCTGGGCAACCCATTGAACAAGACTCAAATGGAGAGGCCTAAGGTAGGTCATGTATAAGCAGTCTTACCCTTGCCTTGCAAATGACCCTTGGCTTATCAAGGAAAAACTGGTTGTGTTGAAGCCATGGATCCTGAATTGCAACTTGATAGGAAGTTGAATAGAAGAATTCTAGTATGGAATAAATTCATAACTCAATCATTGCTTACTTGGGAGTGAAAGCTATGAATAAATATGCTATCTCATCTGTGCAGATTTTCCAGCAGCACCAAAAAAAAAAAAAAAAAAACCAATAACAGTTATAACATTCAATCTCATGATGCATGAAATCATGGGTAGTGTCACTAGGAGACCCCTTACTGCAGACAACTCACTGAAAAAAAAGAAAGAAAGAATGATTGTGCTAAGCAAGAGTTCCAGTAAAGGTGGACATTCCCCAAGTTTTCCATGAGGAAATTACTTCGGATATATGGATGAAAGAGATTTCTCAGCAAGTTGAATATGAATGGGAACCATCTTTATGTTCTTTTGTAGGCAGGTAAGGTCAGCATATGGTGAATGTTTGTAATAAGCAAGTTTGGAGCGTAAATCCAAACAGGAAGCTACTAGTCAAATTCAGAAAGAAGAGCAGAAGCAGCAAGAAGGGTTAGTGGTGACTAAGAAAGCTGGATATGCACACAAAATCAAGCCTGGATTGAGCAGCAGATAACCATCCTGACAATTACTATCAAAGTTTTGCTGAAACTAACATTTTTGAATTAGCTGGAACATCAGGAGCTTGATATCTCCTCAAAAGCAAAGTGAAATAAAGAGGTGTTCCAAGAGAAACAATGCAAAAGTGGAATTGTTGAAAAAAGAATTAGAAGAAACACGGAGGGTACAAACTTTGATATATGATGAATATGCTATAATTTATAGCGTGGGTTCCTAATGTGTGATGTCACCATTTTGGGAAGACATCTTCGACTCATGCACTGTTGTGGTACACAAGCAAGGAAATATATTTTGTTACTTTTGTGTGTGGGGCTTCATCCCATAGGCGGCGTAGCTGCAAAAAAGGAATTCTGGAAAAGAGCTAGTGAAGATTCAGCAAATAGCAACCAGTCCAAGGATCATACTGGAGGATTTCAATGCAGTGTATCACTTGGATGAAAGGCTCAATGGCAATCTAGAAAACTTTTGAAGTAGCTCATTCTAGAGAATGTGTGCAGACTTTTGGATTAATAGAGAAAAACAAATCAGACAACTTCCTCACTTGGTGTAACAAATATGAAATTTATATAGAATATAATCTAAACTGCATAGAGTCTTATGCATCATGGTTCCCAAATTACAATGTTATGACTCAAATTGGAAACCCCGGCCTCTCTGATCACAGTTTTCTGTTGGTGTGTCCAAAAGTGATGCTAATAATGCTTAGAAGCCTTTCAAATTCTTTAACACGTGAACTTTGCACAAAATTTTCTTGCAAATGGTGAAAGGCTATGGAAGTTGAAAGATAACCTAACTATATGGTTGTTGCAAATTTAAAGCCCAGAAAAGAGCGCAAAGAAACCTAAATAGTTCCAAAATATATCAGCAAAATCTGAACCTAAAAGATTCAAGGTGGATCCAGTTCAAAGTCAGATAGCTCACGCTCCATTAAATGAAGAATTCATTGATGAAGAGAAGAAATTAGAAAGCTAGTTAATCAGTTTTTAATTGCAGAAGGATGGTACTAAAAGAAGAAATCTAGAGATGATTGGTTAGCAATGACAAACTCTACTTTTTCCATGCCATGTTAAAAGAAACAGATTAGTAGCTTTGACTGATGCAGATGGGAAGAGGGTGACAATGAAATATTAGTCAACAATGCCATATTTGATTTTCATTAAAGGGTTACAGGGCGCTGAAGTTGTAGCTCCACCAGACATGAGAGTTTCTAGCAGGGGTCCTGTGCTATCTATGCATTTGCAAGAACAATTATGTAATGCAGCAAGTAAAGAAGCGATTAAAGCTGCAATTTTCTCAATAGCTGGAGTCAAATCTCCTGGTCCAAATAGGTGGCTCCACAAGTGTGTTTTGTTAAAGCTTGGCATATTGGGGGTGACAAGGTGTGCCAGGCAGTCCGAATTCCACACGGGGAAGCTGCTTAAGCAAGCCAATTCAGAAATCAAACTCAGTGCCTAATCCAAGTAAATCTCTAGAGTAGAGGCTCATTGCTTGTTCCAACACTTTCCATAAGTGCTGATGCAGACATCTGGGATGAAGATTTGATTTGATTTGCCATCCAAATCAGATTTGATTTTCTTTCCATAGTAACTTTGATTATTAATTTGATTTAATTTGATTTTTTTTTATTTAGTAGAGATTTGATTTTATTTCGCTTTGATTCTGTTTCCCGATTAGACATTATTTGGTGGTGATTTTATTTCCAATTATCTTAGGCATCGGGTTCTCTATATAAAAACCTCTACTTCTATTGTTTAAGGGATGATTGAATGAATGAATGTTTTGAGATTTTGTGAGATTGAATAATTGTGACTTTTTTCCTCATTTCTCCATTGATTTTTTCTCTTTCTTATCTCTACCCCTCTAATCTTTAGTCTTGTCTCTACCCCTATTTTTCTTCCCTACTTTTTCCCACATCAAATTGGTATCAGAGATGAAATTCTAACACCACTGCCCCATTGTTCACTATCCACAACATTCATCCCGTGCAACCACATCCCCTTCCCTAACATTACCACATTCCCGTGCAATCAGCAACACCACCAAATCCCTAATTATACCGTCCCACCGACCCGTAGCATATAGTTGCATATTCTGTGGCAAGCAAAATCTCAATCAATTTTACCTCCTTTTCTTCTATATTGCCAAAAAAAAAAAAAAAAAAAAAAATTGTTGAAAAAAAAAAGTTTCCTGTAGAAAAAAAAAAAAAAACAGAGACTTGTTGAAAAAAAAAAACGTAAGAGGCAAAGAGGTCTTATGAGGCAGCAGCCACCGCCGATGAAGTCGAAGCAGCCGACATCGCCGCAACAGCAGGAAAAGACCCTGGCACCACCGAAGCCATCCTCCACGTCGCCCAACCCAAAAAGGGCCGTGAGACACAAAGCGGCAGTCACAGCCAACGTAGCCCAGTTGGCACCGCCGCAACAGCAGGAGGAGCAACTTGTCACCGCCGAAACACCCCTCCACGTCACCACTGACCACCATGACCCCACCCCTTAGTCACCGCCTAGCCAAATCAAACCCCAAAACAACCAAAGCCCTAATCAACCACTCCCCTCAAACCCTAATCGACCCTCACTCGAAAGCCCACCACCAGAGTCCCACCACCGCAAACCAAAGTGAAGCCCTGAACCGGCTGCCCTCGCCACAACCTAGTCGAATCCTAGTCACCACCTTTTTGTTTGAAAAAAAAGGAGTAGAGAGAGAGAAGTCCCGAATCGGATTATGCCGATTCTTTGTCGTCATCCTCTTTGTCACTTTCATCGTCGTCGCCGTTGTCATCGGAACGATCGTCTCTACCTCCCACCTAGGCTAGGGCAAAGCACAGTGCAGGGTGCGACTTTTAACATATAAAAAAAAAGAGGGAAAACAGAAACCAAGAAATAAAAAGGAAAATTTTAGAAAAAAAAGCGAGAGAGGAAAAAAGCAGAGAGGAAAAAAAGTAAAAAAAAAAAAAAAAAAACAAAAAGAGAGAGAGAAAAAGAGACAAAATCTAGCTAGTAAAAAAAAAATTTCATTGCAAGGCAGTCTCATACAAGCGGGTCAAATCACCTCTAGGTGCGTTCGTTTCATTTTATTTTGGGTAGCATATTTTTACTTATCTTTAGTAGTATTTATTTTTATTTATGTGTGCCATTTCATTGCTGATAAAAAAAAAACTCTTCATTCATTTACATCCCATAAATACCTTCATTGCAAATACAATCGCATTGTAATTAATTCTTGCTTTATAATTTTAATAGACTAGTACTACTTGTCTACATTATTTGAAACATAAAAAATCTCCAAAAAAAAAAAAAAAATTCGATTACCTCATTTGTTTGTTGATCTCAATCTCGTTAGTGTTACATGCACTTGCAAAGTGGTCGCATTATTTCTCATCATACCATTGACCTAATCATGGATTTTAACTAATTTGAAACTCTAAGTCAATGGTTAGTCCATTAGTTTCCAATCAACAACAATTACAAAATCACATAATTGTCATTCAAATTGACTTAGCTACTACTCATCAAACAAATTTTGATCTTACAAATCGAGTTGCCACTTTAGAATTAGGGCCTCACTCATCAGATGTTAAAAATTCTAATACATTCCATAACAAGGCTCACCGACGAGGGCAAAATAGTCAAACCCCTCGTAGACACGATCACAAACCCCGATACTATGATCAAGAGCGGGACCCGGATGACAATCTCTTTAAAAATATCAAACTGGATGCCCTTACTTTTGATGGATGCTTGGACCCTCGAGTTTTCACTCAATAGGTTTGGAATATGGATTGTTTCTTTAAATGGTATGGTATTTCAGAAGACAGGAGAGTTCAATTTGCTAACCTCAAGTTGACCGGAAATACTCAATTGTTTTGGGAAAGTATTGAGGACCTTCTTATTAGACGTCAGGCAGCCCCTATCAGGAGTTGGGCCGAAATGAAACGACGCATTCAGGAGAAATACTCACCCTACTCATATAGTAGCAACTTGCTAAATCAATAGAATGCCCTTTGACTGGGTGATCGATCTGTAACCCAATATGTGGCTCAATTTGATGATTTTCGGATGAGATACTACATCATTGAGGACGAAGCCATAACATTAGGTAGATTCCGACAATGACTACATGAGGACTTTAGGAGAGAACTTGTCCTCCGTGGAGTTACCATATTGGACCATATGTATAATTTGGTTTGAGACTTCGAATTAGTTACTAGGACATCGTATTGTCAATCAACATATCACACTTCTACTGCGACCTCCAAGTCTGTCCTAGGACCCCCTACATCCATCATTTCCCCTGCAAGGGAAGTTCAAGGAAAGAGTGTTAAAACTCCAAACAGAAATTCTCAATTACAGTGTTTCAATTGTTTTAGACATATTTTTTCCAAATGTCCAAGTAAAGTCTTATTAATTAACAGACAATATGAAATAAACAAAGAACCCCTTGAAGAACAAATATATGAACCCAAGTTAGAGGAATTTGATGATTTAGATGGTAAAAATATTGGCACATTTGTGGGATGCCTCAAGACGAACTCTTTTAGCCTAAACTCCTGATCATCCGTCCTTGATAAGCCATTTCTAAGCATTATACGATGTACCTTAACGCAATCAAAAGCGGTTGACGATTGGCGTCATCACGCTATCTTTCACACTTACATTAAGGTGAATGCGAAGGCTTGCAAGATTATTGTGGATAGCAGTAATTGCATCAATGCAGTTTCCGCTAACACTATCTCTCGTTTGGAGTTAAAAGTGGTCCCACACCCTAGTCTATATAGTGTCTCTTGGATTGATAAATCTTCTATGTTCGTTAAAAAACGTTGTCTTGTACTCATTCAATTTTTAGAGTATAAAGATCACATTTGGTGTGGTGTTATATCAATGGATGTGGGTCATGTCATTCTTGGGTGCCCTTAGTTATACGACTTGGATGTCACAATTAAAGGTCATTCTAATTCCTATTCTTTTGTTTACAAAGGCAAGAAAATTCACATTCATCCTTTACCCTCAAAGCCGATAACTCTCAATGGAACAAAGGCTGTGATAGAAACAAAATCATTACATATCATTAGTCTCACGGTATGTGATCGTGTAACATCATCGAGCCTATTGTGTTTGCTGATATTATTCTCGGAGCCTTTCCAAAACCATTAGGCCTTATATTGATGTCTCAACATGTTCGTACATCTATAATAGCCAAAATATTTACACCACATCTTCATGACTTACACATCAACATCAATACATATTTGGAAACAATTCATACCTCATGTCAATTTCACACTGATGTACATAAAATCCATGTTGTATTTTATATTAGAAGTTCTGTCATGGTTTGGATCACACCATAGCGGCGTCTACATGGGCACGTTTCTATATTGCATACTCGTAGTGTTAGTCCATTTAAAATTTTACAGCGGTTCGAATCAACTGCATATATTATTGATATTTTATCTCATTTTAATACTACTTTCTATGTTAACAATTTTCTCGATTTTAACCCATTAGTTGATCCCTTTGACGTGCCCCCCGACGCATCACATATTGCATATCCACCTATTTTTACACACCTTTCCACCCTCCCCGCACACAACGATAAAATTGATACTATTCTAGATGAGCAGCTTATGTTTCCCAGGGATGGAGCAGTTCAGCTCTTCCTTATCAAATGGATTGGCCGAACAAAGCCCGAGATTACTTGGATTGCTCGCAAGACACACCACTAGTTTGACCACGGTATATTACAACTTTATCAGAATCCGCAGAATTGCACGTCTTCAAGCCCAAGTCCTGCTCCTTTAGGCGATATTGGTGGCTCAATTCAATTTTGGCTCCACTCCCACGTGTTTATCAACAGTGACGGTCGCTTGAACCGCTGCTCAGCTTGCGATTGGGAAGTTCACTACAGAAATTTTAATTCGACGGGGTCGAGTTCCAGCCACCCAGAGAAAATTGATGCGAATATCCAAGATGAAGATTTGCTTTGATTTGCCGTCTAAATTAGATTTGATTTTCTTTTCATAGTAGTTTTAATTATTAATTAGATTTTATTTGATTCTTTTTTATCTAGTAGAGATTTAATTTTATTTCACTTTGATTCTGTTTCCCGATTAGGCGTTATTTGGTAATGACTTTATTTTCAATTATTTTAGGTATCGGGTTCTCTATATAAAAACCCATACTTCTATTGTTTAAATGATGATTGAATGAATGAATGTTTTGAGATTTTGTGAGATTGAGCAATTGTGACTCCGTTCCTCCTCTTCCCTTTGGTTTTTTCTCTTTTTTTGTTTCTGCACCTCTAATCTCTATTCTTATCTCTACTCCTCTGTCTATCTTCCTTACTTTTTCCCTTCCCTACATCAAGGGCATTTCAAAGGTGATAGCTAATAGACTTAAAGATGTGCAAACTAATGAGTGATGTGATAAGGAAAATCCAGACAGCATTTGTAAAAGGGAGAACAATATTGCAAAATTTTATGAATAAAAAAATCAATATTGGTTACAGTCATATTGGTTATGAAAATTTTAGACAATATATATCTTTATGAGATATATCGGCAGCAAAAAAGTTTCTAAGAATCATAAGCTTGACGGGCAAATATCAATGACAAACCGGTCATATCGGCCGACATATTAGATAATATATATCGGCAAAACACTGGGTATATTGCCTAATATATCACGATACATCGTTGATACAACAGTATATTGCTATTTTTTTGCTATATTGGAGGCCCGATACTAATACATATTGACCGATATTTCATCCATGGCTGAAACTTAATTCTCTATCATTTGCAGATGATCTGCTCGTCTTTGTTAGGCTGATGAGCTATTTATCAAGAGGAATAATAGCTATTTTCAGCATTTTTTCTGATGTCACTAAGCACAAGGCTAATCATTCAAACTCACACGATCTTTGTTGGTGTTCGTGGTGATCTAAAGCAGAAATTGTTAAGACGCTACTGGATATGAGGAAGGTAAACTCTTTACAGCGTACTTGGTGTTTCCACTAATCTCATCTAAGACATGTTTCAGATAATCAGATTTTTCATAGCTATGATCACTACTACGCTGAAGAATAGGTCAGCCAGGCTACTCTCCTAATCAGAAGGCTGCAGCTAATTTAAACTGTAAAGTGACTTTAAAAGGACAGTAGATTAGTGTTTTAATGATGCCTAAGAAAGTGCTAAACTGATCCAAAGCCTTTTCAGATAACTCTTGGCATTAGAGATCAATTTATTAATGATAAAAAGGGTTATGGGTTAAATGGGCGCACCACATATATTTAAGGGGAGTTAGACTTTAGGAATAAATGCAAGAAATGCAGTCTTGGACAGAAACTTATGATGCATAGACAGGAGTTCCAGTTGGGATCATATGCCTATAGACAATGGCTGATTCTCCATCACTGCTTATAAACCTTTACAAGGAGATCATTCAAAAACTAGTTAGAGAATGAGAGGAAGGTTATTACTCCTAACACTTTCATTAGCTGCCATGCAAAAAAAGTTCCATACTAAAGATATATTGCAAAAATGGGGTGGGGTTACTAATACAACATTTGTTCTTTGTACTCATGATGTTGAAACGGGTGAGCACAAGTTTTTCTGACTGTGCCTATCTGCTGATTGATGGAAACAAATACTTAGTTGGACTGGCCACAACAGGAAAATCAGGGATTAGCTAGGGAAGCTATATGAATCAAAAGGAGGTGGAAAGGCAGATCTGTTAAATGCTTCAAAAGAGCCATATTCTTATTAGTGGTATACGCTGTTTAAGATTTAGAGAAATGGTAGGGAGCTTAAAGCCAGAGAAAATGATATAGACGGTAAGTGCTGGAAGTTGAACAGTACGGGAAGCTACTGATTCAGCATATGATGCATGCCTACATGTCTTCTGCGGATTTTGGTGGCCTAATTTATTTAATTCTTGTAACAAAATAGCTTGGGATTGCCTATGATCCCACCAACATTGGAAATGCTAAGCAGCAATTTAATATTTCGGATCCTCTACACATTGAGGGCCAAGCAAACATTAAGTAATGATATGCGTCTAAATCATCTTAAAAAATAATAGAAGACAAAGGACCAGATTGAGAGAGAAGGAGAGGGGATCCGATATAAAGACTACAGTTTATAGAATGGAGATCAAAACCTATTTAATAGGCGATAACAAGAATGCATACCAGAACTTTTAGAACTCTAGTATCTCTTCCTTTTAGTGAGTCAAGATACTGAAACTTCTCATCCTTTTTATTGATGACTGCTAAGCACCAATGCACCTCATGGTGGATAGGGACAAATATCTGAAACATACAGATTAAAGCCAATAAATATACTGCAACTGCAAAATGAAATCAAGCAAAGAAAGCAAGATGAAACTCTTTTGGCCTACTTTGTCACACTCAATTAGGCCATATCCTAACTTCTTTTGGGTGGTCCATCTTCGAACAGATTTATAATCATAGCCACTTCTCCCACCTGTCAGCTGCACTCAACAAATGGATTTTCACATACTAAAACTATTTCGATTGTGAAAGGGAACGGAAAAACAGATTGATAGTCATAGCCACTTCTTGACTGTCAGCTGCACTCAACAAACAGAGTTTCACATACTACAACCATTGTAATTGTGAAAAGCAAAGGGGAAAAACAAAAGAAAGGAGTTAATTATGCATGATAAAATTTGGTGTGTGTGTGTGTGTGTGATTCATTTTTTTTCTTGGATGAAGCAGTAGGACAGCAACAACACAGGTTTTGGAATGAAGAGAATACAGTGTCCAAAGTATCTGTAAGTTATGAGCTGATGACAGAAATTACCATGTAATTGTATAGAAACTCATACTATCAGTCTACGAAGAGTTGAAACCTTTGTCTTTCTTAAAAAAGGGCAGGCACTCACAACTTAAGCAACACTCATTGGGGCAGAGATGGTGATGGATACAGTCAATGCAAAAGTTTAGCAATATTTTAACAGTGGGGATAGTAGTTCAATCACTATCCTTACAAACAGGCTAATCAGCACTGATAGCAATGCAACTCATACTCAGTACTTTGTCCTAGTAAAGCATATAATGTGCATCACATTGTTGATATCTTTTGTAAAAAATAATTGTAGAAAACATCTAACTTAAAAAAGATCAGTTAATGCAACTCCTAATCTTGACTTTACTAAATACTCAAAAAGTTAAAACATACCTGAAAAACAGGAGGCTTTTTTTATACTAAAAGGAGAGTAGGGTATATATCCAGTAAATGTTAAGGGAACATACACAACAAGTTGACATTATGATGTAAGAAAGCTTAAATTCATTTTTGCTTTGGTAACTCTGACAATAAATAGCACTGAGAGCCAAAAAAATGTTGGCAAATTGAATGCATGAGAACTTCATTGATTAGAAGTATCCTTGCACTTATGCATGTAGATGTGCCTCTTCTTATTCAGACTTACAGTTCTATATGAGACAGATTAGCCAACATATATAACTGAATAAGTAATAAATCTTTGTAACAAAATTATCTTAGCAAAATAATGTTGTACATCGATAACACACATTCAATGCATGTGTAAGATTCCTCCATTGTATCCTGAAAGTCATAAATTCCAATCACGAAACACAATCTCTCTTCAATGTAGGGGTGAAGTTGCATATATGGAATCCTGGTCATGCATTGCAGGATCCTTGTGCACCCTGGACTACCCTATCGCTAACCCTTATTTACTTTTGCAGATGCAGAGACCAATGAGGCACTATGCATGGATGCTGATGAAATATGTTTTTCCTTTGCAGTGTGAATCATGCTGTCTATGTTTGCAACAATCATGCTTCTTAAACTATCTGGAACAGGCCTTTTGGTTTGCTTCATCAGCAATCAGTTTGTCCTTTGGGATCAGCCGATCAGGTTTTCAAAGGGATAGGATAGGAAAGTCCAATGAAATGCACTAGTCTAGTATACATGGCTGGTGTAGAATCGAAGAATAGATAAGATAAAGTATGACAAAGTATCTTCTGAAGATTGTTTGGGGATAAGATTTTCTTCATTACTGGTTCAGGTTAATACAATTTAGATGCATTGAAGAGAGTCAATAAACAAAGGTTATCACCAGGCTATTACCCATGGGAACTATGCATCTCTATGTTTATTGTATCCTGTTGTTCTTCTTATACAATATATTTACAACATCCTCTTCATCTTTACACCCCGGAAAAAAAAAGAGGGGGGTTATGTTTCAGTAATTATTTGTTTTTTGTTTCAAAACAAACCAGACAAGCTCAAAATGATCATGAGTTGAAAAAAAAAAAAAAAAACTAAAATTAATCATGCAAGCCAAGAAAATTGGTCATGAGGTAATGTATTATATTCATCATCTTACAAGATATCATATAGAAGGCCTCAAAAAAGTATGCGTTATCTGAGTGAAGAATACGCTTTAAATCCATTATTTGTGGAGACAGACATAAGTTTCAAGAGCAAAAGAAAACTCTGTTGTCTACCCCAGCCAGGCAATTTACTAAGCCTGAGACGGAATCAAGACACATGGACATTGCTAATTTCTCAGGTTTCTTTGCAATACATATCTCGTTCTTCAAAAGATTCGTATTAGTGGGAACAACTGACAGTGTCCAAACAAGCACTGACATGGAGGCTCAACATGCTCATCTCATGTACAAGAGTCCTGGAAATTTTGATGAAAGGAAATGTCCTAAAAATTATAACATAAAAACTGTCACTCTTACAACAAGAAGAGTAAGGGAGAATAACACTAACCTTTTTATAGAAAAATGTATTGAAGAAATGACATTTTAAAAATATTTTTGGCTCTCTCCTTTCCCTCTCTTTCAACAATTCAAGGTATAAATTTATAACCTACAAAAGAAGGCAACGTTTGTAAAATCAGCAGCAGGGTCACTGATCATCTGGTATAGATCACTCAGGCTCCATTTGTTTGCAGAAAATACTTTTCAAAGTAGAAAATATATTCAATAGAATATCTTCCTGAAAAATGATTTCCACATTTTTTTATGAAAAATATTTCAAATAAAATAACTTCTCCTCCTGCTATTTTCAATGTTTGGCATGTATAACAGAATTTGGATTAGTCAAACCATCGATCAACAATGGAGAATATTTGCGGTGATCAAATTACTGATATTTACAATCTGCAGTGATATTCTGCACTCAATAATTTTCAGCAACTGGTCATTGATGTGGTGATATTTTCAAAAGGCGGTGGGATCAACAACATCAACAGCCAGCAACCAACGACGGGGTTGGGGCACTATCGGCTGACAATAGTATCATCTTCAGATAAAAGTTTCACTAATGGGTGTAGCTAGTCAAGGCTGAGTAGTAGATAAATTCCAAAAAATTTTAAAAAAATTTCCATGTGCCCCAAACACTGAAAAATGCAGAAAATATTTTCCAACAAGTTATTTTCCGGAAAACAAATGGAGCCTTAATTCGATAATTGTTAATCAATTAAATTGGCTTTCACGGGAAATATAAATTTGAGAGTCACCTCATCATTCAACCATGCACCTGATCTCAAGCACTGGAAAGCTTGTACCGTGACCTGGATATTGGAATTTTCATGAGTGACCAAAATTTTCCTCCTATAAAGATAAGAGCAAGACTTCATTTTACAAAACTTAAAATTTCAACACATCTATTTTATATCCCACGAAGCATGCATAAAACTTTACCTATTTGGATCTGAAAAGGCACGAGTGACATCCTCCTCTTCCTCCTCCGTAAGATGCACAAAAGGGTCATGCAACAAACTCTGTTATGACACCAGTCAAATTTAGTGCCATAGATAAGGAGGCATAGAATTCCAACAACTTCAAACACTTAAAATTTACCACCTCCGATTTCTTCACAGGTCGCAATGATAAGATAGATACCAATTTATTCTCCTCAAAATTGATTTGAAACTGCAATTCTTTCAGCCTGTGATTCTTAATGCCCGGAGACTCGAGCAGCTTTTTGTATACAGGCACATCATCAGCAGGCTGCCCACGATTTAGGGACAAGGAATACAACATTTTCTCATCAGTTTCCACTTTAGTGAGATTTGAAACTGCTGAAGAAGAAGCTGGGATAATCCTATCCACCACTATCTTCCCATCTGATGGCTCCAAATCTATCACTAGCCCATTTGTCTTCTGCAACCTATGATCTGAAATTACTGACCCTCCTTCATTCCCATCTTCTATGAACTCCACCTCTTCAATGCTCGAATCCTCCGAAATAACAATTTCATTAGTCTCAGAGTCCACGTCAACCACTTCCTTTACATAATTCAAAGTCCCGAGTGCCCATTTTTTAGCTTCTTCATATTTCTTAACCAATATATTCCCCATACCATCACCCTCTTCTTTCTCACTTACCCCACTTGTCTTACTCTTCAATTCTCTACCCGAAGTTGATAAGAAACCGAACTTCTGTACCCTACAAGGGGCATGTAAGCTTCGCCGCAATTGCTGCTTCGGTTCAGGGTACCGATAAACTCTCTCAATCGCACTTCCTGATGAAGTTACCCTTTCAGGACTTCGACTCATACATGAAATCCTGGGATTCTTGGACATACGAAAATCGATTTGATCACTACGATCGGTAGAATTTAGCGACAGAGATGAGCTTAATACACTGAAACATTCGTCCGCGCGCTTACGGCTACTAGTTATAGCACCCATTGACTAAACCTAATTTCTCTAAACCCTAGTATCTCACATCCCATCTAACAAAAACCATGCAGAACGCACACAATACAGGAAAGTTTCACCCAAAGAAATAAACGTGTCGAGTGAACCCTAAATTTAGCGAAATTGGATAGTAAATTCAGGATTACGGTCTCCAAAATAATATGAATTCGATTCAACTATTGGATGGAGGACGATTTCGGGTCTACGGCACCTAACAATGCAGGTGAAGCAACAATTGCACAATCGCAACAAAAATGTGCAAGCAGAAAGAGCGAGAGAGGTCGCTACAGAGCAATTTGGGGCTTTTAATTTCGCGATTCGGCAGGAGATGCTTCGATGTTTCTCCCCATGGACCAATCCCAGGTATCGTAAGTGATTTCCGCAATATCTTATTCTTGAACTCAAATGCCTTTCGTTTTCAGTTCTTCTCACTCCACTGTGGCGAAAACTTTACGTGATAATATCGTGGGGGATTTGGGGATGCCGCATCACCTTAGAAAAATATATTAAATATATTTTTATCTTAATATTTAAAATGTAAAAAAAAAATTATTGAATTGATTTTTTAACAAAAATTTGTTATTGAATTAAATATTTAACGAATATTAATATTATAAAAAAGTTATAAAAAAACATCTCATATAATAATTTTTATATATTAAAATCTCCAAATTGAATAAAAATTCAATAGTGGAGATCCGAGTAATATCAAATATATTTTCATGAGAAATGTATATCCACAAATACATATGTCAGGGAAGTGGTGTGATATAAACACTATTTTTTTTTTTCAAAAATAAGAATAAAATTTAGCAAATAGAACAAAAAGAAAATTATGTACATATATATGAAAAATAATATATAATCATTACTAAAAAATATCTTATAATCATTTTATTTGATATAATATTTAATTAATTTATTTATATTATTAGATTCATATAAAATAGATGAAAATATATAACATATATTAAACTTTGTAATTAAAAGGTGATTAGAGAGGGGCAAAATATCAAAAAATTTACTTCCACTTTTGTAAATTTGACTATGCCACCGTTTTATTTTTTTAAAATCAACAGTAATAATTGTAGATGCTTTAGCCACAAAGCCGTGAGCCGAGCTGCTTGCCAGCCGGCTTCATCAGCCGTATGAGCTGCCGCCTCAGCCGATTCACTTCTGCCCTTCGTTTCATCTTCATGACGGCTGATCTCCTTCTTCCGTTGCGTTCAATTGATTGTTGAAATATTAGTGGTTCATTTAATGATGATAACTCTCCAATTACTGTGCTCATCAATCTCGGCCGGTTGTTCATTGGTAACGCTCAATTAAGGCATTTGATAGATTTGTCTTATAAATTATACATTCTGGTTTTGTCCCTGGCACCCCACTCAAACAACATACCATCTAGAAGAGTAAGACGTGTCCTAAAACTCAAAATCGGTCCGAATCTTAGAGCCCAAAAACAGAGCAAGCAAATGGCGGGAGGTATAAAACTCGATCCTTTATTTCGCTTTCGTGGTTATTTAAGCCACATTATATGCAAACATTTGGTATCAGAGAGAGGCATCGCCTCTGCCTTTACTGTTTTGCCATTTTTTCATTTTTGCCTGTAACTTAAAATTCTTAAAGTTTTCGTTTTTATAATGATTCGGTAAAAATGAGCGTCGGAAATCATTGGGAAATTCAATTTCTGACATTTTCATATATTTTTCATCAATTTTGGTGTTCATATGGCGTTGTTTTAATCGAGTTTGAAAACGGATCGAACTGGGCGTTGTCGGGTTCGGGCGAACCCGACGGGCGTAGAAGATTTACTTGAACGACGCCGCTTAATCATTTTCTGAACTGATTTGATAAACGTTTTTGTCTTTGGTTATCAATATCCCGAACGGCGTTGTTTCGTAAATATCATAAATTTAAATAATAATAATAATAATAATAATAATAATAAAACGGTTTTGGACTTGGGCCGTTTTCATAAATCGACGGCCTGCTTCAGGCGCTGCCCACACGCCTCCTAGCCCATCACCGTAACAATCCGAAAATCCACAAAATGCTGTATGCTGCGCAGCGGCCGGATTCGAACGTGGGTTGTACGGGTTGAAGCCGATTTATCGCTGCGTTGAACGCTCGGTTGGTGTTCATTTGGGTAGTTTATTTTGTTTTATATATTTAGATAATACGTATATATATATACACAGTATATATTTATATATATATAATTATATTTATTATATATAAAGATTAAAATATAATATTCATAATATAATTATATATATGTGTATATAATGTCTAGTGATTAAAATAATTTAATTAATTGGGGATTATGTAATTAATAAAATTATTTTTTATTATCACGTGTGGTATAAAGACATTAATTATGACTGATTATTTTTGATATAATAAATTTATCCCATAGAAAATTTTATTATATTAAATTAATTAATCAGGATAAAATATTAAATTATTTTTCTTAATTTGCCCATAGGGATTAAGAATTAGAATATAGTTTGATAGTTTTATTATAAAATTAGACATAAACCTACTTGAATTAAAATTTAGCCCGCATGTAATTTTTTCGTCAATTGATTCATAATATATGCTTTACATTGGTAAAACATAATTCTGTATTTTGTTAGCCTCATTTATTAGTTGTTAAGTATGTATTTATTTTTGTGTAATTATTCAATATGTTAATCTTTTCGATATAAGATGTGAAATTTTTGAACTAAAAGGTGATAATTATAAAGTCTGGAAGGAGAGAATTCTTCTTCACTTAGGGTGAATAGACATAGATTATGTTATATGGAAAGACGAACCATCTGCTCTTACTCTTACCAGTACTCCAGTTAATGTAACTCTTTATGAACGCTGAGAGCGATCTAATCACATTAGTTTGATGTTCATAAAGACTAAAATTTTTGCTGGTATTCGTGGTTCTATCGACCAGCATAATAAAGTGTGGGATTTATTAAAGGCTATCGATGAGCAGTTTGAGACTTCAGATAAAGCATTTACTAGCACCCTAATAATAAAGTTTTTATCTATAAGGCTCATCAGTGTTAAAGGTGTGTGTGAGCACATAATGTAGATGAGGGATATAGCGGCTCAATTAAAAAATTTAGAGGTAAAAATGTCTAAATCTTTTATTGTGCACTATATTTTGAACACGCTTCCACCACAATATGGACCTTTTAAAATCTCTTATAACACACATAAAAATAAATGGTCGATCAATGAACTCATGATCATGTGTGCTCAAGAGAAAGGAAGGCTCATGATGAAACAAAGTGAAAGCGTTTCATGTTCAAAGAAGAAAAGTTCAATACACAAGCCAAAAAGAAGGGAAAAGATAAAATAGCTCATCAATATGACATCAAGAAGGAGTCAAAGTGCTTCTTCTGTAAAAAGAATGGACACGTTAAGAAGGATTGTGTCAAGTATCAAACCTGACTTAAAAAACAAGGTAATCCATTCTCTTTTGTATGTTATGAATCTAATATGGATAATATTGCGCATAACACATTGTGGATTAATTCTAGTTCTACAATTTATATTTTAAATTCCTTACAGGGTTTGCAAAACTTAAGGAAGCCAGTGGGCAGTGAACAAAGCATCTTCTCCGAAAATAAGATGCGTTCACATGTGAAGGCTATTGGAACATGCAGCTTAGTTTTAAGTAGTGGTTTTATTTTGATTTTAGAAAAGACATTTTATATTCCAAATTTCTCCAGAAATTTGATTTGAGTATCAAGACTTATATCTTTTGAATATTCTGTTACATTTTCAGACTTATTAGTTTACATTATAAGTCTGATATTATTAGAAATAGTATATTATCTGATAGTCTTTATTGCTTAAATTTATAAAATAATATCTTTTTTAATACTGTGTATGATGATGCTGGCATTAAGCGATATGTTATGAATAAATGTTCCTCTATATTGTGGCATAGGAGATTAGGTCATATCTCCATTGAAAGAATTAAAAGATTGGTAAATAATGGAGTACTTAGTACTCTAGATTTTACTGACTTTGAGACTTGTGTGGACTACATTAAAGGAAAGCAGACCAACAAGACTAAGAAAAATACCAAGAGGAGTTCGGATATATTAAAAATCATACATACTGATATTTGTAGTCTTGATATTGACTTATATGGCCCAAAATATTTCATCACCTTTATTGATGATTTCTCACGATATATGTATCTCTACTTGCTTCATAATAAGAATGAAGCCTTAGATATTTTTAAATTATTTAAAGTAGAAGTAGAGAAATAATATGAAAAATAAATCAAGATTGTGAGATCAGATAGAGGTGGAAAGTATTATGGAGGATATACTGAAGATGGATAAATGCTTGGTCCATTTGTAAGGTTTCTTCAAGAATATAAGATTGTTGCCCAATAAACGATGCTTGGTTCTCCGGACCAAAATGGTGTAGCAAAAAGAAGAAATCGAACATTATTGGATATGGTAAGGAGTATGCTTAGTAATTTCAAACTTTTAAAATTCTTGTGGAGTGAAACTTTTAAAATGGCAGTGTATATATTAAATCGGGTTCCAACAAAAACTGATCCAAAAACTCCTTTTGAGTTATGAAAAGGTTGAAAATTAAATGTACGCGTACGGGGATGCCCATCTGAAGTAAGAGTTTATAATCCACATGAGAAGAAGTTGGATCCAAGGACTATTAGTGGGCATTTCATTGGATATGCTGAATGGTCCAAAGGATGTAGATTTTACTATCCATCTCACAGTACTAGGATTGTAGAATTAAGAAATACAAAACTTCTTGAGAATGACTTACTGAGTGGGAGAAAACGATCAAGAAATTTGATTTCTGGTAATGATAATTTGGTTTCTCAACCCTCCACTTCAAATGATAGGTTGAGTATTATACACAACACCCCTCAAGATCAATCTGGTGTTGAACAACCAATCAATATCATTCCACAAAATGTTGATCCTATTCCAGTTGATCATAAAATTTAGGATTTATCTGAAATAGTTATACAGCATACTCTTGTTGAGGATGATGATACAACATTGAGAAAGTCTTTTAGAATGAGAAAGTCAACAATTTCTGGTGATTATATTGTATATCTACAAGAGTCAGACTACAATACTGGAGCCGAAAATGATCCTGAAACATTTTCATAAGTTATGAGTTGTAATGAGTCATAATTATGGTACAATACCATAAAAAAGAGATAAATTTTATGAGTTACAATGGAGTCTAGGATCTTATTGAGTTGCCTAAAGGGAGAAAGTCATACGGTGTAAATAGGTCTTTAAAAGAAAGAAAAACTCATTAGGCAACATCGAAAGATATAAAGCAAGACTCATTGCTGAGGGATATACTCAAAAGGAGGGAATTGATTACACGGAGACTTTTTCTCCTGTATCTAAAAAGGATTCTCTTCGCAAAATTTTGACATTAGTTGCTCATTTTGATATGAAATTACAACAAATGGATGTGAAAACAGTATTTTTAAATGGTAATCTAGAGGAAGAGGTTTATATGAAACAACCAGAAGGATTTTTCTCTAGTGATGGTGAGCAATTGGTATGCAAACTCAAGAAGTCTATATATGGATTGAAACAAGCCTTCCGTCAATGGTATTTAAAATTTGATAAAATTATCTCTTCATTTGGTTTTGAAGAGAATATTTTGGATCAATGTATATACCAGAAGGTCAGTGAAAGTAAGATTTATTTCCTTATTTTGTATGTGGATGATATTTTACTTGGATCCAATTATAAAGGGTTGCTGTATGAGGTGAAATAATTTCTTTCTGATAAATTTGAAATGAAAGATATAGGTGATGCATCTTATGTCATTGGCATCAAGATACATCGAGATAGATCACAATGTATTATGAGTTTGTCTCAAAAGACCTATATCAATAAAGTTTTACAGAGATTTTGGATGAAAGATTATTCACCAAGTGTAGCACCCATTGTGAAGGGTGATATGTTCAATTTGAGCCAATGCCTGAAAAATGATTTAGAACGGGAACAGATGAAAAACATTCCATATACTTCCGTTGTTGGAAGTTTGATGTATGCTCAGGTATGTATAAGACTTGACATAGTATTTACAGTTGGAATGTTGGAAAGATTTCAGAGTAATCCAGGTATGAAATACTGAAAAGTTGTTAAGAAAGTGATGATGTATCTTCAAGGTACCAAAGACTATATACTTACATATAGACAGACCGACTATTTGAAAGTATTGGGGTACTCCGATTTAGACTTCTGCCTGTATCCCGCGAAGTGTAAAGCAAACCTTGATTGCTACTTTCACTGTGGAAGCCGAGTTCGTTGCTTGTTTCGAGGCTACAAAGTATGGTGTATGGATGAGAAATTTATGTTTAGACTTAGAGTGGTTGATTCCATCTCAAGGCCATTAAAGATATATTGCGACAATTTAGTTACTGTTTTTCTGACTAAAAATAATAAAAGTAGCTGTCAAAATAAATACATCGACATTCAGTTTTTAGCCATAAATGAGCGCATTAAAGGAAAGAAAATTACTATTGAGTATATAAACACTAAGTTGATGATCGCTGATCCTTTGACAAAAGGCATGTCACCATTGAGATTCAAGGATCTTGTAACAAAAATAAGATTAAGTTCTATTTTATAATTTTTATTGTATGGATAATGATATTTAATGAAATTTCTATTTATCTTTGTAATATTTCTCAAAATTATGTACACATTGATTGATTTGATAATGTCATTAATTGTTGGACAAATAATAAATATAAGGTTTATTCATAAAGTAATGCTACTCGATATGGACATGACTTGAGAAATGTAATATATTGTAATATATGGAAGATATTACTCATTATTAAAGGACTTATCGCCATGATTCGTATATTTATTTCTTAAGTTTGAGAATTAATGGGTTTGGTTATCACATCAAGTAAGACATGGACCAAGTGGGAGAATGTAGATGTTTCAGCCACAATTAGCGACAAAGCCGTGAGCCGAGCCTCTTGCAAATGGCTTTATCGGGCCGCTTGAGCATTCACTTCTTCCCTTCGTTTCATCTTCACGACGGCTGATCTCCTTCTTCCGTTGCGTTCAATTGATTGCTGAAGTATTAGTGGTCCATTTAAATGATGATAACTCTCCCATTACTGTGCTCATCAATCTCGACCGGTTGTTCATTGGTAACACTCAGTTAAGGCATTTGATGGATTTGTCTTATAAATTATGTATTCTGGTTTTGTCCTTGGCACCCCACTCAAACAATACACCATCTAGAAGAGTAGGGCGTGTCCAGAAGTTCAAAACCGGTCCGAATCTCAAAGCCTGAAAACAAAGCAAGTAAATGATGGGAGGTATAAAACTCGATCCTTTATTCCGTTTTCATGATTGTTTAAGCCACATTATATGCTAACAATAATTTTAATAAAATTGAACATAATATGCAAAATTTTGCCTATATAAGAAGAAAAATCTTGGCAAGTATTAAATTATTCGCCATAAACAATAGATACGTGACTATTAAGCTCTTAAGTAGTAATGACAAAAGATTGAATTTAAATAGAAAACTTAATCTATCCGTGATTCAAAATCAATTCACAATATTTTTGATAAAAACTTAATAGTTTCAATAATATTATAATCCTTTCATTATGATTTAGATTAAAAAAATATTATAAAAGGTATTTCTTTATTTATTAGACAGGAATATAAATATCATAAATTTAGAATTCATTAAACAACCAAAAATTTTTCTATACATAAGGTAACCCATCAAGCACTTTACTCTAAATCCACAATCAACTTTATATAAACTACGAAATGTTAAGCTCATAAAAAAATTAGGTCCACATTTATGTATTATCTTGCTTACTAAAAATATTATATATATATATATATATAAGTAAATAAAATTATCTTAAAATGTAAAAATTTATAAAAAAAAAAAAAAAAAAACCTATATTCAATCACCAAGTATTTTTGCCAACTTGATGTAGAATATAGAGGATAGAGTATCCCCGAGTACCATGAAACAAATCATAAAAAACAAATTAATAAAACAAAAACAAGAATAGTTCCAGCTATAGCTTTCTCGAAAAAAATTAGATACCGCATCCATTACATTCCGAAAAAAACTCATTCCGTTTATATCTACCAACCGTCCATATCCATTATGGGAAATCCATTCCATCCATATCTGCTAATCAACCGTTAAAAAACATACCCGTAAAACCAAATCGGTCACAACCGCATGCTAGCCAAAAAACCAAATCAAACCGGTAAAAACCATACCGGTCATATGCATACTAGTATTTTGCTCAATTCTGGCAATTTGCACCATTCCGGCAAAATGCTTTATTCCAGTAAGAACACTTCAAACCGGCAAAATGCACCCTTTCGGGCATTTTCATACCAGTATTTTGATCCCAACCGACCATCCATTTCTAAAATTTCATACTTTTCAATTCTGCCAATCTGGCCATCCATTCCAGGAATACTATATCGTCCAAATCTACCTTTTGAAAGCGCCCTCGGTCATTTCTCCGTTACATGCATCAAGATTTGTCATCAGCTTTCGACGAACTACATCAGTAATTTGATTAACAATTTTATTTGCATCAAATTTAGATTGAAAAATAGAAAATCCAAACCCACTTACAAATTTAGATTTCACGCAAACCCAAAGTAAATCAAAGCAAATTAAACACAGTTAATTCAATCAAATAATATAAAATTATATCTCTTTGCCACCAAAAAAAAAAAAAAAAAAAAAGAACCACTTCTTACTTAATGAAGGATGTGCTACAAGCCTACATTTGTTCCTACATGAGAATATATATTAAATTATACAGAGCAGACACATTATAGAAATCAAAAGCTAGAGAAATAAAACATACTAACAAATTTTATACATATAAAAAGGATATCATCTCAGAGGGAAAAGCCCAAAATTATTCAATCACAGTTTGGTGCAAAATCATTTCATACAAGAAATATCATAAACATATCACTCATCTACAACGATGCTAAATGATATTACCACTGCTTAGAGGATTTCTTATACAAGCTGAACAACTGCGGAAATCCGCAAGCAGCCATTTTGAAGAAGATCGGGAAGTTCGTCAAATAACAGAGCACTTCGCCAGCCCCAGCCTTTCGGAGCTTTCGGTAGGAGAGTTCCTGCTTGCTTAAAGCTTCCAAACACCATAACTTCTCTCTTCGAAGGGCAAATTAACTGCAAAAGTGGTGAAAATAATGGGTGAAATTTACTATGGGATTAAACCAGAACAGAGGTAAGTTCATAATCGTTCATCAATGGCTTTACCTGGTAACGGGCAGTAACTTTTTCGCGGGAATCCATGTACATGTGCACCTGAAATCACAGTCAATGTGAATAATGCTGCAAAAGAGGACAACACGGTGTATAAAGTTCTCACTGCGCACGGAATCTAAAGAAAAATAAGGCTATTTTAGATCTATTATATCCGATTTCACTTGACAAACGCTGCATCTTGACGGCTAAATAGCCTTATGATTTAATTCATGGTTAATTCAGCTTCCACGAATGTTCGGTTGATATCGTATAGCAAGATCCAAAGACTAGAGGCATTTTAATGGGCGGCCTGCAGCAGACACAATATGAACAGTGGGCTGTCATGTCATTCCAGGCCGCTGGCCCAAATCCGCAACCCATTCCCATGCAGAGCTTAAGCAAGCCCTTCACGGTCCAAACTTAAATGAGCAACAAGTATACATTTGATAGCCCCAACAGCCTGCCAGCCATCTTATTGCAGCAACAACAATAAAGCTGTAAGTAGGGTTGATTATAGAAATTCATTTTTACTATTTTACTCGATTTAATATAATATCATCCACGAGTCGGATATTGCACACCCATAATTGTGTGAATCCACCATCCTTCCACAACTTTCAAATACTTGTATTAATTGCACCTCTAGATCCAAACCATTGATGTAATTATCGACTGATATTATATCAATATTATGGGATATTTTCTGATACTACAATAATATCGCAAATATTTTCATATCGACCGATACATCCAAATATATTTGCCAATACGGTTTTATCATCTTACGATTTTTTAAAAATTTTTTATGTTCAATATTATTCGATAATAATATGTATTGTTGAATATGTTTGATACTAATATAACTATGACTAACACTGATACTGATATTTTCATCAATAATCTAAATTGACCCCCTTCCATCCAAAGGGGTCGACCAGTGCACGAACTTTTCATATTGTGGCTTCGATGTGGGTTATTCTCACAATACAGAAAGGATGTTTCCGTGCTAGTAACCTCCAAGACACAAAACCTTATCGCTATGTCAATGTCCACCCTCGACATTCAGAATTGGTACAACGACAACATAAAATTTTCAAATTATGAGTTATTAAGGTCGATACACCTTTGGCCCTAGGATAAAGAATCTTTGCAACAACTTTGTCAGGGCATGATTATTTTTATACTAGTAGACAAGTAGCGGAAATAAAACTATAATCAAGAGAAAGAGGCTATCCTCACAATACCGACACGATTATGACTAATACCGATACTAATATTTTCATCAATGATCTAAACTGATCCCCTTCCATCTAAAGGGGTCGACCAGTGCACGAACTTTTCACATCGTAGTTTCGATGTGGGTTATCCTTACAATACAAAGAGGTTGTTTCCGTGCCAATAACCTCCAAGACACAAAACCTTGTCGCTATGTCAATGTCCACCCTTGACATTCAGAATTGGTACAACAACAACATAAAATTTTTAAATTATGAGTTATTAAGGTTGACACACCCTTGGCCTTAGGATAAAGAATCTTGGCAACAACTTTGTCAAGGCATGATTATTTTTAAACTAGTAGACAAGTGGTGGAAACAAAACTGTAATCAAGAGAAAGATGCTATCCAAGAACAAATCCCATCCCCCAATTAATTCCAGCATCATAAGATATCTACTAATGCAATCGACACCGTATTTGGGATGGAACAACAGCATAAATATATAATTTGAAAACAAAACTAAGAAAAAAATGAAACAAACAAGATCACATTTTCTTCACTTTGATAATCTAATCGATGTCAATTGATCAACAGCACAATGCGACCATGGATGAAAATACTGATACCAGATGCAGTTGTATCGGGTTTAGCATGATATGTATTGATATTGGGTGTATTAACCGATATTTTAAATATCTAATCAAATTATCATGATATATATTCAATACCACGACATTTCGCGATTTAGAAGAGGGATTGGGATATATTGGAATTGGGGGCCCGATACTGATAATCGGCAAATATCTCATTCGATTGTGCGACCGTAACAAGGGTTATGTCTAGAATTTGCCAAGAGTAGTCATATAGCATATGCATCATCATTCCGGCCAAGGTAATCAATAGCAAATCCAATAGAAAATAGTTAACACATCTACTAAGCATCTGCACCCTCCTCCTTTCCCCCTCCCCACCAAAAATAGAAAAGAAATAAAAAATAATAAAAAAGAACAAACAAAAAACAGGGAGATGAAAATGAAGACGGGAAGGACAAGCCAAAAAGGAACAGACGACAAAGCACCTCAAGCTTTTGATGGAAAGAAAACACTGACCTTCCTCAGAGGATCAATTATTTCTGCCTTCCGACGATGAATAAACAAGCCTGAAAACATATATCATGAGTCAGTATATAATGTAATTTCAACAACGCTTCACTCATGGCCGTAAGAATCCTTGTCACAGCAGAACTTCAATATGGTTAAAATAGTACCAAGAGTCCGACGCCCTTGCGGGTCTTCATCATTGAAAGCTTGTACGCTAACCTATTAGATAAGATAGGCCATTGTGACAAGTCTAAACAAACAAGAGGACAAGCAAAACCAAGGGCCAGTAAAGTGATCAAAATAACTCGATTACCTTCCATAAAGAACCAGCATAAAATGCTTCCGGTGAGTGCTTGACCTGACCGTCACCAAGCTTGTGCACATCCTCAAATTCCACCCTGTCAAACCACTTGATTATAAATTCGCTCTTAATTGCAAGGGAAACGAGAATCAAAGAAAAATAGAACTGTTTTGGGCATCAAACTAACAAAAAATAAACTCCCACAATCCAAAATTGAGATTTTCTGCAAAGCCAATTGGCATGCTAGTGTCAACCGTGATTACACAAATTTATGAGAAAACTTGGCAGTGGGCTACCCACTTGCTCAGGCTGTTTAATGGGAATTGACTTGAGGGTAACTCAGTGGTGCCCTACCCACGTATCTAGTAAATTAAATGGGAGTCAATAAGAGATCATTAAAGGAGAGAGAGATTCGAAATTATCCCATAAATGTGAAAATAGTGCTATTGGTTGTCACAATATCGGGTGATACATATTGGTATCTTTTCTGCAAATTGAAACTTGGGAGCAAATATGAGCAGTGTATCGGAAAAGATTGGATGTATCAACCAATAATTATATTAGTCAATATATAAACGATATCGCAATATATTGCAATTTTATAATGGCAACAGAAAATACTGGTATTGGGCCCCTCGATACTAATATATATCAGCCGATAATACATTCCATGCATTTTCCCACCAAACTTGTGCTATCAACATTAGCAGCAAGCTTAGTTGATGGGAAACAAACAGAAGTTAACAAGTTGTTGCTGTAAAACTTGCACCAAGAGAAAATGTGCAGCAAGTGTAAGCAGAAGATTTATATTAGCACGCCAACCCACAAAACACACATCTACACAAACAAATACAAAGTGGTATTACTTAAATGAGATGTTGAAATGACCAACCCAAAGCGAAATGGTGGAAAATGACAGAGAGGTGTTTTCATATCCAAAGATATGGAAGCACTGTCTGCATTCTCCCACTGGATTCCAATAGAATGCTCTGATGATTCCGCCATCTGAACTGCACCACCACTTGGCCCAGCAACAGAGGTGGTTCTAACCAAACTGTTTTGCATCTCCACCTCAGAACCCCTCTCTGTTTGTCCACCATGGACATTTACTATATTCCTTCCACCATCACTCAGTCCAACCAACGCTGTCAAGCCATCTCCGGACAGGTCACCATTTTGATCAGCTCTGCCATCCGAATCGTCATTAGCAAGAGACTGCTGACCATTTCTATTACCAACACCAGAGGGTACACGGGAAAACACAAATCGCGTTGGAAGCCAAGCAGCTGCTGGAACGAACATGGCTCCACGTCCAATACCAGCAAGTCCGTCATTAGAACCCCTAACATGAACCCTCACAGGCCTAAAGACCCCACTTCCTTCATTTTGAGCAGAATCAGCAACATATAAATTTCCAATATTGCTGGGTGGGTAATGCTGATCTGGTGCCTGCACATAGTAACTGGCAGTTGCAACTCCGTGTGAAAAGGCAAATGGCTGCCTGCATGCACACGCCATACTCAAAAGGCAACAATTTTTGCATGTGTCCGCAGCAGTTTCTTGCACCCGCTGACTGAGAAGCATCTATAAGAAGATACTGACTAAAATTAGCTAAAGAGAAACCATAACAAAAATCAATATAAGTGGAAGTATTCCCATGTAAGACAGTTCCACACACATCTGCTGTGTGAGACAAAGGAGGAAAACAAAGGAATAAGTAATGTGTTCCTAAAAGGGATGAAATATCCAATTTCAGGTGTTAACAGGGAAGCCGAGTGATCAATGCACCATGTAAGTCCTCATAGCAGACTGACCAATCTGTGAACATTTCAAGGGTACCTTCAACAGTGGAGAGGACCACAACGAAAAGCTCCTTAAGTAAATCCAAAAAGATAGTTACTAACACATGATCAAGAACTAACTTTTAACTACTAATAGACCTCCAATCTCTCATCTCATAAGAATTCTGCCTTTTAAAATGAAATCAATAATGATTGCCTATGGAAGGCAGGTGAAAGGAAAAAAAAATTGTTTCCCTTTTCTGCAGTTAAATATAAATAAATTCAAGAGTGAAACATTATGGAAAAACTTATTCACTGTCTGACAATCAACAGTAGCACTTCCTACAGTTGGTCTACTATTTGGACAGCCTGCATCTCACACAGAAGCCACCATTGATTCTAGAGTTACGTCTTTGTAATTGTCCGTGATGCATACATGAATAAATATTTGAGAATGCTTGAAAACAATAGACACCAAATGAAGATTGGATAAAAAATGAAGCAAGTCACAAACCTGCAGCCAGAGACCATCATTCACAGCTTTGCAAGGGAACCCCAACTCTTCTAGCTGCTTTCTCACATTCAACAGTGCCTCAAAAGACATATTACAGTATAACAGTGAACCCCCTTCAAAGATATTGATGAATGTATCATATTCTCGTCCCCTGAACTCACAATTGCCTTTGTCACAACCTTTCACCTGCTTTCTGCCCACAATCCTCCCACCCCAGGAAAGAGGCATGCTGTCTCTGTTCCATTCATTTGGTATGATATCATTACAGGAACTGTTCATCAATGAGCAGTGCATTGAATCATTGCCAGCCAGCCATGTATTGTTATCAAAAGCATAGCACAAGCTTGCTTCAGATGGTCCTTCTACAGGTGCTCCATGCCTGCTCTCGGCATTGGAAGGATAAGCAACTGGCGTTTCACCATAAGAACATGGGGATCTAGTCATGTCTGCATCAGAAAATGAGCTGGTCAGCAGTAAAGGTTGATGAATGTTGCTGGGATACCTTGGCCCCAAATTTTGCTGAGTGCAACCAACTTGATGCACCTGTTGTTCGGCATTTAAAACAGCTATGTGAAAGTCAAGAAACACATTATGCAGGCTCAAGCAGAATTCTACGAGCAGTATTAAGGCTGTCATTACTATCTTTTGAACTTACATGTGCTAAATCAGCTTTTAGGCTTCTACAACAGCAGCTATCAACCAAGTTCTTTCCTTTCAATACGGATGACTCATAAGGACTACCTACACCAGGCTCCACAATGTGACTCTCTTTTTGAGGAGGTCCAGCCTTGAATAAAGCACTTTTTGTCAGGAGCGTGTACAAGGCCAATTCAAACCTTTTGATGCAAAAAACACACATAAGCAATTCAGCTTAACACTAGACAATGATAAACATGAAAATAACCTTTTTTTAAACAACCAAATTACCTTTTCTCTTCACTAGGTACCCATAGTTCATTTGAAGTCAGCAAAGCATGCAATGTTTGGGAGGAAAGATTTGGAAGCACCTATATATATGTAGTAATGTCATAATTGCAGAGACTGGAGTGCAGAAACAGCTCAAAGACAAATCTACAGGTGGGAGAAGACACAACTGAAATAAATAATGATAAAGATTGAAGATCATGGATTCCATAAACTGAATTTCAAACACCAGGATAAAAGATTTCAATGCTCCCAGAAATAATGTACACAGGAATCCTTCTTTTTCTTTTTCCCCTTCTCAACTTCAACTAAAGGTAAATCCAATATCAGCAGGAAAACAACATTGATAGTAGAAAAATGTGTGAATTGGTTTTGGTACTTGTTAGGACCTAGTGTGACAGGTTAGTCCAAACAAACTGAATAAGGCAACCCAAGTTGGCAGCCCAATCCAAAATAATGTCTAAATCTAATATGTAGGATCCAACCCAAATATCCCAGCTTGGGCCAGTGGAGATCAACAATCATCTTGACATATCAATTGATTGCAATGCCATGTGTAGACTAGACTATATCGCGCCAATTGAAACCGCACCATCATAATCCTAAAAAAGTTGCCGAGGCCTAAAAAGTAGTTGTGTGAAAGGTGGCTGGCCCCTAAAAGGCATCTGAAAATACGGCTGGGCACGGTCTAAGTTGGGTTGACTGCAGGAGGCACAGCCTGGGAATAAGATTGGTTTATCACCAGATCCTGGTTCTTGCAGTTAGGGCGCGTCGGGCACCAAATTCCCCATACCGAGAGATTTGATGCCATATCCTCTACTCCAGACAAGCAGTCAATCAAAATGTGCCAAAATGCAGAAGGGATAACAAAAGGTAGCTCTCTTGATTAAGCGTCTTTGCCTATAAAAAGGAAAGTACCTCAAGAGTTGAGCATCGGATGGGTTTTTTAAAATAATTCCTAGGGCCCTTAATCGGGCTTTATTTTATTTGTGGTGCGCAGGAAAGTGGTTCAAATATTTGGATTGGGCTCAAAGACGGGTCAATAAAAAATCCATTTCGAATCAAATTTCCAAATATACATTATTGGCACCGTCTGTAGGAATAAGCTAGCAAACATTTTGGTCATTCACATAAAAAAATGATAAAAAATTACATAAACAAAATTTCCAAAAGATGGAAGATAAGTGTTCACGATGCAAGCTCATAAAAGCATGATTGCCTCACTTGACATTCGGACCCCTAGGATGTCCAACCCACCCCCCCTAACCTAGCCCAAACTCTAAATTGGGTAGCCGCCCGGATGGGCAAAATGACCGCCATGATGAAAATGTTATACCGCAAGGTAGGCGGTCAAGCTGGCCAAGGGAGCTCGTCGCTCCCTCTCGGAGCCAACCCCCTAGATTAGCCCCCAACCCCAGCCGTGTCCAAGCCCTTCTCTCGTCACCTTTAGCATTCCAGGGCAAAGAAAATGGGAAAGGTGGAGGTCGCTCCAACCACAGTCCTTGGATTGGTGACCACCTTCAGCCTTTCATGCGGTTACTTTTCAGGCCTCAATAACTTTTTCAGAATTAGAATGATACAATTTCAATTGATGCAGCGCACCTTCAATCAGCGCGATATAATTCAATCCTCACATGGCATTACAATCAATTGTCATGTCAAGATGATTAATGATCTCCACCAGCCTGAGCTCGGATATTTGAGTCAAATCCTACATATTAGGTTTAGAGATTATTTTGGATTAGGCTGCCAAATTGGTTTCCTTATTTGGTTTGTTTGGGCTGACCCGTCACACCAGGTGATAACACTTGTTTAATTTCTGTTCAACATTACTTTTCCAGTAGTTTTGGAAGAGCTATAAATTGAACTTTCCCAAAAAGCTTCTTAAAGCTGATCTGAGTTTCTCTATGAATTGCTTTGAGTTACTTTAACAAATTTTTGTTTAAAGCCTTTTTTCAAAAGCACAAAAAGGTACTTTTGCAGAAGTTTATTAATTTACAACTTATTCCAAAAGAACCATTCAAAACCAAAAAAAATATTGTTCATAGCATATGAAATGAGTCAAAAAAAGTTATCAACCAAAATAATTCTCAATTTAAAGAAACTATCAAACATAAGAGTGCAACAACTTGAGTAATTGCTCGAAGGGCGTTCAACAAAAGGGTACCCATACCCAAAATCCACACAAATGGGAAACAATTCATAATTCTTTTTTTAAAGAAAATGCTGCCCCTCCTACACCACCCAAACCCCAAAGCATGCAATTGGGACCTGCTTGTTTGGCAGGAATAGGAATGCGAGAAAGGGAACAACCATTTGACTAGCCATTCCCATTATTTTATTCTGGTTATAACCAAAGAAGCACAACCTTAGACAAAAGACAATGTATCTAACCAAGTAATTTAATAGAAACAAATTAAATAAGTGGAAAATTCAACATTTAATGTAATACTAATTAGAATATAATATATGGCATACACGAGTGCACAATGTTTAAATTAAGGGGGACTTACATACTCAACACCCTTATTTTTGCAGCCTCATAACTTGTGAAATTTGGGTTTAAGTCAAACAATGTTAAAACCCTGAATAAACATGCAAACTAGATGGATATAAAACAAATTTTCTGGATGTTTTAGACACAGGATACTGAAATGGAGGGTTTCGGCATGAATATCAATTGTTTCAGCCCATCTGAAGTAATACAATGCTATCTGACTTTAGATGCTCCGTGAAGACGTTTGGGGTTTGGATACAAGCTTATCTGCATATATTTCCTGGCTTGATTTGAATGTTTACAAACTTTCACCAGTAAAAAATACTTTGCACTACTGAGTAATTTTTGAAAAAGCAGGATACATTTAATTCTTAAAGTGCATAACATAATAGGGGCAATGTCAATTTCTGTTCATGTGGAGGAGCTCCTTGCCCAAATTTTAGGGTCTTGTACATTCCCCACCTAACAATATGAGGTAAGTCTAAGTTTTGCTCTACACAGTAGAAATTCAAAGAATTTGTCAAAGTGGGGGTAAGTTTTGCCGATTAAACTTTCTTCTTTGGCAAGGAGCTAGGAAGCACGGACACTATTTTGAACTTAAAATGTTAGTGTCCGACATGTGTTAATTTTTTTTCAGTCCAACACATTTGGAAATGCTCCGGACACATTTTCGACACGCTCCAAATACGTCCCAAAACATTCTGAAAATATTGGATAATTTTACAATTTTAAAAAAATTGAGGGCCATTTTGAAAATATCAAAAGATGTGGGCCTTTTTTTATAAATTTGAAAACTTAAGCCCTACTTATTGAATTGTGGCATTTCATTTCTAGTCGAATTGTGAATTCGATAATCTCCATTCCCACTCAAAAATTTCTCGAGAGACTTCTTTCATGGTTGGTCAAATCTGATTTCTCACAGTCATAAGATACAGTTGAGACTCGAGAGAAAAGAGATGAATAAAAAGGTGAAGGAAATCAATGTGACAACACAGGTGATCTTTTATAGAGCAAGGATTTGATTTTTCATAACAAACAAAAGCGATAACCCAAAAATACTGAGAGTTTAAATTTCCATCACAACGGCTACCGCCCTAGAATATAATTTCTTCATTTTATTTAGTAGGTCAAATTCATTCTTTTCACTTTCACATTGGTTTTCCTGGATTTGGTTCTCCTTTCTTATTTTTTCCAATTTTCACCTTTGTTTAAGCTCAATCACACACAAATAGTAGCACACATATAGCGTTCAAGCTCAATCACACACAAATAATTGATTTGAGAAGAACCAAAAATTAAATTATACAGTAGCCTTTCTTTACTGTAGATTATTATCCCATTTCATTAATTTGAGAAAGCATTCATTAGCAATTCGCATCAGCCTTAGCAGCAAATACCAAAAAAACCAGGTTTATATCTCCATTCTTTACTATTTATTTCCATTCTTTACTGTAGTGCTTACTCGGCATTTATTAGGCATTCATTATATAGTAGTCTTTAATATAACAATACTATAGTACTAATTATTTGTTTTTATTTTGTTTTTTAGTTTTTAAAGTAATATTATATTAATTATTTGTTTATTATTTTAATAGAGTGTTAATATGTCATCTTCTGAAATTAGCACTAATTCACCTTCCAACAAAAAAGACAATGGTATGCCATTGTGAATGTATATTATAAGATATGACAAGCTTAATAAAGGAGATGAAAACTCATCTTGGAAATGCAATTTTTGCCATCAAACAAAAAAAGGATTCCTACACAAAAGTTTGTGCTCATCTACTAAAAATACCCAGTATGGGATTGATCTTTGCTAAAAAGTGACATCAAAAGATATAGAAAAAATGTGAAAAATGAAAAGTGACACAACGGAAAGAGTGCTAATAATGAACCAAAAAACATTTGTTTGTCCACCCAAATATCATTGGACAGTGTAGGATCTCTATAAACCTAATCTACAATGGGAAGCTTTGTGCTAGGAGGGTATGATCTAAAGAAAAAAGAAGATAAATGCAAGTAGAGATATATCTTCTAATCCTATTTCGAAAGTTTTTAACAACACAACATACCTTCAATTGTACACTGAGATTGCTAGAATGTTTTACTCCGTTGGCTTGCCATTTTATTTAGCAAGAAACCCATATTATATCAATTTTTATACCTTTGGGCCCATAACTCACTTGCAAGTTATTTGCCACCTAGATATAATTTGTTGAAAACAACATCACTCTAACAAAAGAAAACTAACATTGAAAAGTTGTTACAACCTATTAAAGAAACATGAACAAAGAAATGTGTAAGTATTATGAGTGATGAGTGGAGTGACTCTCAAAGAAGAACACTAATTAACTTTATGACCACAATAGAAGATAGTTTTATGTTTCTCAAAGCGCTTGATTTTATCTTTAATTTGATAAAAGAAATTGAGGAGGTAGGTCCCGACAATATAGTTCAAGTGATAGCCAACAATATAAAGAATTGTGCCGGTGTTAGAGCATTGATTTACCGACTTTATCCTCACATCTTTTGGACTCCATGTGTAATTCATACACTTAATCTTACTTTGCAAACTATTTATGCTGCAAAAAATTTGGAGAACAATTAAGTGGTATTTGATGAGTGTTCTTAAATCACACAAATTTTCGATAATTACTTGTTTATTAAGAATTTTATTATGAATCACTCCAAGTGATTGCCTATATTTGCTTACTATGTTCATTTGAAATTGCTTTCAGTGGACATTATTTGTTTTGCCTCGATTATTATTATGTTAAAAAGATTTAAATTCATTAAGACAGCACTTTAAACCTTGGTTATTAGTGAAGAATAGGAAATTTATAGAGAAAATAATGTGGGGAAAGCTAGATATGCAAAGGAACTACTCTTCGATGACATTTGGTGAGATAAGATTGATTATTTACTTTCCTTCACTGCCCCTATATATGATATCCTTAGGGCTTGTGATACGGACAAGCTTTATCTACATTTAGTATATGACATGAGATACCATAATGGAAAAGGTAAAGACTGTAATACATAGGTAAGAAAAAAAGTGAATACAAGAATCATTTACATTTTATAATTTGGTGTACAACATTCTTATCGACCAATGGAGGAAGAGCAATATCCTACTTTACTTGCATGACCCATTCTCTAAATGTAAGGTAATTAAAGTATTCTAATTTATCACTTTTGTATTATCTAGTTATATATTCATTAAAAAATTTGAATTCAATTCTAACACTTCATTCTTGTTTATTAAATTTATAAGGTAATATAGCGATCAATGACTCAGTGAAAGGCCAAACAAAGTTCCTCCACACAAATATGAAAATTTTTCAAGGAAAGATAAAATGTATGAAAATACAATACGCTAATCCAAAAGATCGAGCTAAGGCCAACGTGGAGTTTGCTAAGTTTTTATGAAAGGAAAATCAATTTGCGCATATTAATTCTATTAATAATTGCTAATTATGAATCCGAAAAGTTAGTGAATTGTCCATAATACAAGTGGGCCTTTGCCCTAATCTTTCACTTCAAAGCTACTTATCCAACCATCTTTGTCATTATATTGTGAGAGAAATTAAAGTACATACTCATTTGTCCATTCATTGAGAAGGAATAGAATAATTATAAATTCATTGAGAGTGAATAAAATGATTACAAAGCGCGTTAAAGATTTAATTTTCATTCACAACAATCTTCACATACTTTCAAGGAGTCCACAACACTTGCAATGAGAGAGTAAGATGTGGGACAATTGTGGAGATGCATTTGACTCACATGATAATATTGAAAAGTTAAAAATTACACATCTCTCATTGGATGAGCCAGAGTTAGAGTGTATTATTTTTACCGATAATGGCGATAGAAATAAAGACAATGAAGAAAATGCAGTTGAAAAATTTTAAAGTGACATACTTTTTTTAATTGATTGCCATTGATATTTGATATTTATCCTTTTATAAAAGTTGTCTCAATATTAATTGTTCTTATATGAATGTATACTAATTTTTCTTTTATATATATATATTTTGTATAAGATTCAAAAAAATATATTTTTATTTCAAATTTAATGTAAAATAATAGTGTTTATCAATTAAAAGAACATAATTTTAGTTTACATGTTTTCAATATGTTGTGTCTTTAATTTTTAAAAAATAGTGTGTCGGTGTTTTGGTGTCGTGCCATGTCATGTCCATGTCTGTGCTTAGGGAGGACCATGCCTAGGGGGGTTCCGATAGAGATAAGAAGACATCATAGGACAATTAAGAATCTTTGCATTGCAGAATATATAGTCTTCAATAGATCTTTGGGGGCTTCCACTTGTATTCATACATGCAATACATATATGCTATGGCTGTGAGGATAGATACATCTCTCTTGACGGAAAAACTGTAAGTTCATAACCTATCTGATATAAAAGGCAACATCCTTCTATAATAAAGTGAAAAACAAGCAGCATCTAACAAACATAGGAACTTCTCACCTCTTTCAACTCCATAGCACCACTCTGACAAAGGTAGCCCCAACAAGCATTTCTCACTCTCTCTCCATGTATACCATAATCTTGGTTCTCAGCAAATACCTATAACAAGAATATGGCTAATCACAGAAAATTTTCCAACCAGAAAATCAGAAGTAGAATTGGCTGCCCAGGATCTTGAACCTGATATGATAAGAAATTCGAAGTCCACAGCTCAGAAATAATAAAGTCTGTACAGATTGCACACAAATCCTGCATGTCAAAGCTCTAACTAGTCATAAATTTTAAACATCTCAGAAAATCATACAGCATAGATATCTGCACGAAAACAGTAAGCAGAAAACCCAAACCAAAATAACATAAGATGAAATACCATGCTAAATGGATTCAGGCACAAGTGCCAGGCCCTGATCCATGTTTGGCATAGGCAAATTCAACTGTTTCACCTTTTCTATAACATTTGATGGTCAAAAATAAGAATCTGGGACCATTTTCAGGCAAATATTTGTCAAACTACTATATAGTAAAAACTTATGTCCTTAATCGTGCTAAGAATGAAATACCTGAAGATCGAGAAAGGAAGCGGCAGCAAGAACTCTAAATGCATTATTGTCATTCAGCTTAGGATGATGGCCATAAAGGTATGCCAAGGTCATTGCAATTGCCTCCTCATTAACATTTTTATCATCTATCTGTAAGGTCACAGCTGGAGAAGTAGCTTCTTTCCATGGCCCATGAAGCATGTTTCTGAGCAGCATTTATAAAGCACATGATCATTGTATATACAGCCCAGACATATTAAGCACCAAATAAACTTAGTTGGAGAAAACTGTACGAAAGTACTCCCTCTGCCATGATGTTTTTACCAGTACCCAATTAACAGTATGGTACCTGTGACCAGGTATACAGTATGCAGAATAAATTTCATTTTTCGAAATGGATAATTTTTGGGAATCACATCCAATATGTAATACACATGGAGGTCAGAAAGTTCCGTAAATATGTCTGAGATTATAATAGCTCATCCTCTTTTGTCTTCCAATTTTGGGAACACGATTCTGAGCACCGAAGATACTTTGAAGCTACACTACTACACACGCTGGTATAAGAGATGGCAATGCAAGTCCTGATCACCATCCACTTAACTGAAACATGGCACTCACATATAATACCATATGTCATCATTTATTCCCTCCTATCTGCAACCATTCACATAACAACACGACTGTACCAACCTGTGATCAGCCTCCCTGTTCTCTATGCTCTGTCTGTTTTGAATGAAATGAAAGGAAATAGATGGAATTGAAAGGAAGTACAGTACATTTCACTTGTTTGGCTGTAAAAATATAGGAGGAAAAAGAAAGAAAATGGAGGGAATGTAGAGTAAATTGCATTTACATTTCATACTTTTGGCTTGTAAACAATTACTCTACAAATTGGAGAGTAATAGGGAAATGAAAATGAAGGAAAGACTTAAAAAAATAAAATTATCTATTTATCACTAGACTTATAACATATCTACCTCACTCACACATACCCATATTCATGCATTCTGACTCCTTCCCTCCCTCCTCCATAGCCATCTCCATCTTCCATCACATTCTCTCTTCTCCAGCCCCCATATTTATCAATTTTGTGGTATGCTCTTGGGTCATATGTCATAACAAACCAAAAACCAGGAGGATGGGGTAAGCCACTGTGAAAGGCCAGCTATTTCTGCTCAAATATCCACAATGCTTTCCTTCACTTCCATCCTCCTCTTCCTCCACTTACCAACCTATAAATTATAAAATATCCCGCAGAGATCTTCAACTTGAAATGTCAATTGTTTTACCAGTATCACAAAGAGAAATATTTAAAACATAATCTAATTATATTTTATTTTTTAATTATCTTATCAAGTACTTTTATAAATGTAAAATAATTTAAAAGAACTTCCCTTAACTTGTTTTCCACTTATATATCATAATATGAAAAAGTAACTTTCCATAATTTGTAAAAGAGGCATCCAAACAATACAAAAGAAAATTCTATTTCACTCATTCTTATTCCCCTTCATTTCACTTACTCTCTTTCATTCCAATTCACTTCTATTACCCTGCAAAATAATTTTACCCAACAGAGGATTAATGGATCTCACACATTACTAAACAAACCAAATCCAAAGAACGGGGGGAAACTGAACCGATAAACTCCAAAAGCCGAACTAAAATACAATTCCAGCCCTTGCCAATTTTAACTCAAGCAAACACCTAATAATCAACGTCGCCATAATAATTGATACCCCTGCTGCCAAAGCCTGAAGTCTGCAGACCATTGTGGAATCTCGGAAACACTTTGATGCACGTATAACATGAAAAAACAAATGCCTAAGCTCCAAAAATCGCACGATAATCTCCAAAATTTGAATTAATAAAAAAAACTCAGAAAACATTTGAGACAGTCCAGTAACCCCGCTTCGAAATCAATAAGCCCCACTTTACCAACTCAGACGAAAAACACAAGAATTCCGCCATCAAAAGACAATTGCGACCACGAATTTTCATAATATAGACTAAACTAACAATTTCAAGCACGAGACTATCCTAGGATCGAAAATTCCGAACCTGAAGTAAGAGCTCCGAGAGAGAAGTAAGCGATGGAGATGATAAGTTGAGCCCATGGCGTGAACCATAATGTCGGAGAATGTTCCATTATTGAAGCCTTCCAATTGGATGTGTTCGCACAGAGATGTCAGGTTACAATCTAAAGCCCGCAATTCTGCAGTGCTCCGATCGTTATCTGATTGCTGCGGAGGGAGAACCGACATTTTTGTCCGCTAAAGTGTTCTTTTCTGCGAATATTGCTTGTCCTATTGTTGCTCTGGCAGTTCTTACATCTGGAGTGTGGGATCGTGGAATCTGTTACGTTTTTGGAAGCCTACGAGCGGACAAGGAGAAGGAGAGATCAACTATGGGGGAAATCATCTTTCAACTTGCTGCTATTTGCAGATTTTTGACCCTATTTCTTTTATCATTTAATCAAAATTTAAAAACCATAAATTAAAAATAAAAAATATTAAATATAAATAAATAAATATTAAAAAAACAAATTATAATATTAATATATATATTAAAAAAACAAATTATAATATTAATATATATTAAATATTAAATCTAATATATTAAAAATTTTAATAAAAATAATTATTTATGTAGTCTTATTTAATATTTAAATTTAATTATTAATTTTTAAAAAATTAGTAATATTAATTAAAAAAATAGGATCCTGATTCTTCTTAAGGAATGCACGAACCTTACACTCACTTTATTCAATTCCACATATTAAATAAAATTTATCGGTTATACAATATTTTAATATTATATTATTATTTAGAAAAACTTATTAAATATTTAGATGGATTGAATTTTTTATAATAAATATTTTCACTAAATTAATTATAAAAATATTTATTGATTATTTACCTGTATTTGGGATAACCTCCCACTCTCCCCCACTTCTCTTCCACATTCACCACTTACTCCCCTTAAAATATTAATTTTATTCTAAGTAATTTAACTAATTCTAAGTATTTTTGCTCTCGCTTGGTGGCCATAAGGTTGCCAAATTGTGAATAGTCAGATAAATAAAATGAGAAATATTTTTAGTATGCCATTTAGATATTATGTGTCATGAATAAAAAATTTGAATAGATTTAAGTCAAATTGGTTGTCTGAGTGTGACTCCATCCACTGAATTTAGATCCTACACACCACAACTACAAACAAGAGGTCAGGTAACGGCGGGAGGTTATCCTACCGTAAATATTCTGACGCTCGAGTCAACAAATAACCTTCAAATTAAGAATGTAAAAGTAAAGAATGTAAGAAAATATAGAGAGCATTTGAGATAAGTAAGTACTCTCGTTGAGAGAGCTTTGTTAGCTTGTGAGAAACATTGGTTCTAAGTAATATGTTCGCTAGGAACGTAGTGACAAAGAGAGATTGATAACGTTTGTAGTTTGAATCGTGTGAGCTTATTGTAGGCGAATGAAGGCGTGCCTTGGAGTGAGAATTCCATGGCCTTTTATAGGCATTGCTTTGAGTGCCTTCATTATACATAAGGGTTTGATTTTCGCACTCTTTTGGAATTGCTGCCTTTTTTGGCGTGAAGCTTTTATGGCAGTAACGGCCACTGGATCAATTGCCTTCTTTTTTCACTTTGTAACCGTTAAGGTTTTCAACAGATAGGGAAGGAATTCTGACGCCTTCCTTTAAAGACGCATATAAATCTACTGATGACCCTTACCATTGAGATTGCCTTCTGTGAAGGGCGCTAAATTAAGGGAGAAGACCGTTATCGGTCGAGAACGGTCTCATGGACCAAAATGGGCTTGGCCCACTTGATGCTTGGTCTACAGATGATCTACTAGTCATGATTCCGCCAATGAAAGCATTGACCGTTTTGAGCCCAAGCGGGCTATCCTGTTCTTGGGTTTCTTCTAGCTCATTGGCTTTTTGACCGGTCAATAGTAAGTGTTGATTGTCCATGCGCTAATGGGCCACTGTAGATTTGGGTCGTTTCTTCTTCTTAAGCCAGCACACTATTAGCATACCCATCACTAGCCCTCATGCTGGTGGCCTGGGATTTTGGCCTCTAGCATATTTAATATGGGACGTGAGTGGTTGGATTACCTTCCTGGTGAAGAAACTAGCAAAAACTCTTGGTCCGTTAATTGTGCTACATGTAGTCGCCGATCGTAAAGCCAAGATCTGGAGAACTGACTTAGAAGTTCGTTGATCAGAGTCGTTGAACGTTTGGGCCAAAATCCGAATAACTAGTTGAGAGAGACGCTGACCGGATTCATTGACCTTCTAGGCTAAAATCCGGAGAACTAGTTGAATGAGGCATTGATCAGATTCATTGACCATTTAGACTAAAATCCACAGAACTGGCTGAAGGAGGTGTTGACCGGATTCGTTGACCGTTTAAGCTAAAATCTGGAGAACTTACTGAAGGAGGTATTGACCGGATTCGTTAACAGTCTAGGCCAAAATTAGGAGAACCGGTTAAAGGAAGTATTGACCGGATTCGTTAACTGTCTAGACCAAAATCCAGGGAATTTGCTGAAGGAGCCATTGATCAAATTTATTGACCGTCTAGGCCAAAGTCCGGAGAATTGTGGGAGTTAAAACGACACGCTATCATACTGTCGGACTGTCAGTCCAAAAGTTGGCCATGTGTTTGTATGTAGTGAATTTGTGATCCCAATAATTAATGCATCAGAGGATCCGTTTCGTTTGCATCCGTTTAGAAAACGACATGTGTTAGCAATGATGGGCACCTGTTTACAAATCAGTTCACCTTCTCCGGTGTTCATACTCCTTTAAATTGTCTGTCCGTTACTTTTGAAATTTCTCAGGTTTTTCTTCAACTTTTCTTCCTGAATTTGCCATTTGTCTTCTCACTTCCATTCCCATGGCCCCTTCTGTCATGGAAATCGCTTTTATGCTCACTCCTGGTGAGGTTAGAGAGTTATATGTGGAATTTAATATTCCATAGCAGATCGTCTCGATGATGCCCGGCGAGTTGGACAGAGCTTGTTTTCCTCCTGAAGGTTGCATCACTGTTTACGAGGCCCATCTGAGGAGTGAGCTTTGTCTCCCAATCCCTTAGGAGCTTCTTGACATCCGTGTTGCTCAGCAGGTGCCTGTCGCACGACTCCACGCTAATGTCGTGCGATATCTTTGTTCGTTGTACATTTTCATGCGCGATCACTCCCGTATGATGATAATAGATGCCGTTTGAGTGATATTTCATTTTACACAGAGTGGAGATTGAATTTTTCTGTCCCCCAAATACCTTCTGATCAACCGGACCATTTACGACTCACTGAAGAATTAGAAGAATCACTACTTTGTCTGCGTCGCTCAGACGTGGCCCTTGTCTTGGGATTGGTCCAAAGTTCCAAAGGCCTTCACCGGGATGCCGAAGAAGACGAAGATCGTCACCATGGCAAAGCTATTGGAGCTTGTGAGGGAGAATCCTGACGAGTTTAGGACAGACCACTTGATTTTTCGAGAGGAGGCCAAAAGAGCACGTTGGGGACCTCCTTCTCCAGTCCAGAAGTTTAGGACTCCGCCATCGGTGGCCTCTCAGAGGAAAAGAAAAGCCGGAGCCATAATCCTTGGTGATGCTGGTGCACCTTCTATTAACCCCACTCCCACCAGTCAAAACAAAAGAGGGCTGCAATGGTAAAGCCTTTTTCATCCTCCTTTGGGCCAAATTACGTGGCAGTTGGGCACCTTCCAAGAGTGGGTGGCCGCTCAGGAGTTGAAATTGAGCTGGCTCTAGAGGCATATGATGCCATGTTGTGTGCTGGGGTGAGCAGCGTCGTTGTTTTGGCATAGCCTGCGTGGATGGAGTCGGTGTTGGAGTTGCAATATGAGTCAGAGGAGCCGGCTTTTAAGCCATCGGCTGAGACGTTAGAGCCAACTCGTGAGCTGCGGGAGCTATCTATTGAGTCGCCGGCTGAGCTGCTGGGGTGAGCTGATGAGCCGCGAGCTGAGTCGCAGGAGCCATCTGCTAAGCCGCTGGCTGAGCTGTTGGAGCCAGCTGTCGAGCCGCCAGTTGTGGAGTTGCAAATTGAGTTACAGGAGTCGATTTTAGAGCCACACAATGCGCCGGAGTGTGAAAATGATTAAGGTGATCCATTGGATCAGCGCTCCTATTGTAAAAGTCAAAGGTTGGCATCTTGAATTTAGCCAATATGGGATGGTTCAAGATTTGCATCGTAAATGGAGATCTGTCCGATCCATGGCATGTTTATCACCTTTGAGCACGCGTTTCAGGATCTTCTCCACCCGCGAATCCTTTGGGATAGCGTTGTCAGTTCTTTTGGAGTTGAAGTAAGTTTTCAACTCCATCATTTCTCTGACGTGGCAAGTAGTTGGCCGGCTATTACCACCAGCGAATTTAACAATCCTAGAGGCTCCCTCCTAAGCCTAAGGGGAGGCGTCAGTTCAAGAGTATCGGAGATTCATCCGTTCTGGACTCTCCTCCGGAGTCCTGTTGCCCATACGTTCTTTGAGCCTTGAACGGCTCTAGACATGTGAGGCCTCCGGAACCTGAGTGTTGGCTGACCTCTTGGTCTTCTTTGCCGGTTTCTTCTTTCTCTATCCTCCTCTCATGGAGGCCGGAGCAGGGAGAGTTGTGGGAAGAGCCCCTTGTTGACTGTTTTTCTGACTGGTGTAGAGTGTTTGGAGTATTCTATTCAAACTACTCATGTACTCCGCTAGATTCTAAAAAAGGGTGCTGGCACACCGTTGACCCAATTACCAGCGAAGTGGTTTTGATCGGGTGTGGTCGTGTCTCTAGCGGGACCGCTAGCTTGCACTCTCGTATTCACCATTCTATTTGATGAGATGTGAAATTGAGAGAGAGAGATTATGGAAAAAAGTGGTTGGCTTTTTGTAAGCTTCCCATAGACGGCGCCAATGATGCGTTCGTGATCCAAATTTCGTACAGATTCCAGTTAAGTCAGTTATTTGAATCCGACTCTGTCCACTGAGTCTGGATTCTACACACCACAACTACGAATGAGAGGTCAGGTGATGCGGAAGATTATCCCACCGTAAACACTCCAACGCCCAAGCTAGCAAATAGCTTTTGAATTAAGAATGAGAAAGTTAAGAATGTAAGGAAACGTAAAGAGTATTTGAGATGGGTGAGTACTCTCGTTGAGAGAGGCTTTATTGGCTCGTAAGGAGCGTTGGCTCTAAACACTGTGTTCGTTGAAAACGTAATGGCAAAGAGAGAGAAAGAGAGCGTTTATAGTATGAAGCATGTGAGCTTATTGTAGGCGAATGAAAGCGTGCCTTGGAGTGAGGATTTCATGGCCTTTTATAGGCGCTGCTTTGGGTGCCTTCATTGTGTAGAAGGATTTGATTCCCACGCTCTGTTGAGATTGCTGCTTTTTCCGGCGTGAAGCTTTTATAGCAATAACGGCTGCTAGATTGATTGTCTTCATTCTACGTTTTGTAACTCGTTAGGATTTTAGTAGACAGGAAAGAAATTCTAACACTTTCATTTAAGGATGCGCGTTGAATTTACTAATAACCGTTTCCATTGAGATTACCTTCTGTGAATGGCGCTAAATCGGGGAGAAGACCGTTACTGGTCGAGGACGATCGCGTGGACCAAAATGGACTTGACCCACTTGAGGATTGGTCTATGAACGGCCTATTCATCATACTTCTAGTTAATGGAAGCGTTGACCGTCTTACATGATTCCGATTAATGGAAATGTTGATCGTCTTAAGCCCAAGAGGACCGTCCTGTTCTTAAGCTTTTATTTGCTTATTGGCCTTTTGACCGGTAAACGGTAAGCGTTGACCGTTTAGGTGCTAATGTGCCATTGTGAATTTATGCCGTTTTTCTTTTTTGTGCCAACCCACTACTGGCGTATCCATCAAGATATTTAAAATGTTTTTATATTAGATAATATTTATTTATTTATCTATTTTTATATGATATTGTCAATATTCATGAATTGATGAGAAGTTATATTATCTGATAAGATCGCTTATATAGGTAACATAATGTTTATTTATTCATTTATTTTTTATTAGGTCATTAGTATGAATAGATTAATAAAAAAATTATATTGTGGTGGACCGATTAAATGATAAAGGGGGAGAAGAGGTGGGAGTAAGCAAAAATGAAAATAAGTTGGATTAATTAAGCCAAAAACCAAATTGACAAACTTTAAGATATTGAATGGATTGAAATGTCCATGGCATGATATTGTCGATGGTAAACAATGTCTAGTCATGTATTTCACGGCTTCATATTTCATATCATTTTAAGTCACACAATAAACAGCCTGCAAGTCGCAATAGTTTATAGTATTCAGGAAAAATAATTGGCAATAATAGAAAGAAAGATAGTCCAAAAATAATTTTATTTTTAATATATAGAACGTCTTATATTGGTATGTGGCATAGCACATTCTATGTACACACTTTATCCAATATATCGCGAGTCATATTTTATGTTGAGTTGAACCTTTAAAGTCACAGACCATACTTCACACAGCTCGCTTATAAACATGTTGAGCCAAATCGACACAATTCATTTAACATTTCTGTAAAAATTGTAAACATCTGTTTATATATGAACCCAAAAAATATCTTATTAAAAATGCTCCTCATATTTTCCATTCAAAAATATTTTTTAAAAAAATCATTATCTTCATAATATTTGTCAACATTTAGTGAGTATAATAAATATTATAAGATAAAATAATTAAATTTAGATTGCTTTAGATGACTTTCTAAAGTGGACTTCAGTACAGAAATTTTTTCTATCATCAGAGGCAACATCTGAGTTGATAGTGATGTTTTAGAGAAATTATAAACTTATTCAGTGAGTGAAAAATTAAGGTTGTTTTTAAATTTAAAAAATAAAAAAGTAAAAAATATATTTAAATTTATCTATTTTTTATTTAAAAAATTAAAAAATAAAGTTTTTCAGTTTTAAAAGTTTGAATTGAAATTTAAAAAACACATAGAATATTAAAAAGATATTTTAAAAATTTTTTACGGTCTATAAAGTTGTTGCGTCCCGGGCCCACGGTTGTCGTACGGATTAGAGAGTCTTCGGATTCCTAAGCGTGCGGCTGCTTTGGAAGAAGGGTCCGGTCTCCGTCCCTCTGAACCTGGACCTGCACAACACAAACAACAAACAAGAGGTCAAGGGTCCGGCAGGATTTCTCCCATCGAGGCCGCTCCGACGCTCAAGTCAGCAAATTCCCGCAATAACGGAAATGGCGCACACTAAAGGGGTGCGCGGAGGAATGCTGTGTAGGCGTAAGAGGTGCTTGTGTGGTGATGTGGAGAATGTAATGAGCAGGTGGTGGAAGGCCTGGCTTCCTTGATGCACCGCGATGGGTGGCTGACTTTCCCGTGATCTCAGGAGATGTTGGAAAGGTGAGCGAGTTAGCTACTGCAGATGAGACGGTGCTCCGTTTCGACTCGTCACTCTCGTGTTCTTAATTAGAGAAGAGGGAAGCAGTTGAGTGTGATTAGCCGTTTGAATTCTCGATTCAAAGGGAAGTAGAGGATCAAAGATGCTCGAAGAGATGTCAAGAGAAGGTCCCTCTCTCTGTGGGGTGTGAGGGCTCTTATACGCCTCTCCCTGTTGGACTCTTGGGCGCCAAAACGCCCGTTGCTTGGGCCATCGCGCCCCTTTAGTCCATCTGTCGTGGACCGCCGGATTCGCCCATTGTCTGTGCCGTGGCCGGCCACGCCTGTGCGGCGTCGTTGACCACGCCCGATTTTTTCCTGTGCGGGGATTGGTTGGCCACCTGCAGACGGCAGCGGGTGCCGTTGGCGCTGCGCCAGCCACGTCTCTATTGGCTAACATTTCCGCCTTTTTCGCCTGTTCCCGGCGACGCATTTAATGCGCTGCAGGTTTCCGTTGCCTTCCTCCATCGTGGATTCGCGCCTTTCAACCCTTGGACTGGGCTGACTGCCTCGCGTGGGCTTCTAGATTCCTCGTGGGCCGCGGCCTGCTTCGTGGGCCTGGGCATGTCTCATTGGCCAGGACATGAGACCCAACAAAAGTAATTTTTTTTTTTTTACTTTTTTTTAGATTTTACTCACATTAAATATATTCAATTAATTTATTTATTATAAATAAATACATTTAGTAAATTTATCACATAATTTATCATTAAATATTTTTATCATATATTTAATAATTAAAAATTTTAAATGTTAAAAATATTAACATGTTAAAATATTTATATTCTTAACTAAAATAAATGAACTTATTTTTTAGATAACTTTAAAAATTACAAAAACAAATAGAGGAAAAACTAAAAAATAGAAATATAAAATTATTGTTCCAGCTAAACAACGCCCACGCCTCTCAATTTTCAAGAAAATGAATAGTTATCACTTCTTCAAAACTTTGATTCTATTTTATTTCTTAAAATTTTATTTATATTAGTCTAACATCATAAATGTAGATTAATCGAATTGGATCATTTGTTAATTAAAAAAATAAAAAAAGTTAAAAATATATTTTTAAATTTATCTATTTCTCATTTATAAAATTTAAAAAAATAGAGTTTCTCAGTTTTTAAAATTTAGAGAAGTTAAAAATAAATATCAAAAATATATTTTTTTAAAAAATTGCTAGCTATAAAGTAATTGAGATAACTCAAAAACATATCAGGATTCACTCCCAAATATATCTTTCAATATTTAAATCAGTAATCTTTTTTAGTCAAATAGAAAAATAAGAGGAGATATGTGTAGATGCATGGATAAGGACATTGAGCGTTTGTGAAGGATTAGGCTTCATTTGGTGTGCTCAACTAGGGAGTGGCTTGGGAATTTGAGAGCAGCGCTCCATAGGGTGAGTTCAACTAGGGATTGGTTTTAAAATTAGAAAGCAGTACTCCGTAGAATGTGCTCGACTAAAGAGCGACTTTTGAGAGGGGTACACTCGTCAAAGAGTGGCTTTAAGAGAGTCGAGAAAGGATTGTTCTTAGGACATCTGGGTATCTAAGTGTTCCTAGATCGATTGTTTGCTATTTCGGGTCTCCTTCTACATGGAGGAAGGGATATATTTATAGAAGATGGGCGTGTTGGCTATCCTTGGGCTCCATGGGTCTGCAATGGTGAGTGCTCGACACCATGCGCCTGTGGTTGCGAATTGTAGATGTTACCGCTCTGTGTCTCTCTAAGAGCTACCATTGCTGTTCCCCATTGGCAGTCTGCATCTCCGAAATCCTCAAGGTAATAGGTTGGTTGCTATTGCTTGTGGTTCCTACTCCTACAGTCATCTGGGACCTCATAGTGATGTGACCACTTGGATTTATCTGCTGAGTTGGAGCAAGCTAAGCTACATTTTGTGGCATCTCAGTGTGTATGAACACCTGAGTGTAAGGAGTATGCTATGAATTCAAGGACTAGTTCTCTATGATGCAATCTGATTGATTCATTCCTCCATCTTCTTGTGGTGAAAAAAGGGTATTTATAACGCAAAAGTCAGTTTAGTTTTTCTCGGGCCTCGCAACTGGTGACAATTGTTTGCGTATATTTGCTCCATTATTTGAGTAATCCTTGCGGGCGATATATGGTGACTGTCGTCTGAGAATATTCGCAAGGCTATCATTGCTATTCCGGGGGGATCCATAATCATGGGTAATATCCCTCCAATATATGCACTAAACTATCATAACGACAACCAATTTGGGGTTGCGGCTATCAAAGTATGCCATTGATTAGCCCTAATTGTTCGTTTATTGTTGGATGGTATCAAATCACATTTTCGGGTTGGCCACTTGGCATTTTTGGATCTTAGGCAAGGGAGCGTCCTACTAAGCTTCCGTTTCTTGGGCCATTTTTCTTTCAGTAGGTTGAGTTTTTGGGTTGGCCAATGGATTGCCATACCCATTACTAGCCCCCATGCCGAGATATTTGAATTTTTAACCCTGAACATATTCTTGATGGGAAACGGCCTGTAGCTCCAATATTATTACATAGCTCAAATAGTAGAAACGCTTGAATGCAGTTTTATATTACTGTTGCATGTTTTCAGACAATTTGACAATTTGGACCAACGATAACTTGGTAGTTTGAAAATTCGACTGACAATAATTTATCTTGAATACTTGGTTAGGATATAAATTGATCGAATTTGTCTCAAGCTTGTTAGAGTTAAACTCCGCCAGTTTGTTGCCTTGGAAAGCGTGGTGTCAAAATATCATGACTTGCACTGCCCTGTCGACTCGTCAATTCGGGCATTGGAGCCGTCAGCAATCAACAGGCTGCGTAGGGAGGCATAACATCAGGCCGTCATTACTAGCGTAGCGAGATTGACGCGCTACGATACTTTACAGTGCGGGCATGTGACCCGACTATCATGGGGTTGTGCCTCTCTAGTTCCTATGAACGACGCTATTTTTGAGTCAAATCTTCAACTATATAAACTCTGGCTGTCTACCATCGGAATAAGTGACTCTTGGTTGGCGAATTGGGTGAACCGATCAACGCCTCAATCGTAGCTAAACACAGGGTCCCAACCGTGGTTGCTTCGTCGTCTGAAGCATCAGCCCCTACACTTGCCGTTTTGATTGAGAAAGGTGCAAATAATGGTCAGGCTGCCAAATACGTGTTTGGAGATAACACAAAGACAGTGACTGCTAAAGAGGGGCCATGTCGGGAGGCTTTGACACCTGTGTTGCCGGAGACTTTGGGTGTATCTCCCTCTCATCAGGGCTTCAGGGTGCCACTCTATCGCCAGATGTTGCCTCTAATGTGGTTGAGGCCTTCGTCTGTATCTAAAGCTGAGGGTTCCCTCGGCTCGTCTCACCCGGATGGCTCATCTTTCCTCAAGGTATCACTTCACAGAGTCCATTCCATGATCATGCTTTTCATTATTGCTCCTGACCGATTATTCTATCTAGCCTGTTTGGTGCTGGAGGTGCTCCGAGTGATGGCGGAGGCTTTATATTGGTAAGATGCCGAGATCTCCCGTTTGTCCGAGTTGCATACCAATCCTTCCGTGCTTAAAGAAATGGAGAGTCGAGTGAATACTGCCATTCCTGATGTTCTATAGTGTCAAGAGTGAGCCGCTCACCTCGACCACGAGTTGTCCTAGTCTAAAGTAAGATCTCAAGAGCTCACGGAGGAGAAATCTCAGACTCTAGATTAGATTGTTTCTCTTGAGGACGTGCTTCGAGAGGCTAAGTAGCAACTCATCGATTTGACTTGGTTGATTCCCCAGAGATAGGAAGGGAGCCTTCACCACATTCAATGGGGGGCTCTCTGCCTTAGGATTGTCGCCTGTCCAGGTCGTAGGCTTAGGCAGTGTCCTGCTGGATGGACTCTACTGGTCACACATGTATATGATCATTCTTTTAATGAATTAGTTAGACCGTTTAGATCATTGTCGCTAATACTTCTTCAATTATGATGCGTTTCTTTACTCGATACTTGTTTTGTTCGTCGATTGAGCATTGTTGCTATCATCGTCAAGCTTGGATTGGTGCATTTGTATGGTTGTATTTCCATAGGGGGAGGTCGTAGCATTGGGAAAGCCTATTCGCTAGCCAAACATTATTGGTATTGTTGCTGGTTTAAGGGAATGTATCTGTCCAGTTGTACTCGTTTCTGTGAGGAGGTCATAGCTCTGGGAGAGTCTATTTATCGGCTAAGTGTTATTGCTATCATTGCCGGGTATCGGGTGACGTAACTGTTCGGTTGTACTCACTCTTATGAGAACGTCGTGGCACTAGAAGAGTCCATTTGCTGGCTAAGTATTATTACAATCATTGTCAGGATTTGGTGAAGTCCAGACCATCGCTTACACTTAACTGATAGTGCTCGCCCTAATAAGAGGAAGTTGTCGCACTCGTGCATCGGGTCCCAATCTACCGAAGATCTTATTTAGTACTGGCCGCTCTTTTGGGCAAGTCTGACTTTAGTCTGCAAGCTCCTTGAACTGTACTGTTTGACCATTGTTAACTGATGGTGTTTGTTCCTATCAAAATAAATTATCGCACGCATATTGAAAGGCTCCCTAAGATTTTATAGCGGCCGCTTCTTTGAGCAAGTCCGACTTTAGTCCGCAAGCTCCCTAAGCCATAATATTTGTTAGGGTTATTTTTATAATTGGTATATTCCGTGACTATATTTGGTCATGTGTTGATATTGGGTTGTATTCATCGAAGTGTTGTATCAACTTATTTCTGTGATTGTCCGTCTATTCTAAGAGCATTGTTCTGCTTTGTTTGATCATCGCCGAGCCCTAATTCCAAAGAGGTGCCCGAAATCGTAAGAGTTTGAAGTACTTATTTTCACAAAAGGAACTTAATATGAGGCAAAGGAGATGGTGGACTTTTAAAAGATTATGATTGTGAAATAAGAAAAGCTAATGTGGTAGCGAGATCTCCGCCGTTTGTGGCGCACCTCAAAGTCAAACAGATGGAGATGTTGCAGTATTTGAAGCCAATATCCAACTTGCCAAGGGTGATAGGATGCTTCAGATTCAACCCGAGGTAGTTGGAGAGGTCAAGGAGAAACAGTGAATGATTTGTTCCTCATGGATATTGTTAGTGACTTGGGCAAGGAATCTCGAGCGATTTTAACATCCGGGCTGATGGTGTGTTGAGATTTAGAGATCGGATATGTGTACCGGATGATAAAGAATTGAAGGAGAAGATCTTGAAGGAGGCTCACCTCTCGATATACAATCCACCCGAACGTTGTCGAGGATCTAAAAGACCTTCTCGTGGAGAAACATGAAGAGGGATATCATGGGCTATGTGGAGAAATGCCTAGTGTGTCAAAGAATCGAGAGGAAGAAGCCTAGATTAGATTGTTTCATCTTGAGGACTTTGTGCTTGAAGACTCCTAGGAAGCATGACGCATTATAGTTGATCCCGAAATCAGCCCACTTTTGGCGATCGGGATGACCTACTCGTTGGATAGATTGGCTTCGACGTGAGGCTTCATGGAGTTCCCGCTCCATCGTGTCTCGATAGAGATGCCGCGCTTTGTCTCGAGGTTCCTTGGGGGACAATGAAGTTTAGTACAGCCGTATCATCCCCAAATCGATGGTCAATCCGAACGTTCCATCTCAATTCTCGAGGACATGTTGAGGGCTTCTTTTGGAGATGGGAGGAACTTGGGATACACATCTTGCCCTAGCTGAGTTTGCTTATAACAACAGCTACCAAGCTAGCATCGGCATGGCGCCATTTGAGGCATTATATGGGAGGAAATGTAGATCACCTATTCATTGGGAGGAAACGGAGACAAGAGAATTTTGGGCCCCTTTGTGAAAGAAACAAAGAGAGAAGATCAAAGTGATTCATGATAATTTAAAGGTCATTCTTTTTTGAGATAGAGACCCGTTTTCTAAAAGTCTCACCGTCAAGGGCACGCTCCGATTTGGGGTAAAAGGGAAATTGAAACCTCGATCATTGGGCCATTTGAGATTCGCTCGGGAGGTAGCCTACTTAGCGTTACCACCGGCTGTTGCAGGTGTACACGATGTATTTCATGTTTCGATGTGTTGTTTGATGGCGGAATACATCCACGATCCAAATATCGACGTGATTGACTTGTTTTTGTCCTACATTGAAGAGCCATTGCAAATCTTAGACCGAAAGGATCAAAGGTTGCTAACGAAGTCCATTCCTTGGTAAAAGTTATTTGGTGGAATCATTCAATGGAGGAGGCTACTTGGGAGCGCCAAGAGGAGATCCGAGACAAGTATCCTCACTTGTTCCATTGAGGTATGTATTTTACTCAATTTCGAGGACGAAATTTCTTTAAGTAGGGGTGAATGTGAGGACCCGAAATCGAAAACGTATGTGATTAAGGTGATTAATATCGATAAGAGGCTATGTTGTGAAAAAGTGGTGGTAAAAAGTGAAAAGTTGGAAAATGCCCAAAATTCAAGAAGGTTTGTACTCGAGCCCTCCTTTGGGCGGAAGAACCCGGTGAGCGTGCACACATCCTCCGCACGCTCCGCTCGAGCGCCTGAGCGGAAAATCCGAGGTCGAATTCGGGCACCGGGCCGTTTAGTCGTTGCCGCCGATGCTACGCTTTTTTACGTGAAAGGGTACGATAAATAAAAATCGGCTAAGTGCTTTCCCTTCCTCATTTCCACGTGATTTTAGGGTTTGAGGAGAGAGAGAGAGCGCCACTTAGAGAGAGAAGAAGGGAGAACGATCATTGAGCCCGAATCCAACCCCGAGCTAGTTATAAAGGTGAAAGCCCGCGACAAGGTAAGTGTACCTCGGTTTTGCGTTTTACTTTTCACTCTTTTATGAAAATGATGTGAAAATGAGATTGAAGCATGTTTCCTTCGTTTAATCGAAGATTTCATGCTTGTCCATGTTTATTAAAGTATATGGCCCCGATTTCATGCATGAACATGTAAAATGTGTTTAATTTGGCTTTGAGAGAATATGGTCAAACCCTAACTCGAAATTTTTGGGGTTTTATGGTTTAAATACATGATTGAGTGTATATATGTTGAATTATGGCATCAATTTCATGATTAAACACGAATTTAGAGATCGATTTGTGTTTTTGGCGATGTGCTAAGTACGAAAATGAAAGGGTTTTAGTGATTTTTAACCCAAGCTCTAGTTATATGAAAGTTAATTGACATCGATGTGTAACTCGTGTATAATTTGTTTTTGAAAATATGAACGCCTGCCGACAATATTTCCATGTAAGTTTAAAGAAGAGTTGAAATTATATTGTAAAGTTTGATTTCGAAAATGTGATTTTCGATAAAGAGATGTTTCTCTTTTGGGATCGAGTACAAGATCTCCCGCATGCCTTAGGACTTTTCGGTGGTAATCGAGGATAACTCAATGGAGTCCTTTACTGCCTGAGGGATACTATTTGACCAGATGGGATATTACCGTTAGCCTTAGATGGTGTTTGTTTCCTATCAGTAGGGTATACTAAATTATATGTTATGATGCATCGTTCATCGTTTTACCAATATGATATGTTACCGTACTGATTATCGAATTATGTACCGTTTTCCTAAGATATTTACCGCACGACATCAATACGATGTACCTAAGATTTTATGATATGTTACCGCACTTCTTTAATATGAACCGACTTTTTATGGTTTACGGAATACATGATACTCCGATAAATTTAACACCATAATATTTGTTAGGATTATATTTTTTATAAAAATTGGCATATTACATGACCGTGACATCATGGTTTTATTTGTGCATGTGTACTCTCTGTCATTGTTTTAGTGTTTTTCCCCTTCCAGATATTGGGCTTTGCCCGATGAACAAGAGTAAGCAGAGAGAGAAGCTTCTTGAGGACTTTTGTTGTGGAGCTATTTTGGAAAAGCTTGTTGATGTAAAGCATAGTTGCATATAATTTTGTATTATTGTGATTATTGATGTCTTGGAACATGTTAATTTTTGGTATAGAAAGCTCTTGATATGTATGATAGTAAAAGAGAATATGCTATGCTTCGCAGTTGTAGTGTACTTCCGCTATACTGGATTTCTTCGCTCCTAGATGTCATCTCGTTAATCACTGCTAAAAAAATAGTAATTCCCATGGATGGCACATAGGATCCTTTGTGAATGATTGTTGTAGGAATTATAAATGATGGATAGATGTGTGCTTGATTTTGATGATTATTACTTTGTATTTTGGATTTTCATCCATTACAAAGGAGGGCTCACAAAATTTCGGGCAAGTCTTGCCCTAATTCCGGAAGCTTTGAGGAAAAAAAAATCCGCTCCCGCACAATCTTGGTCGTAGAATTGAGATGCCTTAGGAATTGATCGATCACGAAAGCATAGGTTTGAATGTCCGAATAGGATCCCGTAGGAATAAGTAGGGGAAGCTAAGATAGTTAGGACCTTTAAGAGATAGGTTCTTAGGCTTGCTTGGAAGTTCCTTAAAGTTATTGAATACTTCATTCTTGATACAATGGATCATTGTTCTTATATATATATGTGTGTTGCCTTGATTATAGGATGGCAAGTCGAAGAGGTGGTAGAAATGGTTGGCATTAACACGTCTTATGATAGAGAGGCGGCCTACATCAATTTGCTAGAGAGGATGACTAATGTAGTGGAGCATGTCGAGCAAAAGCACATGGCTCGAATCCCGCTTGGACCTACAACTTATGACAGCAATGAGCATTTTATAAATTTTTTTAAACGTATTTTTTAAACTTTTTATAAATGTTATCATCCTTTCAGTTGCTCTAATTTTTTGTTGAAGTATTTTGGATCACCACCTCCTGAAAGAAATTCATTTTCTACTACTTTAATCTTGTTCTAATTGAAAAAACCGTAATTGCATTATTGTGTTTCATGTGCTATTGGTATTCTCACCACTTGTTTTTTACCGATTTAGCACTTCTACCCTTTTACTTTCGTTGGCGATGTAGGTATTGTGAAAAAGGGATTTTGGAAGTGTTTGCTATTTCAAGTGGTTTGTGAGAGAAGATTGATGTGAAAATCGAAAGGCATCCGGTTCCGTTACCGCAGGTAAATTCAATGAGTTTCTTGGTAGGGATCACAAGATCAGAGTAAGTCGGCTAAATTAGTACATCTGTACAACTCGATCTGTAAATTGATTTTCATAGTGGATATCTTCTCCGACCGTTGAAATCCGGAGGGTTTTTCTTGATTACCGTGGGTATCGAATTTTTTCTTCGTCACCAAAAATTACCTCTTATTTATTATTACTTATTATCTTACTTTTGATGCATGTTATTATTCATATTATCTAGATATAAATATTCTTTACGTGTATTAAATATTTAAATTTATACTTTTTTCGCTAATCCTGCACTGGGTCGAAATGTTAATGGACGAAACGTCCTTTAAGATCAAAGTTTTTGACTGTCCTTTTAGCAGGTCGGCTCACATGTGAAGGATTTCACCCTATTTAGGGGGCAATTTAGGCCACGGAATTTATGTAAGCACTCAAGCATTCAAATGGACATCAGAAACAAGATAAACAAATGACAATTTTATCAATTGAAACGTGTTGGCATCATACAAGCAGTTCACATGATATGTGCAGAGTGTACCTGTTCATGGCGGCAATTTGCTGATAGTACTTCTGGAGACTAGTGGCATTCCATACTTTTAGGACCAATTTTTTATTTTGGATGTGTAACTTATACGTCCCGTTGTGGAGGACTAGTGAGACGAGGAACGGTCCCTCCGAGGTCGGAAATAGCTTATACTTGTTGGCAGTTTTGCTGTTGTCTCTACACTTTGCAAAATTAGGTTTTCCACCTCGAATTGGAATACTTTTACATCTCTATTATTGTGATGGATCACGTTCTAAAACCCATTATTAATCATAAGTATGACATATTATTTTTTCCTTATTAATTTTACCAATAGATACATCATAAATCAATTGGACGTGAACTTTCCTATTAATATCCCAATCAACTGTATATAAATTACAAATCAATATACACAAAATCCAATTTATTTGCCACGCCATCTGTGACTTTGACATCAACCTAATAATAAAATGATGTCAGCTTTTGTTAAGAAAAAATACCTATCAAATTAATCATATACTAATCTATGGAAACAAATAACATCCATAAAATTTGTCCACATGAACTATTTCATTTATTGAATTTACATTGTTCTTAACAATCAACAAAACTAATCAAAACTCTACATCCTTTATTTTTTCTTTGTCCACAACTGAAGTCAATTAAAAAATAATAAGAAAATATAGTACATACTATCCTAAAATAGGTATACAAAAATATCTTCAGAAATATAAACTAAATATTTCAATATTCACTCCTACTCATCAGATAAGAACTTGTGCGGCTCATCTGAGGGGTTAGTAAAATAATAAGAAGTGAGTCAAACGCTCAGTAAAGAACAGTATATTGCAAAGAATCATGCAATCTTTATACTTAAAACTTAACCGTAAAAATAGAGATTATAATATGATACAATGGTATAAGACATGATTAGAATACTTATGCAAGATTCTTTCTGATTTCTTATCTTATTTTTCCTTAGTCTTAGTTATCAAACATGCTGAAAACTTTTTTCTTTAGGGATTATGGTCAGTAGACCTTATTAGCTAAAAAAACGGTTGATCGAAACCCGAATTGTATTTATTCCTTGACATTACAACTCTTTGCACTTTTATTCAAGATTCGGAGGTGAGTCGTCTATATATAACGCCTATAGATTGGGCTAGACACTACTTCTTAATCCCGTGGATAATAGGGTCAGACGACGATCCTCCACCTTAATATATTAAGATATGTTAGAATATACTATCCATTGAATCATATTCATTGGTCCAGCTTCTTTACTTTCATTACTTAAAGAAAACTCTACACTTTATTTCTTAGTTCTTAATTCTCACCATTTTGAAAAACGTTTCATACTTTTCTTAATAAAATTGTAAAGCACATTTTCTTTTTCATAATGTCATATATAATTTTATCACAATAATTTTATAAATATGAAATTTGGACAGAATAACATGTAGCAAAAAATTAAAAATTTTCATATAAATTTAATAAGTATGCATCACATAATTAAATATATACTATATTTTTAGCATATATAAATAGCATACGACACTTAAAATTTGACAACTATGGAGTACAAATATATAAGAATTATTTTTATACTTCTAAATGTGAAATTTTTTTTTGAAATATTATACAAAATTATGATATAGATAATTAAATATGAATTCTTCATAAATTCTATTATAAAATCATAGTAGACTAACAAATATATATAATTTTCATATTTTTATTTTAAAATTTTAATTTGGACGAGTATTAAAATAATAATACCCAAAAAGAATTAGAATAAATAACAATAAAAGAAAGAAAAATCTTAAGGTACACTTGTCTCAACTTGATATACCAAAATTCTTACTCCGAAAATCATGAATTTAGCTACCCGAAAGCTTTCTCCCTTTTCTCTCTCTTCTTCTCTTTCCTTCGACCTTTCCCTCTTTGTATTTCTCTCTTCCTATCTGTTCTACCGCTTGAAAATGCGGTAGAATGAATTCTCAGCCAAATCTTATAATAAGCTTGTGCTCAAGCGCTGCTTGGGCGTAGGGGCGACTGCTTTTCATGCTTGAAGGTGTGCTCGGGCACGCTTTGGGCCCACCCGACACTGTTTTCTGCGACTTAGGCTCACTATAATGCCGTCCTAGGGGTGCAAGCTCAACTTGTTCGGTTTATAATTTTATTCCCTTTTAACCTTATTTTTATATCATTTGACCTCAATTTCAATTATTTTAATTTAATTAATCACAATTAATATAAGTTATAAACGATCAAACCTTAAAGTTGTAGTATCAAGCGATCCGCTGCTAAAAAATCACTGTGCGTAGTCTTGCTGTGTCTCGAGCTTCTTTGAGCAGGTTGAGAGGTTCTTTGAGCTACCAGGAATTGCTATGTGGGTCAAAACTTTTGACTCAAAGGCGGGACAAACTAATTGTTAACAGGATGACCACTTCAATTCCGCAACATATATTGAAGGATGTTTCTCGTGTAAGTTCCTTAGGTGTCGTCCTATGGGACCACAAAATGAAAGGTAGTTCGTCTGCATAGGAGCCCCTACGTCCACTAGCTTTGTCTTCAACCAATATAGTAATGTCCATACTCCCACTTACCCGTTTACTTGACGACAGGCAACGGGAGTATGAACCTGTTAGATTTTCAAACTCATTCGGTGCTTGGTAAAGCGTTTGTCAATAAATTGAGTTCCGCTATTGATGACTATAATTTCAGGAATTCCAAATCTGCATATGTTATTTCCCCGAATGAAATTTGTCGTGTTATGCTCAGTAATCCATGCCAACGGGGAGGCTTCTACACGAATTAGTTGATGCTAATTGTGATAGACTTTCTCTACCTTGATATGATGGGTAATGGGCCTAATATGTCGAGCCCCCACTGTGTGAACGGCCATGGTGATTATTGGGTACGTAGCTTTGCATGCAGTTGATGTGGCAAGGTAGAGAAATAAATCTTTGCTTTCTTTTGATAAGGTTAGGGGAGGTGGATTAGCAAAGGAGTTGCTCAATTTGGATGTTCCTTGTGAATGGTGATCTCCTCGGATCGGCAGAGTATCTATCAATACTTCTTCTGAATAGTTGTTGCCCGATCTTCCTTACCCTCTCCTCCATCTTTGAGGAGGATGCAATTCTCTTTACGTTGAGGAAGGTCTTCAACATTAAGTGGTTTGGAGAGATGTGCCGAACTGGGTGACTATGGGCCCTCCTTGGCTAGGCTATGTAGGAAGCTTTTTCTTGAGTTGAAGGCCTCTTGTCATCTTGGGAGTAATACAAATTCCGCCACTTCAAACATCTATCTTGCGCTCTGAAACTTAGTCAGCCCTCCAACCATGTTTAGGCCTTGTTGCTCATGGCCTATCGGGTGTTGAAGTTGCTAGGCCGCTGGGTCTTGTCCTTGGTGGGCTGTCTTTTCTTTATATTCCTCCTTTTAGATGTTGAGGTCTGGGAGTGAGAGGAAAGGGCCGCCAATGTTGGTACCCCCAGATGGGTACAGATGGTCTAGAGCTGCTTTGACAGTGCATTTACCTAAGTAGTTAGTGCGGCCATGTCAATGGCTTAACGATTGTTCTCATAACTACTATGGTCGGGTCATCTCCGTGGGAGACGACTTCTCTGGTTGGTGCACTTGTTTGTACCCTAGTGCTCACCATGCTTGCTCACTTTGATTGTGGGGGTAGGCTTTTCATTTTGTTCCTACAAACAATGCCAATGATACGTCCCTAAATCCTAATTATCAAACGAATTAGGAAACCACCGAATTTTGAAATCCAATTGGTAGCAGGCCTGGTCTTTATTATTTCAAATTTGAATTCTACACATCATAACTAACAAATAAGAAATTAGAGGATGGTGGGACTCACTCCCCAATAAATTCTCTGATGCTCAACTCAGTAATTTTTTTAATTGAATAGAAAGATAGGATGAGAGTTATGTGTAGATGTATGAATAAGGGGATTGAATGTTTGCGAAGGATTAGGCTCCATTTAGTGGGCTCCGTTAGGGAGCGACTTCAAAATTGGAGGGAAGCACTCCATAGGATGCTCTTGACTAGAGAGCGGCTTTGGAATTGGAGGTCAGTGCTCCGTATAATGCGTTCGATTAGGGAGCAGCTTTGGAATTAAACGGCAATACTCCGTAGAGGGTGTTCGAATAGGGAACAGTTTTGCAATTAGAGAGTAGTGTTCCACATGGTGAGCTCGATTAGAAAGCAACTTTTGAGAGCAGTGCACTTGTCAAAGAGTGGCTTTAAGAGAGTTGAGAGAGGGTCGTTCTCGAAACATCTGAGCATCCAAGTGTCTCTGGATCGATTGTTTGCCATTTTCGATCCCCTCTCTGCATGGAGGAATGGATGTATTTATAGAAGATGCGTTGGTTAGCTAGCCTTGGGCTCCACGAGTCTACAACGGTGAGTATTCGACACCATGCGCTTGCAGTTGCAAGCTGCAGATGTTACAGTTTTGTGCCTCTCAAAGAATTATCATTATGCTTCCCCCACTGGCAGTTTGCATCTTCGAAATCCTCAAGGTAACCAGTTGATGGTTGTCGTTTGTGGTTCCTGTTCCTACAGTCGTCAAAGACCACATGGTGACAATGACCATTTGAATTTATCTGCTGAGTTGGAGCAAATTAAGCTACATTTTGTGGGATTCTAATGTGTATGAACACCAGAGTGTAAGAAGTATGTTATGAATTAAAGAATTGGTTGTCTGGTGATGCAATCTGATTGATTCATTCCTTTATCTTCTCGCGATGGAAAAAGGATATTTATACAGCGCGCGCCGGTTTAGCCTTCCTCGGGTCTCGCGAGTGGTGACAGCTGTCTATGTATATTTGCTCTACTGTCTAAGTGATCCTCGCAGGCAATATATGGTGACTGCTGTCTGAGAATATTCGTCCGGCTATCACTGTTGTTCCGGGACGATCCGTAATCATGGGTAATACCCTCCAAATGTATGCGCTGAGTTGTCATGATATCAGTCAATTTGGGGTTGCGGTTGTCGAGGTACGCCACTGATTAACCTTAGTTGCCTCTTTATCGACGGATAGTATTGAATCACATTTTTCGGATCGATCGCTACATTTGCTGGATCTTAAACTAAGGGAGTGTCCTGTTGGGCTTATGTTTCTTGGGCCCTTCTTCCTTTAGCAAGTTGAATTTTTGGGTCGGTTCATGGATCACCATACCCATCAAGTATATATAAACAAATATATTTAATAAATTTATCAAGTAATTTATTATTTTAATATTTTTATCATATATTGAACAAGTAAAAAATTTCTAAATAATTGTTAGAAAAATTAATATATTAAAATATTTACTTTTTCAATCAAAATAAATAAACTTATTTTTCACGACAACTTTGAAAAGAAAAAAAAAGAAAAAAATTGAAAAAAAATATAAAAATAGGTACCATAAAAAATATTATTTAGCTTATTTATTAGGGTAAATTTTATATAAATTAAATTTTTTTAAAAAATAAGTTTGAAAAGATACACCAAAACTCTATTTTTATAAATATTAATTCAAGCTTGTTAAATTAAATAAGTAAATATTCAATTATATAAAAAATGAAATTTGATAAATATTAAATAATATAATTGATATGTAGCATTGCTATTCATTATTGACAATATTTATAAATTTATTTATCTTAAAATGTCATATATTTAAAAAAACACAAATTATAATTTTTATTTATTTATTTATATTTATAAAAGGAGAGAATATATTTTTGTGTAATATTCTGAGATAATTAAATAATAATAACCTTTCTTTTTGCCTAAATATTATTTTGACTTGGTTTGAACAAATCAGACGTTTAGTTGGACCTTATCGAACGTTTACTCCTCTAGCGTACCACTGCGACCTCATCTACAAACCTTCAATCTGCCGATTGAATCAGCGCAGGAAATCGATCTCTGTCTCTTCCCTCTAATGGCGTTGAGGCCGATAGACGACGCCATTCCAGTAACAGTCGACCGTGATCGCGTCAAAAAGCAAGCGAAAGCTGCACTCGATATCCAAAATAAACAACCTGATTTTGTGAAGAATAACGAAAACGGTGATCGATTGCCAGCTACTGCGGAGACGACCATTGATTACATTCCTTCCGGCGATCTGAAGCCTCTTACAGATCCTGAAGCCAAGATTGAGGTTTCTCGCCCTCTCTATCGGTCTTTCATTTTCTCGAACTCAAGTTACTGATCCTTTGTTTGTGCATCTGTATTTTCCACTGGACATAGAGATTAGGTTAAGTAACGACGAGGTTTTTCTGTTTGAATGGATGTTTCTTTTCTGATTGGTTTTAGTTTGATATGTTGAATTGCAGAGCTTAGTTCAGGGGTTGGAATCAAAGGATTGGACCGAGATTTGTGACTCGTTGAATGATGCTAGGCGATTCGCTCTCTATCACTTCACTCTCTTGCTTCCTATTCTGTAAGAGTTTCTCTTTCTTTTCTTTTTTTTTGTAGTAGTTACTTATTTAATAGAATTCCTTAGTGTGTAAGATGCGCTAATTTAGTATGCGATGCCAGAGAAACGGTTATGTTGGTGTTGGTGAAGGCAATGAAGAATCCTAGGAGTGCATTGTGCAAGACATCGATCATGACTTCGACTGATCTCTTCATTGCCTACGGTGATAAGTTACTGCAGCCCACTGCCTCGGATGCGTTTGACCACTTGGTGTGAATCCTCTACCTTTTCTTACTTATGTTGCATCGAACTATGTTACTTTATGGGGATTGAGTAGAAGAAAATATTTGGAGTAACCAGGCAGCCATGTTGAAATAGTGAAGATAGTGTAGTAATGCGAGGTTGAATTTGACATTGTTTTTTCCAGAAGTGGAATATTAACATCTTGATGATATATCGTAGTTCATGTTGTTCAAAATATATAAAATCAAGTTTGTCATCCAGCTTTTCCCTCAAAGTAAAATGTCTTAACATAACTATGCAAATGCTTATGTGGTTCAATACTTTTGAGTCTCCTCGTTGAAGAATAAATGTGGTCCATAGGAGTTTTAATTCTTTGATAACTCACATTGAAGTTATTTATAGTAGGTTCTGGATCTTGATTCACATCTTTGATCTTGATGATATATTAAATCTTGCTCATCTGCCTCTTTTCTGTGTAGAAAAGCTAGTGGTCCATGGACCACATGGGTTCTATCAACTGCAATATGGATTGGCAGAGCAATAAACAGCAAAGATGTTTTCTTACAAGTTGTTGAGCTCATAAATAATGGATAAATTGGTTCATGATCACATGTCAAGTGGTCAATAAGGATTTGGCTTATTTCTTGACCTTATTTGTAACTTCATTGTTAGGTGGGTCCACTCTAGATGACTACAGGGGTTAAAGGCTTTTAATGATTCAGAGTTGCACTGCCTTTTTGAAGAGGCTATTTTGGGGGTAATAGTAGTTTTGTGAAGTCAGATGGAGTGGGCTCAGGCACTGCTGTAAGTATATTTTTCTGACAATACATGGTCTTTGTTGAAGTGATTCTTCCTGTCACACTTCTGTCCTTGCCTCATAAGTAATTTCCAGTCTAAAAATGGTATGGTGGATGCAGTTGTTTTTGCGAAAGAAAATATTCAGTCTCCTAGAGTCATTCAGGTTCATCCACCTTCTTTGAAAGTAACTTGGAGTCTCTTTTAGGGAAGATGATTGATTTGAGTAAGGAGAATATTTGGTCAGATGAGGAAGACCATTCTGGTTCTGAAGGTTGCGGTAGTTTTTAACGCATGGCTGGTTTCTTTGTAAAGTCTTCATTTATATTTTGAGTCTGAGGATGGTTTTCTGTTGGAGTTGTTGCTCCTGTGGTGTGTGCAACTTTGGGAAACAGCATGCACTTGTGAAGATTGCTGTATCTGAAATGAATATTTTCTCTTTGGTTCAGCCAGATGATCTAGATCATGGTTTTAACAGGGAATTCGGACCCTTTGAACAAATTACATGCTATTTTGGATGGATGTGGGGCCCAACTCACTCTAGATCTGTTGGATTGCTATTATTCTGTCGGTATTGTTAGCTGAGAGTGTTGTATGTGAATTGGCAGTGTTAGATCAAAATTGGGTAGGATGTTACATCTTTTGGGCGATACCTGCTTGGTGTCATTTATCGAGTATACTTTTTTTTGGCTTACTGACCTGGGAAAAAGAAAATAACAAACTATATAATAAGCTGATGAAAGACTGCAAACAAATAAAATACTCAATGGTTGCCGATTCCAATATATGGCTCATATTCAGCACTGAGGTCAGAATCTATTCATATCGTAGAGGTACCAAGTGAAGTCCAAAAGGAGCATCATACAATGCAATAATTTCATAGATTATTAGGCAATCTTTCAAAGAAAAAGGCAGTGCACTAATGCCTTACTTAGAAAGGATTCATACGCCATTCAAATTCATTGCAAGATCACTTCCTATGCAAAAGACTTTGAATGATAAATCTGCCATTTGGCATATATTTTCCACCTTTAATGTTTTTCTTGAGCTTGATGTCCTTCCACTTATATTTTCCACTTACTGGCATCTAGCATATCTGTTCTTCCACTACTTCTGACACATATTACTTCCTCATCAAAATTTCTCACCAGCTCAGTTATGCCAATCTATTTAAAAAGTAAAATTTTTCACAGCTCATTTATGCCCAATCTATAGAAATAATAACTTCTGAATCTGATTGGAGGATGACTGGCAGTTTCAGAAGCACTGTTATGAAAGGCACAACCTATTTCCACATTTGTGTGTGTTCTAGTAAGTCTATCTTTTGTCAGGAGTCACCTATTTGCACAACCAAGCAATAAAAGAGTGTTTAAAAATATTCACCTTTCCCAAAAAACTCATGGCTGATTTTGTTTTTGAAATTTTAAAGTAGCATCGTGTAGGCATTTTATGTAGAAGAGCCATTATAATTAGATGTTCATCTTCCATCAGAACTCAGCCTGCCTTGAATTCATTCCCCAGTCTCATAAGCTTCTTCTAATACCAGGACACATCTTCTTTACAACGGTGATCCCGAAGGGCAAACACAACTATTTTCCTCTTGCAGGGCTCAGATTGGCTTTATCAGGCAGGTTTTACATCTTGGAATCGCTGGCTTCCATGTTGGGGAAAAGAAAACTATTTTCTTCTAGTAGATGACATAAAACGTAAATGACTAATATAGAACCCCACAACCTTACAGCAGAAAAAAAAAGTCATATCAGACTATTTATTTCAGGTTCTTTTCTGTCTTTCATGCCTGGCAATACTGGCCTTATGTGATGTGAATCAGCTAAGCATTTAGTTAGACTTGTTTCTTCTTTTTGTCACATAGATTGTCAATTTATCGGTGATTACTCGTTCTTTGTTTTCATCATAATGGAATATGGCATAGATATGATTTAATAACAGAAGACTTACAAAGAGAGGAACAGACATGAATTCAAGGTTGACTTGTTCTCTTTCCAATCTTCAATCTTTAAATCTTCAATTGTGCTCAATGGAGTTCTCTTTGGCTCTCAAAGTTTTTTTTTCTCTTTTTTTTTTTTGGACGGGTTGGGGATGGTAATAATATTCAAGGGAATTCACGTGGTTTTTAACTGGTTCGGCTTCTTCCTGGACCAGACCATCCTTTCCATCCAAATTTCACCAAATGTGTAGCAAAGGAAATGTTCTCCACTCCCCCCCCCCTTCCCAAAGAAAAAGAATGAAGTTTTCATTGCTCTTCTTTCCTTTTCTTTCCCACTTAACCAAAATGGAAAAACCAAAAGCGAGAAACTTCTCCTTTTCCTTGCTGCCCCTTCCTCATATTTTCCTTGATGCAAACTAACTAATGTTAAGCAACAGTATCGAAGCTTGTAAACTGGAGATACTACCAGAGAGATCAAGTGTCACTTCGTTTTTCACAGAAAACATTAAACAATGTTTCTTCAGTTTGTTTTTTTATTTCAAACAATTTCGTCAGAGAGGTTGATTTGCTATTTCTGGATATAATTTCATTCTTTTAGAATTCAAATGATGTGGAAGAATGAAGATTTCCCTACCATTGACATCAATGGATGTATCAAAAACTTCTCCAATATGATTACTTGTTTGAAAATAGGTATCTCACTTGCATCCACCAGTTAAGGTTAAGATTTTAGGAGTGAAGGGTAATTTATAGAAGTTATACATAGTTTTACCTTAGTTTAGTTAAAGAACGAGGGCCAAACAGTTACAATTTAAATGTCTCCTAAACAGAAATATGACAAGTTTTTGTGGTAAATTCACAGCTGTTGCAGCTATTGCTGAAAGCTTCTCAAGACAAGCGTTTTGTGTGTGAAGAGGCGGAAAAGGCATTGAATGCAATGGTTCAGTCTGTTTCCACTCTTCCTTTGCTTCCTAAGCTTCAAACATGCGTTAGCCATTCCAACCCTCGTGTTAGGGCCAAAGCTGCTATATCCATCTCTAATTGTGTCTCTAAGATGGTAAGCTTTAAACTAGCTCAATAATTCAATCATTCCTTTTTTTCGGTTAACAAAAATGACGATACAGTGTCGATACTAAGCAGTCATAATGTGTGCTTTTTTCCCCTTTTAACCAATTGCAGAGGCCTGAAGAACTGAATGAATTTGGTCGCGTTTCTTTGGTTCAAATGGCAGCCGAGTTATTGAATGACAGACTACCAGAAGCAAGGGAAGCAGCTCGAAATATGGTGATGTTACTATATCAGTCATTCATTGGTGATCATGAAGATCAAAAGCAAGATTCATGGCGAAACTTCTGCCAATCAAATTTACCCACCCTTCACGCTCAGTCCATAGTAAAAATCACAATTCCTCAGGAGACTATGGGTTAGATATTCATGGCTTGAGTTAGAAACATCATGCATATTATCTGAAGACGGAGAGTTCAAACTACAATCAATTCATATGCTTAAAATTGATGGTGCAGGCAACACGATACATGTTCCTTTAAATACACGATAACACTTTGAACATTCTGTTTGCCCCTTTCCTTGTCTTGCAGGGACACTGAGCAATTAGATTTCTTTGTCACCATTTTATTGAAATGTGAAAGTGGGGTCTGCCATGATAGCTGCCTGAAGATGGTCTTTCTGAGTTAGCTATTGCAATGACACATGAATTTGTTTTGAGTTTGAGGTTTTCTGCTGCATATGTGATGCTCAAGATCCTTCATTTTTCTTTATATGAAAAGCCATTGTGATTTACTCTTCTTAATGCATAAGCATGAGTGTGTGTGTCTTGTACCTTTAAGTTCAGCTGCAGGTGCTTGGAATTCCTGTGATCGTGCACTGAGGTATGCCTCTGTTTCCCGGGGATGCCAGAAACCAGAGACCTAAATAAACATAGGGTGGGGCATGCCCATGACTTCCGTGCAAGCTGAAGAAATGCGACAGACACTGAAAACATTCAGTGCATGCTGAAGAGTTCAATGTAGGCTGGCAGCGGTCACAGGAAAATACGACTCATGTTATTGGCTAGCATTTTTTTATTCTGGGAATCTTCTAATCATCTTCCAAATGAAATACCAAACCGTCTTCTGCACCCTGACCACACCTTGGTTATACCTCAGACAGAGCCGGGCTCCTCCTCAGGCCGAGTGCAGTTTGGCCTGTCACTTGTGCCTCTGCCACAAATAACAACAGCCTCCTAGCCAGCCTCGGAGACCACGTGTGCCCTGGCCCCCTTGTTTTTACTCATTCTTCCACACATCCTAACTTCACCTCCTTCGGTCTAACAAAACCCTAAGCAAGTGTAGGATTTACAAAGAAATGATCCATCTCAACAATAGCTTTGTTTGTCTTTTGTAGGAAGGTTGTTTTTTTTTTTTTTTAAGAGAAAAAATTGATAGCATCTTCTAAGCCACCACGCCCATCAAATACATGTGGGAATGAATCTATGAATATACACAATGGGATCAATCAATGCATTTGTTTTTGTAGAAGTCTTAGTGAAAGGAACTTTCTAGTTAACCGATTCTTGGGTAAAACAACTCAACCAACAATCATCGTTTTGCCACAAGGAGTGGAGAGAGAGAATGATAGAAGATGAGTCCACAATGAGTGGAAGAAATGTGTTTCGTATTTGGTTTGTGTCACGTATTTGGTTTGTGGCACGCATGTTACATTCATACGGCTTTTAAAAGTTATTTTTGGCCATTTTTATTCTTTAGTTAATTTAATTTTCTACTATTATTTCAACTAATTTAACTCTCAACTATCATTTTAAATGAAATAAAATTCAAAACTTTAATATATATATTAAAGTTTCAATTTTTATTTCATATGTTCATAATGCTATCAAATCATACTTTACTATATATTCAAAACGATTAACAAAAATTCATTTGCATTTACAAATAGCAAATATTATATTAAAAAAATAACATAACAAAAAATAATGCAATACGCCTTAATTATTATTATTATTTACATTCATATTTAATTTTCAAAATTCCATATTTTCAAACGTCCTGTGCAGTAGTAAGCGGACTGAAAGTACCGGAGCTAATATCAGAAGTCTCTACCACTCATATCACACTCAGCTTTTGAATAATCATCGCTGCTGATACCTTCGGAGTTTGAGGTACTCTTTTATCTTTCTAACAATTAAGAATGCTTTAAGAGTAACAAAACGCAAATATTAAAATAATATTTTAATATTTTACCATAATTTTAACATTTTTGCATTACAAATATAAATAGTAATCATTATGAGAATAAGAAAATATAATATTTAAGATAATCATAACCAGGCCTATCACAAACATGAGTTTCTAGAGCAATGTTATAGAACTATCTTCCATACATACATTATAACGTGACATTCCATTTATTTATTCATTCTATATTGATTTATTAATAGCTTTATATCTACCACTGTACAGAAAAAAATAAAAATAAAATCCTATAGCCAACTCTACTTGATAAAACTTAAAAGCTTTACAGTATTATTTTTATGGCTTTTTGGCTATGCTGTGGAGGAAAATTGAGGTAGTGACATCTCCTTGGTATAAACTCTGTGCCTGTGACCGTGTATTGCGGGTCCGAACCATCAAAATAGGTTCTCCGCAATAAGAGATAAAGCTGTATATATTTAATATTATAACATACATTGATCGAATAGGAGACATCTGAAATTTGGCACTGAATACTAAGACCAATTGCTTGGTTGCAGCAATTTAGATGCTATTGTACACGAGTTATAGCGGCCACCCAGTACCTATAATTTTCAAATTTTATTATAAATTACGGCTGCTTTCCTTTTCTTTTCTGGTAAGAACCATTCGCAGATGTTTAACTGGACTGAAGGCGCGAGAACAAGGAACGATGGCCAGAGCAGTTAATGTTACAACATGGGGGTCAGATTGGCACTTTGAAGAATTAAATCATATTGAGTTGAAGGGCAGAATGACATCACCTCAAGAATTCCCGAAATGATCCAACAATTATTAGGGCAGCTGAGTATCAGCGGTTTGCATCTGTTGCTGGAATAACTTGGATCCGTCGGGATCAGGCGACTCAATTTGTATGTCCTGATAGAGAAAGATCGATCAAAGCCAATTCTAAAGCCACATTGCAATGGTAACATAGGTAACTAGATAGAAATTAGTAACATGGAAGGCAAGGGCATAGACAGAAGGGGAGGCTAATCACTTTTGAAGATCATATTTTACTTTCTTTTAACACCTTTTCATGCTAAAGTTTTGATTCAATGCAAAGTGAAGACAATACAAGGTGAGGATAAAGTGCTATTAGGAGGGAATGTAATGATAATACAACTTCGATACTTGCATGATGCTACTATGGTTATAAAAAATAAATAAATATATAGGAAGAACAGTATTCGCCAGTAAAACAAAGTGATGTATACACATTCTCTATCAAGCTCCTCCAACTAGCACCAGGGAAAACAAAAAAAAAAAAATACCAAGGACTACTTCCAGTTCCTAGTTATGGGGCAATCATAGATGAAAATATCAAAATTGGTACCTGCCGCAAATATTAGATGAACAGTTGATATTTTGAATATCGGTACCAGTATGTATGTATGTATGTATGTATGTATATCAACCAATATTTCAATTCATGGTGGCAATACAAAGATCTGGAATATTTAACATCAGGAGAAATTTATTCAATGCCATTTTCACCATCCCGTGCCCTTCCATGTTGCTTTTTTTGCTTAATCACACTAGTAGAAATGCTATAAACTGTCAGCTGACAGAAAAAAAAAAAAAAAAGTAAAACTAACCCATAAGTAGCTACTAAATACCTGCACCTGTATTAGTTGATTTGGTTGCTGATATTGGGGTAATGCATAGGCCTGTGTTTGTGATTGAGACATTCTGTAGTATGGCTCTTTAAGCTCCATTTTTCCAGAAGAGGTCTGAAGAATTCCTCCTTGCTCAGCACCAGGACCCCACATTTTCGCTGTTCAGAATATGTACAGATCAAACCAACACGATCAAACAAAAATAGACATTAGGTGCGATTAAATAACTGTGGACCAACCTGATAAAGTGAGGTAAATTGTATAACTCTGAGCATTATGAGCGATCATCTGAAGACGTCCAGTAATTTCTTGTCCAGCCATGACATAAATCGGCTGTGAGAGAACACAACGTAACTGGTACCAATGGGTAGTTGGTGCACCAGGAGCCGTGGTGAGCCATCTGGGTACAGAACTGTACCAAAATATATTATTATAATTAGTAGTAGCTATGACCTTGAAGAAGGGTTGAAAATGGAGGAGGAAACCGGGATAAAAGCAGCAAACTACCTTCCATTAAATAACACATCAAACCAACAAGCTAAGCCATGCACTCTCGTGCCCACAGATGCTGTAAATTGTAATTGTATATTGATTTCATATAATTGCTCTTCCTGCAGAAAAAGGAAGGTTGTTTATTATGATACTTGCTGCTTCAAAGTCATGAACATGGATGAAGCTAGACAAAAAGCAAAAGAAAAAAGAATAATTGGACAAAATTTTCATTATGTCATTATTTGCACTCTAATAACTCAACCAGCGGCTACAAGTTCTACGCTATATGCAGGTTCTTTAACCTGTGGCAAAATTTTCCAAAATTCTTCCGCAAATGATATATACTTTTCAAGAGAACTGTGACACATCCCACTCATGCACAATCCTCCTACAACCCACTTTCTCTCCCCATATGTAAGGATATTGAGATTTAAAAAAGAAAAAGAAAAAAGCAATGAGAAATTAAAATGGGCCCACAGGTAGGGAGTGGTTGTACAAGGGTTGTAAATGGGTTAAAAAGAATTATTACTCATAATCAAATCTAATAAATGGTAAGAAATGGCTTTAACATCAGATCTCATTTTTCCCTCCCAGCTTTGCAGTTCATCCTCTCCATTATAGTGTAAGTAGATTTACCTCTGCTTTGAGTTTAGGAATTCAAATGGATTTCCAACTAAAGTCATTCCCTAGAGGGAATCACAATATTTCCTCTCTTTTGCCAAAATGACTTCTTTTTAATGCCAAGAAATTCCTGATGTTGTGGTACATTAATCTGGTCGGTTGTTTTTGACAAAATCAATATTAACAGTTCGTTACACATGAGAAGGACCATGAAGTTTGAGCTCTAAATGTATTATATGGAAGAATTGTTATAGGGCAAGATTTTCCCCCCTTGTACATAATACTAATATTTCTTTTCCCTTCTAGTTGAAGATACACATTTCTTAGCAGAGAGAGAAGGATGAATAATTCAGAAGAATACTAAAAAAGGGTAACTGATCACAACACCCACAGGAATAAGAAGGCCATATTACACACAACCCTGAAAATAAACCAAATACGAGCAATCCATAAAAAGAGCAAACAAAGACAGCAGAAAACCAATCTGCAGGAAACGTGCTGATGGTTAAAATCTCTCAACTAGCAAAAGTCACAACATATACATAAATTCTTTCTCGTCAAGTGTAAAAGAAACACTGTAACAGTAAAAGGAGTGAAGCGCATGAAGAAAAGCCAAAAGAAACACGCTTTACATGGAAAGCTTAAGAATGGCTTAAGATTAGTGTTGGGAAAGTTAAGAAGAACCTTTACAGAAGTGAAGTCTATCACATGACTAGCAGCAGGCGCAACCAATAACCTAGGATCCAAAGCATCCACCACAGGCTGTGTAGAAAGCAAGCAGAAAGCAAAAGAGAAATGTTCAGTGAAGAATATAAACCATGAAGAAAGATGGCCACAAAACTGTCATGTAACAATAGGCATAAGCATCATGGATAAATATGTCCCTATGGAAAAAGAAAAGAGAAGTAAGTGCATAAAAGCATGCTTGGGAAAAGAATAAACAAAATCACCCACTTAGCATATAGAGGAAGATAGTAACAGCATGACCTTAGAGATGTCCCAGCATCATTTAAAAAAATTGAAAATTGCTAATAGCAAATAATCCTAGCAAATTGCCCCTTCATCCTATAATTATGACCACTTATATAATTAGTCACATTTTTTAAGAAAGAAACAAACCATCCTGGGAACATTGTGAGCACAGGCAAGAGATGGCAAGACAAACAAGAGGTGTGCACAGAGTCACCACTTTAAAAACTCAAGTTAATCAGAACCTTCATCATGGACTTCTGACCAAAGATGAATTAAAACGGTGAATGACATTACTGAAGTTTACCACCTATTTTGCCAAAAAAAAGAAAAGAAAAGGGGTCCAGATTTCAGATTATATGAGCTACATTTATTTTTCATGATATGAGTCACTTAGGCGGCATACATGCCTTTAATCCGCACCCCAACTTTAGATAAGTCAAAAGGTATATAATAGGGATCTTACACAACTTATGAAATAAACATGCCATAGTTTTGACATGTTGGGGTAAAAATTTTCAAAATCACAGACTTAAAAAAGTCAGGTAGAGCATTCCGTTAGATTGATTCATTTATAGGATTGAAGATCTTAACTTCATATCTGATAACAGATGAGCCTGCCCATGCACAAAACTCTAATGAGCTTGTCCACATTAATAAAATTTAATAAGAGGAAGGCTTCTTTTTTAAGCTCAACATAGGACAGCAGAAGTCACAAATTAACTATAATCCACCAGGCAGGCCACCCACGTGTTGTAATTTCTGGACAAAAACTTCAATATATATATATATATATATGATAAGCTAGTAAATATTTAATGAAAATGCTCTGGAGGCTCCACTAACCAAATAATATTCTCAAAAAAGCAAATGATAATATTCCTGCTCTGTAAATTGCTATCTTAACCTCCACCCCACCACCACCAACAACAACAAAAGAAAAAGAGAAAGAAAATTTTAAAATATAGAAATAAAATCCTGTTAACAGGTCATCAGACTTAACTTAGAACATGGTGCTCAGACTTATAGTCCTTTCTTCAAACCAATCTGGCAAATTTAAGAGTCAAAACTTTGAAAATATAGGAAATTGTTGATCCCAAAAACTAGAAAAATACAAATCATAAGGGAATATCAATAAATTCCATAGCCCTGCATCTTAATTTCAATGATGGCTTTAGCAAGACAGAGCACAGTATAATCATGAACATAACATTTACAACAAAATAGCAATTCTGAATCAGGAAAACCATAAGGGAATAGTCCATGAGAAAAGAGACCTGTGAAAAGTAACCGTGGAATGCTGACCCATACAAGGGGGTCAAGTCAACCCCAAAATAATTCTGCTGCTGCCAGAAGAGTGCCTGGATAGTTTACGCTGGACAGTGAGTTTTCTTTTTTGACAGTGAACTCCAAACTGAGCACAACAGGAATACCAACTCATGTAATCATGAAAACACTATCTCACGCTACATAAGGAAATACTATTACTAACATAATAACATTCCCCAAATGAAGCCCAAATTTGAAACACTAACGGTACGTTTGGTTGCTGGAATGGAATAAGGTGGGAATAGAATAGAATGATAATAGAGTTGGAATTGTTATCCTCATATTTGGTTGTTAGAATAGAATAAGGTCGGAATTAGTATTCTATTATTTGGTTCGTAGAATAGTATGAGGAATAAGGTGCGAATAGTGATAATAATAATAATGATAATAGTAATAATAATTATTATTATAATAATGTGTAATAATAACATCAATAATAATAATAATATGTAATAATAATACCTAATAATAATAGTAATAATAATAATAATAATAATATAAAATAATAATAATAATAATAAATATAATAATTAAACATAATAATAATAATAATTATTAAATATAATAATAATAATAATAATAAAATGTAATAATAATAATAATAATAATAATTAAACATAATAATAATAATAATAATAACGAGAACAATTTCGAAATATTACAAAAGTTGTATGAGAATTGTAATTCTTAGGTCCCTGGGAATAAATAATACCAATATCCCTTAGGTAATACTTTTTCCTTTAAATTCGGAAATAAATATTCCCTGGGAATAAATATTCCCCAATAATAATAATAATAATAATAATATGTAATAATAATAATAATTAAATATAATAATAATAACAATAATAAAATGTAATAATAATAATAATAATTAAACATAATAATAATAATAATAATAACAAACAAACATTACAAAAGTTGTAATTATAATTCTTAGGTCTCGTGGAATAAATAATACCAAATCCCTAGGAAATTTTTCTTTAAATTACATAAATATTCCGGCTGCAATTAGCCAAAATAGAATTTCTATTCTGGGCTACCAAACGTGGGGTAACTGTACAAACAGATAGTCCTTGGAAAACATTGTCTTCCTACCTTCTTTCATCTACTAAAGGATTGATAAGTCAATTCATACAGAATATAAAATAGGAAGAAGGAAACTAAAGCAATGAACAGCCAATCACAAGTTTTCACTTCAGAACATATCCTGCTCTAAGAAGCATTGAAGTGCATAACTACTTCTGAGAATAAAGGAATGCAGGCTCACAATACAAATTCACAATTTATCATTGAAATTCATGATAGGATGCCAACCAATTTCACACCGCAGAAATTAATGCAGCCTTCTGGTAGCTTTTTATTATAAAAAGGGAGGCTTCTTGCACATGACTCCCAAATCTTGTAACCATTTACTATAATTGACTTAATTGAAAGACAAGATATTGAGAATCCACAAAGTGTAGTGGCAATATTTTAAATGGATACCTTGCTTGCAATTTCAATGTACAGATATTCATCGCTGAATGGCGCCATATGTATTCTACAAAAATCAACTAAATAGAATCAGAAGTGAAAAGTGATATGTACAACATGAAAACCATATTGTGAGCAAGAGGAATCTATGAAAATGCAACTGCAAATATTTGACTTCCACAAAAGAAGAAAACCTCGGTAATAAATCATTAGGTTGCTCCAACGTGACCTAAAAATCATATTTCAAACCACAGAAACAGTCGCTCCATATACAGGGGAAGGCTGTGTATATCTGATCCTCCCAAACCTCCCAACATAAGAGCCTTGTGTATAAGGCCGCACTTTATAGGTAGCAAACAGGAATTGCAAGAAACAAGCAACAGTAACAACTATGAAGAAGAGTTCCCTTCCCACCAGACAAACACTGAAAAAATGATTTTTTAACTTCATTGATGACCAATAATCTAAAATAGGATGTTCAACAAATTGAGTACAAATACACCAACAAAGGATCAGTTTACAGTCAGCTCAAAGCTGCAGTTTCATAGTGGCTAATTGTGTAGGGCAACAAGAGCACTCGGATAAGAGATTGGAAAGAATTCCTATCGAAGGGAAAACGAGATTGTTGACCGTTGCTCAGATAAAAAAAATTGAAAAAAGAAATTATTGATCTGCTGCTAACAATTTCAAGAGGGAGAGGATGAAGCTACAGGATAAAGATTAAATGGAAACAGTTCTCTGGAAAATAATTGTTCTAAAAGTTTAAAACTGAGGAGAAGTTTTTTTTGACAAAAGATTTGGAGCTCAAAGGCTTCCTCTAGAGCTTTATTAGTAAACTTCTCACTCTGTTTAAATCTTGCCAGCAGCTACTGCCTCTGTCAAGAGAAGGACAAATCGAGCCTTTATCACTAGTGCAACGTAGCTTTTCTTCGCAGATTAACGAAAAAAAAAGGCAGTTAACCCTAAAAGTACAAAACTCAGTTTTATTATTAAGAAACCCTTTTGTAAATTTCGTACACGATACTCATATTTACAGACCCAGATTCCATGAATAGCACAAAAATTGCTACCAAAGCCTAAAACTACTAGGAGGCAACCCTTTCCCCTGTTAATTAACATCAAATTATTTCTTTACGTTCAGCCTTATAAACCTATCAATGCCTAGGCTAAACAAGAGCCTCCAAAACCTCATGAGACTGAAAACTCCCAGTCACAAAAACCAATTATTCAAGATCCTGCTAGCAACACAACACCTCCACTCTTTTTTTTTTTTTTCAGTAAGACATGACGACGCTCAGTTGCCCTCCTGACATCCTACGTTCCAAGTCCTTGAATAACTACATCCGTAACTCTTTTCAGTTTTATTGAACTTAAACCTTTATTACAGTAAGAAGGTTCAGACTTCAGATTTTACTCATTGTATATGTGAACAAATAAGGTATTCATAATTCATCAAACAAATCCTTCTAAAAACATTTCATGGATAGTTGGCATTCATCAGTTTTTTACAGGTAAGAGAGTATCACTTATAATTTGGATCGGTCTATTTTTAGACATCAGACACAACAGAGAGAACAAGCAATTTTGGTTCCTCATCTCTATAGATATACACCTTGTATCCACAAGGACAAATAAGCAATATTTCTTTTCTTCTCTTATCTATTATCCTTTTGTGCAGCAGGAAAATAATTTATCTTAGCTACAAATTTTAACCACAACAATGAATGTCACCATGACCATCAACAGCTTTAAAAGAAAGGACAAGATAGCAATTTGAGATGTTAACAATCACCTTCCAACTGCAGGGAACATTTTCCCATTGGGAACAAGAAACCGATCGCGTGCAATCACATAAGACTCGAGCATTCTTTCATTAACCAGCAGTGTGCCTGAAAAGTGGAATCATAAACATAATATATTGTGCTTCCTCCAGCATTCAACATTACCTAATACACAATGAGACACGAGAGTTGAAGGAGCAATCATTTTAAATCACTGCATGAGTGAGAATATGAGATCAAAAGCTCACCCATTGGTTCAGAAATAAGAATATCAGCTTTCTCAGGCAATTCCACTTCTTCAGCTTTCCCTTTTATTACCTACAATTTGGTTTGATAAGAAAGTGAACTAACACTCAAAGGACACATGAGCAAAAAGATTGTTTGAGGAGAACTAAAATCACCGTTATTCGTTGACTCAAATATGGGTTCCCTTCAATAAGTCTGCGTGCATATTCTGCCATTTCAGATGCTTCCACAGCATAAACATGTTTTGCACCAGCCTAATGACCACAAATAGAGAAGGGGGGTGAGAGTATAAATTGAACAGCATGCTCCACAATTAACCACAATCCTTACATTACACCACTACTGAAAATGCACTTTCTTGCCAGCCAGAAGAAATTATCAAAACATCCAAAGAGCTATTTGTACCTGTGCAGCAAACAATGACAAAATACCACTACCAGCCCCAACATCAACTACCACACGGTCAAGAAAGTCTACCCGATTCTCGATGACAGCAGCATAATAGGTTCCTATAACAAAAAAAAAAAAAAAATCCTACTTCATCAAGTTATTCTGGTAGGTTGCATCAGAACACGATGTACTATCTGATATTCATTTAACAAAATAGTTTAGGGTCACCATTGTTGCGATGGTAATTTTATTGCATTATGACTTAGAAGTCGTGAGTTCAAAAGGCACATAAGTGGCTTATCCATAATGCATGGGTAAGGTTATATACATCTCATCATGAAATCCACCTCACTAGGGCACCCCAATTTGGCTAAATAGTTGTTACTAAGAAGTGAGCATTGTACTTATTTAAGACAACTACAAAACCAGAAGTTACTTAATTGAATAAAACTGAATTAAAGAAACAAATACGAGCTTACCTGTCCTCACATAGTCCTGCAACATATTCTGCTGGTGTAGCAGTTGTCCATAATAATGAAAGTACATCTTGGCAGAAGATGCCTCAATTTTGGCATCAAATTTGCTTTTATAGGATGAAAATTTTCCATTAGGCAACTGAATTCCTGATAAAAATCATCTAGTTAGAGTCATCCAACACATGAGTGAAGCAATTATTGACCCAATCTCCTATAGAATTTGCTTCCACTGTGACGAGCTTACAAGCTTGTTAATCCAATACATTGAATGAACTACCCGTATCATAACTAGTTTTGGCACTGCCAAGTAGACTTACAAAGATAAAATGAAGAGCAAGAGCCTACATATACATGGGCATATAAATAAGGAACCTTTAGGACATCTCATTTATCTTCACTCCCACCCCATCAAACGATCCCCCTCTTCCTATAACAAGAGATCTGGAGCACCAACATGGCCATTTCACTCAGCTTTAGAAAACATAACAAAGTATGTGATTGACAATGCATGCCAGTCATGGAATCTTTTCATTTATTTTGATAGGTAAACTTGGATGGGGAATTGGATCTTGTCTACAACATGGAATTACTTCAAATGCTTGACCAAATGATCCGCAATAGATCAACAGCATTCATTCTAAGAACGATACAAGATCTCCAACTTGATGCATAGAATCTCCAATTCTCAATTAGGTTGTGAAATGATAAATATGATGCAATATATGCCAAATAGTAATAATAATGCACAGTGTATACAGCACTAGTTTGGATTTTGTGCCTACATAAATCATGAAGGACAACACACATTTATATCTAAGTATTGCAAAGGGAAAAAACACTCAAGCAAAGACAAGACACCCTATATAGTATAGCCAACTCAGCTGTACTATACAGACCCGCCATGCAAGCTGCTTTTATTTTCCCATCTGTAAGGGAATTTACTGATTTGTATGCAGTTTGGAGAGCACTGTGGAGGGGATGGCACTAAATATAGCAATTCTCCTTCATGTCACATGCTTGGTGTATTGGAAAACTCTTAGACTAAACAATATCAAATTGTGAAATTTCAATAAAGGGATCAGTAACATGAGATGAAAAGTAAATGATTGTCAAATTAGCAAAAAAAAGTCGACTTTCAGAGAAGTTAGTAAGGGAGGCAAGCAGAGGTAGAAGAGCGGAGATGAATGACTGCCAATGCAACAAGATCTACAGCCTACAGTTCCACAGATGTGGAGATATTGGAGCAAAATGAAGCTTCTCTTCTCTCAGATTTTGAATTGACTATATGCCCAACAAAGAAATAGAAAAATATAGACATACAAAAATGTAACTGCAAGTGATTTTGATCTGAATTCTGTCTTCCTGAATATTAAAACTAAGACAGACCGTCTCCCCATGCAGCCGCCCATTCTTCTTATTGTTTCTTTTGTTATTACTTAATCTCAAATGCGGAATAAAAATCATAAACAAAAATCTAGCACAGTTAAGCAAATTTCAAAGTAAATTAGCTAAAAGGGATGTAATAAAAGGAAAAGCAGCCAAATTCACAAATTTTTTTGGCTGAGTATAAAAAAAAGTAGCACGGTCCAGTATATATTCATTTTGAAAAAGTAGCACGGTCGAGTATCAAAATAGCACCTTGAGCAACTGCTTCCTTCTTCCACCGTTCGAACGCAAAATGGAACGCGGCGCTTTCGTCCTCTCTTCTAAAGCGGAAGAAAATTCCCCTCGAGTAAGAATCCTGCTCAGAAATCTATACTTCATAACTTCTCGAATTCCAATACACCTTCAACTTTTAAGTATTCCAAAGGAAGCATAAACAAAATTACACGAGGTTACCTAGGGACGGCAATAACAATTACATTCAACGATTCGAAAAGCAAATAGATGGAGAACATTCACACGAAAAGGTGGGAGAGAAATTACCTGCCGCACCGCCTTACTGGATTCCGAACCTTCTGACATGCAGAGTGATTCAATAGGACTTAATTTAAATAACTGAAAAACATCAATTCAAAATAATCAATCTTATAGGGATCACAAGTTGTCATACTATCCAAACCCAAAACCAACAAAAAAGGGAAACATCACTCCACTTGAAAAAAATAAACAAGCAGCACATGAATAATCCACAGAAGGAAAAAAATTATGTTAACCTCAGAGGTCCGAAGATCGACTTTTATAAGTTCATTGGACTCGGATTCCCGATAAATCCGAAGCTCTGTGACTCCATAATCGATACAGAATCGAGCAAGAGATTGCGAAGACTGTGCGGTCGCTGAAGCATGTGGTGAAAGGGAAGATACAGAGGCTAGTGTGAACTCTAGCGGTTTGCTGGTTTCCCCTTGTGAAGCTTCCATTGTTACACAGAGAGACACGGGGAGGAGAGAGAGACTGAGCGTGCGTGTCGTGTTAAGTCTGTTAGGGTATCACATAGCGCAAATTCACTTTCGACTTCGCAGACGCCGACCAGATAGGGGAGGAAATCGTGGAAAATGAGGGAGGAACAGAGAGAACGCACAAATCGCTTTTGTTTTACAGAGAGAACGTCCTTGATTCCTTCATAATTACCTGCCGTTGATTTACAACTTCATTTCCGATTTTTTTTTTTTGATAAAACATATTTTATTAAATATAAATATTAAATTAAAATAACATTTATCAAAGTGAAATATAAATATAAACTATTATATTTGGTAGATCCAATAATAATATGATAAAATTTAAATTTTAAATAAAATAATATTTTATTCTTATATAATATAACAAAAATAATATGATATAATAATTCACGTTAATCACAACCTAAATATAAAAAATATTTTTATATCTCTAAACTCTTATTTTAATTTATAATATATAAAATATAAATTTAAATATCTAAAAACTTAACAAAAAATCATATATATCAAATCCAAACTTATGGTACACATAAACCTTAAAAATAATAAAACAAATACAACATAAAATTTATAAACTAAAGAAAGTCTTTACAACCATATTTTAAAGTTTTCTAAAAAAGAAATCTTTTATTTGTAGTAAATCAAAAATTTAGGATAATATGTATAAATAATAAAATTAAAATATATTTTTATTTTAAAATAATAAAATAAATTATATATAATTTTACACATTAAAGGATTATCTGCTTAACAAATATTATTTAGACATTATATTTATATTATATATTAGATTTGTTTAAAAAAGAAAGTTTCACTGGATTATTTGAGCCAAAACTCGCATTAATATTTGTCTATTATCTAAATGGGACTAAATTGGCTAATAACTATTTATATTTTATAAAGTTAAAATCATATTTATAAAAAAAAAAAAAGGCATTGCCTAAAACTAAATGTTTTTTTAACAAAATTTATATTTCTACAAAATTAATACCTTCAAAATAAAAAATATATGTATATTTATCAGGCTAATTATTTATTTTTTTATGCATGGATCAAAATTACACTAGGCCTTCAATTTATTTCCTTAAGAGTTGTAATTTTGTATGTAATTCAAACAATATAATTCAATAGCTGCTCAAGTTTAATTTTAACAGAATTATAACTAGACTTATAATTTAATATTTTAAACCCTTAATTTTTCCCATATAATATTTGATATTCATGCTAACCATTTTGGGTTGGTGCACACATGATGTGGGTACTTAGCTAAATTGATAATATGGGAGTACTTAGTAGCAACAATTTCTCCTTATTTTTCAATTCTCTGCTATCATTCACTACCAAAATTGCAAAACACCACCCAGCTTATGTGGGAGAAACAAACTCGTCCTCGAACATTTCTCAAGTGAACATCAGATCTCAAGTGAACATCGGATTAGCGACTCTAGACGAAAAATGTGCAGAACTCTTTACCAAGATTTCTGAAATGCCATCTCTCGCATGAATCTTATGCCAAGGACTGTCTCTACTTTACTTGAATGAACCGACAAGCAAACATTAAAAATCGGGTTATGAGTCTTTCCGGGAGTGACCCAAACCAACAGTCATTGATAAACTAGAACTGGAATAGAATGCTTTGCCAAGAAACAGTAAACCCACATTCCAAATCCCTTTCTATTTAGCATTATTAGGGATATTACATGAGTGACAATACAGCTTTATATAAGCAATTTTGGAAGATAACTGATCCTTGAACAAACAATCGAACCTAGACCGTGTCTAAAACTGGTTTCAGTTTATTCAAATCCAAAGGTTATTTGCCATTTTGCAGTAAAAAAAAAAAAAAAAAAGTTATTTGAGATATGAAAGCACAATCACTACTAAACAACATAACCCCAATCCCAAATAAACAATAGTTCTCCCAATAACATCCAACAGAGACAATCAGGAAAGCATATCCGATGAGATAAAGATGAAGCCAAAGGCGCTAAATCATGGAGAAGAGAAAGAAACCAAAAAAGGACAGCAGAGGACAGACACTTGGAAAGTATTTTAATCAATAGAATCAATATAAGTTCAAACACTAACAACAGAACTAATGTTGAACGTGGATGCAGTGGTAGAGTCAGAGGTACCAGACAAGTCACGTAAAACAGAAAGATACACAGATAATAGACATGTCTTCGTAATTTGTAAGTAACAAAGAAGTGAAGGAGATCAAAGCATCTCAATCTTAACCATGGCCCAAAAATTCACCATCAAGATGATAAGTTGGCAGCTTTAAATGCTGGATGAAGCAAACCGAGCTCATCCTTAAACTCAAGCGGATTGCGCGTCTCATTCCTTATCCTCTTAACCCTCCTACTAGCAAGAGAATTATGTGTGAAACCATACATTTGCAGAATCTGATTGTCCCCAAAATTGAACGCCCGATCCATCTGCTTCAAGCACCTCTCGACGGGGTAATCCCCGAATTTCCCACAAGGTTTGCACCCCACAAAGTGAGTGACCAATGGCCAACGGTGATCTCCTAATCCCGGATGGTAATTTTCGATCATCTCTTCATACCTATCTACCAAAATCCCCCAATAACCATGCAAATAGTAAGCACTTTCGAGATACACCTTGTCACCCCATTTATCCTTCTGAGTGGCCAACAAGTAAACCATGGCAGATTGATCATCAGCTTCAAATACAGGCCTATCCTTAAGTTCCCTAGTCAAAATCTTCCCAGCTTCCTCCCTAATCTTCCCTTTTGGTCCCATGGGTGCCCAAGCATCCAGAATATCCAATGCCCATTGCCCATTTCTTAACAAAAAACTACCAGTATTCAGCCCAATCCAATTCTTCTGATCGTAGACCATCTCATTCCAGCCATGCATAACAAGGTTATAATCCTTGTACCTCTCCCATGGCAGCTCAAATGCCATGTCCGTAAACATGGCATCGCTATCCATCCACCATAAAAACTCAACCTCTGGGTGAGAGAGCAAAAGCTTTCTAATCAGTGGAAGCTTCGCCCAAAACCCAGCCATCTCAGCATCCAAAAGGGCCAAATTGTAGAAAATCTCAATTCCATGAAGCCTGCAATAATCGATCTTGTTCTTGATTGATTTCAAGAGATAATGATCACCAACAGGATTCTCGCAGGGTTTTGGGGAAGACCCAGTTACCAAAAGAACACGGGGCTTATTGGGTCGGATGAAATTTGGGAAGTGAGGGTTTTCCTTGAGCCATTTAGCTCGCTGCTCGTCCCAGTCGGAGATCGTGGGTCCTAAACTATAGGGCTTGTTTGGATCTTTTTCCTCTTCCGGCTCTTCGTCTGCAAGTATCTTGTTAATGTCGAAGCCCTCGTAGCTGTTGGGGTTCGTCTGCGCCTCTTTTTCTGCGGCCCCGCCTTCGGAGGAGGATTGCTTGACTTCTTCGAGGACGCGGCGGTTGTTGCCCAAGTGGCTCTGAATGAGACCGAGATCTTGCTCGGGGGTCCCAAAGTGACCGGCGCCGATCATTCCGCGGAGGACGACGACTGTCATAACTAGACACAGGAGGGTGATTTTGCCATTCCGTATTGCTCTCTGGATCTGAGCAGCTCGGCGCGGGCCGAAGAAGCGATTCAGCATTTCGTTCTCTCTCTCTCTCTCCCTCTCTCTCTATCTATTTTACTCTAATCGAATCAATCTCTAACGAAAGTGGATTGCGTTATCTTGACGAACTGGGTGTGGAATTGGGATGCATTGGCGATTGGATCAGCAAAAAGAGAGAGACGAAGAGAAATAAGACGCACACAGACAGAGAGATTTTGGCTGTGTTGAAAAAGTGGATTGTCGGTGGAAGAACTCCGGAATTGAAGACTGCAGATTCTCGACAGAGTTACGTGGGGAAGGGAAGATGAATATTTGCATTTTTTATATATAACAAAGAATTTCCCGTCTATATTTTCTTGATTTTCGATAATTAAATGCGATTGAGTAATTTCACATAAATATTTATAATAATTATTAATTATAAAAATTTAAATAAAAATAGTATAACGTTTTTACAGTAAAAAAACAAAATTATTTTAAAAATATATATTATATTTGATAAGTCATTTGGATAAAAATATGCAATAAAATATTAAATAATTTGAGGTTTGGAGGAGAGAGAGAGAGGATCTCAAGATCGTTCTTGCACGATTAAGGTTTCTAAGGTTATAAAAAAAAGGCTAGTCTATTTCCTGTCCATGAGCTGGCTGTCATTATAAGGACGTTACGGCGTCGTTTTCAAGCCACTAGCTCAAATTAAAACTAGGAGGCATTTAAATAAGTCGATTATAATTGGAGAGCTAAGTATACTAAACCATCTCCTGTCGCGTGGGGGACCCAAACTCTTTAATAATAACTTAGGAAAATGAGAGTATTAATAATTATAAAACTAGATTGAAAATAATAATTTTTATTGACATGGGCCAGCTCTAAAGAAGGGATTGGTATAAGTCAAATAATCTTTGGTATAGTTTAATTTATGGTTTGATGGGTATCGATACCCAGAGACCACTCGTAAGATCCATTTCTACGGAGTTGGACCCTGATGCGAAAAAAAGACCCAAGAGGTCTAGGCGCTAGAACTAATCCAAATGGCATGATGGACTTAAAGTCCATTCAAACCTGTGGATTCAAGACAAGTCCCAAACCCCACTTTGCATGCAAAATTGGCGTGTCAGAGGTTTGATGGCTGACTCTGTCAAGCTATAAGAAGAATGATGGCGGTGAGGACGCTCCCCTGTAGAAGTGACGTAACATCAGGCCCGCGTGTACGTAATATTTCTGACACAATAAACTGAATTTATAGAGTTGATGGTAGGATCCCCTACACACGCCAGCATCAAGTGGCAGCTTCCATACGGAGAATTTTTACTACTATATAAGTATTTACTTTACACCTACTAAAGGATCGAAAATTTAAGACTTTTAACTCTTATGAGAGTACACTAAAAGAGAGAAAGAAAAGTCATTCTGTACTATAGAGAGAGAAAATGAGGGCTTATATTATAAGAGTGACTCCCTTGAGTCCCCGTACACTTAATCCCCAACCTCCTGCACTTGAGCTATCAGATAGTGAAAGCAGTTCTCGGATCAAAATTCCGTGCTTTTTTCTCCTCGGTTTAGAGAAAGTTTTCCATGTAAAAACACCGCGTGTCATTCTCTCTATCTCTTTTCCTTTCGCATGTATACCATTTGGTGTTACTATCGGATCCTCATTTCTATCAGAGTAAGGATCCGATGACGCAAAATTTGGCGCCTCTGTGGGAACACTTTACGAAAGGTCAACTCAACACATTTTCCAACTAACCAAAAATGGTGAACACGAAAGGACAGACCAACGCTCTCATCAGATAAGCGTGCTCATACAACAACGGCCCTACACCCTGTGTCAGAGTGGAGGATTATCCTGATCCTTATATGCGAATGTTGGTGTTGAGAATGGATAATATGTCCAAGGCCATTCAGAACCTTTGTTCAAATATGAACGCGCGAATTAAAGAGACGCCATCCAATACCTCTCAAACTCCAACGTCCCAAACGAGGGGAAAAGGAAAGAAACGCCCCAACAAACAAGCCGCTCAACACAAGGCCTCTCAAATACAAGTTGCCTCAAATAGTAGAGCCACATCACGTCTTTAAGGGAGCTTAGGCCTTCGAATACTAGAGGAAAGTCCAGAGAGGCAAAACCCTCATTGTGTCCCGATGGCCGGAGCGTGCGCCATTCAGGACGCGACTCCTCTCAAAGAAGTCCCTCCGAAGACTAGGAGCCGTTAGGGGTAGCAAGTTGTGCAAGATTCCTATGAGTTGGGACTTGCCTCAATCAACAATAGATGGCGGCATTGCCTCAAGTGGAGGAAAAGCTCAAGAAGGTATTTTGCCGAGTCTTTAGCGACATTGAGGGAGGAGCTGCTGACCTCCGTAGATCTCCGTTCACAACAGAGATTAGGACTAGGCCACTTCTCCCAAAGTTTAAAATGTCAAATCTCGACTCTTACGATGGAAGTACCGATCCAATGGACAACTTGGATTACTTCCATGAGTATCTGAGCCTTTAAGGCTTGGATGAGACGACATGTGCCAGTGCTTCCCCTTGACGCTCAAGGGAGACGCGAGAATCTAGTTCTATGGGCTGCCTGCGGACTCTATCCGCTCATTTAACGAGTTGGCAGAAGCCTTCCTCTCCTAGGTCGCTTCCAGCCGGAAGATCGAGCAATAACCATGGCACCTTGCTTGCGTGAAGTAATGGGCCAGGGAGAGCTTGAAGAGTTTTCTGTCCCGCTTCATATCCGAGGCCAGGCAGATTTCGAAATTAACTGATGGAGTCAAGTTGACCGCTTTCCTATTTGCACCGGAGGAAGATAGCTTTTTCAAGCACCGCGTACACAAAGGTCATTAGTTTTTGAATAGACGTATCTTTTAAAAAATTATATATATATATATATAATTTAATAATATTGTATTTATTTAATTAACTGGTTGCTGCTGTCGCTGGAGCTGGAGCTGGAGCTGCTGCAGCTGGGCGCTGCTGTTGAAATTGCCGCGATACTACCCGTTGCTACTGCTACCGCGTTTCGACCGCTGCTGTGCCGAGGAGATGCGAAACATCTACGCAAGTGATCTTCCTCATCCTCTCAAGATTTTGCAAGTCAATTCCTAATTCCTTTTAAGTTCTGTTTTCTTGCAAGTCCTCTAAACAATTTTTTTTAAAGTAAATCTAGAGTCCTTCCTGTTTAGTCTCATATCCTTTTTTATGCTTTTTTTTTTTTTTTGATCTGAACCCTAAATTCTTATTTCCTTGCCTCGTGGGTTTGTGCTCTGTTTTTCTCTTGGAAAAACAATTAGGAAGTTTAAAAGTATAAATCTAGGAAAACTAGTTAGTGTAGGCCAGATTACATTGATAATTAAAACTCACATGCGTATTCTATATCTCAATACTTTCTTCGATCCATTCTCAAAACGAAGCCAAAAAACCGGCCGGACCCCTCTAAGCAAAAGAAAGTCGAATAAAGTCATGAAATTAGATGTGTCAACGAAACCAGTTCTTTATTAATAAGGCTTATTTACAAATACAATGAAGAACAAAAAGTACAAAAATCCCACCTAAGAAGCAGAGCTCCCAAAAGGACAAGGAAAAGGCTCCTGTGTCCCCCGAGAGAAGTCAACCAGGTCCCCACGCTGCTGGATGCCACGGTTCGAGGGGTCAAGGACACCAATAGAAAAGTCCAAATTCACAACCTTGACAATCCAGCGACAGATGATGATGCCTTCTCAAAGCCTGGCTCACAACACTTAAGTGACCTTCTGAGGACGTAAACGGGTAGATAACTCGTTCTCTAACAAGACTATCTTAACCCGAAACTCATCCGTGAGCTCTCCGCTTGGACGGCCCTCTCTTCTAACATTGCTGACTGTGCCCTCAGCTCAAATAGCTCTAATTGGAGTACAGCCTTCTCCTCCTCGTGTGTTGGACTTGACCACTCAATTGGCTCAACTGCTTCCCTAGCTGGAAGATTTCCTCTTCCCGATGTTCAATCACCGCGTCTCTCTGGCTACTATCTTCTCTTACTGCAAGAAATAAAAGAAGGATGTGCATGGTCTTCACGGTGGGCCATAAAGCGACCTAGGACAACTTTCCACTGGAGACTTGATTCACTTGTAGACTCCTAAGCCTGCTCACGGTTCTAAATTTCACCATGAACTCCTCTACAAGAATAAGGATGAGACTTGGAGCGGTGGCTTTTGGGCCAACTCCGCCATAACCTCAACCGCCTCAGTAAGCTCTCCGGTGGCCAACTCCTCAGGCGGCTCGGTGGCTGGCTCTTCCAATTTGATGGCTTCAAGCGTCAACTCCACTAGCGCCGCCAAGTCGCCTGGTAGCGATGGCTCAATTCCAACGCCTCTCATGGCGGCTCTCTCGATAGCTCCAAAATTCGCCAAAAAGCCTCAACACCAGAGCGCTCACCAACACTAGCTAGTCGACCGGCCATACGGTAATCTGGCTCGATAGACGACGAGGAAGCAGGCTCAGCTAGCGCGGCCCTCTTCTTCCTGGGGCTGCTAGGAGGATCACCGATAGTGAGAGCGTCGGCCTTCCTCTTGGGCTGCGATGCCGCCGGCGGAGTAACCTTGAACTTTTGAATAGGTGAAAGAGACCCCAACAAGCTCTCCTAGCCTCCATCCTGGACACCAAATGATCCCTCCTAAACTCGGAGAGGCGCTCTCTAACCAACCGTAGTATTAGCTCCACTGCCTCGACCTCCTTCTTGGTGGGCTTCTCGTTGAAATCATCAGGGACCTTGCCCCAATCCCGGGGCAAGGGCCAACCGTCAACAATGCGAACAAAAAAGAATTGGTCCTTCCAGTTCTTGACCAAATCGTAAATCGCACTGCTAATACGCAGCTCTCGGGAAGATAAGAAAATCCAGTCTACACTTTGGGTGAATCGAAACATGATCCTAATCGCCTCCACTATCAACAACCGCAAATGGTGACGGAGGAATATGCACATCGAATAAAGGTAACGTATGGCATTTGTGTAAAGTCGTGCGATGGGAACACCAAATGCCATGAGAATGCGAAATAACTCCTCTGGAACTGGGAGGCAAAGCCTATTCCGCAAGTGAGCCTCGTATAAAATGATGTGGCCAATAGGAGGAGTGCAAGCCCTATCCTACTTCCTCGGTATCGAAAACACAATATGTAATGGGATATTAAACTCAGCGTATAACTCCCTCACTTCATCGGTAGAAATGATTGAGCAAATTTCAGTGACTGAAGGAGCCATGAGAGCAGAGCAGGAGGAGGGACGAAGACTTAGAATTTTTTAGGTGGAAAGGCGTGAAAAATTTGAACTGTCGCGTAGTTTTTATAAAGATCGCCGTCGTTGAAATGAAGCAGCGTATCGAAAAGGCGCGGCATTCTTAACAGACACATGTTGATTTCGAAGAGGGTGCAGTCAAGTCGAATCCTATAGCGAATTAATTAGACGAATTGCAACTTCACTGCATGATGACACGTGGCAAAGAACAACGGGCCACTCTCGAGTTCTCCGATTCCTAAAAGCGACTCTGACCCTTGATTGCTCGTCTGGCGTCATTCTCAACCCGCACAATTCTCCGGATCCTAACGTTGCGGTCAATGAATCCGGTCAACGTTTTCTCTAGTTTTGCTCTCAGGATTCTAGCATGGCGGTCAATGAAACCGGTCAGCGCCCTCTTTAGCTTAGTCATTCTGATTCTAACGTTATGGTCAATACGAATCTTTTCGACTTAAGCGAATGCGCTTAGTTCTTCGGATTCTAACGTTATAGCCCGGTAAAACCCAATTTGGTCAACACTTTCTCCAACTCAATTCTGGATTCTAACGTTGCCCATAAAAGTCAACGAATCCGGGATCAATGCAATGCTTTTCGACTCAATTCTCATGTCTAAATCGCCCACATTCTAACATTAAGGTCAATCTCGATAAAGCGATATCCACTGTAGATCAACATGTGACGCGGGAGAAAGAAGCACCAATCGTCGCTTAATTTCTCCACCTTATTTCTAACATTGTGGTCAAATCTACGTAGGATCCGGGATCAACGCTTCTCCATCTCACGATTCCCTAAATTCTAACATCGCGATCAATGAATCCGGTCAACTATTGGTTCCCTACGAATTGAGTATTGGAGAAAAACTGCTTTCTACAAGTATTCTCAACTCGAATCACTCTTTCCACTAGTGCACCTCCCACCAATGTTTCCAAACACACTCCAAGCATCCATCTTTGTATTCACTGCATTTTACCTTCTAATCCTCAGATGGCTTGTTACTAATTTGAGTGTCAAGGTATTTTCGGTGGGACGAAATCCCGCTGTCACCTAACCTCCCGTTTTAAATTGTGGTGTGCAGGATCTTAAGTTCGATCGACGGAGACCGGAATCCAACAGACAACTCGACCCGAACTTGTTCAAAATTTAGATCCAGAACACATCAGTACCCGGTATAATGAATTTAGCTATTACACGGGAGGTTATCATGTTCCGATCGGACAAGAGGAATTTGAAAGATCAGAGCACGGTTCTGTTTAAGGATGAATCAGGTTGAAGATGCCTCTTTAATATACGTTATTTGCTTGAGGCTTGAAAGAAATCAGTCGTTTTAATTGTTAGAGCAAAGAAGTTTATTTGATGAGTTTAAACCACTGAGAAACGAAGCGACCACGATGAATAGTAATGAAGAGAGAAAAAAAATCTGTTTTCCAAACTACTATGTCAGTCCAATCATTCGCACGTTAAATTATTACAAGCATATCCATAAATTTGTTGTTCTAACTCTTTGATTATCTAAGCTTTATATTGATAAAACACGATTATGATTACCTGAAAGTATAGTTTGACTGACCCCAAATGCCTCCCTTTTAGGCTGCCGTTGAGCCGCTGTGTGTCACTAGGAACAAGTGTAATCAAGTGATATTTTCAGTGGAGTCGTCCTGGCAATGTATGCTTTCCATGTACTTGTTAATGCTTTGTTGATGAATTTAGCATATAGTCTCTCTAGTTATTATTTGTTTTTATCACAGTGAACCGGCAGATTTGACGTTTATGTGCTGGTGATTTCCAGCCTCACAGCCAGTGTTTCATAATGAATTGGTTGAAGTGTAGAGTGGTTTCTATTAACTGTAAGTATGATTTAATGTATATGATGCTGTGAATCATGTAGACAGATCATGGAAATCAGGTCAACCGAGGTCGAGCTGCTGTTCATTTCTGTAACTGATGCTTGCTGAGAAATCATGTGTGTATGCAGTTGCAGGAGGCTGTTCCGTTGGGTGGGTGAAGAAGTGGAATTATGTTGAGGCTCTCATTTTCTTTGAGCCGATGATATCAACGCTTGAGTGGTGTTAGATCGGTGCTCGAGTACGAAGTTGGATTTCGGGCAATGAGGGTATTTCATGGGTCCTATAAGGTGGTGATAAATAATATGTATTTTATTTATTTAGAGCCTTATGTATGAGATAAACAAAGTAATCAATTCAGTAATAAATAGCTCAAGTGTTACGAATCAAGGTGCAAGTTGACACTTGAATGCCGAAGAATCTGATGAGTTTTCAATTTAGTTTTAGACTGGGAAGTAGCACCATCTTATGAATCATATGATTTAATAGGCCATCGTGAGCCAGTAGGACACTAGTAGTCGAATATTTGGTCTATCCATGAATCCTCCGTTCTCGTTTCCTTCAACAATGATCTCTTTTATGTTAATTTTAATTACACGGGTATAATCCTGTTGCGTCCTGAGTTCTCGGTTGTCGTACGGATTAGGGAGTCTTCGGATTCCTCATTGTCTGGAGGCGGTCGCAAGCGGGTCCAATCTTCGTCTCTGTTAACCTAGGACCTATACAACACAACTAACAAATAAGATGGTAGAGGTCCGGTGGGATTTCTCCCACCAAAAATTCTTCGACGCTCAAGTCAGTAACTTCATGCATTGAATGGAAAGGGACGCACACTTAGAAGTGCACGGAAATATGCTTGTGAATGCGTAGGAAGTGCGTAGATGCAGGAATGGGAGATAGTGAGAGGGTAATGGGAGGCCTGGCTCCCGGAATGCACCATAGAGGGTGGCTGACTGCAATGGCCCGTGGTGAGCTGGAGAAGTACGAGAGCTGGCTGTGTTTCTGAGAGTTGGTACTTACGAGAGCGTATGTCTCAATGCCAGGCTCTGATTCTTCAGGTCTGGATTGATCGATTGATTCCCCTTTTCTGTAAGCGAAGAGGGAATTTATGGCTCCTCTGTCTGGAGTTCTTGGCGCGAGAATCTTTCTTGTTGGGATTCGTTGGTCGCTAATTATTGACAACAGTGGCTAGTGTGTCGGTTATCGCATTGTTGCATCGGACGTCGCGGTCGGGTACACCTCTTGCGTTGGGATTGGCCAGGGACGTGGATGAGTCACGCCCCATTGGTCTTTCCTCTTGCGTTGGGATTGGCCGAACAATTGTGTGCAGCGACGTGAGCCGTGGATGGCAGTGTTGACCCTCTTCCCATTGGCTCGTTTCCTCTAAGCCACCACTAACCCCGTGCTCGCCTTGCGACAGTGCAGCATTAATCTGAGCTGCAGTCGCGCCTTGTTCCCCTTGGGAAGCGTCGCTTCGGCGTCTTACGGCCACGTAGGGTCATGTAGGCTTTTAGGCGCCACGAGCTTGATATCTAGATCAACCATTTGGGCTAGTTTCTGCTGCTTTTGGTTGGGCTTGGAATTTCCTTAGACCCCTTGGGCGATCTTGACGAACCCAACACTAACCCCACCTTTGGTGGGAATTTGTGAAAGCGGATGGACTAGTGAAACTGAAATTCATGTTTATCTGTCTTCACGCCCACACGTCACATTGTTCCCCTTGGGAAGCCACTCGCTGTCGTCACGCGCGCCTCCCTCCCGGTGTGGTGATCTACGGTGTGTAGGAGGACCCTCGCGAGAACTCACGCCTTCCTCCCAGGTCATGTCTCCAGGCTTTTTGGATCACGCCACGGAGAGAGGTTCGATACCGGTGGGGAAAGGGTTAGATTCGCACTCCCGACAGGATTGCCAACATTGGGCTAAAAGCTTTTCCTCTTTGGTGAAGCGAGGGCCTTGGGTTATTTGGATCGTGTTTCCCGGCATGCCCAAGCATCCCGAGCCGATTGCCTTAATTTTCTTCCTCTTTCTTGTACTTTTGTTATTGTAAATTTTATACTTTGTAAAGAAAGTATTGATTGATAAAAGGTAGCCTTATGTCTTTATTGTTACAACTTGTAGCATGCATCTTTTCTTAGACTACTTTTTAGGCGCTTCAACTTGCCTATAAATAGGAAGCACCTTTATCCAACATGGCTCATCCCTTGGCTCATCCCTTGTCATGTCACGCCATCGGCAGGATGCGAAGAGGAGACTTTTGGCGGGCGATGCCTTTGAAGCTCAAGCGCCGCGAGTGGATGTCACATCTTTGGCATCTAGCAATTAGCTGTGAAAATCACGGGTCGAATGGACTAAAGGTGTAGACCTGGGATTCTTGGTGAAGGCGTTCGTTGGCTTCATGCCACGCTTTTTCTTGTGGGCGGTTCCTCATGTTGTGTCACGCCTTTTTGGCCGAACTAAAATTTCTTGGATTTTACATGTTTCTTCTTGATTTAATGGAAAGTGGTTCGGCCACTCTTCTATCGTCCCACACCTCGGGGATCCACGCCTCCCCCAGTTTAGAGGCCATGGTGATCTATTTTTGATGTGTAGGAGGACCCTACTTCATCAAGTTGCCAAGGCCGTCGAAAGCGTTGAAGCCATGGTGCAGGTTGCGGTCGAAGAAATAGAGTAGTTGAGGGCTCGCGCCGCATACTTTGAGGAGGCGTGGGCTGAATCGAAAGCGAGGGCGTCCAGGCTTGTTGGTACTAACATGCATGCCCAAGCCCGCATATTGGCTCTGCAGGAGGAGTTTGAGCGACTGCGGCTACAGTTCGGAGAGGAGCTCACGCGGATGGAGACTGAGCTGAGGTTGAGGTTCTTACCGGAGGAGGTTGTCCTACCTTTGGAGGAACTTCCAGGATGGCATTCGTCTCAGTCGGAGACTAGTCTCGCTGGAGGATTCAAACTTCCGCATCGGCATCCTGGACTCTCAAAACTCTGGTTGTAATACCCCGATATTTTGATTCGGATTGTCAAATTTATTTAATAATAAATAATATTATATTAATAATGGGTCATTAATTACATTAATAAATGTATTAATGATAAATAATAATAATGAGCATTAATAATATTATTAATATTAATAATAAATAATAATAAGCAAATAAATAAAACGTATAATGTTGAAATAATAATAATATTATTATTATAAAGCCTGCCCCGACCCCTTCACGAGTCATTTGAGGTGTCCGTAACGGATCAGATCTTCTATTTCTTCTTGCGGGTCTACTTGATTCTCCGTGGAATGTCCGGCGGCGCGTTAGTGCTTGCGGTTCTTAATCTAGTCACCATCACTTGGACCCTTCGGTGCTTTTGACCATTTGAAGAACTTCTCATCCTGTATCTACATCAGGATGTTCACACGAATATCATTCAAAGGAGTCAGGGATGCTTGCCCATGCTCCTTCCTAGATCTCGCGAGGGTCAAAAACTGTTTCTGACGTTCTGGGCAGCTATTGTTGTTGTTCCTCTTCTTCCTGGCGGTTGGATTTGGCCCTTTCGGAGGGCAGTCCATGCGCTCGAGACACTTTGTCTCGTTGGCTTCCTCCGCCGAGATGTAGGCTCGGCGATGGCTTCGCTTCCGGAAGAATTGAGGATGCTGATGTGACAAGTGCTTGAAGAAATCCCAGCCGCCAGTGTTGCTAAGAAGGCATTGCGTTTTAACTCGTCGGAGAGATGGGGGATCCTGCTCTCCTCAGTGATGAAGCGGTTGATGAATCACTTCAAATTTTCTCTTCTCTTGGGAAGCAAGCCGGTCGCCCTTCGCGGAGGCCATGGACCCGGTGCCACATGTCCACCACGAGGCTTCTCTTCTCTCACGACCTCGGTTGGAGGCGGGTGGTTCGCGGAAGGCGATTGAGGTGATCCATGGTCCTTTGCTTCCATCTCTCCGTTTTGAACTTGGGAGCGAATGGAGTTCGTGGGAGGCCATGGAACCGTGTAAGAGGTCCCAAGTATCCACCTTCTCGAAGGTGACGGAAACCACCGGCATATCACGACCTCGCTTCGCTCCTAAAATGAAGAGATATTTGAATGTAATAACCGGTTGAAGGTGATCTATCGGGTCCTTAAATCCATCATATCCCTCCCGGATAAGTGTTGGCATCTTGAACTTGCAAACCGGCTGGAGTGTATCAATTTACAGATCTATGGTGAAGGGTGACGTTATCCGAGCCAAGTCGGCGGAATATCGCTCGAGGTCTTTCCTTGTGTAAGAGGTCCCAAAGTATTTTCACCTTCTCCTACAAGCGTATCCATTGGTCGGGATAAAATCCGCTGTGAGCTTGCTCAAAGTATCGTCGTTGATCTTAAATGTATCGCATGAGCAATCACTCAAAACACCATGTTTGTCGAGGAGATGTCTCGTACTAAATCGGTCGTCCGCCTTATATAAATCACGATCCGGTAAAATCTAAGTAGATGAAATCATATCATATGATTCAAGGTCATCGTCCACAACCCACATCCACGCCTCCTTTTGCCTCATAATGCTAGGGGAAAACCACCTTAAAACGTCAAAACACGTTTGGGTTTATCACATCGTGGGCTCTCCTCCCGCTCTTCCGGCTAGGGCGACTTTCGGAGAACAGATCAATGATACCAACTTGAGGAAGGGTTACCCTCGTCCGGAGGTCGCGTGGGCCTCGGCATCATAGATTAGGAACTTGCTCACTATGTTTTACCACCCCGCGACCTTGGGTGTAACCTCATTTTAGTTATATGTTAGGACGTCGAATATATTAGTTTTCCGTACTTCTTTACGATGGTTCTCAATTAAATACACGATTAGCGACGCCTTCCTATAAATATCTTCCTTACCGCGGAAGTAGCCTACCTTCTTTACGGCGAGGGTGGCGCCTATGGTGTTGGAGGAGCATCCCCCATCCATGGTGTGCCCATCTTGTTGTAGAGGGCTTTGATCATCAACCTCATGTCGCCCATGTCCATATACGGATACACAAACATATAGGCGGTGAATTCCTCGGACTAAATACGGGCCAAAATCACCGATATCTGCATACTACCCACCGAGGGGTCATCATAAAAATACATGCATGTTAGTAAAATCATCTCTTCAAAAATTAAATCGGACCAAGAATAGGGCACTTACTTGTGCCCTAGTATTGACCATCTTGCTGTGAAGGATTGAGTATAAGAAGGAGACGTTAGGCTTCTTGTCTCATTCCCACAGATGGCGCTAATATTGCGTCATGGGTTTCCGGTTGTTAGACGGTTTAGGAAGCCTTCGGATTCCTCATCGTTTGGAGGCGGTCGCGAGCGAGTCCGATCTCTATCTCTGTTAACTTGGGACCTGTACAACACAACTAACAAACAAGATATCAGAGGCCCGGTGGGATTTCTCCTTCTCCTTCTCCTCTTCCTCCTCCGTCTTGCGAAAATACTCTCTCTCCGACGCTCCTCCCTTCTTTTTCCCAATTCTTTTTACTTATTTATTTATTAATAAACGGAAATGCGCGATATATATAACTTAGAAATCCAACTGCCTCACAGACAATATGCTTGTGAATACATAGGGCGTGCGTGAATGCATGAATGGGAGATTAGTGAGCAAGTAATGGGAGGCCTAGCTCCCGGAATGCACCGTAGATGGTGGCTGACTGCAATGGCCCGTGGTGGGCTGGAGAAGTACAAGAGCTAGTGCTTGTGAGCGCGTATGTCTCAATGCCAGGCTTTGGTTCTTCGAGTCTAGATTGATCTATTGATCCCCCTTTTCTGTAAGCGAAGAAGGAATTTATGGCTCCTCTGCCGGGAGTTTTTGGCGCGAGAATCCTTCTTGCAAAGATTCGTTGAGATCAAAGGCCGTAATTTCTCAGTGAAAATCTTTCGGACGATTGTTGATAAGCGATCGCCGGTGTGTCGGTTGTCACTTTACAATGAATGCGGAATGGGAGATTAGTCGGCAAGTAATGATATTGCAAGTCACACTTAGTCTATCTCTTGCGTTGGGATTGGTAGGCTTTGAAGATTAATCGATTGATCCCCCTTTTACGTAGGCGCGAGTGTATGGCTCCTCCGTGGGAGTTTTGGCGTGAAAATCTTCTTGACCCTCTCCCCATTGGCTCATTTCCTTTACGCCACCACTATCATATTGCAGTCACGACAAGTCTGCATTAATGGGCTGCGGCGGCGCTCATCTCCCCATTGGCTTATTTCCTTTACGCCACCACCGGTCGATCACGCATTAATGGGCTGCATTCGAGGACATTAGGCTAGATCGTCCGTTTGGGACACGTTGATTCGTCGTTTGGGCCGTTGATCTGTGGGTTGGGCTTGGAATTTCCTTGGGCCTTTGTACCAGAGCCAGCAGATCCTTATCAAGACCGTCCAACATTTTTATTAATATAGTTGCAAAGTATTAGTTATCTCATGATACGTACTCAATTGTAGGGACGAATATAAGCGGTCTTTAGTTCACGGTGGCAGAATAAGTTAAGGAGATTTCTCATGCTATTTTATTATTATTGATGCATCTTACGTTTAGGATTCAGTAAATCCTTAAATCGTATTTAGTAGAATCCATGTATTAAATTTAGTAATAGTTGGATTCTATGGAATTCATGATATTTATTATTATTTAGTATTCAAATCGTTAATATTAATATTCGGACCAAACAATCCCCACTTTCCTTGTGATGTTGGACTTGAAGAAAATTTTCACATATTATTAATAAGATTCGGATTATTCGTGATGTTTTATTATTATTTTGAGTCGTAATTATGATGAGTTATAGATTCTCAAATAAAACTTATTATTAGATTTTATATAACTGTTGTGGCTTTTGTATTTTTTGATATTCTATATAAGAGATATTTATTATTTATTATGTATTATTGATTTTATTACTTGTTTTATATTTGACACACTCTTATATTTTATTAATTCTAAATTTGAGTTGATTATGTAGCTCTAATGGGATGTCCTAAATTTGCTACGGGGCTTTCAAGTATAGAAAATTCTAGAAATTAGTTGTTATTATTTTATGTGATAACAGTTAAGTTATATTTTTGATAAAGGATTGATGATTTCTTTCATGTTGTGACTTGTGATTTTTAGTAATTTTTATTTTTATATGTATTTGCTCGATGTATTAAAGAAATTGTGATTTTATATTAGAAAATTGTTGAAAGTATGATGAATATTCGATGATTTTATATTTTAAGATTATTTGCATGAGCGGCCCAGTGCATGTAGGACCTTCAAGTAAGGCAATCTATTGATAGTTATTTTCAGACACTCAGATCGCGTTATGATAGCTAATCCAAATGACAACCGCTTCTCCCCAAATCAGAACCCTAGCATTCCTGAATGGGCTAATAATCCGTCTAGATAGTTGTTCACTTCTTTTATAATCTAAACTAGTCCGACCATTTGTTTTGGCGTTTTTGTTTGGATTTTGCTCAATCTATGCTTCTAAATCTATTGATCTGGCCTATTGAATGGATGCCAATTTTTTGCATCTATTACTTCTCCCTGAGATACTTTTGATGATGTTCTGATAAGTTAAGATATGTGCAGACAGATTTATTTAAATCTCATTGAAAAATTTAAATATGCTAGGAGACTTGGAGTTTGAAAGTTCGGCAGTTTTTGAGTTATCATATTCCCTTTATTAGACCTTAAAATGGTATGATGATTATTGCATACTGAAATTTTGAGTCGGTTCCTAAGTTCATCATCTCCATCATAAAAAAAAAATGATTTTTTTATTGAACCTGCACTCTCTTTGTAGTAGGATCATTAGCCGATATCCGATAAATGAACAATATATATCTATATTAGGCTCATAATACTAATATTTTTTAATATTATAAAAAAATTATAGTATATTTCATCTATATGTTGTAATATATTAGCTGATGTATATGAATTTTTTGCTAATATATTGACTTATAATTTTCAGTTGAGTTATGATTTATAAAAAAATTTTATTTTTAATACATTTAGTAATGATATAAATTATAATTATTATTGATATTGATATTGATATTGATATTTATGTCTGTGTGTGGGGACAATGTCTTTTTGTCCTTTTATCAATAGACTTAGACGGACAAAGACAGAGATTGAGGGGCAGGGAATATACATATAATAAGAAATTTCCCATCTGCATAAATACTTACAATAATTATTAATTATAAATGTAATATAAACTATCAAAATACCAATTTCGATTCCCCTGAACTTGAAAATTTTATATAAAAATAATATATCATTTTTTATAATAAGTTTTTTTTTAAATATATATATATTATATTTGATAAGCCATTTATTTATATTAAATTTTAATGTAATTTTGATCATCAATCGAATGAAATAAGATAAGAAGTTTCTAAGGTCATGGAAAAAAGACCAGTCCATTTCCTGTCTATGGGCTGCCTCCCACTACAAGGAAGGTACAGTGTCTTTTTCGAACAACTGGCTGATACTTTCTTAAATAGATTAAGAATCAATCATTTACATGAAAATTTGAGTCATAAGTACATTAAAAATATATAAGATCGATGTATCGTTCATTACAATAGCAAATTAGGGTTGATATAAGTATATATGTGTGTGTGTGTTTGTAAGAGGTTTGGATTAATTAGGTTAAATTTTAAAATTTTAAATTACAATCAATTAGAAAAATATAGTTTTGATAAATAAAAATCAATTCCAATTAAAATATATATAATCCTAATCATCATTTATAATTAAGGGGTATCGATTCAATTTTAACTATAGGGAGTATTAATTCGAGGGGATTATTGCATGATATGTTTGGTTTTTAAAAAAACAAAATTAAGGATAGGCTTTGATCAAATAATATATATATATATATAAGAAATTAAAATAAAAATAAAAATTGATTTTTTTTTGTTTGGATACTATAAAAACTATATTATTATTATTATTATTATTATATTTTCAATATTACATATTTGATATATTTATTATTTATTATGTATTATTAATTTAATTATTTATTAAATATTTAACTTACTATTATATTAAAAAATTATTAAAAAAATAATGAATATTTAAAGGTTTCATGTTTTGAGGTTATTTACAAGCGATTCGAATGAAATCTAGTAATTATGTCTCAGGTCGCTACGGTGATTACTAGGCAAAGCTTTTAGCATTAATTATGAATGAGTACGGTAAAAAATAAATTTAATCACTTTTATAACAATGAATATTCAGGAAAAAAAATTCTCAGTCTTATCAGGCTTGAATTATATTTTTAATAAAATTATATTTTTATTTTATATAAATTTTGAGTTTTAGAAAATCTCAATAAATCATATTGTAATTTCATGTAAGTTTTAGCTAAATGTACAATTTTTGAAATATTCTACATTTTAATATTGCTTTATATAATTGAAATTAAAAAAAAAAGACTTAAAAAAATCTATAAAATTGTTCAATTTTAACTATAAACGACACAATTGTAATGTCTGGTCCTGATAACCAGGCCTATCTCATCCGGACTTAAAAATTACAAATTTTTATATAGCATAATATCTATTTTATTTTTTTATTTGTTTAAAATAGAAAAATAAATATAAAAAAAATATGCCCAATCTCTCCCTGTGAATTCTAACAAGTATGAAGAATTTCGTCCGAACAAACGCTCTCGCTCTCAGTATCGAGTCGTAGCTTCGTTAACAATCATAAATTAATAATATAGTACAATGTACAAGTAGACGTACGGGATTCCAAATTAATAAAACAAGAATTAAGCAAGATTGAAGCTAAGACAACAACCACATACAGATAAAAACGGATATCAACCAGCACAGTGTGACGGCATGATCAAGACATTGATATTTGATAGATTAAGAAATTATTTCTTACTGATTAACCGTCGTAACGTATTAATTTGCATCCAATAATTCATGAAGAGGATCGTTGATCCATCCCTTCCATCACTAATATTATTACCGTGATGACGGATTATGCAGGCAGCGATTCGTGTAGGAGCATGGACGGTGGTATTGATTGGCCTGACCGGGGCGGCAGTTGCCGTAGGAGACGCCGGGATAGCGACACGGAACAAAGTCCGCCATGAGCACACCGTAGGGTAGAACCGGCGGAGTGGCTAAGATGCGCCTGTTAATCTCTGAGTCCATCTCGATCTCGCCATCTCCGGCTAAGCACTCCGCGATCGTTCCTCGGCAGGACGAATGCGGCGTCTTCGTCACCGGAATCGGCCATCCGAGGTCGAGGTCGTTGCCTTCGATTGCTCCGACGGCGGTGGAGATGAAAACCAAGGACACGGCAGTCATCACGAGATAATTCGCCGTCGTCATATTTCTTGTTTTCTTTGGCTCTGCCTTTCCGAGGCTTCCTGGTGGAGATGCCCTGCGTTGAATGTGATTGTTGATGGAGGCGAATTGGAAAAGCAGTAGGGAAGTTCGCTTTAATTCAAGTGAAGAAGGGCTTGTGAGGAAATTGCCATTAATTTGGTAAAATATTACACTCTGATGCCATTGACTTTTAAGCTTCAACGCTTTGCCTTTTTTATTTTTCTTTTTACTGTTAATTTTTTTAATTAAAATAATAAAATAATATAAAATAAAAATCTCTTCTTTTGAACATGTATATGCACATAAAAATTTTCTAATTTATCTCTTTACTCGTAATTTTTGATGTCATTTTTATTTTATCTATATAAATTAAATTATTATATTAATAAAAAAATCTTGATTAAATTGACAAGTGACACTTGAACAATAATGATTATGTAAAATCATCACCTTCTGATGTTAATTAAAACTTGAGCTGTATTGATTTGACATAAACCCTTAATTTTATATAATAAAATCAATTTTAATTTAAAATTATGATATAATTTAGATAAATAAAAAACATTAAAATTTTTAATTTATCGTATTCAATATTATGCTGAGCAAAAAAATTTCAATGTTATAACAAGAACGCCAAATATAAAAATTGTTTTTAACTTTTCTTATTTTAATATTTTGATATCTATCATAAATTTAAATTTTAATTTAAAATATTTGAAAATAAAATCTTAAAGTTTTTAACTTAAATTTCACACACTATAAAATAAAATTAGAATTTAGAAGTATTGTGTTCCATGAATTCGTATTGTTTGATGATTAGGAGGCCACAAATTAGATCTTGTAAAAATTACTTTCACTGTATATCCTTTGACGTTCAAGTTAGATATCTTTTCAAAATAATAAAAAGATATAAAGAGGATGTGTAAATACATGTAGTGGTAGATTGAGTGTTCGGATGCACTCAGAAGAAATACGGCTTAGAGATACACCCAATTAAGAGGTGACTTAGAAATATAGAACGCAGACCTCCTGAATAAAGAAGAAAATCCTTAGAAAGATAATAAGTCTCCTCGATAGCTTCCTGAAATTGAGGGCTGGATTCCTTAAATAAAATGTTGGCATTTTCTTAGTTAGGGGAGTTCATGAGGCTTTTTCTGGATGGAGAATTCTTTTCTGCCATGCTGGCCCATTTCTCCTGCCTTTTTATCTCGGAGGGCTCCCAATTCGTATGACAATCCAAATTCGCAGAACGTAATAAAAGATCTAAACTAACTTCACAATTTATCATTCGATATTTAAATCTACTAAAATCTAAATAAACTAAAATATTTTATATCGGAAGAGAATAAATAAAGTTTCTAGAAGATAATACTCATTGTATCAAATTTGTTTAAGATAAAATTATTTGAAAAATAGGTTATTAACTTTTTATTGTGTACGCTTCAGTGTTACAAAACTTATTATTAGATAAGTGTTTGAGGTATCATTTGAAATTTGAGAGGTTGCATGAGATGCAAACAATATGATTTGATTCATAAATTCAATGTATCGCTTCTATGTTAAAGAATTTCATATTTATAGATATATTTAGCATGCCCCAGTTCTATTTAAGTGACATTTCATATAAATTTTTAATCTTTTTTTAATAAGTTATAGATAATTACTCGACAGGTTATTTATTTCTACAAAATTAGTGCACTTTTTAATTTAGTATTGTTTTTCCTCTAAGTGGCTATTTTTAATTGCTTCATTCATTCCTAAAAAAATATTAAGGCATGGTGCATTATTCTTCACAAGTCCTAACTTATTTATTTCTACCTCAAGCATTTTAATTTAACTAGAACTTTCCTTACTTGAGTGTTAAATAAAAAATTAGATATGCTGTTGCTTGTCTTTGGAATTTTTTTTTTTTTAATTTGTAGTATGTAGGATTCATGTATTAAAATTTTATAATTTACTTTGAAATCACTTCTAGTCAAATTTTGTTTCACTATTACTATATATTAGAAAACATTAAGTCTAAATCTATATTTTTATGTGACTATTTAATCAAATCTATATGCCCTCAGGGTAGACTTATAACATAATGCAACTGTGAAATGCTAGGGATGGAAAAAGGCTGACAATAGATAAGAAATGTATATAAATTATATTTTTGTCATTACTTGTAAATTGATTGTATTTTTAGGCATATTATATGAAAATAACGCTTATATAAGGAATGTTTTTCTTTTTTAATTTTGTTACGTATCAAGAATTTAGGTTGTCATACAGATTGAGGGTCGCAAATTTGATCTTCGTATTAATCGATTTGATGCAGATCTGATCTCCATAACCTCGAACTTGAACCCTGCGCAACACAACTGGAAATGAGAGGTTACAAGAAGGCGAGAATTACTCCCACCGTAACCCTCCGATACTCAATTCAAATGACTTTTTAAAAAAATAGAAATATGTAAGGAGGATATTTGAATGTTTGTATCAGTGGATTGAGTATACATTCTAATGATGGACGGCTTAAATATGCACCAGCAGAGGGGCGGTTTAGATGCAAATTATTTGTCTGAATATTATAGGAGTGTTTTGGAGGGATGGCCGGTCACTTGATTAGAATATCTCCTGGAGAGAAAGCCTTGAGATGCTCTTCTGGCTTCCAAGGATGGAGGACTGGCTTCTTAAGGTGTGACCTTTTAGACGGAGCACATGGCTCCAGGAATGATTCTTATCTTGGATTCTCCTCTCCAGCCTCCCTTTGGAGATCTCTCTTTTGGGTCCTTTCATTGGGTGGCCTCCTGGGATGGATGGTGGTTAACATTTCCTCCCTTTTTCTCGCATTTTTGCTTCTCTTCCATTTTTCTCCCATTTTTCTTTTTTTCTTTCGGGAGCCCCATTCTCTGTTGGGATGATGATCTTTATATAATTGGAGAATGGTTATTTTTATTCATAACCAACCGCCAGTAATAACCGTCTATGAATTGGACAAAGTAGTTGAACGGTTTTCTAGACTGGGTATACTGTATCCATCAAATTTGATCAAAGTATATGTATTGGAATGGCATTATTTTGTATCTATAAAAAATCATAGACATTTTATCCCTAAAATAAGAATGTTAGATATTTTATTCCATATTTTACATGGAATTGTATTTTATTTTCACTTATTTAGAAGGGTTTAATCATATTGTATTGAACAAATTTAACAGTTAAAAGTTAAATATTAAATGATATTATCTAGATAGTAATGTGCCTTTAGATTATCGAATAAATTTGGGAGTCGCTTTACTTGGGTGTCTAATTGAAAATGGGTCCGATATTCATTATTTTGAATTTAGATTTTATACATTATAACAAACGAATAAGAAATAAGAAGAATAGACATTTAATTTTCAATATATCATTTGACGCTCAAATCAGTACTCTTTTTATATAGAATAGAATGATAAGAGGAAGTAAATGTTAGAATGCATGTTGGTGGGGATTAAATGTTTGATAGAAGATGATACTCCGTAAGATGCGCTTGGATGGATGAGCGGCTTTTGAGATGTTACACTTGTATAAGAGAGTAGCTTTTGAAGTGATGCATTCATGAGGAAGAGTAGCTTTGGAAGTGTGTTGCTTTATTTGTTTGTCTGAACAATTGTCTTACTGAATGTTCTCTTTCTTCTTTCTCATGTTTTTCTTTCTCTGTGAGGGTGATACTGTTTTTATAATGAAGAGTGCCTTTGATTGGCAGATCTCTGGTTTAATGTATGGGTATTACACCTCTACATTTAAAAGGGAAGTCACTTGTGCAATTGTCACGTGCATTTGATGATTGAATCGTTTGATTTTAATACCGTTGAATTGGTGCGGTAACTGCTTGTAATAGTCCATTGATTATCCATTAATACCCATTTATTATTAGATAATTCAAGTTGCTCCTCTTAAGTCAACCCCCGTGCCTCTTAAGTCAACCCCCGTGCCATTAATACCCGTTGAGTCTAGGTTAACCCGTACACTACTGGACCCATTAGATAACTATTTATATTAAAAAATTAATATTGAATTTAATATATAATAGATATAAATATTATGAAAATTAAAAATATTTTTAAAAAATAATATTTAAATTTTATTTTAATAATCTTATAAAAAAAAAAAAAGATCCCACTTCTTATTTAGTAAAATAACGTCTGAGCACCCACAAAGAAAAGTGAGTGGTGCCGTGAGACATAGGGCTTAATTTGGCTAATTTGTTGGGAATATTTTAATTATTAGTTTAGCCAAAAGCTTATTTGATATTTAAAAAAATAAAAATTACACTTGGAATACGATAGTAAAAGTAAATTTCTAAAAGCTTAAAATAATTAGATAAAGTGATAATTATTAAATTTCTAAGTCAGTATAAAAAATATTTAATAATTAAAATATCAATATAAAAAAATATATTTTTTAACATCCTTGACCACTTGTTCCTCTAGTCTATCTGTCTCACTAGTAATGAGATATTAAATTAATTCGAATTTTATTTTTTATAAGAATAAATATATTTATTTTTTTAATTATAATTATTTATTTAAAAATAATCTGTCAAAATATAAAGATAGCTACCCGAATCTCTGAGGTACGGCCTCAGCCATTCGCCTTCTTACAACGGTCAATTCTCATTTCCACCGTTCATGTTTCTGTTTGGGGTTTTCCCATTAACAGTCACTCTCACACACACACATACAGAGACACACAAACTCTCTCTCTCTCTCTCTCATGTGGCTTCGGTGCTGCTTCTGTTTTTGCTACCAATACCTCTCTTGTAATCTATAATTATCCCATGTCACTTGATTTTCTCTAATTTGATTCTATGATCCTGCGTCTGGCTTTGGGTCATCAACGGCGGTCAGGTGGGTTTTTTTTTTCAATTTTATTTTCATATATATAATTGCATTTTTAGACATTAAATTTTCAATATCAAAAAGTTTTAAATTTCGTGCCCTTTTCAGAAATTCCTCAAAGATTGGTGGTTTCTTGAGCATTCGCATGATTTTGCTCTGTTTACCCAATTATTTTTTATTTTGGATTTTGGTTGTTATCCCGTATCTTCCGTCGCGATACCTAATTTCGATCGCAGACAGATGCATGTCTGACTCTATACAGGTGACAAGAATCTTGGGTGTTGAGCAGTGCTTTCGACAAACCCAGTTCATCTATAGTTTCTATAGTGAATGTCTCTTTGTCTCCTCCCTAATTTAATTTCTTTTCGTTGGAATTGAGTAGTTTTATCACTAATCCTCTTCCTTGATCAAAAAGACGTACAGTGGAGAATAACATCTTTTTTGTGTCAGTTTGCTAATTATCTGATTACTTAATGCATTTCTTGTAATACGAGTTCTATACCAACTTGGAAAATTTTCGATCTGCATGTTGTGCTATTCGAGTGTGCATAACTTTTTGGCTGACAGCGGGATATGGTCTCTGTGCTTGCAACTGGAGCATATAACTAGATGGTACTCAGCTGCTTGGTTCTGTAAATACGAATGATGTGATCTGGATGATTTAGATACAAATTGCAGATGTTAGTGAATTTCTAAGGGTTGAAGAGACGGAGAGCACAGTAATTTTGTTAATTTTAGCGTGTTGATTTGACTAATAATTTTATTTTGTTTGATTTGACTCCGGGCTTAGTTTCCCAGCTCAAGCCTTGGCTATTTCGAGCTTAATAATTTCAGCATGTTGATGTATGTAATTTTCATTAAAGGAATGTTGATTGTTTATTGTGGTTGTACTTTAAACTATCCCATCGGAGTACGGATTTGTAAATCTTTTCTTTGATTTGTTTGATGTGGTTACCACTGTTGGTTCCAACTGTTTTGGGTTAAACATTGGTGTTTTGATTGTTTGATGTCATTGTGTTGTTGGCTCCAACTATTTGTTGGCGCAAAATACGGAAGGCACGGTGACTGAGCGGACAAAGTTCTCGGACAGTAACACAGAGTAGAGCTCTCAGACGGACAAGAAAAGTAACGATAGAAAACGGGAGAGAACACACGAAATTTTAACGTGGAAAACCCTTCTTCCAACAAGAAAAAAACCACGAAAGAATACACTATAAAAGGATTGTTTACAAGTGTTAGCTATATAAGCTCAAACGAAAAGAAACAATCTCAAGTGTACAATCTCTTTCTAAAGTGTTTCTCATTCTACTTTTACAACAAAACTTACCCATAACTCTCTCAAGGCTCACTCCAAGACTGCTCACAAAGACGCGGCACAAGCTCTCCAAATCCTCTTGGCAGTACACTTGCACGCTCTCACAGCAAGGGCACACAAGCCTTGTATATATACACAAGTGGCCTAGTGGACAGCCGGCCACCCTACTAGCGCTAGGGTGGGAGTAGAGTGGCAGGGCCACACCGCCTAAGCCTGCCACAGCAGGCGTACACCCGGTGTGCCAGAGTGGCAGACCTGACACTTGGGAAGTTGCAGCCTCCTCAACATCCAATCACAGTAGGTGACCAACCTACCTGCAAAATACAGCTGCAGTAGGCCTATAAAGATAGAGTCAATCCTACTCTTTCGGAGTCCTTATCTATGTCCTCAACAACTTCTCGGACATGACGCCTTCAATAAGTCCTCGTCTGCTTTAACAGGCTTCTCGGACCAATCATCAAAGTCCTCGTCCATTTCTCTAATGGAGTCTGCGGATATAAGTGCCACTCGGGAGTGAGCCCAACACTATTCTGGGTAAAATGCTGCGGTCACTTTCTTGATGCAGATGTGATTGATTTCTTCCAACTTATGCAATTCTCTCTTCAAAATACATGTTCTTCTTTTCTTATTCTGCCTCAAATATGTTTTCCTTACGGCTGCAAAAGAAAATATCGCCCTTTAATTTTGTCATTTGTTCTCGGTTTACTCAGTTTTTTTCTCCTTCATGGGTAAAAGGAAGAAGCAAATCTAGTAGATCTCTAAACTTATGTTTTCTGAAGAAAGCAAGTGCTTTGCAGTTGCTATGAAAGCTCTTGTCCTAATTATTGCCTTTGTTTCCAATTGTAGTGGTGTTTTAGGCCCTCTCCAAACTACATATGTGGGCAGCTATCCCGTGTTACGCCTTGAGCTCTGTCCAAACACTTTTTAAGGAAATCCAACTATAAAGTGCCTTATCGACCTACAATCACATGATAAATTTCCAAGTTGAGATTGGCCAATATTTTTAATATTATTTCACTTCAACATATCAGGAAAAGGTGTTTTCAATTCTAACAAATTTTGGTTCCTCCTTTTTTCTTCCTTGGGTAAGTAAAGTAGTTTGTATTACTTTCGAATGAAGAAGAGAATTAGTTACAAATATATTCCTTGGAGTCCTCATGTGACCGGTAAGATAACACACTTAAAAAGACAACTAGGTATAACAAAGGGAAAACATGAAAAGGTCAACCTATCTGCATCTTACTCCTATATCTCTAACTATTTGTTGAATAATCTGTGATGGAGTGCTATAATCAGCCCCAAATTCCTTCAATATGATGTGGACAACAGCAGCTAAAGCAGCCTTGATCTGCTAAACCAACTCGGGCTTAGCCTCACATCTTCTATTGCGCCATTTGCCATGGTTGTCCATGAAAAGTATTGATGCAACCCTCTCTGCCTCGTCAAATGAGCCATAAATTTCTTGAACAATCATACTCAAGGAACAATTATTTATGGCTTTCATCAACTTTGGCAAGAAGCACACAAGTGGGATTAAGGATTATACCCTGAGCACTTGAATGATACTTGGTTTGTAGCCTCAGCATCATCTTCAGCCAGAGCATAAATCTATATTTAGGGATACTGCTTCATTCAATGCTGCTATTGTTTCACTCTCATCAAACCTTAAGAGTTTGTTTGGATTTAGGAAAATCTAAGGGAAAAGAAAAGAAAATTGAAGAAAAATACCTTTTCATTTTGGATTGCACATAAAATTATAAGAAAAAAATATGATGAAAAACATGTATAAGAATTTTCAAATTTAAGGAATTTGACTTTACTTTTATTTTTATTTTTCCTCAATAATTTCCAATCCTTCAGGTTATCCTATAACCAAGCACACCTTAATGCTCATCCTCTTTCTTTCAGCTTTCCGCATAACATGAGTTTTCTCCAGGACCAAGATTCATTATGATATAAAATATAATTCCCCTCTCTTTAAGATTTTTATAATGATTATTCCAATAAAATGAGAATGGTTTGTTTGAGTATTGTATATGTCAAAGGCAAGCTCCTTAGAGAGGCACCTTTGGCAGCTTAGATTTTCCCCTCTTATCTCTGGGTTTTTCTTCCCTAAAAAAGTACTTGCTAAACAGATTAGGTTGGATGAAACATCTGAAGTTTAGCATATTATGTGGCTCATGGCCATGGCCATGGACTTTCTTGACTAGCAACTGCTATTAATTTCTTTGTTACATGGCTCCAAGAGTCCACAATCCAAATACTTCATGAATAATTTTTTTTTGGATATATCTACTCATATGGAATGTTTTCACACCAAGATATCTTGATTTGTGCTTGGGCTTGTGCTTTCAGTGGTATGATGTTTGAAGAAACTTTTAAAGTCTTCTGATAGAGGTATCCTAGTAAGCTTTGGTTACGAATGCAATGTCAAGTACAGAACTTGTGAAGTTTCTGACGGATATGAACTCTTCCCTGGACTCAAAAGAATGAATCGTTCTTTCTCTTGTCTTTCTAGGGCTGCTTTAAGTGCTAATGCTACTTTAGCTGATACAAATATCTGAAACGGCTTAATAGGTGTTGAAATACTACCAAGCTTGGACTCGTCCATTTTGTTTCGAAAGATTCCATCTTCTCCATCATCTTCATCCTAGGCCGATATATTATCCTCTTTTCTCCCAAATACACTATCAAACTTAAGTTGTAGTACATCTACGACCGGTGATCTGAAGAAGATTCTTATCTGTTCAAGTCCATGAGTTCCTTCACCAAGTGAAAAGTTCCTGAATGCAATGGAAGTGAAAGTGGCTGGTGGAGCTGCTGGTGAAGATAGAGTTCAAGTTGTTTGCTCTGAAAAAGATGGTGGCTTTTCTGCGGTATCTACAATGGATTTAATGGCAGGGATGCAGTTGACTTTCTTGCTGGGACATTGTATGATACCATTATAATGAACTTCAACTTATTGAACTGGGATTTAAGGCAGGCTGAGGGTAAGGCTTCTAATTCTAACGTCTCCCTCCAATACTCGCTGGAGGATTGAAATATTGCTTATCTGGGCAAAACTACTCTGCAAAAATATAATAAGAATGATGAACAATTTGACTGTTTCAGCAATGTTGATTCCACTATTGATTGACCTATCATCTGAGTTCTTTAGGTATTGGGTGCTGGATAGCCTCCAATGTGCTTTTAGTCTGGCTGAGACTGACATTTTTTGTATGGTTGACCGGGAGATGGATGACTGCCCTGATTTGATTTTTGTCGGGTCTTGTGTTTTGGTTGTGCTGCTACTTGGGAAGGATCTGTGTACCTTGAATTTAGGTGATAACTGAGATGTTTTGGCAACATATAGCAAAGTATTTAACTTTAATGACAGCTGTAGATTGAAGGCCATCCAACTCACAGATATTCATACTGTAGAAAATGAAGTTGAGAGGTCTCAACTTCTGTCAAATCATCCTGATGACACAGCAACAATTACCTCTGGGAGAGTTAAAGGAAAGTTGAAGGTCACTCAGGCATTTGGTGTTGGTTACCTGAAGAAGGTAGGCATCTTGTTACCCTTTTAGTTGCAATTAGTAACTAAGCTGTACCATGAGATAACAACCATCCACAAGGTGATATTCTCTTCATTTGAGAGCATTGAATTAAATATCATTGACATGCAAAGTATTGGCTAATATATATTAGTATTGGCAACTGATACTAATATTTTTTGATACCGTGATAAAATCGTGATATGTCGCTCTATTAATGATATATTGTGATACTTGGGCTAATATTCAAAATATTGCGAGACATTGCTCTATCAATGTTATATTATGATATTTTCTGATATTTACTCCTAAGTATGATTCTCAAAACAAATCAGGTGTTCGATATTGATACATATCGCCTGATATGATCGATATGAATATAGATGTGACTGATATTAATGCCGATATTTCATCCATGTTTAAGAACACTACTAACTTTAGGCTAACTGAAGTCATGGATTTGTGAAAGCAATAACATCTGCATCGTTATGTTACCCGCTCTGGTCTACTGTCAGTGGACCTTTGAGTGAATCTTTTAATGCAGAGAAAAGTGAAATTGTCATTCATGCGTATAAAATTAGTGGTCAAGATTTCTTTTTAGCTGAATTTAACTGGAGTGTCATGATATTAAAACGGTTGGCAGTGTTATGATAGAACCATGTAATAAGTAGGTTTCGATTTCTCATATCTTAACTGTATGCATTTTGAGTTTACCTCACAAAATTGGCCAAATGATATGGTCGTAAGACTTCGCTGTTGCTTATTTACGTTGGAAAAAAGGCTTCTGTTTTAAAAGAGTTAGATTAATGTCCAAACAGGATGATACAGGATTATGTGCTGGTATTTATTTTTTTTACCCAATAACTGGTGGATGCCCATCTATAACATCTAATTTTGGCTTTGTTTTTTTGGTGCAGAAAAACTTGAATGATGTGCTGATGGGAATTCTCAAAGTCTGTAATTTGATGAGTCCAGCTTATATATCCATTAGTCCATCGATGAATATCCACACAATTTCAGAATCCGATCACTTTGTTATCCTCGGTAGTGATGGTTTGTTTGACTTCTTTACAAATAAAGAGGCAGTATATCTTGTCCGGTCTTATGTTTTGAGCAGTCCATGGGATGATCCGGCAAAGTTCTTATTGGAGCAGCTTGTCATGGGAGCTGCTGACTGTGCAGGTGATGTCCTTATTATGCCACCCTGCTAGGTTTGTGTTGTCCTGCTACTTGGAATGAAATATCATCTTGTACTTGTATATATCGATATCAGGGAATCCCTTACTAATATTTCCTATTTTGTTACAAAATTGTTATATGTTAATGTATTAGTATTGTATCGTAATATATTAGCTAATATTTGCCCTCCAAGTTCCACTTTATAAATAAAATTACGTCCTATTATTTGATATTAATTTACATTGCTTGATGCAGTCATAACTGTTACTGATATCAATATTTTATCTATGCCTATTAGTCTTTACTCAGTGGGTGATATGGGTGTATGGTGATAATTAAAACTCTCTCTAATTTAAACATAGTGCAAACTCATGGTCCAGCTAATTTGAGTAAGCACACAATAGAGAGACAGAGAGAAAAAAAGAGAGGACAGAAGTGGACACTTGATTTATGGTGGTTTGCCTTTCAAAATGAGAACATCAACTTCCTTGAGGTTTCTCTCCTTACCTTTAGGATTTCCTGACCACACAAAAACCACATTCTATTAAACTTTGGATCTGACAATTAGGTTGGTAGAGCTCCTCTACCACAGAATGATCACACACGAGCAATTGATGGCTTAATCAATCTGAATTACAGCTAATTCTATCTATATGATTCTCCTGTAATAGATTATATCACAAATTATGTGAGAGGTTGTATAAATTAAATCCAATTTTCACCAATTGTAGCACAAGACATCTGGTCAGAGATTATTTGCAATCTTAGTTGATTATAGAACAAATGCAAGCTTTTAGTTCAATTTGAGCTTAAGAGCGTATGATAGCCCTTGAAAGAGATTTTTTTGAAGCATCGATTTGTTTATTTATAGCCATCTCTGAGTTTCTAGCCACTGGGGAAAAGTGGGTAAAAAGAGTTAATATCTTTTTCGCTTGCAGGAAAGCAGAACACAATTATAGTCAGCTAAACTAAATTTTAGCAGTTTGAATCCATGCTGGGAAAATTTATCCGTCTGTGAAATTTAAATTATAGCCCGCTAAAATATATGTATGTGACCTGTAGATAAGCTTGAAATTAGTGCTCTCGGATTTTGCTTGAAAATCTGTGGTTCCCACGTACTTTAACAGGCTACAAATGTAATACATCTATCTAAATTACTTTCAACAGGTTTGTACTTACCAGAACAGATTATATGGCCTGCTAGAAATACATTTTCGATTGCCTGGAATACTTTGGAACACCATACATGCTCGTCGGAATTCATTTGACATGACCTGCAGCTGGCTAAAAATAAAGTTTAAGCCATCTAAAATTTCCTAGGTCAAGTTTGTGTTGTTCTTGGAAATAGCATGCCAAAGACCCCTGGCCATAAATGAAAATATTAGTATTGGTATCGCTCACGGCTATACCAATATCGAATATATTGAATTTTTTTTTAATTTTGAGGTGACAGGATTATATCTGTCAATATATTAATTATATTACCATATATCAGCCAAATATTAACTGATATATCGCGATATATCATTGATATTACAATAGATCTTGATATTGTGGTGGTATCGGAAAATGTTGGTTTTAGAGGCCCGATATCAATACATGTCGATTAATATTTAGTGGCTAAAGCTAATCTTTTGGCCATCTAAAAACATGGAGCAGACATTCTTTCTGGACAACCCAGCTAAAAGACTGACCTTTTTGTGGTGCTTGTGGAATCATTTTTCCATCTATGTAGCAGCAGTCAAAAATGTGATGCACCTGAATAATTGAGAACCAGAGCTGGTGCGGGAAGTGGAACAAACGGGCCAGCTATCTAATAGGAGAAAAATCTCAAATTTCATATCCAGAAAGAAAAGATTCGTGGCCATGTAAGAGGGAAGTTTGAAGTCAATTTGAAGAGAAAGCGTATACTGTTTGAGGAATTTTCTATATATGGTGCATATTTCTATATCCACACGTAAGAAGAAAGAATCTGTGTGAAACGTTGGCATAGATCTAAGATACGACCTTCTCATAGAAAACTGAATCAATTGCCAAGTTCCTAGTTATGCGTGCTCATTATGAACGTGGTTCATATGTCTAATTTAAGAGCAATTTAGGGATCTTACCTTACAACTTCTCTATCAATCTGCATTTCTTTTGTTTTTTCATTTGCTTCTAGATCCATTTTCTTCATGTGTTTTGCATCCACCAACAGGTTCTGCACATTCCAAGCTTTTTCAACATTTATGCATTGTTAGTTCATGCTTGAGTTTGTGGTGCTATGGATTGCAAGATAACTCTTGTGAACTATTTTAAATGCACCATGAGATTACTTTTCTGGGCTCAAACTTGTTTGTTATTATCAAACCCACAGTATTTGACACGAAATCAACATTTTATTTGCACTAAATTGAATCAAATGATTTTACAATTGTGGAACGGAATTTTCCACTATTTTGCTGTGAAGTAGTGTGATGGGACGGAGTATGCTGCTTCAGTTCTGTATCATGGATGATATCCTATATTCTTTCCCATTATGTGTATGTGGTAAACAACTTGCTGGTGCATGTTTGTTTGAATGCTTACAACTTGCTGGTACGTATGTGTATGAATGCTTCCAATTTTTTATAATGTATGAGCTAATGAAAAAGATTTAGTGAGAGACATTCTACTGTGCAACTTGTTTCTCCATTTCAGGTCTATAGATATGCCACCCTGTTTTTCCATGGACCTTATCCGTCGAATACATGTGATAAAATATGTGCTCATGATCTTATGGTAAAGCGTTACAGCTTCACTTATATTCTTTATTCCTTCCATTTTGCTGTCGTGAATCCAGAGGATCTATTTATGTGTGTTATGTGCAAACTAAGCAAAAAGTTCTTTTAAATATGCCTAGCTTTTAAATATACATGATACCTGCATAGTACTCACTGATGGATTTATGACAAAAAAATATTATTGATAGTAGCTACCAAGATCTTCCTAGCTTAATCTTCATTATAAAATGTAGGTAAAGAAAAATTCATGGTTTGCTTCATTAGTAACAAGATAAAAGTTAATACTACTAAATTCTCTCTTCGATTTGGGATATGCTTTTTATGATTTGGGAGACTACATCCTTTTAAGATATAGTTATTTCAATTTGGTTCTGGCACCATTTAGAATTGTTTACTTGCTGAAGTGCCAAATAATATGCACATGTTGAAAGTATCATGGGTGTTGCTGAGAATACAAAAGAGTTGACTGCACTTGGCTTCAATGCACATTCTGTTCGTATAAGATATGAAAAAGAATTCTTGTTCCCAAACTGGTTCAAAGTCATCATCTGCTCTTTACTTGTAGCAGGGACAAATTTTCAAATATTACATGCTTTTGAAGTGAGCTAATTTGTTTGAAACTTTAAAGATACCTCTTATTTTGTACTGTGGATAAGAGTAAGACTCCATAAAAATGGATCAGTGTGATATCTGCTGCGTTATGTAAATCATACAAAGATCAAATGCTATTGTAAGGAAATGTTGTATGTCTGTGTAATGGGATGAAACTATCAAATGAAATATCTTTCCCAATATCATGAGAAAGTTGCAATATGTAGCCGCATAGGCAATATATTGAGATATATCAATCGATGTTGACAGTACAACCAATACCCATCCCATTCATTGTGTTTTGATTTGCAAAAAATTTGTATCCAGGCACGTAATATCAGACATATCCTATGCTACTATCTACATAACCAATTCATGTATCTCAGGATTCACTGTCGAAGAGCCTGTGAATATTCCACCAGGAAGGAGGAGGAAGTACCGTGATAATGTAACAGTAATTGTGATCATCCTCGGAACAAATCAACGGACTTCAAAGGCATTGACTTGTCTATAAGCTTTTATGAGTTTTTATGTCCGACAGGATTGGTAAGTTTGTAGCTATCGATTTTGGATTTCTATGTACAGATCTTTAATCCAAGTGCATGCCTTTTCATAGTGCCATTTGTTCATGCAATGTTTTCTTTTAGGGAAACTATTGATTTTTTTGGCAGCTAGAACGATTCATTTAGGGCTTGCGAACTCCATTGCATGAAGGAGATGAAGATATTGTTTTAATTTTTTGCTAATCATGATTTAGAGCTTAGAACCTCCATTGACGTCCCTTGCGAACTTCCGATCTGGCTTCTCCCCTCAATCTGGTAACACGAGAAGTGTTAATCTATATCAATATGTGCCTGTCTTCTTGCTGTCTGCTCGATTTAACCATCTCCATCAATTTAAACCATCATAATGCCCATCACACCCCATTAGGCTTTTCTTCTGTGAAAATGCGAAATTGAATTCGGCGGTGTTTTTCCAAAAAAATAAACAAAATTCAGCGGCGTTGTCATAAAATTTTGGGGATTCCGTTTCTGCGCATTGGCACAGACGTACAGTAATGGTGATCTTTGCTAGGGTCGGCTGCACTGTGAAATTAGTAAATGCAGGGTTCAGACTCTTCAGCTGGAGGAGGAAAGGATGCTGACGTGCGAGGTTGAGATTTATGGAAAGAGGTGCATTGGTCCCGCATGATCCTTTTATTTAAGCTATTTGTCTGTAAGTGTATCGGCATGGGACAAATATGTCTCAATTCAGTACGATATGTGGCCCTTATGTAGGTATAAAAAAATCAAATATTATATAAAAATATAATTATAGAAAATATTATAAAAAAATATATTATATTATATTATTTTTATTTTATTAAATATTTTTAATTTTATAATTTATAAAAGTATAAAATATACATATAATAATTTATTTATTTTTAAACTTTACTTATATTTTTACTGTCACAATTGTCAGAGTCATTATCTTTATTTAAACTCAAAATGATTAAAAATTTAATATAATTTTTTTATATCTAACTAATCCTTAAAATGATACGTATTTTTACTATATTTGATATTATTATATTTTTTTTTATCAACCATTCGACTCCTGACATTAAAAGATGACTCCAAAAATACTGTACTTTGCTCGTCTAACGTTTGCTTCTCGGAGAGTTTTTCTTGTGTGGATAGCGAATTTTGGGAGAGAAAAATAAATAAATAGACATAATAATCAAAAAATCTATCATTAAAAATTAGTGTATTATTATAAGTTTATATTGAATTATTGATAATTAAATTATTTATAAATAATTTAGTGTTTTAGAGGTACAATTTAAATGATAGTGGTTAAAACTTAGAATTTTTTATAATCCATAATTGGATTATTTAATAGATAATTTAGCATATTTAGTGTTTTAAGTTAATTGAGTATTTATGTGCTTAGTAAGATCTAGAATATGGTAAATAGGTATTCTTATATGATAACACACAATTAAAAAAATTATCTCAATTCAAATATACTTAGACAAATTACATGTTAGTAATCATTCGACTTTCAAACACAGTCATATAATATAATTTAAAAGTAAAAAATTTCGGTGACATTATAAAAACTCGTAAAATAAATATTTTAGAAAAATCATTTGAGTTATTAATAGTAAACCTATAAAATTGTGATTTATGGTAGCTAAATAATGAAAAATATATATTTTTTAATATATTGTAAAAAATAAAAATACTTAAACCAATATCTATTTTTTAGAATTTTAGGCAAAATATTATTTAAAAATATTTTAATAATAATAATTAAGATTTATCTAGAATATTAGTCTTATGTGAGTTGTTATTGTTTAAACTCATTTCATTAAATAATTTAAACCTCCTAATTTTTTCCCACATACGACAAAGAGGAGGGGGGGGGGGTTGGTTTGGGATGAATATCAATGTTATGTTGGGTCCTCCATCTCCTCGAAGGCCGCTAGGGCTCTCGACCTGGCCCTCTCTTTCTCTCTTCATGCGAAGCATTCTTCGCTGCACTACTCGAGGTATGCGTCTCTCCTGTTAGTAGTGTTCAGGTCGTCGTTCGATGTATTGTATTCGGGGATCTGATTCGTGATACGTATCTCGGCGCTCGTCTGGTCCGTTTTGGGATTATGGTTTTCTTTTCGTTTTATTTGCAAAATTATTAAATTTTGGATTCGATTACATGGATTCCCACTAAGTTTTATGGTTTGGGGTTCGATAGTAAGAGTGGAAATATATGTGTAGTGCCTTTCTAGGGCTTGCGAGTTTCTGTTCTGAATCTAAAATTTGATAAATTTTCATCTGTTTTTGGGAACGTGTTTTGATTTTGGGGTGGTACTATTATTGTGTTGTCAAGATGTCCAAACGGTGGCTTCAGTTTTTGATAATTTTTTTTTTTTTTTTTTATGGCTGAAGTTTAAATTGCATACACAGGTTTAGAACCGTGAACTTCTTTTTTGGAGTGGAAATTAGAGCGCGGGACCATGACTATGAATGAGCGCAAGACGATGGATTTAGAACAGGGATGGGATTTCATGCAGAAAGGGATCACCAAATTGAAGAACATACTGGAAGGGTTGCCGGAGCCTCAGTTCAGCTCGGAGGATTACATAATGCTCTACACGTATGTTTTTTCTCGCCAATTTGAATATTGCAGATTTGTTTGGATGATTATATGGTTTCCTAGTTTAGCGATGGGATGCCCTTAGTGAAGATTGTTTTCTTGCGTTAAATGTGCAGAACCATCTACAATATGTGTACTCAGAAGCCCCCTCACGACTACTCCCAACAGCTGTATGAAAAATATAGAGAGTCCTTCGAAGAGTACATCAAATCAACGGTATGAAAAATTTACCCTTGTTATATTCTGGTATGCAATGTCTCGGTTATCAACATCTGCTGCATCAACTGTGAGATCACTCTAGTTATACTTATATACGGTAGTCTTGCCTTGTTGTATACAGGATATGTTGCTTTCGTTTTTTTGGCTTGTTTAAAATGTTTCGTTCAAGAAGTGTATTGTTTTTTATAAGAGGCATGAACTTTAATTGACAGCGGTGACAGAGGGGACGGCTTCATCTACTGTAAGGGTTATAGTTACTTTTTGCAATAAAGTCTGCACAATTTGCAGGGGACCAAAAAACCAAAAATATAATCAGTGTCTTTCTGAAAGTATGTAACTAGAACAATCGAAGGGTTGTCAATTGTAAATTTCTAGAATTTCTTCTTCCATTGTTTCCCAAAAGATCACTTAGGTTGACACTATTATTGAGAAGATTGTGCACTCCCCCTCCGTATATTAAGTCCTGCATCCATTGAACAAATACATGCTTGGTTGAATCCATGGAGCAAGGTGAAGCTCCACAGGGTTGTCACTAGATGACAATGGGTAAACTGGTTAGCCAATCTGCAATATCCTTGATTGTTAACGATAATTTTGCAGGGATTACCTTTTTAAACCATAGAAACAATACCCTTTTTCAGATTGCTTCTCAAGGGCTGAAAATTTGACCCGTTTGTGTTATCCTCTTTTCAAAAGCTTGGTGTAGGATCTGATTCAAGTAGACCTCCCTCTCTGAATTCTCTGCCAACCTGCTCAACCATAATGCAAGACAGATGGTACACCTTGAACAAATGTTGTCCATGTCCATCTACTTCTTCCTATTGCCAAGGGCCTGTACAAATTTGGTCTCTGGGCAATCTGACTTCCACAGAAATCATACACTTATCATGGAGTATCATCATTTGTAGCTCTGTGTAAATGGCCTTATGGATAATTTCCTTTAAAGAGGGACTTGAGGTAGTCCTACTGCTAACAAAGGATTTTATGCTACAAAGGCTAGCATGTGTAAAAATCCACTAATATTTTCTAATAATTTTTCATAAATTGTGTCAATTGTGCTGCCTTATCTGCAGATGCCAAAACTGCTAGTTTGTTTTTTATATGTTGCTGTAATGTGCCACTTTGGCATCTTACAATTAAATTCTCTTACTGTTCAAAAAAATTATACGTCACATCATATATTCTTAGGTCCTATTTTGCATTGCTTTTAAACTACTTGTGGAAAAAAAAAGCTGTATACTAGTCCCTCTCAAAAGAGCTTCATAAAAAGCTTTTTAAGGTTTTTCATAAGCTACTATGGTTTCTATTTAGCAGGTTTCATTTTTTAAATTTTTCTAAAAATGCCTTAAAAGTGTTTTGGTAAAAGTTACGAATTATAATTTCCCCAAAAGCACTTTCCAATATAAAATATGAGCTCAGCTGCTCGCCTTATTGAAGTTTTAGATGCATGCCCTCTTTCCTTTATTGAATTGTGCATAGCAATTCCTCTTGCTCATAAGATACCCAAATTATGCCTGCAAAGAGGTTTAACTAGGAGGTTTTTGGTGCCCAAACATTTATAGGGGTATGAAGTGTGATGACACTCTACTATGCAAATGATATCTATTGCCATCCCCACTTCCTTTAGAGAATTTGTTTTTGATTGACTGTAATTTGTGCTTTTATTCTTTGAGAAGAAGCTCTCTTTAATCCTTGGTGTATATCTAAAACCTCTTAAAAGTGGGTCTTGGATTTCCTTCCCTTAAATATTTGCCCATATAACTCCTTGTTGGTGACACAAAGAGCAAAACTTACATCCATGGATGTGCTTGAATCTGTGTTACCATCCCAAGGAAATGAACTTATTGTTGCCCACATTCACCCTGAGACTTGCCAAAATCGCAATAGAATATTCCTCAAGTTGATGATTTCCTCTCATTTGGTAGGAACAATGGTTCCATTCACACAGATCTAATGAAAAGATGGATACCTGCTTCCTATTATTTACAGTTTGAATATATCAATAGCTCCATCAAGCATGAGGCATCTGCCCTTGAAAAATGCTTCAACAACTCAAATTACATTTCCCTATCAAGCATGAAAATAACTTGTAATTATGATGCAACTAAGGGGATAATAGATATCATAGGCTTGGATCAACCAACTTGGAAGTAGTAGGAGGAAGATTCATGAACTGAAAGAATTTGTCAATTATTTGTTTGTGATTCTTTGACACAGTTGCCTAAAACTTTTTTCCATGATATACAAGAGAAGAGCCCAATTTACATGATCATACACTTTTTCTTAAAATGACTCTTGGAGCTTCACACACACACACACACACACACACACACACACACACACACACACACACACACACGAAATCTCTATATAATAATTAGGTGCTTAATCTGTCTCCTGCTCTCTCTTAGCAGAAAGCATACTGATTTTACCTATTAATCCCAGTGCCTTTTCAATTTACAATCGGGCACTTTAGCTCTTTGTGTACACTAACTCACAATGCTAATCGGCTGCATACTATTATACCACAAGTTTTCTACAGGATAAAGAAGTGAAAAATTGGTACTTGTAATAAAGTCACCTCTTTTGGAAATTACGTAATCACACGGCTATTCCACCTTCTAATCCTAGTTTTTTTTTGACAAAGCTAAGGTTATTGAATAAGCATTGTCAACTTCTATTATTCATTGGTCAGCAAATTCAGGTGATCATGATTTTAGCGTGCAGGCAGTGTATTTAGAATGGTTTAGGCGATAGTGACTTTGTCCTTGATGTGCCAGGTCAAGGGGGGATAACGAGGATGAATTACACCACTTTGACTAACATTGGTTGGTGATACTCTAAAATAGTATCAATAGAATTAATATTGAGGATGTAAATGTACTCTGCCTTTGATTTTGTATTTTTCAAATTATAAATGGGTGTAATTCTTTAGCTCTTAGGGGGAAAGGGAAAATACCCATATCTAAGTCAATGGATGAAACTTAACAAAATGAAGCGGAGTAATGCTTGTTTGAATCCTAATTCACCTTATGCTTAGTCGAATCCTAATTCACCTTAGCCACCCTTCCCTTGGGTTTTCTTTTGCTATGTTGTTTCTTTTTGTTTGGTGGTGCACCAATCAACTCTGGCAGATTGCCAGAGATGACTGAGGAGGCTATTATTGTGTGAATAATCCATTGGTGCACTCTAGCTCCCCCTTATACTTTGAAGCTCTGAAAAGGCATAAGTGGAGTGGATCACTGCTGACAATCATTTGGATTGTGTCCAATACTATCTAGGTTGGATATAACCTGGAACACTCGATTTTCCAATTTATGATTGTGACGTCATAATTATTATGTATTAAATTAATATGAAAAATAATTGTATAGTAAAAATTTTGAAAAAAATTAAATTTTAGGAAATGAGGTTCAATACATGATAGGTGCCTATCTCACACTCATGTGTTTCTAACAGAAGTTCTACACCTCAGGTTGCATTGGGGGTGCTCATGCATGCATGTATCAGGGCATGGCCTTTGATATGTGCCCGAATAGCTCTCATGTGCCGTTTTAGGTATTTAAGTCCCCATTCACCCGATCTCGGTGATTTGTGCGGGAAAAAGGGAGAGAAGAGAGAGAAAAAGAAAGGGAGAAGAGCAGCAAGAAGAGAGGGAAGGAAAGGGATTTTGAAGCCATTTCATGTTAGATCTTGTAAATATTTGAATTAAGACAAATATGTATAAGCCCATTCTTTAGTCTATTTTTGAAATCTTTCGATTTTCTTTCTAATACTTGTTTAAATGTACATACATGCGACTTTTACATCCCCTTTTCGAATAGTATTTCACCGAACACTTTGAAGATTTTGTTTGTTTTTACCGAACACTTAGATATTTGATTGATTATGTTCTTATATTGACATATTGTAAAGGAAATCATGAAATATATGAGCATTTGACTTTACATACTATTTTTATGCAAGTATTTGATGAAGACTCTATTTTGTGATATGATTAAAGCTTGTACTTTTTCCAGTGAGTGGAAAAGCTTTATATATTTGTTATAGAGTCTTCCACTTGGCAAATAGAAACCATTGATGCTTTATATTCGGATATGCCCTAATATATTAGGCGCACTTGAAGATTCTATCTAACATCCACGGGTGAGAAAAGAAAGTGGCGTTTGATCCCGTCTGTAAGTTAATGTAAACGATTTGTCTATGGGTATTGAATAGTAATGTATTGGGAATGGGAGCAACCCGTTTTTCGAAGTTGCCCTTTTGAATAGTCGGTGTGTGAGCCATCGGTTCTTGCTTCTTATGATTTGACATGTTTTGGGTTTGTGAAGTTTTTGCATGTTTTTCGATATGGTTCTTCGGATTTCATATTTTATAAATGCATTACATATTTTGGCCTTCTAATGTTCTTTATATGATTCACATGTTTTGGATATTTGTATATACTGAATTACTTGTACGAAATCATTGTTTTGAACGTATTTTTTGAAAAATTGGGCATTTTGAATTTTTTCATGTAATTTATGAACTTTTGCCCATCCACCTGTTTTGTTCATGTATTTGTATGTTGTATATTTATATATTTTACTAAGTGTTAGGCTAATATGTGCAAATATTTTCAAAATTCCTTCCAAATTAGCAGGCAATGAATTATTGCAAGATTTGGATGAAAGAATTGTTGAAGTTTTTTAGTTAGGTGTGTGTTTGTAGTGTTGCTGGTTGGATAAATTTTGTGTATTGTATTGGATGTTTATTTTTAAGTTTTGCAGTTTGGATTTTTGGGCCGGTGAGCTAAATAAAGCTATGTACGGTTTTTAGCTATTGTATATTGGGTATTTTGGTTAGATGCCTTCCTAAAGTTATTTGTGGATTAAGCATGTATAATTTTGTTTTGAGGCCAGATAGGAATAGTTTGGCCAAAACTGTGATTGCTATAATTTGGATTTAATTTTGTTACTTATGGTGTTAGTATGTAATGTTTAACCTGATTTTGGTTATTAGATTATAACTATTATGAGTAAGTTTTATATTTGATGCCATTATTATTACTTGCTCATATCGAAATCGTGACATAACCTGGGTCATGCAACCTAGCTTTGGATCTTGCAGGGCTGCATCAATCCAATTAACTATGGTTTAGGCACTTGAAGTGATGTATCATATGGGATTGAGGCCAAAGGCAATATGGTTAGGAGGGAAGAGGACGAGATGGAGGGATAGGTTAAGAATAGTTGGAGAGAGGCAGTAAAAAATTATATGTCAGCCTTTTCACTAAATGAAGACATTTTTTATAGGTTGTGCAGATTGGTTGAAGAGTATTCTTATATATGACTCCACATGGTAGTATTTATTTCTCTATCTTGTTGAAAGTATCATTAGTCATGATCATGATAAATGTAGTTTTTCCCAAGGCTCGTGTTTTTTGTTCTTCTCTATTTAGTCATTTTTTCATTGTCTTTTATTTTAGTCCTACCTTCTTTAGAATTTCTCAATGCATGTCACCCTTTTGTTTGAAAATGATAGTTGCTATGAGATTAGTTCTGATTGAAGGGCTTTGCGAAAAATGTGTTTTGTGCTATGGAAATAGCCTACCAATCCCTAAAACTGCCAGCCACAACTATAAGAAAACTGTAGAAACTATAATCACATGCTCATGCGCTGTACCAACCGTTCATGCACTGTAGCAAAACAGTTCAGAGCAGCAGGAATTATAGAATAGCAACAGAAGATTCTGCAGAGAGTAACAACTGAAAAAGAACTAGAGGGTGCAAAGCAGAAATAGCCATACAGAATAAGGAGAACAGAACCATATGCAGAGAACACACTCGTAGCATCCAGAACAAAACAGTGGAATATAAAGAAACACAGCAGCTGCATACAACAGCACCAAACCCAACCAAGAAAGTGGTAGAAACCACCAATCTCTGCAATACCCGATTGGAGGAGACAAAGATTGGTTGCCCTTGGCTCATACCATGTTGGAGGAAAAGAGAAAGAGAGAGAAAGGTGAACATTAGTTTTAGCCGGGTGTGACCAAGAAACCAACAGTTTTGCTTGATTGTCTACTTGTGCTTGTTGACCATGCAAATCATTGAATGGAGAGTCCCTTACAATATGGTTTTGGTGTATTCACATGTATTCATGGACTTATTTACAATATACTACAATTTCTGAGATATCCTTGCACGTAAGTGTATAGCATTCCAACATTTTTGAACATATTGAGAGAAAAATGCACCGATTTTGGGCATTGAGAGTTGCGGTCCAATGATTGGGAAATGTATGGAGGATCGTTCAGTCGATGGTGGTAGATGAAAATATTTTGACTATTGTTATTTATAGGTTAAGTTGGTTGAAAAAGTAAAGGTAACTAATAGATGCTTATGTATAGATTTAGGTGATGTTGCTGCGATTCATGTACAGATGGATATCTGTGTCTCATCGGTCTCATGTTTGCAGTTATGGGCATGTGGATGTGACTAAAAATAGTCCACCCTGCTCCAATGACAGTAAATTTAATATAGTTTTGAGATACTAGGGCCTGAAGATCAGTGAGATTGGGGATCACCCTCCCTATTTTGAGGGCCTTTATTTTTTGTCCTGTCTGGTGGTTTATTTTATGCTTTGACTTGGCCTACATCTGCCCAATAGCGCCAGCCGCGAACATTGTTTAGTTTTTAGAAGCATGAAAGGTGGGATCTCCATCTCTCATGCTTCTTGCTATCTTCTCTATATGCTAAAAAATGTGGTCTTAACATTGCAAAGTGTAGCACTACCTGTAGCTAATGGGGAAACGTGTCTAAGATGGTTTGGAGATATTATGTAAGCGGGAAGGAGATGCGGCATGGTAATGAAAAAGGATTTGAAATTGCTTTTAGGGGATATTGCCTACACTGAGCTCTTTAGCGTAGGCAGATTAACGTAGCTAAGCCCACATAGTGGGTTGTTGGTATGCATTGTTGTCATGGAAGAAAACATTTGCATCGCTATTGGCATTAGCATCGGTTACGATCATCTTAGTATCGGTCATGTTAGACAATATATATTGGTATCGAATGTATCGAAAGAAAAAAAATTCTGAGAATGTAAACTAGTATTTATCAGCCGATATATTATCGTTATAGTAATTTATTGTGATATTATCTTGGTATAAAAAAATATTAGTATTGAGGATGTTCGATACCAATACATACCGGCTGGTATTTGCATCTATTGTCGTCATACTTGGAATTGATGATAGGAAACTTAGTGGTTTTTCATGATGTAGATATGCATTGGAATTTCCCATTCTAGCCTTTAATGTTTATGCTTCAGTTGATATTTCTTCTCTTGATGGTGAGCCTTGCGGCAATGATGATGTCATGAGCTTGCATTAAGGATTTTCATGAGCTGTGCTTATTTAATCCTCCTTAATGTGGGATCTTGTTCACTTGCTTGCCCTAGGATTTCTTTCGTTTTGAGGAGGTTGTGTTTGGAGAGCTGCTTCATAAATGTAATTTTGTATTGTGTAATTTTCCATGATTTCTTGGCACATGTATATTGTGGGAAGGGCGATAACAAGTATGAGTATTGGAGGGTTTCTGATGTACAGATGCGGCAGTGGGGTGGTTTGGTGGAGTGCAATGATGGACTGTTTGATGATGGTTACATAATGCAAGATTGGCGGCAGGCTGGGGTGAACATTGGCTGTGCGGATGAGTGGTGGTGCTGTAAAATGCTGAATAGATGTGGGAATGGCAAAATGTGGGAATTTTAAGGATTTTCCACTCCAATACCAAATCAGATTGACGTAGAACAGGATAGAAGAGGAAGGTAGAGAAGGAAGAGAAGAAATTAGGGGAGGAAGGGAAATTCGAGGAAAGCAGGCAAGAGGGGAAAAATTCAGATGAGACAATCACCAAGTCAATTTAATTAATAATCATCGATACTAAAGGTGAAATACAGAGATTGTTTATATGGGCCTAGTAATTTCAAATTAAACGAGGAAACTTCAAGATAATGAAAAACGTCAATGGTAAAGACTCCTAAAATAATATATATGTAAATCTAAATAAAATCCTAATGAATAATAATTTAGAGCCTTCCAAATCTTTAGCAATATAAGATTTGAACAGCAGCATCATAAGGTCTATGTGAAACCGGTGTTTGGTAGAAGAAAAGCACATCTGCACTTGTGCTCATATGCGTGTTGAAGTTGGGGGTCAGTTGATTAGAATCTATGGTGTTTTGAAGGACAGTGTTTTGGACCCATTGCCTCTTTTAACTGTTAGCCTTCTAATTTTCTGAACTGTAGTGCATTGCATTTGGTTTTCTCCGAGGGGTTATCTCAGCAATGCCCAGGAGGCAAAACCGAGAGGGCTGTGAACCTTAACTTCTCCAGTTTTAATCAAGATTCTCTATTGGCAGATTGAAGTCTTGAAACTCTGCAAACTATGGGTGCATTTCTTTCAGAGTTTGGCACCTAAATGAAGGTTGGGGTGTTGGAGTTACCTATTGGTTTCATTCATGGGGATTAGAGAATTGATGTGGTGTCTCCCATATTTGTTGATCTGACAGGTGCTATCTTTGGGACTTCTGAAAGGACTGTCTCTTGGAGGTGGTTTTGATGGGTGATCTTTTGACATCTATTTGTAGTTGTTTTTCTGTAAGTGTTGATTCAGGATGTTGGAGCCATGTTCTTTGCCCTACTTGCGTTGATTCCAGGCTGGTGTATTTGTGTAATGTACATTTTTCTTTCGCTCCAATCAATGAAAAGTTGGCAATATAACCTTCCAGTTTGATAATGAAGAGTTATAATATAAAGGATGTTTACCTTGTTTCTGAAACCCTTTGGTTGCTTGTGCAGAGTTACAAGAGGTTGACAGGGTTTTGATCCACTAGAATTGAGACGGAGGAGCAATGAATGGGTTTTAACAAGGGGTACAGATTGAGGTTGTCTTAAATTGTGGATACCCACTGGAGGTTGACAGTGTTGTAGAATTATTAAATGAAATCTCAGACATTGTGGAATATTTTCACTAATTTCTGGGGATCCTTCATGGTGGTGATGTTGGGGCTATAAGGCTGTTTCGATGATATTGAAGATAGGGGGAGGGGTTTTAAGGCTTCAAAAGTGAAAAACTGCTGTGAGAAGGAAGGAGAATTACCGATGCTTCAATGGAATATGAATTATGTTGAGTCATAAATGTCAGATTTCTAAAAGGCTATAATGAGATAGCACCGCTACCAGCATTCTATTATAGTTGTCCCATGCAGTAGGATTCAGGCTAGGATCATCAGGGGGTAAATACAATTGATCATCATATCTTCTGTTATTTCCATCAAGATCGCATCAGAGGATTCTCTGAGATTTAGTTTTGTTTTTTTGTGGATTCACTCTTTCTTTTCTGTTTCTGGGAATTACTCATCATTGATTTGGGTTGATGGGCTGCAATTTCTGGGTTTTTCTGTTTTGGCCCGATTGCTGTATAAGGATGAGATCCCCTAGGTGACTCATTGAATACACAACTTCATATTCCTTATCAAACCGCCTTGTAAAAATAACAAAAAGATGTGTTTATACTTGTATGGTAATTTATGCGTGGCATCTAAGGAATTAAACAATACCATTTTAACAATAATTCTTCTACATTAGCATAACAAAATTCCGGGAATATTTATGTACTTGTCATTTGGTTCATCTCATTTGTGGTGGTGCAGCATTTACATGTTGGAGTTGAAGTTCTACATTTATTATTCTTTTTATGGACAAAAGCTGTAGATTTATTTTGTGATTGGAAGACAACCCCAATTAGCGTGAAGCCTTTGTTTGGTTTTTATCAGTTTTCTTCTTGGTAAAAATGTAGATATTTATAAGATGGCTACACACCAATTTTTTTGTCTTAATGACAATTGACCACATAAAAGTTTAAACATGTATGTCCATCTTATCCAGGCTTGTTATGTGTAAAGTAGCACTATTTTTTCTGTTAAACTTAAGAGCTATCACTGGATTTTGATGATACCAAAGAGAAATTCCTACTCAAGCATTAAGGGACCAACTATCTGTAAGATGTTGCAAATTATAAAACAACTTTTTCAATATATAGTATAATATGGGCATATGGTACAGTTGGTTCTGTTTCCCCAAATTGTGATCATCTTAAATATTGTGCTTACGGACCACTCCATAATTCATTATGAATGCTTTCTCTTTTTAGGTTCTACCTTCTCTAAGAGAAAAACATGATGAATTCATGTTGAGAGAGCTTGTGAAAAGGTGGCAGAATCACAAGGTTATGGTCAGGTGGCTTTCAAGATTCTTCTATTATCTGGATCGCTACTTTATTGCTCGGAGGTCTCTTCCCCCACTTAATGAAGTTGGACTCACCTGCTTCCGTGATCTGGTATGAGTGTCTTTATCTTTTATCTGCAATCCATTTTATATGCTGTATTGCTCTGCAGGACATTTCTGTTGTATTTAACCCTGTCCTGTATTTACTGGTTGACAGATGCTACTATCGTTGTTTTCATCCTGTTGTCCTAGTTTGTCTTGTAAAAATGTTCATCAAATATCTGTTTGGTTGCAGGTGTACCAGGAGGTAAATGGTAAAGTGAGGGATGCTGTTATATCACTGGTATGTGTTTTATTTGGTTCAAATGCTCGTTTCTTGTCCACCTCCGTTTCATTTGTCTCAGAGAAAACAATGTTGAATCATATTTTCCAGATTGATCAAGAGCGCGAAGGAGAGCAGATTGATCGGGCATTGTTGAAGAATGTGCTAGATATTTTTGTTGAAATTGGGATGGGACAAATGGACTATTATGAGAATGACTTTGAAGCTGACTTGCTGAAAGATACAGCTGCTTATTATTCAAGGAAGGCTTCAAATTGGATTCTGGAAGATTCTTGTCCAGATTATATGTTGAAAGTAAATATTAGTATAAATAATTTTCTTAGTTTCCATGTATTTGAGATATTTATACAATTTCTGTTCCTTGCTTTTGTTCATGGCTAACACAAAGTGTGGGTGACTCCAGGCTGAGGAGTGTTTAAGAAGGGAGAAGGAAAGGGTTTCTCATTACTTGCATTCTAGTAGTGAGCCAAAGTTACTTGAGGTTTGATCCCGTCTTCATAGTATGTATAGAGCTTTCTACCTTCTTCATGTAGTTAGTCTTCTTGTTAATAAGAACTCTGTTGTTCATTCTGAAATAGTTTCTAGTCCTTTGGACCTTGTTTTTCTTTAACTTTGTACTTCTACTTTCTAACAATGCTAAAGCAATTCTTATAGTCTGGTCTGTGTTGCTAGCTTTCCATGTCATTTACTTTGCTTTTATCCCTTGTTTATGAGCCATTTCTTTTTCTTCCAGAAAGTTCAACATGAATTGTTGACAGTTTATGCAACCCAATTGCTTGAAAAAGAACACTCTGGATGTCATGCTTTGCTTAGGGACGACAAGGTACTGGCTTGATGGATGCTATTTTCCAAAAATTTTCTAATTAACTGTAGAGTGGGCATAAATTGTAATATCACACATTTAACTATTTGTTTTATGTTGTATCAGGTGGATGATTTGTCAAGGATGTATAGACTCTTTGCTAAAATACCTCGAGGCTTGGAACCAGTTTCTAGTATATTTAAACAGGTTGACAATTTTGAGCTTCTGTGCTGATGTTCTTTAGTGAATTATTGATATCATCTCCCTTTATCCTCATTATCTCTGTGTATTTGCATAAATTTTCTGAAGTATGTACTGGAAAATGTGCAGCATGTTACTGCTGAGGGTACAACTTTGGTAAAACAAGCCGAAGATGCTGCAAGCAGCAAGAAGGTTTGATCCTACTGTTTGATATTCTTCCGTCCATTTGCAAACTTTCTGGATAGAAAGTGCGGAGACAGTTTCATATTATTCCACTCAATTGATAGCAGGAATTCAAGCATTTCAAAGGTCCATTTTGATGGACGACCAAGTCCTCGCACTAGGGATAAATAGAAAACAACACAGCATTCAATTCCAACACTCTAAAAATAAAAAAGATCAGTATGGAATTCATAGTGCTGATTGTAATTTGCTCCTACAGCAATTGCTGGAGAGATAAACAGTTCCCAAGGATGTAGAATTCTAAATAGAAGATATTGAAATTTATGATAAATAGTAGCCTCAGATGCTAAAGAGTATTACTATCCGAAGTTCAAGTGAAAAATTATATTAAATTGAGTTTTTTCCTTTCTGGCTGCATTTCTCAATTTGCATCCCATGTCACATTTTCTTCCTCTTCCTGTAAGGGCCTGGAAGTTTCTCGTAACTGCTTGAACTTTTCGTTTTATTTAGGGAGTTCCAAGTTGTTTGAGTTCTGTCTGGAAATAATTTGCCAGCATAAAAACATATGATTCTGACTTGCTGGAAATTTCGATAACTTCACCAGCATATGTAATCTATTGAATATAGAGATACATTTACTGCCACGTGTAATTCTCTTTGCCAGCATGGGTGTAGAATCCCTGGTGATTGTAACTTGTGGTGGTGCTGTTGGGCTGTGGTCACAACTCACGAGTTTGATTCCTATGCTGCACATCTTGGCCTTACTTGATTGATGTTTCAAACAGGAGGATCATGACTCCAAAATTTGATTTAAATCTTTGTGCTTGATTAGTTAGGGAGAAAAGGTTTATCATTAATGTTTTATTTAGTTGTTTTACTACTAGCTGTCTAGTTCAGCTCTCCATTGCATATGAGATATATATGTATATATTTTTTTATAGAAGTTCACTACTCCAGGTTTATAGTAAATGCTAAAATTATACCAACATGTTCAATGTGAGAGCACCCAAATAAATATGTATCTAATGATTTCATCTGATTGTGAAGACATGATTATGCTTTTAATGCTACCCTGTGTATTCTTAATGCTTTGGCAAGCATGTGCTAACAGGCTGTTTTGTTTTCTTTGACAGGCAGAGAAGAAGGATGTGGTTGGTTTGCAGGAACAGGTATGGCCTACTGGATTGCACTAGCTAGTTAAGTTGTAAGTTGCAAGTACATGCTAACTGGCATGACTGATCTTTCAGGTCTTTGTAAGAAAAGTAATTGAGTTACACGACAAGTATATGAAATACGTGAATGACTGCTTTATGAACCATACACTTTTCCACAAGGTTGGTGCCTGACTAATGAAGTTTCAAATGTTCGAATCATATCCTTTGATTTGGAAGCTAAAACTTTCTGAATTTTTCATTCAGGCATTGAAGGAGGCATTTGAGGTCTTCTGCAATAAGGGTGTTGCTGGAAGCTCGAGTGCAGAACTCCTGGCCACCTTCTGTGACAATATTCTGAAGAAAGGTGGTAGTGAGAAGCTGAGCGATGAAGCCACTGAAGAAACACTTGAGAAGGTTGAGTGCCCATGCTATTCGCATGTGTTTGGCATTAACCTTGCTCTCCTTTTTCCCCCTAAATTGAGGATATATATATATATGTGTTTTTTATTTTCCTTTTCATAGAAACATTTCGTAGAATTTCCTCTAGTGGTGTAGAGCTACTTATTTAATTGTTATTTATTTGTTTATGTATGAATATTCAGTGATTCAGGGTAGTCATGATTAGAAAGTTAAAATCAATTGCAGGTTGTAAAGCTGCTAGCTTACATAAGTGACAAAGATCTGTTTGCTGAATTCTATAGGTATGATATATAGATGCTTCTGTTTCATTTTATTGATGCTGCTCTGAGCCTATTTGTATTGTAAAACCAAAACTTCTCCAGAGTTAATGCATTCTAGTCTGAGTGCTAAGTGGATCAAACTGATGGCAGGAAGAAGCTTGCTCGTAGACTTCTGTTTGACAAAAGTGCAAATGATGACCATGAGAGGAGTATTCTCACAAAGCTGAAGCAACAGTGTGGTGGTCAGTTCACTTCAAAGATGGAGGGAATGGTATGTCCTTGTAAATGGCAAATTGATCTGATGAGTACATTTTAAATTTGGATGCCTTCTCATGCTTCCAGGTCACAGATTTGACATTAGCTAGGGAGAATCAGACCAATTTTGAGGAGTATCTCAGCGGTAATCCCAATGCTAATCCTGGGATTGACTTGACCGTCACTGTTTTGACTACTGGCTTCTGGCCGAGTTACAAGTCTTTTGATCTGAACCTCCCAAAAGAGATGGTACTTTGTGGATTCTTATCTAAGATGTCATTAGACTATTACTTCCATTCGCTAACTTCTCTTCAGTGAGCTTTTAGTTGCAAGCTTATTTCTATTTGATCACTGCACTGTAGGTTAGGTGTGTTGAAGTCTTCAGAGACTTCTATCAAACAAAAACCAAGCACAGAAAACTAACATGGATATACTCATTGGGAACCTGTAATATAAATGGTAAATTTGAACTGAAGACTATGGAGCTGATTGTCACAACCTATCAGGTTAGGCTTGCTTCTACTTAATGGATGGCCATCTTTTCTTTTTTTTTTTTAATTTAAATATGTCATGTCATTGTTCCTTCTGTAGGCTGCCACACTGCTGCTTTTCAATGCCTCTGATAGATTGAGCTATTCGGATATCTTGGGTCAGCTAAACTTGAATGATGATGATGTTGTTAGACTGCTTCATTCCTTATCATGTGCAAAGTATAAAATCCTTAACAAAGAACCAAACACAAAAACAATATCATCAACTGATTATTTCGAGTTCAATTCCAAGTTTACTGACAAAATGAGAAGGATCAAGGTGATGAAACTCTCTTATCTTTGTAGAAAGCGTTCCCATATTGAATTTTTCCTGTTCTTAATCCCAATTCACCAGGACGCATGACATATTGTTCTGTTCAAAAAATGTAGGTTCCTCTTCCCCCAGTGGATGAGAAGAAGAAGGTAATTGAAGATGTTGATAAGGATAGGCGTTATGCTATTGATGCCTCTATCGTTCGCATCATGAAGAGTCGAAAAGTTCTGAATCACCAGCAGTTGGTTATGGAGTGCGTTGAGCAGTTGAGCCGCATGTTCAAGGTACTAAAAACAATCTACCTTTCTCTCTCTCCTCTCTCTCTCTCCTGGCTTATTGATTTGGTGTGAGAATTTGCAGCCTGACTTCAAGGCAATAAAGAAGCGGATTGAAGATCTTATCACTCGCGATTATCTGGAAAGAGACAAGGATAATCCCAACTTGTTCCGGTACTTGGCTTGATCTGGCCTTCAAATCATTCCAAATGGAGGTGTAGTTGCTGAGTTCTAAGCCCGAAAAAGTAGTCAAATGCTTCCAATATCGATGAAAGAGTCCGTCACTCACTAGTTGAGAATGGAGGGCATAGTTCTCTACATGCTGCCTCCATGTGACTGCCTCTTTTAATATGATTGCTTGGAATCTTTGGCCGAGCAAGAGAGTTTAGATTTTGTACATTACCTCCAAAGTCGCCAGTGACCCAAGTTCCTGAAGCTCGTGACGCGACCAGACAGAGAGTAATTCCTTCAGTAATTTGTTTCTACTCCCATAACTGGTGCAGCGTCTTCCTAGGCTGTCTAGTGCTTGTTCTTGGCTGCGTTCTCCAGCTTCCTAGCCTATTTATTAAAAAGGTAATATATGAATTTCATGTCTCAAATTACATCATGCACCTGCTGTAAACAAGGTTATATAGCTGGTTGGGGTGATTACTTTTCTGTTTTTTAAATATATTTTTTTTTTCTTTTTTTTTTTTTGGGTTTGCTATTATTTCCTTGCATGTTAATTTGGCTGTGGATGTTTTGGTGGCATATCATCATATGCTTGAAATAGATCATGCTCTTATATCCTAAACTTGTACTAGTTATATTGAAAGTGCATCATATTACTATGCAAAGGGTAGTATTACTCACACAACCATTTGTATCAGGTTTATCCTGTTTTATTTTTTTTAAAATTCTCTCTATACTAAAAATGATAATTTTGATACAAATAAGCGTATAATTAAGTATATGAATATTATTAATTTTATGTAAAGGGATATTTTTGAGGTCTCGGGTATTGTCTCTTTCATGTTTCGGGCTAATGCATGATAATGTTTTGGTCCCGAACATGTATAGAGAGCCTTGCCTCTTATTATGGGTTGACACTTTTCCTGTATCATTTGCGTGACATTTGTTTAGCACATCTTGTGTGATGTAGATAAATTAGCCGTTTTATAATGTTTCTCTTTTGAGTGCATAGGAGCACGGTATCTTTGGAGAAAATGCAATTCACTAGAAAAGATTGAGTATTGAGAATATGAAGCACTTATCTAACCCTTATAGAACCTTTGAAGACCGATTGTTCTTTTAGTTATTCCTCTATGTAATTTCATTTTAGTTCACTTAGTTTGTCTATTGTATCCTCAATTAAAGGTCAAGATCTTTTCTCCATTTTTTACTATGCATGATTACTATTTATATTTTTGAATGTTTTCTGTATACCTCTTATGTACTTCTTTAGGTTATACTAGAATTTTTTACAATCACATAGGTGATTTATTACCTTGCATGTATATAGGAAATTAATAAATAGAAAAAGAAAGAATCGGAATTGATTGATATATTTATTAAGGTTACGTGTTTAAATCCTGTCTCAGTAATATTTTTTTGTCAAAGAATCCCTTGTGCATTTATTTGACTCTATCAATTTCACTACAAATATCCTCCCAATCAGTGTTGATGCGTCATCGAATTTGGATTACTGTATGGATTAAAGAGTCAAGATTTGGTTCACCTAATTCAACCAATTTGAAGTGGTCTCGGTTTTCATATACTTTAAATCTGGATCACTGTATAATGTAATAAATAAAAGATTGAAAGATTGATAGGATTCACTTATCAGTTATCCTCCGACGTTTAAGTCAATTATCTTTCTATATTTAAAGAAAAATGGGATGTAAAGTAAGAGTGTTAATGTTTATAGAGAGGGTTTTAGTGAGGTGAGTGTTTTAAGGAGAGAAAAAAATGATTGAAGTAAAACATCTTAAAATTGTTACTGGTTGGCTTTTGAAATTTTGCTAGATAAATATATTTTTACTTGATTTATCTTTTTTTTTTGTTGTCCATCCTCCTTTCTCCTATTGGAAAGGAAGAATATTATAGAGTTAAGAGCTAATTGATCTCTTCTATCAACCGTATATGGAACCGTCCGGATAAATAATGGGATATTATTTAGCCGATGATTTCTGATCGGCAACCAAGTTCATTAAATTGTCCCGACGATTTGGGATTTTACAGTGTTTATATGGTTTTACTTGGGATTTGTTCTTACAATATGACATATTAATATTAAGATATTATTTTAATTTTAAATTTTTTATCATTTTTAAAATAGCCTCAACAACTAGCAGGATAAAAGAAATGTCATATTTGGTATAATAAAGAGTAATATTTGTGAAAAATTGCTATTTAGTTTTGTCTGTGGAAAACAATAAAAATTCAAGTAATTTAATAAGTATTTATTTAAGAAGGAAATTAATTTGAAAAATGTATTGTAGTTAAAAAAGAAATATATAAAAAAATGATTTAAAAATTATAAAATTATGTGCACAAGAGTTGAAGTGAGGAGCAAATTGAACTATGGAATTTGGGATTTTACAGTGTTTATATGGTTTTACTTGGGATTTGTTCTTATTAATATAACATATTAATATTAAAATATTATTTTAATTTTAATTTTTTAACATTTTTTAAATAGGCTCAACAATTAGCAGGATAAAAGAAATGTCATATTTGGTATAATAAAGAGTAATATTTGCGAAAAATTGCTATTTTGGAGAATTGCTATTTAGTTCTTGGAAAAACAATAAAAATTCAGAGAGATTTAATTTTTGATTTTTAAAAAATTTATTTGAAAAATGCTGTCTAAAAATTTTAAAAAAAATGATGTACAAAATAGTGGATATATCCGTAAATGTCGAGTTTGAATTGGGTAAACTAAAGTTAATTAAATTTAACTAGTATAAAAACAAATTTAATTCAAAATTACTTTTTGTCTTAAATAAGAATTCAAAATTTGACTATATTAATAAAATTTTTAGTCAATTAAGCCAATAACATAGCTTATAAATTAGAATTAAAATATAACTTAGCCAATGAAAAAACATAAAATTATTTTAATTATTTTGATTATCAAATTAGACTATAATTCGCCTTATAAATCTTAAACTAACAATATAACTAAAATCTCAACTGTTCTTTTGTAAAATGATGTACCAAAAAATATCATTTTAGCATCAATGAATATTTAATCCAAAAATTCAAAATAATATTTTTCTTAAATAAGACTTCAAAATTTGACTATTTAAAAAAATTTTAATTAAGCCAATAACATAGCTTATAAATTAGAATTAAAATATAACTTAGCCAATGAAAAAACATAAAATTAATTTAATTATTTTGATTATCAAATTAGACTATAATTATTATAAATCTTAAACTAACAATGTAACTAAAATCTCAACTGTTCTTTTGTAAAATGATGTACCCAAAAATATCGTTTTAGCATCAATCAATATTTAGAAAAAAATAATATTCGTGCAAGACTTCCTTTAACTTTTTGGAAAATTTCATTTCTTAAAATTGATATAAATATCCATATTTTAATGAAAATTTAGTAATTTAAAGATATCATTTATGGCAAGCAACTCATGAAATTTGACGGTGTATAATGACAAACCGGTAACGATTCAAACCGATCAACGACAATGGCGTCTACCCGCCGTTCGGCTCCGGCCGTTGTTAATCTGAGAAGGGTGTCCGAGTACGAACCTCACTTTTGTGCTGTCTACGCACCTCTGGGTACCTATATGCAATGACAAAGGCTTTCAGACCCATCAAAGATCTGGGCAATGGAAAGCCATCTATTGAACGCAATTCATTCCTCTCTCCATATAAACCAACTCAGACAAGTACATGCGCTCGTCACCACCAAATACCAGTCTCTTAATTTTCATTTTATTCGTCGGCTGCTGAATCTATCGTTTACTGGGTATGCCCGCAGGCTGTTCGATCAAATGCCTCGGCAAAATCAGCGCTTACACAATGTATTTATTGCTGCATATTCTAGACTTTGTTTGAATACAGAAGCTATTGATATGTTCGTTATGATGCATCGTAAAAATTCCCTGATTGGCAGTTTTACTATCCCACCTGTTGTAAAGTCGTGCTCTGCGTTGTTGGTGATTGAGTTGGGGAAACAGATTCATTCTTTAGCTATACATTATGGGTTCGGCTCCAATCTTTTTGTTCAGACTGCTTTCATGGATTTCTATGCAAAATCCGGTGATTTGGATTCAGCTAGAATAGTTTTTGATGGAATTTCAGTTAAAGACCCCATAAGTTACAACTGTTTGATATCTGCATATTCAAAAACAGGGGACGTCTCAGCTGCTCGGAGATTGTTTGATGGGATGACTGAGAGGACTGTTGTTTCATGGAATTCGATGATATCTTGCTACGCACACAATGGAGATCATCATGAAGCAATATTAATGTTTGAAAGGATGCAAGTTGAGAAGTATTGTCCTAACGAATTTACCTTGGTGATACTGCTCTCTATTTGTGCTAAATTGGGAGATTTGGAGATGGGGCTGAAAGTTAAGAAGTTCATTGATGATACCAATGCATTTCCGAATATGATAGTGGCAACTGCATTGATGGAAATGTTTGTGAAATGTGGGGCAGTTGATGAGGCACGACAAGAGTTTGATCGCATGAATAAAAGAGATATTGTTACATGGGGTGCCATGATTGCTGGTTATGCCCAAAATGGAAGGCCAAGTGATGCCTTGGAGCTTTTTGAATGCATGAAACACGAGCAAATTAGACCAAATGATGTGACAATTGCAAGTGTTTTAACAGCTTGTGCTCAATTGGGTTCTGCAGAAGCTGGTGAACGCATTGGGAGTTATATAGAGAGTGAAGGTTTTAACTCAAATGTGTATGTGGCTTCAGCTCTGCTGAGTATGTATTCTAGGTGTGGAAATATAAAGAAAGCTCAGCAAGTTTTTGATAAAATGCTTGAGAAAGATATAGTCTCTTGGAACTCTATGATCACAGGACTAGCATTTAATGGTTATGCAATTGATGCAATAAATCTGTTTGAACAAATGAAAGAAACTGAGGTAAAGCCAAATGATATTACTTTTGTGGCACTCCTAACAGCATGCACCCATGTTGGCCTAATTGATCTTGGCCTTGAGTTCTTTGACAGAATGCTCTCTGTTCATGATATTGTGCCCAAAGTAGAGCACTATGCTTGCATTGTTGACCTCTTTTGTAGATGCGGAAAACTGAATGAGGCTTTTGACTTTATACTTGAGATGAAGGTGGAGCCGAATGTTGTAATATGGGGTACTTTATTGAGTGCTTGTAGGATCCACTCAAATGTAGAGCTTGCAGAGATTGCAGTCAAGAAGTTGCAAGTGTTGGAACCAGAGAATTCTGGTAATTATGTGCTGCTTTCGAACTTATATGCCAATTCAGGCAGATGGCAAGATGCATTAAGGGTGAGAAGCTTGATGAGAGATGAGAAGGTGCAGAAAACTGCAGCATATAGTTGGATTGAACTGGAGGATGGTGTGCATAAGTTTCTGGTTTCTGACTCCTCCCACTCCAAATCAGATGAGATCTGTATCATAGTTGAGGGGCTATCTATGCAGTCTGTTTCAGATGAGAGTGACATATACGTTGAATTTTGTTTGTGAAAGTCTTAGATCAGGAAGGAAAGGCACCTAATTGCTGGAGTTTATTGAAGGTTGCATGGAATATATTGCTTCTTTACAGGCAGTTTGTTCACAATATATTGTTTCATTGTTGACACAAGGACATGCAATTTGTGCTTGCTGATCTGTTGAACATGGGATGGAAATCTGAGCAAGATGGATGCTGTGCTTTAAATAGAGCAGGTTTTACTCTTCCAATCTTATTTTAATTCGGTCAGAGCATGATATCATCAAGTTGAAATGTTAAACTTTAAGCTATTAGGTTGTCTCATTAGATAATAGCAAATCTTTTATGCTTATTACACGATTACACTTGTATTATTAGAAGAAGAATTTACCCTCAACACATGTCATTTTGTTGGACAAAATACCTGATGTTACTACCTTGTAATATGCATCAATATCTTCTTGGCATTCTTGTATATACCTGTAATGCATTCCCATGTGAAATTTTAAAATTTCTCGTTTACTATTCGTAATTACACTGAGAAATAGAGAGCAAAATTGAAGAAAGGAATTGTAGGACTGAAGGAAAGAGTGCCTTGGGGAATAAAGTGACTGTACTTCCCCCTCAACCCCATCTGTTTGCATATTTTCTTTCAAAGGAACAAAGGGTGGTCAAATTTAAAGGATTATGAGTCTTTTGATTGGGTTACCTGCATGTATTATATTTCATTAGTCTTTTTTGCCTACCAAAATAACAAGAGCAAGCAAAGAGGGGGATGCTCAGTTTAGGAAATTCCTGTGAGAAATCTTGGGGAGGAATAAGCAAGCAAGAATATTTGCTTCAAAACATACCTGTTTCAATGGTTCTGGACTAAATATATATCATTTAAGTCTTGTAATACCCTAAATGAGAAGCTCATAGTTTCAAGATTCTACTTCAATTCCATGATAAGAGAGATCTGCAAGCTAAGAAAATCATGAAGTTTAATAGATCAGTATGAGTGATTGCTATTATATGCAAGTCCTGTAGTAATGTTTAATGCTCTATTGTTTTATCTCATACAGGTTGCTAGTATAGAGAAAGTGAGAAAATGAATACCATGCGTTGGTTTGGCAGTGCCATGAGTGATTTGTGCATCTGTAATCTGCTCCTTAAGTGAGTTGTAGTCTTTGTGGCCTATTTACTTTATTAATGGCTTATATGACTTGCTTTAAAATGTGGGCAGCCTTTTCATTATTGGAATGCCTATGTTTTTTTCTCTTTTGGCAATAGTTTGAATTGCAGTTGCAATGGTTTCTTCACACAGGCCTTCTGGCTAGATCAGGGCATGTATAGTCTACATGAGCTTAGGTAAATGCCTGATGAGCTTGCTGTCTGATCCTCTGTTTAAATTGCTGGAACAATCAGGTAACCTCTCTTAGGTTGTGGGGTTAGTCTACTAATCTGGCTTCAAACTTTCTCGTGGATCCCTCTATTTCATCCATCACATATTAGAAAATCCATGAACTGATTGGTATAGCAATACATTCACGTTGCTGCTAGGTATGCATTGTATTGTCCAACTGATAGTTTTTTTACCGTGTAAAAAGTAGGAAAATGAATCAATTTCAAGTTTTTTGTATTGTAAAATGCCAGTGACTTTAAAATGTGGGGTGCATCTTTTTTCCTATTTAGGTAAATGAGAAGATCACTTTTATCAATCATTGAGCCCAATTCCAGAATGTCTCCTCAGTAATTGGGGGCCTCACACGATGATACGGCCAAGAATTTGTTGGACCAGATCAACACAGCATATTAATGATCATTACAACATCACAGAATTGCAAATCTTCATTGTTGACAAGGTAATATGTTTAGCTTTCTCCGATATTCACATATCGGTTGCAATGATGCTTCTCTGATGGTGCATTTTGGGTCAGGATAGCACATCCTGGTGGTGCAGTTGCCACAAATAAGGCTGTCTCTGTGGCAAAGTTCCTCAAGAGAAAACTTCAGGAGCCTGGTGGATTTGGTTCTTTAGATCCTGAGCTCATCGAAAGGGCAGTGGAGAATATAAAGGAGACTGCAAATGCTAGTGAGTAAAATATGCCAAGCTTAACATGCCACTCATAATCTATCATATTGTTTTCATTGTTCGAGTACTCCATTTTACCTTCTTCAGTTACCATTAACTTGGAGTTGCCAACATGCAAGATTTAGTTTTTATGGCCAGACATATGTATACGTATATTTATAGTGAGTTCAAATAAATTGCTGTGCTGATATTTCATATAACCAGCGGTATCCATTTGAAGTTGGCTGTGTATATGGGAAATCTTCTTGTTGTTGTGTGCTTTGTGAAATAGTTGACACCTCTGCTAAGGTGTGGAATCCATGTGACATCTTTTTCCCTAGGTGATTCCCTTATTCCTCCCCCCCCCCCCATTAAAGCTTAAATAATATCAGTATATGTGGTTTTCTGTTAATGCAAGGTTGGATTTCGTTATTCAGTTTGTGACTTCCTTTTGATGACTGTTAAGTATGAAATGGATTAAATATTAGTATCAATATTGGTTTTAATGGAGGAAAATTTGCCTAATTGATATCAAAAAATAAGTATTGGTATAAATCGTTCTTCACTATATTAGCCAATCATTGAGTATTGTGGTGGTGCGGCTCTTTTGCAAATCAAAACTTGATATGAAAATATCAGCGAATATATCAATCAAATATTAGGAAATATATCGGTAGATATATCATAATTTTATTGCATTATCAAGAAAAAATTGGTTTTAGGGGCCCGATAATGATATATAACAACTGATAATTCATCACATGCCTGTGGTTCCTTATATTGGTTCTGAGAAGCTGTCAGCAGTTATTTGGTTCTTTTCTTTTGTGCATGCTTACGTATTTGTTCACTTAAGAGCTTGCTGTGGAAGCTGGTAGGATACATCCATAGGAGATAGCTCAATGCCTGAGCAAAAGAAACTGAAGAATGAAGGTAAAGCGAAGAAGAAACTAAAAAGAAGAATAAAAAACAAGGTTATATTCCGAATGTGTTTTTGACCACCTTTATTAGATCTTTCACACGGTTTTAATTGTTCTTCTGTTGCAGACAAAGGAGGCTGCTGGACCTGATCAATAATCTTGAGTGGGAAAAGGGAATTTGATTTCTTGACTTGATTGAATTTGACTTTTTGCAAGTATTTAGAAATCCTTGGATGATTCTAATGGTCAAAGATAGCTTGAAAGATAAAATAAATAGACTGTAATTTTTATTATTTTTTTGTAATTTTGTTATGTTTTTCATAAAATCAGACATTAATACAACATGCAATTTACGGAATACAAAGATGTTTAGATATTGGTTGTCACAGTGGTAACTATGTTCTTGTGATTACTTAGTTTCAATGATAAATTATTCAAACCTCCCTTGAAGAAATGGTTGCCTGTGGTCTTTCCACCTCAGTTTGCCCAACTACTCTGTCATCCTCCTATTATGCTTTAATGTTGCAATTTTAATTTCAGAAAGTAAGTTAATACCACATTCAATAGATCCAAAGTGATTTGATCTTTTTTCCAGGCCACACATATAGTAAAAATTTTATACGTTAGATTGCTATTTTTAATCGCAGACAGCAAGACATAAAAGAGGTTGAAGGGAGCTGCCTTTGTGCAGTGCTTATGTGAAGTTGCCACACATATACAAAATACATATCAGAATAAAAATTATTGGTGAAGTTTCATTTGACAGTAAAAAAAATTCAAAGTTTTATTAGTGGGCAGTCATACATTTTCAATACGTAAAAACACTTTAAATGGAAAAAGAGATACACTGAAGAAGTTATAGAATATAAATTATTCTTTAATCTTCACTTAAAAATGTGTTTTTCTGATCTATCGGTTTCTTGATAATACAAAATGCCAGAGTTATATCAGTAGTAGGGACTTCCTGCGTATCTTAAGACAGGATTTCACCAACCATGAAACATTTTGATAACAATCCAAGATCTCGATGAATCTTCCACCTTAATGACAAGTTAAAATAAAAAAAAAAAGAAAAAAAATTTTTTTTTCTGAGGGGGGTGGAGGGAAAGGATCCCACCCAAATAAGGGAGTTTTTTTAAAGAAAATAATCATCCATTTAAAAATAAATATTTTCTAATAGTTTAATAAAATAAAATCAATCATAATTGTGAAATGAAAATGAAGAATTATAATTTAAAGGAGGCCCTCCTTCCTTGTCAAAGGAGGAAAAGCTCATGGTAGAATTTCAATATAGATTTTTCACGCTGGAATAGAATGTTAGGGTAGCATTGACACCCCTAAAAAGACCTACAAGAAGGCAATGGCCCCAAGCAGCAACAACCAACATCTAAGAACTTATCAACTATTCTACAGCTTCATATTTACATAGATTACATAATAGTTGAGACTAAATGGTGCTCTTATGTAGGCACTAGGGCCAATATCTGGCTCCTTATGATTCCCATGCACTTCTGTATCTCCACGTACACGGGAATGTTCTGCGAACAGCATGGCTGTAGACTCGAAACAGCAAAATCCAATATCTGAGCCACATCAGCTGGTGGGCATTGGCGCTCAGTACATTTCTGCAATTTTTGTTTTATGTCGTGTTTCAAGAAGACGAAGCTTAGATCAGATTTCACCATAACAGTTGCAATCTTGGGAGCAAGATATTGTTGAGATCAAAAGTAGAGAGTATTCAGTGTATGTGAAATATGATACATAAATATGCAGAGAAATCTGTTAAGAAGAATTTGTAAAAGCAAAGAACTTTAACGCAGACTTCAGTTGAGGCAAATAACTATTTACTCTGCTTGATTCAAGTTTCTAGGGTTCAGCTTAAAGCATAGTGCAGATGCCGCAACTGAAACTGAAAGGAAAATTATCCTGTGGGACTTGGATAAAACTTCTCTTGGCCCGATAGATATTCTATTGCTCGACATTTTTAGGGTTCATATAGGTGGGCTCCAATAACCATTTCAACTACACTATTTGTGAAGGACAAGGGGAAAATGGCATGCTCTAACTACTTGTTCTCTTCCTCTAAATTCTTCTATGACAAAGCATCCAAAGCATAACTGCATAGTCACATGAGATTTGCCAAGAGATAATAGTATTTGTACACTTGCTTTTTTGGATAGATGGATGGGGCAGAGAGCTCGTGATATAAATCCCCTTTTAGTCAAAAATCGTAAATAGGAAGGTTATTTTGCCACTGCTTTCCTGAAGGTTTATCTCTTTAAAAATTGAGAAAAAACCAGAGAGGAGGAAAGTTCGTCTAGATGCAACTGTACTCCATGTATAAATACATGAAAAAACACATGTTGATTCCCTCACAGCAAGACCCCAAAAAGAGTGTAATTTACAGGGATATGCTATTTCCATTAGTACAATTTTAAATGTCACATAGTAAAAAAAGACTTCTGAGTTGCTATCATAACTTCTACCAAAATAGGAGACGGTTTCCCCAACCTTGACATCTAGAGCAAAACTTTATCCAACTCTTTCAAACTCTTAGTAGAAAACAGCAAGGAGAGCAACAGATAATTCATTGAGGAAGTAAGAGCTCTTAGACGTGAGGGACGTAGCGCATACCGATGAAAAGGATATTTCTCTTTAGAAAAATTAATCCAACTCTTAAAATCTTCTTAGGCTCTAATACAAGCTTTGCTATTTATAAAAATATTTTCAGTTAATTAAAAATCTGAAATAAAAGGGGGTATTTGTAGTAGTAGTAGAGTCCTAGTAGGCTAATTTATGAATTGAATCAAATAGCCCTTTTTCTAACTAGGCAGTAGAGTCACACCCTTTAAATGGGAAGCCCTAAGAAAGAGGCTTAAGGAGGTTTTCATGTCATGTTAAACAATGAGATCTGCAGCACTTTGATTGAAAGTTCGGTTTGTACACAAGCTGTGCCCCTCCTCCATTTTTCAAGAGAGATTTGGAAAGTTGGAAAGGAGTTTAAGTCAAACATTCTGAGTGCAGGGATAAGGAATGGCTTTGGAGCAGTAATAAAATCCAATAGAATTGGGGAACATGGTTAGGAAGCAAAGGATATTGCCACTACATACGCTCCAAAAATTTTCAGGAGGTTTCCATTGTTCTAAAAAAATAAAAATAACCACATTGCTGCAACATCTAATTTTTACTCACTATGTGCTTCTGGTAGAACTAATTGTGAAATTTGGAAACATCTCATAAGTACTAACCTGAATCATTAGCAGTATAGCCACACAATTTGAGATGAGCTCTGAAGGGATTTCTGGCTCACATCCATATGATTCTCCATTTGTCTTGATATCAAGCGCATGATCAGTAGCCACAAGGTTTGACTCACATGAAGTGTGCTGGCTCCGAGGAGCCAAACTTTTCTTGACTTGGCTGACTGCAGCAAGCATGCTAGAATCATCAACTGACAGATGATTATTCACATAGTCTATTGCATCCTCAATCTTCGTAGTGCAATTTTGCCCTACCTTCATAGATGATATTGCCTAACATACATATAACGAAGAGCTAGAATCAGATGTACAAGCCTGCAGATCATATGCAGTTGAAGTTTAAGTGACCATCAAGATGGATCAGCTGTTACACTAATGCAATCTAAAAACTAACCATCTGCCATACACCAAAGAGCATGCACAATTTGCACAAGTAGAAATGTAAAATATGGCCCTTTCGAGCCCCAGACAAAAAATGCTCAATGTTAGGGGAGTGATACGTTTATCGTTAACAATTGTTGATGTTCTTCTTTCCATTTTTCTGAAGTATGACACAACTTATGAATAATGTCCTGAAACACTTGGATCTTGTATGATATTAGGAATGAAAGGAATGAAAATGGAGAGTAACTGATGCAAATTTTCACGTGCACTTGGTCAAAATTACAGTAATTGATGAAAAACTTTGGAACAAAACCCCCTATATTTCTGCATTTCACATCTAATGAAGGGATTGGTATAAAAAAGAGGAGGAATGGATATGAAAATAATGAATAATGTTAAACCACCATTACCTACCATTAAATCAGTTTATATGCATTTATTATCACCTCTATGCATGGAAATAATTAAATGGCTATTATCACCACCTTCATTCTTGCCATGACTGACTAGTATAAAACAACTATAGCATAACACACTGTTGTGCATATGACCATATTTTCATCCCCACAACTTCTTGCCCCCAACAAGAATTTTAATATTCCTCTAAACCCCACCCCAATACCCAATTGAAAAGAAAAAAATCTGCCACATTCAGGCTTGTTCATGCAGAGTAGCACTAGGGGCAGGTGAAATTGCCATTCCTAGTTTACATTCCACCTTAAACACAGTAACTTTATACATCCATGTAAAGATCGGACAGATTCTAACAAAACAGAAGGAATTCAAACATGAAATGAACATGCTACATACGATGCTCAGACAAAGAAAGCACTACTAAAACTGCAGATGGATTCCACTTTTTTGACAGCACAATAAACAAAGTTGTACACTAACATCCATGTGTGGTGGTGTGTGATGCTCATGCGCGCATGCACATGCAGTATTCTGGAAAAAAGATGCAAAGTTTTAGCATGATCTGGAGCTATGAATGGTTGACATGGACAAGAAATAAGAAAAAGGCCTATTCTACCTGCATGGCTGCATCGACCATCTTCTGGGCTTTCACTCTTGAGGTCTCAAAAATTTCAGAAACATAGGGCCCTGAATCTTGAGAATCATATGTTGGGCGATCGAAAGAAACAGGCAGGCTACCTCTATCACTTTGACGGGTCATTGGCTTATGCCACGTATATGGGGAGCTTCCATGACAAGTATTTCGCTGCCTTAAGCAAAGCAGAGCAGAAGAAACCTAAAAATTTGAGGCAACAGATGTCAATACACCACCTATTCCATGTAAGACAATGATTTGAAAGGTAAAATTACAAAACTGCATTTTCATATAAAATATGCAGCAAACAAATGTAACTCTCTTCTTTATTTGTCTGTTTTCTTCTTGCAATCTTGCATCCTTTTGGAAGTCAAGGGAAGAAGGAAGCAGTGGGATGAAAAGGAAGTAGAGCAGTGGCATGCCTGCTCAAAGATTTCATCTAACTGCACCAACACTGCAGCATATTGCTTCTTAAAAGAATCCATATCTTTAAGAGAGCTGTCTTCAGTTACATCATCATTCAGGCGTTTCAACTCAGTTACCAAGGCATTCTGCAATCAATGATTTACGTAATCAGATGAATTGATCTTGGACTACCAGCAATACCATAGAAGTCAGGAGTCAGGACATAGCTGCAAATAGTTCATAACAGTGATACAATCATACCACATACAGGAATACCAACAGGTTGGTCCTCATTGCTAAAGAGGACACGTTATCATTGCAGCTCAAGATATATGGGAAATCCTTAGTACAAAATTAGAGGAATAGTTGAAAATATCATCTGTTAAACCCTAGTAGTGTTTGTTCTAATAGATACTTTCCACTTGACTCTATCTGAAGAATTTGTTTCACAGTGAGCGTTTTCAAAGACTTCTAACTTCCAGTGTCACGAATGTAACTTGGGAAAGCTTAATTTTCCCATAACTGAGTATTGATTAAACAAGGTCCAGCAATTTACAGTCCCAGTCAATTTTCCACAACACTTTCACATGGTCAATCTTTTGCTAACATGTGTCTCTTAATCCTCACAAGCTCACCTGAGAGCGCTAAGTCATCCTAGCTCAAAAGACTAAATAAGTAAGCAAAAACTAGAACATGAGCATATTTGGTAGGAAGAAACTTAGATTGCTTGAGAGTTTCTCGCACCATGCTTCGAGAGGACTAGTTGCCCCAAACAGCTTGCCTTGACCCCTTTATATAAGCCAAAGCTTAGACTATGGATGGCTAGAATCTAGCCATGTGTCCCACCATCAACAGCTAGGAGGGCAAGCTAGCAGCTCTATATCACCCAAGGACTTTCGGAGAGATGTGCAGATTTATTGTAGATAAGTCCCAAATATTCTGGAGTGTTTTTGAGTTCTCTAGAATGTTCTTGCAATTTTGGTCCTTGAGTTCCATAAATAGCTCAGATAGTTCCCATTTGCCATTAAATAGTGACACTCCCTCCACCAATTCCAGCAAAGTCCTGTCATGCAGCTCATGCCTTCTTCCTTGAACCCTGTTATGAAGTCCTTGAATTGCCATATTTCCTCATCCTCTTAGCAAAGTATCAGGTATGTCCTGCCATTTTACTAAGTACTCAGTGTATGCCAGTACGACATGTAGTCACACTACTCAATCCACTATAATAGCCACCAAATATGTCGAAAAAATGGTCATAGTTGTTGGTGCTGGATGTGCTTCTCCTTGGCCTCAAAGTGTCACTCCACTTTGCCATAGGAAGTCAATTCCTTGGCATTCCTTACCTCTGGAAAGGACTTGGAAGATATTTCTACCCTAGGTGCCTCCCTAGGCACGACATCATTACTTCCTTGCACAAGGCCCAATCTGCTCTGGCCTCATTTATTTGCCCATGAATGGCTGCAAGCTCCTCAGCCACAACTCTTGGTGCAATGTATTGGCATTGGAGTTCAAGGGGTCTTGCATCTCACTCCTTAGGTCTAATCCTCTCCCAATACAAGCAATTCAATGCGCTGACTTATCTCCTTGAAATGATCCTTGGCAACAACACAACAATTCCATCCTAGCTAGCCATCCCTTCATAGTCGACATAGTGTCCCATGACTTGTCCATCTTTCAGGGCACAATGATAACACAAGCTTCCTCCCATGTCTGCTCAGGACATTGCTAGCACTTACATCGATCATGCCAGAAGATGTCATCACCCTTATATATAGCCCACAAGATGATACCAGTGTTATTTAGTCTTTTGCTAATATCACATGCAACACTTAAGCTTTGCAAGCTCACCTGGGAGTGTTAAGTTAACCTAACTCAAGAGACTAGAAAAGTAAGGAAACTTTAGAAAGCAAGATTGCAAGAGAATATTTGGTTGGAAGGCACTTAGATTGCTTGATAACATAGCGTACAATGCTTTGAGAAGACTTGTTACTTAAACGGCTTGCTTTAGCCCCTTTATTTAAGCTTTGTCTCATACAAAATATGGATAGGATCTAACCATTATGTCCAATCATCAATGTCAACGATCAAAAGCCTAGAAGGTTTCCCACAATCCTAGAACTTCATAGAATGCATCAGAAAAATGTGGGTCATTCTAGAGGAGTTATATAATGTTCTAGAGTGATGAAGATTTCTCTAGTGTTCTCAAGTGTTTGCCCCTTAAGTGCCCATAAATAGCTCAGGTAGCTCTCCTTTGCATTGTTTGTGACAACATGCTCATAAAAGAACTAGTAAGTATGAGTGCCCTCCCTGAAACAAAAACACTGTTCATGTAGCTCACATCAAAATTTAAGAAACTTAATATATTGCAGAATTTATAGGGAGATTTGTCAATTATGCCAACTTTCTAAATCATTATCATTTAAAGTTTACCCTATTGACAATGAAAATCATATGCAGTTGCCAACTACATTCTATAGAAAAAATAATATTCATTGTTTAATTCCTATAGGCTCAAAGATACAGTGTAAAGATTTGTAAGCGGGCAGAAGAGAAATATGTTATTCAGGCAAGGTCAAACACAAGTTGTCGAGGAAGGTGGACCTTTTTTCTTGTTGAGGGATGGGTGGTAAATAATTTTTCTTGTTAACTATTAACATTACAAATGGATCTCAGCATTCATTGGTATAGACATTAAATGCCTTCCTTTGTTAACTTCAACGGGCAAACTACTCTAGTTATAGTTTAAAGCCATGCTGCATTTGGATTTTAGGAAACAAAGTTCCTGATCAACCAGATAACTAAATTAGATCTTGGTGAAGTAATCATCATTGCAAGAGGACTTATTTAGACTTGTTCCGTGATCCCAGGATCCATTTGTAGGACATACCTTTCCTGCAAATTACAGTAATACGGCATGAGAGCGATAATTCCCAGGTCCATATCATTTGATAGTTATACTGCAGATTTGAATTATGTGAAAAATGTGGCATTGTCAAAATATTGAGCTAGTTTATATTCAATAGGACATTTATGGATTACGAGTAGGGATCACAAAAGATCAATAACACTGAACAATCCAGCCAATTTTGTTCAAGCTGGTTAAGTTCTACCAGGATCTGAGTTAATTCTTTGGTCTACATTTTAGAAACCGAACTTTTGTGTTCATGATTCAGTTCACAATCAGTAGTCACAAAGTCATAATCAATATTGTGCTAAACCTGTGGAGATGTTGTGCTGCTACTGTTTGTTGTGGAGCCTATGTTAAAATCCAAGTTGTTGCCTCATTCTATTATTTGTGATGTCAGGATACCAGGCTATATTTCTTTTAATTGGGTTAAAAATATTGTGTTTGTAGAACTTTGCTCTAATGGATTATGTTCGCCACTTGCTTATTTCTTGTCATGTTTGAGCCTCTGAGGGTTATGGTATGTGATTGTTTAAGAGCAAAATAATACAAATATGGTGAATTTGGTATCTTCTTCATCATGCTTGGTCCCACTAAACCTAATCGACCTAGCTCAATTAAGGTTTGTGGTCGGTTCAAGTCTTAGGTCAGTTCGAGATCTAGTTTTCTATACCCAACTATGGTTGAATCATGTCTTCATTCATGTAGTCCCCAACCCCCGTGTTCCCCATAATTCATTTAACAAGCTAGCTTACCCCAAATTAAATCTTATACATGAACTGACACCATCAAAGTAGGTTCATCCACACAAAAGAGAGAACAAAAAATAACCCCCAAAAAAAAAAAAAAAAAGAAAGCAAGAATGAAAAAGAACAAACGGGATCACATACATAGCCATACCCATTCATAGCACCACACAATCTAGATACTGCAGATTACACAACTTGTCATAAAGAAATACTGCAATTTTAAACCTACTGAGATGTTAAGACTACAAACTGTTTGAGAAAAAGGACAGTTCAATGCCATAAATAAGACACAGGACTGAGTCAAAGTAACATCAGTAATTCAGTCTACCCTAACTAGTACAACCAACTACAACACTGTACCAGGTAAATAAATGCTGTCCAGTGTCCATTGTCCACCCATTCATAGGGTAAACGTCTCATTTCCAATTATTGTCTACATAAAATGTATGCACATTGATCAGTGCATTAAATTACATATGTTCCCCAGCTACCCTTCACCAAAGCTAAATAACTTGGTTATATTTCATAGAGTTTGGGAAGACCAATGCAAAATGTATCAGGTGCTCATCCGTTAATTTAGACTTTCCTAGTCCTAGCATCGACAAAGAAGACACATCATGGACTCTCCACACAGCACAATAGCATGAAAAATTCAGATTGCCCCCAAATACTGCAGTAGAAAGTTCTATCGTTGCAGACTTGCTGTGGCTGTCATAAAAGATATCACATCTCTAAGTAACTTTCTTAAGTCAAATATAGCCAAAAATCTGATGCACAAAGAGATAATTAAGATGTGAAACCTTTTTATCAAGAGCATGAGAGAGCTCTGCCAGGGCTCGGATATCTGCCTCCTTTGCCTGGATGTGGGACAGAACAGGAGGATGAGAAGTCAATCGTTGTTCAGGACTAACAACTTCATCATGACCTACTTTTACTTGTGAACTTGGACTTGTTAATCCTTCCTGTAAAAAGACAAAACATCTTAGGAAACATCATAGAGAAAGATGCTCCTGATTCCTGACAAGTATATTGGTCATAAGTGACAGTAAACTTGCTAGTAGTGTGCCCTACAAGCTAATCTTATTGGGCACAATAGGCCATGATTTGTATACATTATTGTTCAATTTTCATTAAATGTCTTATAATGGGATTGATATTTATTATGTTTATTATAAGTATGCATTTACATGATAAAATCCCAGAATCATTGTAACGGAATTTTAAAATTATGATGAAATCTTGTTTTGCTTACAAGCTCTAACGTTAAAATTTTTAGTTATAAAATCACTAAGAAGAAATAGTAATAATCTAAATAAACTAAAGCATGTTTTACCAACCTAACTCAACCTGTCTTACTAGAAATGAGAATTTTGACGTCAAGAGAGGCAAGGTACTTTTGAGGTATCATATAAAAGAAAATGCTTACATTTAGGAGTGATCCTTGGCTCATCTTAAAGTTGATGTCAATCTCACTTGTGAAAGAGTCTCAATATTATGGTGTGCACATAGCTCTATAACAAGATTAATCATTGTCTACATAGTGACTAAATTTGTCCATCGCTTTCTGAGACAATACTGAATGGAAGTGTTGCTTTGTGTCAAACAAGAATTATCAATAAAAGTGTTGCAAATAATTCTTTATCTAGAGACATCTTAGTATTTTTTATACGGATCATTGTCTTTGATGTTACTAATACGTGATCCATAGCTGAATGCATTGAGCTAGTTATTAGGTACAATGACAAACACAAAGACATAGAAGAATAATTAACAAAGGATCAACCGCTCTCCTATGTAATTTGTTGAACTAAGAATTCCCTTGTCTACTTGAGATATATGCATTTTGACTTACTTTGTCTGTAGTAGACTAAGCCCTATCTATCGTTGCACCAACCATCCAATGGAATATGGACTAAATGGTTATAGCCTGAAAGGATTATATTCAAGGGACGACCGCCCCCACAAGGCACATCCCGCATCTATGTACCATCATAATTATCCAAGAAGATGCTTAAAACTTGAAAGATAAGCAAACCCATCCAGCGGGAAGGTGATTCCCACAAGAAATCCTTGGCCAAGATGGGATCTAAATTTTTTTATATTAAAAAGATTTTTATTTTATCAAATCAATCAAAATTTAGAGTCATAACCCATATGAACAAATAAAATGGGGTACACATTTTTTCACATTCTAACCTTGTTTGTAGCATAGAATCGTGGAAATATTATATTTATACGGTAACTTTCATGGAATGTTATTTGAATTGATGGTCGTTTAATCCATTTCATTTGGATGATCGTAATATGTTGCTAGATGTCACTCATACCAATAGAAGCTCTTAATTAGTTTTTATCAACAACTAATTTTAAGTAGAATCAAAAGAGCTCAATTCAGTAATTACTAAAAAAAGTATTATAGTTAGTTGAAAGAAAATCTTCATTTTCCCTACCACAAATGTGATGTTGAAATTAATTGATCATGTATAATCTAATATCACATTTGTTACATCATTATATATGGCTAGTGTTGACTATATTTGAGGAGTGAAGAACTAAAGGCAGACTTAATATGACCCATGCATTGGAATTCGGATAAGATGCAATCGGACCATGTTGAGCCCGAAAGAGTCTCGAGTTTTGTCACAAAGTATGCCAGACCACTCCTTCCTCTTCACCCATATGACGTTGGGCCCCATGTGAAACTTGAGTCCTCACTTTGTTCCCATTATATTGGAGAGAGCCGATCAACCCCCATCCTCTCCTTCCCTCCTCTACTGCAATCTCCAATATCTAAATAGGAGAGAGACCAAGTGTTGGCAGTTAGATTGCATGAAATTCTAAGTGTTTGAAAGCTTTCAAGTGAGTGCTGCCACATTGAAGATTTTACTTGTTCTTCAGTTTTGTTAAAACTAGTGAATGAAAGGCAACATGTATAAAATACTTGTGTAAATATCATTGAGGCTAGACATTTATGTAGTCAGTCATCATTTATTTGAACAGTACATTTCACATCAACTCATGTATTTCATTTTATGCATATATTTTATATATTTAATATTAAATTTATATATTATAGAGACTGAATTTCACATTTTAGATATTATTTCAACAGAGAGATTAAAGCATAAACTTGGCATCAGACATCAATTGTTTTTTTGAAAAATCCATCCATCCCTCCCTCATGTTTGAACCTGTAAATTGTACTGCCTCTTGGATGCATTGGACAAATTAAACAAGAACTCAAAAGACCTCAGCATTGACTTGTAAACACCAAGTTGGGATAGACAAAACAACAAGGTCATTTCAAACCAAATTATGCATATGAACATAAAAGCAAAACAACCCCCCTGTATGACTTTTATTGAAACTTGTCTACCCCTTATCTTTCTTTTCTCACCCTTTCCCATACAGAAAACTGTTCAATCAAGGAATAAATTCCAGGTCATGTGAATAATTCCCTCCTTCCCACTCGTTCTTTCCCAGTGTTTATTTCTTCCCTCCTATTTTCCTTCTTTCATAGGTTGGTTTTTACACAAATAGTTACTCATTGGTATCACATTCTTATACCTTAGACCATTTAGTCTAGAGGACTTAAACATTGCAAATATCTAAGCGAGTGCAAACCATGATCCAAGATATTCCAATGAGGGAGTTGATTTTTATAGGTGGGAGCTAAATGGTCATGTTGGATGGAACAAATTGTTTTACAAGCCTACATGAAGGATATGGCTAAATGGAAAGAAATGAACAAGGAAAGGATATTTTGCATTTAGAGAGGGTTCATGATCTTATGGTGGCTAACAAGCTTTTAAAAAAGCAGGAGGAGCATTTGAATGCATAAAGAATGGATAATTAAAAACTCATACTGACTACTTCATCCTAGGGAAGAGAGAGCATTTGCATTGTAAAGGCTATACAACCATTCTTGGAAAATCTTGAGTACTCAACACCTATTGCTAGTTTTGGATGTGTATCTTACGATTGCAAGAGGAAGAACACAAAGTAAATCAACCAAGAATAAAATGGTGGAACTTGTTGTAGGGAGAATATACTAAGGGAAGGCACTTGGGATTTTTAATGGAGGCGGAAGAGATATTTCCTCAACATTGTTAATGGAGTCAAGGAGAACACCATAGTGCTTGGGAAATAGTGACTCTGAAATAAATCTAAATCACTCTTATATAACATGTTGGAAAATAGGAAAAAGAAGTGTTGAATATAATAGAGGTAAAGCATGTGAATCACATGATCTCCCAATGGAGGACTAGAAAATTATGACATAAGAGGGAATTTCATCGTTGCTAACAAAATCTTAAGCACCAAGAAGATGCCGGATAAGGGTTTAAAGAGCACATTGGTAACAATTTACAAGAACAAAAGGGATTGATAGTGTTGTACCAACTACAAAGAAATTCATTAATAAGTCATATGATGAAATCAAGGAAATGGTGACCAAGAGGAGAATAATGCGGGCCACTAGTGTACCAAAGAACCAATTAAGGGAAATGGAAACTCTCTATTTGCTAAGGGGCATGATGGAGTAATTTGAGAAAAGACAAAAGAGCCTTAATGATGTGTACCTAAACCGAGGGTATGATTAGAACATAGAGGACCCGAGGAAGGATCTCAATTCAAATGGTTGATTCCAAAGTCCTGTGCACCACAACCAACAAGGATCAAGGGGCACAGGTTGTGTTATCGGAAAACCTCTTCGATGCCTAAGCCAATATGAGCTTGAGCAAGAAAAGGAGTGATAAAAGTTACTTGAACTTTTGAACTGGGCTGCAAAACTAAAGTTTTAGGCATTTAGAAGGCGTTGAGCTGTTAAGGGAATCTCATCCGAAACTAAAGATATGAGGATGTAGGCCCCTTTTGGTTGATTGATGATGTGGATCCCATGTGATTCTAAATGTGATAGCTATAAGAGTCCCGTCATGGTATAGAAGACTCAAGTTGAATGGTCCATTCAAGAAGAGTGCAATACGCTTCTCAAGATTGTCATCCAGTTTCAAAGTTTGGGAGGGCTTTTGTCCTAAGTGTTGGATGAGTATGAAGTTTGTATAGTAAGGGCACTTCAGAGCTCTCCAGGCTTGTATTTATAGGAAAGGGTCAGACATAGCCGTTAGGCCACTTAGACGACGCTTGATCGGACACGTATCCAGGTTGCAGATGGCTGATACGGCTGCCTGCAGTCACCAAGGCACCGTGGGTGTAGCAATCAACATTTGCAACTTGAACCGCCCTTCAAACAGAGCTGACAGAGCTTGGCATATTGGATAGGCAAGGGTTATCATGTGGCGCTGCTAGCCATCGTGCTTGACATGCACAGCCTCTCATTGGCTAACATGGAGATTTTTCTTGTTTGTCTTAGAGATACATGTCTTAGATCTTTGACTTTGTCATATAACTAACCGTGGGGTTGGGTTAATGGAAAAAGATGTAAATTGGGTAAGCAATTCCCCTGGAGTTCAGACTCACATGGACCGTTTCTCTGAGGTGGTGCACAGCCTCACTATAGCCCTCCTTGGATCTGAGGTGGTGCTGCCAGCCATTGCACAGCCTCTCATTGGCCCACATATAGATTCTTCTTGTCTGCCTTGGAGACACATGTCTTAAGTCTTCAGCTTTGTCATGTAACTAACCGCAACGTCAGGTTGATGGAAAAAGATGTAAACCAAGTAAGCAATTCCCCTCAAATTCAAACTCTCATGGGCCATTTGTTTGAGAAGGTGCACTGGCATCATCATCGCCCTCCTTGGATTCGAGGAGCATATGGTTCCAATATTTATTATATTATTCATCAATTTAGAGAAAGCAAACGATAAAGTCCCAATAAAGTTTTTTTCTGGGGGAAAAAAGAGGCTTGCATTGCATGCATCAAAGTAATAAAGGATATGTCTATTGGAGAAGTGGCTTATCTAAGGACACAAGTAGGGGGGACGAGAGTAATCCTATTATGCTTAGTTTACACCAAGGGAAAACTTTAAACCCCTATCTATTTGCCTTTACAATAGGTGAATTTACCAAATACATTCAAGATGAGGTACCTTGGTGCATTTTTTTGCACCTGGCACAGTTTTGGTAGCTAAAACATGAGAGGGCATTAACGCTATGCTGGAAGCTTGGACAAAAATAATGGAACCCAAAGGTTTTAGAATCAATATATCAAAGATTGAATATGTGAAATTGAAATTTAGTAATATTAGATAAGCAGATGGTAGGTTGGATATGGACTAAAAGCCTACCAAAGAGGAATTTATTCAAATGACTTGGATGAGTGGTTCAGAAAGATGAGGCAATTGATATGCATATTACAATTTGGAGGCAATCAATAAGGACATTATTACTTGGATTAAAGTAAATTGGATAAGGTGGGTAAGTGCTTCATATTATTATGTTACAAAACAACCATTTAAACTTACGGAAAAATACAAGATGGCTACTAAGCCAACCCCATTGTATGAAACAGAATGGTGGGTGGTCAACTATCAACATATGCAAAACAAGGCAATGGTAGTATGATGTTGAGATGGATGCATGGAAATACAAGAAAAAGGATTTATAAACATGCTATACAGAAGAAAGATGGGTAACACTTAGGAGAAAAAATGAAAGAGACGTTTGGGTCATGTGAAGCAAAGGCTCCTTAATGCACCTGTTAAAATATGTGAAAACTTGGAAGAGACTCGTTATTGAGGGAAACAATTAAAACATATCTAACACTTGAATTCAACAAATGACACCACCTACAATATAGATAACATGAAGATAAAGAATCCATGTAGTCAAACCCACTTCATACATGTTTGGCATAACTTTTGTCCAACTTTTTGAAAGAAAAAAAGAACTCAAATTGAATCTTATAAAACTTTCATAGAATATCAAATAAAATTTCTATACGTTGATATGAGTTTTTTAACAAGTTTCAATTAGAAGTTTTTTAGTAACACCCCAAAAGTCCTTTAGAGAGGAGCTACAAAGTGCAATGTTTCCCAAAAGCACTTTTAGAATTAGTAAAAAACACCCCTTTAGGGGGGAACGGGCTTAGTTTGGTTTGGTTTGGTTTACTACTTACCTAATAGGGATATATATATATAGAAGAGAACACTAGAATCCACTCACCTTTCCCTGCTTTAATGAATTGCTCAGCGGATAAGTCTGGACAACATATGAAGGTCCATTGGCACTCTCTGCTTTTTGGCTTGGAGAAACTTTTGTGGACTGTTCCTTTTTTATATCCTCTGATGTCTCGTTTGCTTTAAGCTGTTTCAGAGAATCATAGAACTTATCAACGGTGTTGGTGTGTCTCTTAAGAGATGCTGGCATATTTTCTGAGGGATTTAAAGGCATGCAATCAATATCCTGCAAGCCAACATGTAACAAAACATGAAATTCTATGGGTGATAAAATTTGTTCGAACATATAATTGGATGAAAGTGGTTCCTTAATTGATCAGTATTCTATTATACGCTTCTTTAGTTTTTAACTACTCGATTCTATTTTGCATAATGATTTTTTTTAAGTAGCTGAGTTGTTTAAGGTGGGGAACTTAGGCCTTCCAATCTCAGGTTCAATTCCCTTCTCAATATCAACTCTATATATCAAAAAAATACATATTCAATAAAAATATTATGCAAAATCCACACAAAAAAAATGTTCAACTGAGTAAATATATTCACAGGAAAATAAGACAATAAAAAAAATGGTGACAATATCATACTTGTATACATTGGAAGCCAGAAAGCACCCTATGAACGTGAAAATACAATGGGGGTTTCCAGAGCTAGGTCAGGCTAATACCAATCATTGTACTGCTAAGTATTCAACATATGGCCCATAGTACACAACGGTTAGTAGTTTCACCAAGGATTTCCATTACCTAGTTTTATTGTATTTTCTACTACCATGAGTTCACAGGCTAGAGAATTAGATCAGAGTTCATTCACAATAAAGGAATCCCTAATTTTTGTAGTTACACTATACTCAATTGTCAAAGAAGCATTGCAATAGAAACAAATATCTATCCTTCCAGAACCCCACCTTCCTTTCTGCACATTCAGTATTGGTATTCAATCTCCATGGCCCGCAAATCCTAATTCAAAGTCTCTCTTCAATTCTTGGTTTACATCTGCTTACATTCCTACTCGTGATATTGATAAAGTCAATTATTTGTACATATTATCTGTTCTCATTCCTAATCATGATTTATAGTTGATATGCTTCAAAGAGCAGTCAGTAACATCTACACTCTTTGTTTCTTTCCCTTCCCAACCATCGCTTCTTTCACTCAATGCGATGCTTACCAAAAGTAAAGAAAAAAATATATTTACCTCACACAATAGCAAACAAAAATATTGTTAAGATCCTCAGTTTCCAATATCACAATACACTTAAGCTAGTTAAAATATTTAAAAACAACAGAAAAGAAAATAATCAAGTCCCGCATCAGTGACCTAACCTTTTTTCACTCCTAGACTTCCAAACTAGACTATTTTCCTAGTCCAGATAGGTGCATCTCCAGCAGCACATAGAAAACTGCCAAGTCTAGCAAAAAATTGCATAGATAAAAGAAAACCTCAAATATCATGCCTAACAATACAAGAAATAGCAATTAGATTGAAAAAAAATCTACCATGACAAATTCAACCCCAAGTTCAGGTCGATCAAACTGAACCCGGCATCTATCACGATCAACTGTCAACACACTTCCATTATGAGCCTCCCTTGTCCAAGGATGAAGAGCAATAACACGCTGCCCCACTGTTAAAGGGCGAGCTAAATCAGTTGGAACTCCTTCTCTGGTACCAGTACGAAGTTCAGTGTAGTGATTCCTAACAGATTCGCGATAGTGATTAAGCTTCTCCTTTTCTTCCTTTAGAAATTGCTCTGAAAACCTCCTTGGTTTGCCCAGGGAACTGCGTCATAATAAAGCCCAAAATGAAATGTTCTATAACCTAATAGTCATAATTTTATTAGCATTAACAGATGCAATAGGCCCACTAGCCCTCTAAGAACAGCAAGAATAAAACTTTCAGAACAAGTACCTTCTTATGACACCCCATTCAACACGAGTCAATCTTGGAACATGGCCCAGTCCAACATGATATAGGTACTCCACAAACTCACTTTTAGCAAACCATGGGTAGTCAATTGCACTATAACACCACTCAAAAACACACCATCTACGCACATGATCATTTGATAGGCAATTGGAAAGCCTTTCCTGTAACTGCACAAAATTAAGAATAAATGGAACAAGAGCACTACAGGCATGACATATTGACGTTGATCAATACCACAAATGGTTAAGAGCACAAAATGTAACCTTTAGGCCAAGGGCTTCGTGGCATGATGAATGCTTGGACATGTTAGATTGATCATTTGCAAAAGCTTCAAATATCTTCAATTCGTGTGAATTTCTCAGGTTCTGTGCTTTCTCCATTTTACGCCGTCTTTTAACCTTGGTTGGCAAGCTAGCTTGGTCTTTAACAGGGGCAAGTATAGATGGCACAGCTAACTCATCCCCTTCTCTCCTCAGATCTGCACTTGAAGAGGAATTTTCTGCAGTTCTGACCAACTGCCCTAGTTGTGGCAAGGAAGACCGTTTACTTCTACTTGTGGACTTCTTCCCTTGATCGGAAAACTATGATAAAGTGCAACAGGGTAGATACATAACTTCAACTCATAACTAACAGGAGAGCAGGTCCAAAAAGAATTAAAAGACAGCAGCATGTTTGACTTTCACAAAAATTAAGGTCACTGGTAAACAAGAATTCTGACATCAACAAAAAAATTCACACAGCAAAAATCTGCAAAATCTAAGCTTAATGAGATGTTACTGCTTGACAAGTTGAAGGTTATCTATTTTGTGCAAAGGCAGCCCAACTAAAAGAGTTGACCATATTCCAACTATTACATTCATGAATCATTTCTATCAGAAAGTTAAGCACATTGTATGACCTTGACAAAAAGAATCTCAGGTTAATGCTCTGAGATGCATTCAATGTGTTATACTCCCTCAACACATAGTTGAAGGGATACCAAATTGAGCCAGAAGTGGGCCAACTAGAAGACTTACTGGCCCTCACATTTTTACATTTGTAGATGATTCTTACTTTGACATTGCACCCAAAATTGGGGCAATGCCAGAAAGTTCAAGCATCCTTCTTTTCATGAAGCCCAAAGGAAAAAGCATGACAATTGAAATGGGTTAAATGAGCATTTCATAAAGAGCATGGGAAGTAAAGATAGGTTCTGAGCTCACTAGCAATAAGCAAGAAAGACAATATAGTACTGGATGGTTGATGAATATAAGTGTTGTACGACGAATCCAATCTACTGCTTCAATACTTTAAGGCAAGACTTAGCCAACAGGTTTAACTTTTTATTTGCCATCTTGTCAAGAACTACTAAAATTCCATTCATGCATTTTATCATGCTTCTACTAATCCCAACCCTCAAGATTCTAAGACCTCTCCTTGTAATTCTAGCATGAGCTCTTTTACTTTTATTATGTCATCAAACAAGACTATGAAACCGTGAATGATGTACCCCAAACAACTCAATTTGATTATATATAGTAAACCCATGCATGAAAAATGAAGTGGCCCACGCATATTCTCAAGATTCAGACTGGATGGCTACTATGACAAGGAAATCAGTAAATTAGACCCTCAGCTTGTTTGGTCTTGTAAAAGGACCATGAATGCTATTGACCCACAAATAAAGATGGGACAACTGGCACACAAGCAACCTTATGACCGAACCAACTGAGAGACCCCACATATTCTCACAGCTTTTATTTTGTATTTTTGTGTCTTTACTCTTTAGAGGATTAGCTATCCATGAAAAGCAGCCCATTCCTTGGGCTTCATCTGAAATAATTTTGGCTCAATCACCCTAGCTGTCCATGAACATCAGCCTGCTCCTTGGGCTTTTCTAAATGTAAAAGCCCAATGGTGATTAGGTTTATTTCTTAAATAAGATTTTCCCACACCAGTTTTTGAGTGAACAGTTTTTCTCACATTGTCTGTAGTATGGTGGAGTTATGCAATAGGGTCTTGAGGTCATTAAATTCTATTAATTAGAAGTATCTAATTTAAGAATATAAAAGAGTAATTTAGAAATTTATAAAGTAATTCAAGAATATAAAAGAGTATGGTGGACTTTAAACAATAGGGCCTTGAGAGTCAGTTTTATAAAGTAATTTAAATTTAAGATCATAAATAAAGTAATTTAGTTTCACAGAGGAATCAATTTCATTGATACCTATCCAAGAGATTCTTATTTCAAATCAGTATTTTCCATGTGAATCACTAGTTGAGCCATTGTCTCAATGACCCAATTATTCATACAATCAAATCACAAGATAACCAATGCACAAATACAAGAACAAAGTCTAAAATCCCACTACGAATGGCCAACTATATCTATCCTGTTCAACCAATCGCTCAGTTTATAGCAAAATTTTCAAAAGTAGAAGCAATTTAAATCTTTATTTAGGATCTCTTTCACAGTTTTTCTACGCCTTTCTCATCCTTTTTATTATCTCAGACTTCAATAAAATCATTTTTTTAACGGAAAATGTGTCATCTAGCTACAAAGTCCAGGTTTCCAAATACTACAAACTATCTTAACTGCCCTTCTTCCATTTTTTTCTTTTATAGGTGCTCCCCCTAAAGTGCCTCAAATGTGTTCATTCTGGTTTTATCTTTTAGAGTTACACGTATCCCTTCTCAACATCCTTATTCCACAACAATTTCATACATGTTTCTTACTCGACCAACATCCCAATCAACAAAGCAACGAAGGGAAAAGAGCAATTCCATTTAATTTTCCTCTTACTGTTAAAGGAAGAACCACCAATAAACCCAAGAAAGATTTTCATAAAAAGATAATTTGTAAAATTCTCATAAAATTGTACAAAACAGAAAGAATCTGAAATTCACCTCTTGCAAATTACAAAAAATAATTTACTTTGGAGGACAGTTATATACCCTTGACCAAGTAACATTGGTTGCATTTGGGAGACAACCGTCATGCTATAGTTGTCCCATGACTAGTGAGCTCTAACGTGAACTGGGAAGTGTCTGGCAAATAGTGATGTAGCATTGCTGTAAAGGATAGTGTTAGGAAAAGAAGTTTTGGCTTTCTTCTACACAATCTATATCTTGTGAAAGACAAATTCAAAAAGCTGGAAAGCCTGCTCCTCCCAGCTTCCAACCTTTTTGAAAAGTTGGAATGGATTTTACTGAGTGCTAGCAAAAGCTGGTCTACCTAATTGCAGTCACCAGCTTTGTAGAAAAAATAGCTACAACTTCTTGCAAAAGCAGCCCAATTGTGGTTTCCAAAACACGACCATTATATTGAACCTGGACAGCTAAACAAGAATAAAAAAGTAAAGTACTCCTATCAAAGAATAACAATAAATCAATCATGACATAATCTTTAACTGTTCATTTTGCCTTGCATGGAAATATTTTACAGAGTATTTTCTTATTAACACATAAATGTAAAAATGGTGCTATGACTAAATAAAGTGATCAATATAAACCTTAAAACAAAATTTTAATATTTCAGAATATATTACCTCCTTTTTCAGAATCTCATTTGTATCAGAATCCATATGAACGTCAGATAAGATCTGCAAGTCAAAAGCCATTATTATAAACATCTATTTGAGGAAAGAATCAGTGGAAATCCAATAAGCAGATCTACTTAGCTAAGACCTTCATAGGTATCTTACTTTAGATGTGGGAGATTTTTGCTTTCTTTTCTTTGCACCAGTGTGGTTGGCTTCAGGTGCTGCTCGGGCTTTTCCTGGTTTAGCAGCTTTAGATTCAGAAAGTTGAGCCCCAACAACTGATTGATCTCCCTTCTTTTTCATGACCGATACTTTTGATTTCTCCCTATGATAAGTTGCAGCAACGACAGCTTCAGAAACCCTAGAGTTATCAGTAGCTGTAATTTTCTCTTCCTCAAGTGGGATAGTTGGCTCTGAAGCACAGAAAACAAGAACATATTATAATATGATATTCTCAATAGAAATCTTAATATCAATTCCACACATTAGTCTTAGTTAATGAAATCTAGATAACTGAAGACAAATAAACTTTGAGGAATCTTTTCATCTTTTACAAACTTTTAGGAAAATGAAAAACCATATAGTCCAAGGAAAAAGAGAAGTTGACAGGCAGTATAATCTAACACAGAATTAAGCATATGAATTAAACCAATAAAAGATAGATTATCCACATGTTTTAATGAAGTAGAAATATTATAAGGATAAACATATGAAACATCTTCGCAAAGCAAGATAGATTATCCACATGTGTTAATGAAGTAGAAAAATTATAAGGATAAACATATGAAACATCTTCCCAAAGCAAGATAGATTATCCACATGTGTTAATGAAGTACATGTGTTAATGAAGTAGAAAAATTATAAGGATAAACATATGAAGCATCTTCCCAAAGCAAACTGAATAACAGTTTTGTCAGTGAGATTTGGGGGCCATGATGTAAATTTGACCTAGTCACCAGGTACCTGGATAGTCAACTAAGAGGGTACCCTTGATTTTCCTAATGAAACAATATTTTACTCTTCCCAATACAGATGCATCAGTGCAAAGCATTGATACATACCTGTTTCTGTAGTTGATGCTGGCATCATTAAAGACAAATCTGCCAAAGTTTGCAGGGCATCGAAAGCTGAACCTTCATCTACACAGATAGGAAAAAATGAGACGGAAACAGGAGGAATAAAATCTATTATCAGAAGCCTTTACCTAGATAACCAGAATATGGGTAAGAAGATATTTCAATGACATATAATGACCAGCCTAGGAAATGAGGTGTGAAATTGATCAAAACAATGCTGAGACCAAAATGAGGGAAAACCAAAGGGATAAAGGGATGAAGAAGACGAACAATCTAAGGAGACAACATTATGATACTGTGCCAACATATGCCATAAAAAGAACCCTAGAGAAATTAGTAATATAATCACATTGTTTTCTTCCTGACTATCTATTCAACAACAGAATACGGTTCTTCAAGGTCTAAGAAACATCAATGATTGATTAAATCAAGAAACATAAAACTGCTTATTTTCCTAACAACAGAGGTGTCACAACCAAAATAATGAACATGACCCCTATTCAAGAACATTAGTCATTTCAACTGAAAATAATTTTTTTTTCAGCCAAGATGATCCCAAGCAAATTCTGACATATTGTTGAAACCAGAAGGATGAACACCAATAAAATTCACATATCCCAAATTTTCAAACAAGCAATGAAATATTATTCTCACAATTACTGGGTTCATGATCCGATACACGTACACAAAACAGTGTCTTATTTCACAAGAGAATATCATTGAAAGCCACATTTGGTACTGATGGGTCCGGCAATCCAAAGGCTGGCCCAGAGCCCGGCCTACAGAAAGACGATGGACCAAGGTGCAGCAGCCTAGCAAGAAGCCTCTTAGCCTAGAATCCATAGCGCACGACGGTGGGCCCAAATAGTGTGCCCTAGGTTTGTTCAACGATGTATGGGCTATTAGGCTAGCCCACTAGACGGGCCCGCAGGTACAACTCAGCCCTTTCCAACTCAACAAATAAATCCAACAGCTCTTGCCATCATGTGGTCCCAAACGGCTACAGGAGCAGGGATCGCAGGTGGCGGCCAACAACTTGTCACCCAAAAGATTATGACAATGCAGAATGCCAAAAATGGAAACACGATGATAGCTACCCAGAGGCGTAGGGCCATAGCACTCACAGCCCACAACCACAGGCGCAGGATATCGGTCACTCGCGTTGCAAGGCTATGGAGCCCTTAGAGCCAGCTACCCACACTCCCTCTATAAATACATCTCTTCCTCTAGAAGGAGGGGGTGGATCTCGGAACTCTAAACCAGCGACCTCACCATCTGACCTCCAGCCAGAAATTCAGTCCAGCTAAAGCACAAGTCGACTCAACAATCGAGCTTCCAAGAGCAACCAAGCGCTTGGGCCTTCGAGAGCATCGGGCATTGCTTGCTCTCACTCTCTCACAAAGCCGGCACGCGCAACTCCCATTCCTTCCAGCCATTCACCTATGAGTGCAATCCTTTCTGAGCCACTCCACCGTGAGTGCAAATTCTCTAAAGTCGTCCATCTCTTTGGGTGTGTCAGACGGAGCCTGGCCCTCCAATATACACTCACCCCCTCGTACTTGCATCCACGCATTGCACTCTCTCATCCTCCATCTTTCTATTCAATTGAAAGATTTCTAACTTAAGTGTCGGAAGACATATCGGAGAGCTGGGTCCCACAATCCTCTGACCTCTTATTTGTTAGTTGTAGCGTGTAGGACCCAAGTTATCAGAGACAAAAATTGGACCCATTTCAATTCGATCCTCAGGTGAGATCAAGTTGCTCCCTAATTTGCATTGCAACCCGGATCCAGAGATGCATCAAGTACACAGTACTCTAGTATGTGGTATGAAATGTGTTTGGTGAACTTTGGTGCTATTATTATTTCTTTGATATGACATATTACTATATTTAACAAAATGTCTCAATTACCCTTCTAGTTCTACATTGCTACGTTCCAACCACAACCAAGGAACAAAAAGAACCAGCCTCGTCGGTCAACTATTAAAGATAGATTTAAAAAGAGCAGAGTTTTAGTGTATGGAAATGACATGCAGAATATCTCTAATAATGTGTAGGCAGAAAATGGAAGGAAGGCAATTTCAATCAACTACATGGAAGAACAAGAAAGAAGGAAATGAAAAATTACACCAGGGAAAAGAAAATGAGATAGTGGCCTCAAATGGGAGTTAGAGACCATTTTCCAACAACCATAACTGCAAGTGCTCACACACAAGAAGTTCAAGGAGAAAAGTAAATGCCCAGATAATAAGCATCATACCTCTTCCAAAAAGAACCTTTTTGCTCCTCTTCTTAGGACTTGTCAAACAGACTGCAGTAGTATCAGCAACCTCAACCCCAGCTTTTCTTTTAAGGGCACCAATCTTTTGTCCTTCTGTCTTACTACAGGCCTCTTTTGTGTCATCCACATGATGGTGTCCCACACCCAGAGCTTCTAGCTTTTTCCCATATAACTTCTTCCCTTTCCATTGAGCAACTACTATATCAGCACCTCTGCTACCACCGAGATAAGACCTCTCTCTAGGAAAATCTCCAGTGTCAGCTTCCATGCTTCCTGAACTTCCTTCACGTCCATATTCATCAGTTTCATTTTCAATATCCTTAGTGTTGGTCATCCCCGATTCAGAATACTGAATTCCATAACCAGGTTATTAGCCTCTTTGTATGATTATTAGAAGATGTACAGAATAAAAAGAGGAAAATTACCATCCTTTCACCATATCCAGCAGATGACGACACAGCATTCTCCCTCCTTTTATTTGGCGTACGAGATAATTGAGGAGAACCACCCCTATGGGAAGCCTCTGCCAAAGCTAATGCCACCTCTTGAGCAACATCATCATCAAGAGTATCTGCCTTCATTTTTGACCCTTGCCTTACTGGCAATAGGTACTTATCTCTAATATCTTTATTATGAGTATATTTTACTGGGAATCGAGGCGTCCTCTTCCCAACTGCCCGACTTTGGCCGCCTGAAACACAGCCCAAGTCAATAAACACAATCATGAAAATGTGTAGCAACAGAAAAAGGAAGAACAATCCTTCGCATAGTCACTTTCTTTTCTTTTTCCCCTTCTCTATTTGCCCCTTTTTTGGCGCGGGTGATGGGAAGGGCAATAAATTTAAAAGGTCCACAAGTAGAGTACAGACACAATATTGACAGTATGTAGCTATATATGTCATATAAAGAAGAACAAAACTTGGTCCTAAGAGCAACCCAATTAAAATCAAATGCAAACAAGCTCATCCAGAGTGATGGGTGCTAATCTTTACAAGGACAAGAACTTACTACCAGATCGCCTCTTCTTCAGCATTGACAAGCAACCATAACTTGATGCAGCAGTTTGAGATTGAGAGATGTCTGGAAAATGCGCATCTGATCCTCTATTTGTACCAGACCGCAACGCTGCCCGACCATGTTTTTGAGGTTTCCGAGATGTTCCAACCCCATCATTGCTTTCTTGTTCGCTATCACTTCCCCCCTGTCAGACCACAATAATTAATCATGTCCATATGAGCCATGTCACCATGAAGTTTGCATTCTCTAGACTGCACAATGAAAAGTTCAAGGTCTACCCAGTTTCTTACTGATGAAGGATCAGGAACAGGTAGTCTAACTCCAAAGAAAAATTGTGGTGTCCTCTTTACGATGAAAATAGTAACTTGTATTCAACTTGGAAAAGTTGAGTGCAAAACTAGGAAAAGTTGGGAAAGTTGAGGCATCACCAAAGGTAGAAAATTGGTTAACAGATGAGCAACTCCACTGGCAGGATGCACATGTGAATGACTAACTTTTCAATGTTTGATTAAAAAAGACTGTATGAAGATAAAAAGAATAGTAAAGAATGGAAGAGATAAACTAAATGATACAGTAATTACCAAGGGCAAAAGGTAACATTCCATGTACTTGATAAGGAATTTTGCAAAACCTGCCTAATACCTACCGACCAATCACTGAGACTAATCCTCACTAACCCCATTCCTTCAGAGAGGAAAGAAAAGAAACTCTAACAAAATAAGAAATGTGTTCCTCATATATTGTAAATAACGCCATAAGTTTTAGTGTCATGAATTCTCTTTGATGCCATTATGCTTGATTCAATGTAAATCCTCCAAAAATTGGTGAGCAAACAGATAGGGCAGTGAATGTAGGGGGATGTAACAATAGAAACCCTCTTTGACTCATGACAAATTGATGTTCTCTCCCATGACCTCATAGTATTTCTTTTTCATGTTTACTGACAGCGTCGATTATTATTTATTTGACCACTTATTGAACATTGTTGACAATGCTAGGACATTTATCCCTGACAGATAATCCTTAATTAAAATAATCCTTTATTTTAGACAGATAATCCTTTATTTAGACAAATAATCCTTAATTAAAACTGAAATAGGAAAAAAAAATAAGCATCCTTCCCATTAACACTAAACATGCTAAATCAACACCTAAGCATTAGGCTGAGCAAGTAGGAATAACAGCTCTTACATAACTTGAGCTGACTTACTAGCCTTATTCAACACTAAGTTGCACACAGCCATAAAACGAGGTCCCAGTCAGCCAAGGTTATAACATCAGTCTGGTTCAGAAAAGTAGTTATCTCACACTAGTCCCAATGTCAACCAAGAGTGAGATAAATATCATCTCAACCTTTCGAATTATTTGTAAAAAGTGGCATCCAAAACAACAAAATTCAATAACAGATCAACTGTAGAACACTCTGTAAGCTGAGCCCTCTTAATTGAGAGAACATTGTTTCTTCATTGCTCTTCGATAAAAGAAACAATCACAAATGCATATATTGCCTCCACAAAATCAGACTACAAACACAAAGTACCATGTATAAATGCCTCCAAGGGTGCTAAAGATGAAAAACAATCACCACACTGTAAAATCTTTTAGCATACAAAAAGCAGAAGTCATTAAAAGTTACTGCTCACCAGAACAGAGTAATGATCAGTCATCATTGCTATTAATCCAACCACAGAAGCAGTGCCCTCCGGAAGAGAAAGGTAAGCCTAACGAAAGAAAGAACATCATCCACACAAAAAATATCAAAGACAGGTTTAAATAAGGACATGCATAAATGTGGAAAATAATAAATAAGGAAATCACGAAACCAAACAGTTATAAATTAAAATAAATAACCTGAACAGATCAAATCTTTTGCCATGGCATTGGATATAGACAGTAATGTTTATCAACGGGTTTCCAATATGTATATCTTACATATAACAAGTTCCAACTGAACTGGAAGCGGACCCAGCAGGTTATATTGAGCAAAACATTTTTTTTTTGCTAGCAAGGAAAAACATCAAGATCAGCATCAACAAAGGCATACGCAGCCTCGCAAAAAAATGTGGATGAACTATATAGATCCTCATCCACCATTCCATTTATTTTAAAATAATTTCTCTCTAAAGCATGAAGAGCTGCCAAATCCTTTCTTCCAACCCTTGTTCTTCCTAATCCCACCATGCGTAGGAAAAAAAGCAAAAATATGTGTTTATGATAGAATGTGCAAGAAGAGACATCGAGCTACTCTCCAAGTGCCTATGCTAGATAGGGATAAGAGCAAGACTCAAGTGTTTGCCTGTGCCAACTTTACTCATGAGAAGGATACCTTTATATTGTGAATGTGGTGGAGAAATTGACTGAAAAACGAATGAGAAAGCTCCAGTGTGCACTGTTTTCATAACATCTATTTAACAGAGAGGTTCCCAAAATAATTATAGACAAGGATTATCCACTTCAAATAATCAAATGATTTCTTTTACAAAAATCTAACAATAGGAGAGTTCTCAAATAAACCATATTCTGACAGGGTGCGTGATGCTATTCCAAGTGAGCATCTTAGAACTCTTTTAGTATCTCTTGTGCCTAAGGATTTGAGTTTCAAAGATAATTTCAAATGGGATAAAAAGATAGATGATATAGTAAGTTGTTACAAGGAATATATCAATACAATGTGTAGTGAAGCTTTGGATGGTGGAGTGCATCATGGTAAGTGCAAAGAATTTAATTCTTCCCAAGAGCTGGGAAAATTACAAGCTGATCCCACCCCTCCCCCTATCATTTACCCTAACCTCTCATAAGGCAGATAACTTTCTGTGGTTACACAGTTCAAATAGAGTTCTCAAGAAGTGTCAAGATCTGCAAAATATGTACATTCAGTATGCAAAATATAGGTACACTAGTAGACAAAAGAAAGCCTAAGCCTCAACTTCTAAAATAAGCTCTTTAGAATTTAGATAAATTCTGCAAAATCAGCTTTGTTTTGCAACAATATCCACAGCACCTCTAACTCTAGAGTTTTCTTATTCAACAATAATCCAAATTTTATGAATATGGGTGACCAATAGGGCACCACTCAGTACCAGTACACATATAACACTGTAAGATAATTAGCAAATTAGTAAACTCAGATAAGGAGAATAATAATAATATTCTCGATAAAAAAAATAGCAAGCACGGTAAACAATAAAGGATAAAGGATAGCCTTTTATATGATAGCATTTTTTTATATGCATAAACACATTTTTTACATGCTAGATAAAGGATAACCTTATAAACGATTTCCCACATTGGAGACTCTAAGGAGGGCCGGATGTGTGCGGCCATCGGCCCTTGCCTCTATAATACAAAGAAGATGTTTTTATGGCTTGAACCCGCAATGAGATAACTATACCATTGTGAAAGGATTCATATTCTTTTATTCAATAACAATCACTAACTTATTCTAAATGATGTGTCAATATTCAAATCCTATCTATTAAGGGTTTTTTTTTTTTTTTTTTTACCCTAGCCACTAATTTTCTTTCAGGCACCTTACAGCAAGTTTTCTTTTAATCATTTCCATTGCCACCATTGCTCTTCCCTTCAAAAGTCCCCATATCTTTAGTTGGGAACCTAATACTTACATTCTCCATCTAGATTATTTTTAATTTGACTGTTCTTAATGGTCAAAATAATAATAGAATCATTTAATTCACCATAGCCATCTGACCTAATTGCAAATGCACATATGCCCTGTGTCCAAGTGCCAAATGCTGCTTAATATATGGATTTTATCAACACTAAAATGTAAACAATAAATATGAAAGTTTTATTTTGAAACATGGATTCAAATTATAAAAACAACCTCATTGTAATGCAAAGGAAAGGTTACATCTTACACTACCAAGACCCATGGTGTGGGAGCCTCGTAAACTGGGTACCTTTTTATCACCTTCAAAATAAATTTTGGTATAGTTCTGTGTTTCCCCGTGGATATAGGAAAAGATTTTGATGGTCTCCCAAGGGATAGAAACCTTTTTCCTTCTAACATTACAATCTATTCCAACAATTAATATTGAGCAAAAACCTCAAAATCAATGTAACAAAACCTTATATGCTACAAAGTAAAGTTTATTATATGAATCTGCTTAATTTAGACAACAAAACAATTTCATATCCTTCTTCACTTCCTTCCAAGTTTCACGAGACCTACCTCTCCTTTTCTTCTTACCTCTAACCGCAATGGAATCACATTTTCTTACAAGTGCTTCATTTAGCATATACTTTCAATGTCTTATCCATTTTAAGCATTTTTTTTTCCTTTTTTTCTATAAGTGAAACTTCTAAATAGCTTTGAATATATTTATATCTTATCTTATCTTTTATAATAACCTTACTCATCCTTCCTAATATTCTCATCTCTATGACACTTATTCATATGCTGTTTTCAAATTATTAACATTATAATCATAAAGTCTAGTTGGTCTAATAAATGTCCAACAAAATTTTCCTATCAATTTTTGAGGCATTTCAATGGCATAACCTCCCATTCATTTCTCAACTTTCACTCATGAATTTTAACCTAAACATCAATTATCATCAAGCACTCCATTTTTCTTCAAACAACAACCCAAGATTACAAATCTAGTGATTTTGGAATCTCTTGGGCCAAAAAACTGCTAGCATGGAGATAAAAAAGCCCAAACTAACCTAGGAGTAGTGGTGGAAACACACTTCATCATCTAGTAGGAGTTCATTGTCCAACAAAGATCTAATAACAGAGCTGAAATGGCTTACACCATATATGTTTTCCAGGCTCCATAAAATATACATGGATTTCATCAGATATGCTGTTCCGATGTTTCTGCCACTTCCAAAGGCTGAATTCTTAATAGTATATTTATATAATCACACATCCAAACAAGAAGTACAAAATCAGCAACATGCTAGAGTCACAGCATACATTTTCTGGTCAGTAGAGATGCTGTGTAAATTCATAGAGCAACTTTAGACAATCAAATATCCATCCCATCTAGGAAAAAAATCAGAACTATATGCACAAGTGGCCGCATAATGCCCCACCTAAATGTAGGCGGATATTTTTATAGCAAAGAACTTGGCAGTTTGAATGGGCATACCAAAGAACTTATATTGATGGCTGCAGAATTTCAAATGGCAGTCAGATAAATGCCTAAAAAAAATCTGCATCTTCACTGAAAAAAAAATCTTATCTCTGTAATAAAAGTTATTCTTACCCTATTCATAGTATAAAGGGCCTCTACCATTTCCACTGTTCGGTTGCGTACAGCTGAAGCCACCTATAAGTAAATTCGAAGGGTTTTAAAAACTCAAGGAAACTTGAGTAAAGCACACTAATCTTCATGCATAAAGGCACAAGAGAGAGCATCTCTCCAGTTAATTTACATGTAGTGAAATCTGTGGAGACATAGAGCAAGGAAGGATCACATACCTTTTTCCAATCTTTCCCATATTTACGGTAAGCCTCGTAGAAACGCTGGAGCTCTTCTTTGCCCCACTGAATCCCTAACATATCAGGTAACTTCCTCTTCTACACAAAACAAAAATGGGCAACAGAAGTAAGATCTTCCAATGGATTATTGGTGGAAAAAAAAAGGTTCAGTAATGTGGTGCAAATGGGCCCCAGAAAATTTAAAGGACAAGGTGTTGGCCTAATTAAATTCCCAACTGAAGCATACAATGGAATAGCTGATGCAAATTCTCAAGAAACCTAGCTCTTCCAGGCTAAAAATACCTTGTTGCTATTGTACCCGAAGGTAAAATTCCCTATCATTAAAACAGCCTATTTTCATTGCACAAGTAAAATAACCCACCAAAGCCTGTCAATTCAGATGTTCATGCATTGAGCGGTGCTTTTACAGTTACCTTTTTCATGGATTAGGAATCATGTTTGTAATCTTAACCCATGAGAAAAAAAGGAAAATAATAAATAAAAAGCACCACCAGGAGAAGACAATAATAGAAACACATCTAAACAGTGCAAGTTCATTCAGTAGAACCGGTTAAAGCAATAATACATGCAACCAAAGCCAGTACTTACCCTCTGACTACTTTTATTGCCGCCGTCTGCAGCTCTAGCAGGAGAAACCTCATTTGGATAAGAAAACCGCTTATTGACACTTCTAGATTTTCTTGTTGGAGCCATGGGAAAAATCTGTGTAGCTGGAAGCCTCCAAACCTGGAAGAAGAATGAATAGAGAACCAGCATCGTCAGCAAGATGGAACTGCATACCATCACAGGTGCAATTGGATAAGTAAAATATAAGCAAAAGTGAGAGAAGAGGATAGAAATGATCATGCCCTTTTCTAATAAAATCACACAGCAATTGGATCAATACCACGGATAGTTCACTAGAGAAACATAATTTCCCTCTTCTTTTGTTGCTCTTTTTTAAGGCAAGAGTATGGTGCCAGCAAATTAAATTAATTTGAACGACTGTATCAAAGTAGAATTCCTATTTTCAATTCCCCGCTGTTAGATTCTTCTCAAAATTACACGCATTGCCAGTTTCCGCCAGAGAGTTCACGTGAAAAACACAAAAACCCCAAAAAACTGAAACCCGTCACAATTATTCCATGGAATCAAAGAGACCCTATTGGCATGCCAAAGCACTATCAACATAAACACAAACGCATAACACTTCCATCCACAGTCGAAATCGAAATAATGAACCAATTTCAAAATCGCAAAAATCAAAACACTTACAAGAGAGTGCGTCCTCTTCGGCCAACACAATTCTAATCAAATCCGAAGCGATATTCCTTCATAATTGTGATTTCTGTACAGTATAAACCCAGAAAAAAAAACTTTTAAAACTTTAAATGTTGTAATTATTAAGCGTAACAAAAACAGAAACAAGCAACTGCAAGATTGTTTGCGGCTACCTAACAGATCGAGGCTCGGTTTTGGAGAAAAAGATCAATCTATTAATGGGAAATATTGGTGTTCGTCAGAGAGAGATGGAGAGATTGGGATGGAGAAAAATCAAAATTATTGGCGGATGATTTGAGAATCGGAGACGGCGAAGAAAGTGAATTTTTGAGGGGCATGACCGCGAAAACTTGAAAACAGTGTGTTCAGTTTTATCAGTCCTCCTCTCACTATAAATTTATATGTAGTTTAACGATATTTATATACTTATACTAATACAATTTTTTTTTATTTTCTGAAAAATATTTTAACTGAATTGGACCAATTCAATTATATTTTTGCATTCAAATTGAACACTTTTTATATTTTTTTAATAAAAAAAAACTTTATTCAAGAAGAACAATGAAAAAATCATATAAATTAATGGTCATTGGTTAAGCAGTCCAAATTTATAGGACAATAATATAATCTTCTTTATAACTTTCACACATTACATTATAATATCAAATAATTTTTATTTTTCTTTTCAATCAATAAAAACTATTTAAGAAAAATAACAAAAAAAAAAACGTATAAACTTGTTGTCAGTAATTCAACAGTCCAATTTTATATGATAATAATATAACCTTCTCGATAGCCTTCACAAGTTATATTAAAATATCGGATAATTTTAAGGTTTTGTTTCGTTTTTACTGCTAATAGTTATAACTATTGTAGTTCACTGGTAATTTTATATGAAATAACTATTGATATTTTACAATATTATAGTTATATAAAACTTTAAAACGCTACTCGTATAATATCTTTATATTTGGTTGTTAGTTGTCATCTTAACAATCATTTTAATTGTTGTCAATGGGTCAGTAGGAAGATTGGATGGAAAATCCTGCTCTGCGGAACAAGTATTTCGGCCCATTTACGGGATTTTTTTATGAGATTTGTATTTAAAACAAAAACATAAATGGGGCCAAGCACTTAATTTGCGGGGTAGGGACCAACACGGAATAAAAGAGTTGATATTTGCTAAACCGATGAAAAAAAAAAAAGATAATCAGAGTCTTATGTAAGATATTATTCATTTGACTCATTTGATTTGAAGTTCTTATTGTCTCATAAAAGCTAATTTTAACAGATTTGTCACGTATTGTGAGTAGACAAGTTATGAATTACACTATTGTTAAGTTACAAATACATGCTTTATACATGCTGTTGCATCATTAGATTCCGACCGCCGTACTATGAAAGTCCAAATTTACCTTTGGGTCCCTCTCAATATGCTCGGACAGACGGAATCGTGTAACACATTGATGATCTGGTGGTTTTGCGTTAAGTTTAATGAGTATGACGTGATAGGAAGAGAAAAAATGGGGGTACGACATACAAAAATTTACGTGAAAAATCTCTCATTTAATAAAAGGAAAAAAATCACGGGACGCTAAGTCCGAAACGATTCCACTATACTTAGAACAGGTTGCAAATAATCACTGTGGCAATGTAAATAGCTACACAAAATTGCAAAGCGTGGGAATCTTATCCCCTATTCTCTTATCTGGATTTCTCCCTTGTATCATATTTTTTCTCTTTCTCTTCTCCCTTTCTCTAAGGTGTTGGGATCGAGTATTTATAGTGGAAGGTTTATTCTAGAAATGGGGACACGTGGCACCGGTGTGTGATGGAAAGCCACCATGAACTCTACTGATTTGGCGTGCTATGTTAGGCGCGTTGTGCACGTGACATCAGTCTTGTAATAATTGAGTGTGCTGCTGAGCGCCATGATATCCTGTGAAGATAACGTGTTGCAGGGAAATCGTGATCCTTGATAACAATGAAACGTTTTAGCTGGTGTGCTCGGTCGCCCTGGACCATTTTTCCCCTGATCTGGCGATTCATGGATGAAGAGATAGTCCTCGTCTTTGGCAAAGTCTTATTGGCCTTGCCTAGTCCGAGGACTATCAGCGTTAAGCCCCTTTTGGACTTTGATAGAGAGTCTAAGGAGTCCTCGGATTTTGGGCCGTGTTTAGTCTCTCGGATTATTTTAACTATCTGGGCCTCCTGGAATGTAGGTTCAACTTTTGGGCCGCTTTTTTATGGGTCATTGGCATCAGGACTCCATCACATGCCAAGTTAAACACAGCAGTTTTAATATGATCATTTTAAATAATAAGTTATATAATATTTTGTGTTATTTATATTATTTTGAATGCAATGAAAGATAAAAATTAAAATAATAATGTAATATTTTTTAGTGGTCTAACACATATTTGAATCGGGTCAGACCCAAATTCGAACCCCAAAAATGGTTCAAATCCATAAGGCCCTTTTTTTATTAAACACACGAACTTGAGATGTGTCAGATAAATGAAGGACAATATAATAATGGCTTTTTAATAGACTACCCATTGAATGTGACAATCCGAATCCAAATCCCTAATCTAATCCTAATCACGTGAAAAACACCAATGATAAATTATCCTTACAAATATTTTCTTAAAATAATGTCTGTAATAAATAATAAATTTCTGGGTAGATGGGATAATGTAAATATCTATAATATCACAAAAATTTTTAAAAATACAATCTCGATAAAATATTTAAAAAATTAAAATAATAAAAAAGGCTTGAAATCTCTCATCATAAATTTTCTAAATTTCAAGATCATCTTTACCTGAAATATCAATTATAAGGGTAAACAAAAACTCAACAAATAAATAAAATCAATAATAATCGAATTTAAGAGATAATATCACATAATAATATCAAACATATATAAAATTTAATAACAAAATGAGATAAATCAATAACTATATGAAACTTAACATTATATCGTATGTACAACTCAAAAGTCACAACATAACTAAATATTATAAATACAATTAGAAATCCATCGAATTCAAAAATTAATAAGAATATAGGTTCTATTAAATTATCTCAACAAATGTTTCAACTATTTGATATATAACAATATTCTTCTCGGATCTTATATGTTATTATAAATTAATGACTACACGCTAGCCCCTAGCAGTTGGGTAAAATCAATGAGGTACTGATACACGTAAATTTAATAAGTGACAAATTATACGGTCTTATGATATATTGTCACATATAGTGTACAAGTATTGACTTTAATCTAGACAAATATTATTCTTATTATCCAATCGGATAAACCCAAAATATGCCACATATATCCTTGTGGTCTAATCAAAATTCATGATTAAACAATGTACAGAATACTTCAATCTCAACAGCATGTCAAACCCAATACCCATCAATATGATGTCTATCGATATCTTGTGCATGATATTCACAATACTATAAATATTTTTCAAATGACCTCAATGACCTCGAGATATGAAAGTTGGTATTGAATAATTATATATTATATCACGGCACCGCGTGTTCCATATCCTTTAACATTGTGGTGTCTTCGTAAAATTTTATTTACTTTAATTATAAGATATTCGAAAAAAACACACATACAAACTAAGTTAATACGAATAAATAATTATCGGGATTTCAAAAAACCCAATAATAATTAATTATTTGACTAAATTTTAAACTTTTTCACCATCGGTTTATTTTAGTGTATCAATTCTATTATTAAAGCCATAAATTATCTCTATTTTGTTGCTTTTGGACAAAGTTTTTAATTATTAATCATATTCAACCACCCCGATAGACCCCACAATGGTCTAATTAAAATAATAGGATATTTGTAATTTTTACTGTATACTAAATTTGTAATCTAAAATCTATACCCGTACACTTACATAAATATATATATAATCTCTGGTGATAAAGATATATATTTTTTCATATATATATATGTATCGCTGCATACATTTACATAAGTGCCCATGGATATGAATATATACTTATACATGCACACACATCCATATTACTTATGTCTAATATCTACAATCAACCATATAATACATATATACATGCACACATCACAAGCTTGTATTTATATACACATATGTATCCTTGCCAAATATAATACCTACACAAAATATACACACGCATATATAGATATATAGATATATATTTGTCTCCTGTGTACATACTTATATGTACATACATATATATATATGTATCCGTATTATATGTATATACCTATACCTACCCAAGGTATCCCATAGTAGGCATTTAAGCAACCGGGCTCCAAATCACATTCTCACCATTTTCACTTACTAAAAAAGCCAAACACGCAAACAAAGCATGGAGCTTTGTTCTTTCACATTTCCTATGATTCTCACTGAACAAAGAAAAACCCAAATTTTATTGTGTTACTATGAAAATTAAGAAATTTTGTATTACAAATTCATAGGTTATTGTGTCCCTCGAAATAAATCAATTTCCACTATCCAAAACCAGGGCTCTTTTCCTTGATTTCTTAATTCACAAGTAAAACATAATCAATTTCCCACAAATCATGGTGAAAAAACATACAAAATAGCATCAATGGGAAGAAAAGATGGATTACTTGCAAGAGAAATGATGAAATTTACTTGCCTGATTTCAAAATTTTTGATGATCGATAGTGGTGACAGTTAACAATAATGATGATATGTTTAATTATTAAATGGAATAATGTGTGAATAAAATAATTATTCTCGGGTAATAAAATATGATAAAAATATAATTTAAAATTGTTATTTATATATTTGATTATTATAATATAATAAATTGATAATTAATATTCTAATATTTAGTTTATAAAATAGTATGTGAAATAAGGTTAAAATTTATCGTAATGATCATTTTACCATTATTTAATAAAAAAGATATTCATTTTATATATATATATATATATATATATATTATTTTAAATTATTATTTATTATAATATATATTTTTATCATATAAAATACAAATTTAATAAATATATAATATAATATATATAATTAAATATATATAATTTAATATATTAGATATAATTTATCATATATATACATATGATTATGTGTGTGTGTGTAATTTGTGTATATATAATATTTATATAAGGGCATTTTTAGAATAAAAAAGAGATACAGGAATAGTTATTTCTAAATACTTGGAAATAACTAATACCTATACACATATGACAATAAATATTTCTTAATATTTAATAATAACTATTCCTCGAAAATATTTATTTTTTATTAAAATATAATTAAATAGTAAAATAATTATTTTATTGATAATAAAATAAAAATATAAATTTTATTCTCACCAACTAAACTTAACTTAATACTGTAGGCTACTGTAGACATTCTTTACTCTCTCTCTCTCTCTCCTTCAACTTGGCAAGCCTAACGAAAATAATGCAAAGATCTTTAGAAAATAAATAAGAAATGGAATTAAGAGAGAGAAAAATGGTGGAAGGTAGTAATAGAAGAAGAAGAAATAGGGATAGATGAAGAATTGAGAAGGAGAAACGGTCGAATGGATGAGGGCGAGTGTTTGGCAGAAAACAAAATCATTGTCTTATAGTATATTATTTAATAATAATTAATTTAATTAAATTGATAAAATTTTAAATTTAATTAAAATTTTTAATAAAATATTAAGTTTTAAATCAAAATAAGTTAGTTTAAGTGACACATGATCTACATCTGACTCATACTAATAGATATTTTGAACAATAACATACGTTTAATAGACGATTCAAAGACACTTATATGCATTTTAGGCAAATTAATGGTACTTGATATGTGTTTGATAGGCACATGTGCCCATATGGGATATAATATTACACCTGATATGTGGCTTATTGATACTTTTACTTAGTACGAATTGTGTCTCAATGCTTAATCCACGTCTGATTAGTGTGTATACGCTAGTTTATATATATATATATATATAAGAGACATTTTTACTAAAATTTTGAAAGAATAAAGACAAAGAAAATAAAGAAATAAAAATAATAAAAGAGACAGAATAAGAAGAAATAATCAATATAAAATTAAAAATCTTTTGCAATAAATCATATAAATGTAAGTATATAGGCCGTTTAACAATTCTTAGTATGGGTTTATGTTCTAAAGTGTAACGTCCCCGGACACCCACATGAAGATATTGTCCGCTTTGTCACATAGGCTCCGCACGGTTTTGTTCCTGACAGACGGCCTCCACCGCTCCCAAAACGCGATCCCTAGAGTGGCGTAGCGGCGGCACGGCGTTGCGAGATATTGTCCTCTTTGGCTTGGGAGAACTTTTCGACATTTCCAGCCATACACAAGTCTTAAGGTTTTTTCCTGGCGAACTCTCCACAGGCTCTCAGGACGCGCCCACAAGGGAGAGGTATCCACGCTCTTATAAGGCACGTTTCGTTTTCCTCCCTATCGGATGTGTGATATTACATAAAGTCTGTCTGTGTTTAAATTTATGGGATAAATAATATAAATCTTAAATTTTAAGAATTAAAAAATGGCTTAAATTAATTATGAATTAAAAAATTATAAAATAAATTTCGGGATTGAAAACGTATCATATAATATACTATTACTATTATTATTATCTTACAAACAATGTCAATTAACTTTCATATAATTAATTGACAAATTTAAATATACAAACTTATATTATCATCATAATAAATCATAATTATTATTCTGAGGGCAAAAATAATTATCAGATAGAAATATAAAACTATCATTCTGATAATTTCATAAATTTGACACAATCAATCTTAATACATAAATATCCTAAATTTATTTGTAATTAATAACATATCAATTAATATCATTTTGTAACTATTTTAGATTATATGTCCAATAAATTTGAACCAAAATATCAGAGTTGATGGGTACACCAATAATGGGCTGGCCCAAAGAAAGGTCAACGAAGCCCATTAAGGCGGTCAGCGTTCTCTAACTAACGCCCAATAAGAGGATGGGCACAGCCTAGAAGGCGAGAGGGGCAGTCTAACGTCGGTGTTAGCCGTCATCTGCATACCAGCTGCCACAAACGGTCAACCGTTGACGACTTTGTTGGGCCTTCAAGCTTTGTAACACTAATGGGCCTATTCCATACAAGCCGACCCACATCGATTAGCCATCCGCCCGCCGCTCTTCGTTCTCCACGGCGGCCAACAAGTCGATGGTCAACCCAGATGTTGACTCTGCTCCCCCTACACCTGGCCCAAACAAGGCCCTTCTGATTAATAGGCTCGACTCACTCGTGCCTATAGCCCAAATGGAGTCCAACAACGGACGCCTTCCATGAGGGCGGCAACACTCACGCAGCGATCAACCCCCGGCGTTGACCGTCCGCTCGCACATTAGGCCCCGAAAAGCTTTCTAACGATGCCTGCCCGACCCGTTTAGGCCCATCACCATCATAAAAAGCCAGCCCACGATCTTTCAAGGATATTCCACGGTCTTAAAGGGAATATCAAGAAGATTGGCGCCCTTGAATAAGGAAGGCGCGAGATCCTTCCAACTCCTTGCCCAAGGAACCTCAACGGTAAGGAAGGAAGTTAACTGGAAAGTGGTTGATCACCTCGAAGGAAAACAATCCACCACAATTGGGCAAGACTGCATCACCTCGGAAGGAAGGCCGGCTACGATCACAATGGGGATGATTCCTTCCAAAGAAGGAAGATCACCATCTTTGCCGTAAAAGAGGCCCTGATCCAAATCGAGGGCACGCTCTCTTAGATACTTTCAAGAGAACGTTCTTGAGGAAGGAGACAGACGCTTCCATTGAAACCCGTGACTCACGCTCTCTCTTCAAGTAAGACCGAGACAAAAACCCTAAGTGCTTTGAGAAATAACTTCACGATTCCCGAAGACCAAGCCCTAAAACACTCAAACACAATCCAACTCAAAGGCAACGAACGGTCCTTACACACGTTCTCTTCCTTCCCACCACCTGCATACTGAAAAGGATCGCGCCTTTACGCCATCCGAGCAAGACACTCTTTACCTCCCTTTCATCGCTTCTCTTACTTTCAGTTCCTTCCATTGAATCTTTTTATTCGACTTGAAGGCCGGAGTGTTATCGGTGGGATTACATCCGCCGTTAACGCCGACCTCTCGTTTGTTTAGTGGTGTGCAGGGATTTGTACTCGGTGAACGGAGCCGATTCAAACCATTCGGGAAGAAATCCGAACTGCTCAAGTCGAATCAGTGCACGCATCATTGGCGCCGTCTGTGGGAAGCGCTACGAAAAGCCTACCACCAAGAATTCGCAAAAACTCTCTCTGCCACCTTTTCACGCAACAATGGTGAACACGAGAGCGCTGGCTAGCGACCCCGCTAAAGACACCGCTATCCCCGACTGGGCCATGTCGCCACGTCTGGTCAACGGGGCCACAAAGAGTTTCACCGCCTTACATCCAAAGAATCGAGGAGCAGAGATGCAAAGCACACCGCCGCTTCAATCAAGTGAGCGAAGGGCAACAACAACAAGCTGCTCCACCACCGTGATTCCGCTCTGCCACCAAGAAAGGTGGCCAGAGAAGAAGAAGCCGCCAAGAGGCCTCGGAAAACGTGCACAATTTGGCTCCAAAGATCCTCCCACGTTCCCCGGCTGAACAGCCAATGGAACGCCCGGGGAGCACTTCCTCGACAGAGCCTTAACGGAGAAATCCTAGATATACTCGGGCGAAGACCGCCGCACACCCGGGAGCGAGTCTCCCGTGGGCCGCCAGATCCACGGGAGGGCAAAGTTGACCAGGCCAAGGAAAAAGACGGAGTTGAGGAATTTCTCAACTCCAAGAGATCCGCAAACGCCACTCGTGCCGATCCACGAGTGGACCAAATCTCAAAACCACGTGTTCCCGGAATGGACGAGCACGCCATCGACTTGGACAGGTCACCTTTCACCGCCGAGATCTCGACTGGCCCACTGCCGTCTGTTTAAGATGCCGCCCTTGACTTAGGCGATGGGGGCGGTGATCCAGGTTGACCACCTCGGATCACTTCCGCACCCATCTCGAGTCTACAAGGGCTAGAAGACTCAGCCGATGTGCCGCCCCCACCGACACCGAAGGGGGACGCTGGGATCTGGTTCCACCACCTCCCTTCGTGTTCTCATCGCCAGCCTTCCGTGAACTCACGGACCTCTTCCCGGCTCGGTATGCATCGAGCCGACGGGGAAGAGAAACAGCCCATGGCACCTCTCTCACATAAAGCGGCGGGAGAGAACCCACGGCGCTTCCGGATCGCCGTGGGCGAGGCCGGCGGATCCCGGAGGATCACCGAGGAGATGAAGTTGCGGCTTCATCTCATTACGACTTCTTACGGTGACTTTTTCAAGCACTGCCCACAAAAATCTGGCAGACTTTCCGCGAGGCGAATCCATTACTGTGGCCTATGTCTTCTTAGAAGAGGCCAACGAGGCAAAACGATCTGAGCAGCGGATCGGCCTCGACCATTCCCCGGTGATGGGAAAAGAAAAGTTTGCCGGGCGAGAACATCCCGCCAAAACAAATACGGACCGGGCCCCTCAACGCGAGGACAACGGGCCCACCACCTTCACACCCTTGACGGACACGCGTTCCAATGTTACGGCGCATCCGGTGGGAGAAGTTCTGGCGTGGCCAAAACGTCAAGGACTTCGAAATCGTACCAATCTTGTGACTTCCACCGCTCTGCTGGCCACTCAATCAAGACCGCAAGACCTGAGCAGAGAAATAGAAGATCGATTCGCAGGGGACACCTTACTCGGTTCGTCAAGGGACTGACGAGAACCCGGGGACAGGCGATGAAGAGGGGCAGAGGAGGCCTCCCCCGGAACAGATCGCGGCGGGAGTAGTCAATACGATCACCGGCCAGGCACATCCGGGAGCCCTGGAAGACAGCAAGGAGCAGCAGACTGGGAGGAAGAAGCAGCGCGTAGTAGATAACATCATTAGCTTTAGTGACTGTGACTCGAATCATGTAATCTCCCCCCATGCTGACCCCCTTGTAATTTCTGCACTCGTTTCAGACGGTAGTTCGGACTACCAACTGAAACGAATCTTTATTGATAATGGTAGCTCGAAGGACTTGCTTTATTTGGATGCGTTCTTTAGATTAGGACTAAAAAAGAACCAACTAAAACCTGCTTAAAGACCTTTGTACGGCCTTGACAACGAACCGGTGCCCGTCCAAGGGACAATCCAATTGGAAGTCACCCTGGGCACCTACCCAAAAACAGCAAGTCGAACGCTAACCTTTCTAGTGGTTGACCTGCCCTCTGTATACAACGCGATACTAGGCAGACCGTGCCTAACAGCGTTTGGGGCAGTCACGTCAATTTCGCATCTGAAAATAAAATTTCCAACACCCTACGGCGTTGGAGAAGTCCTGGGAGATCAGGTCACTGGGCGGACTGTTACATGGCCCGAGATTGCCCCCGGTGGCGGGCGGCTCGTGGGAGAACTCGACCATCGACGAGACCACCCCGCAAAGAAGCGCAGCCGGTGAATCCACCGATCCGGTTCCACCGACCCGGGGAACCGGCTAAGTGTGTCAGTTGGCTCACTCACTGCCACTGCTGCGTGATTTAACTAATTACGTTTCTACAAAGGAACGCAGACCTTTTTGCTGGACTCCCTTGACATGCCTCGGGGTTTCGGGCGAGGTAATGGTCCACAAATTAGGCCTTGATCCGAGACCGCGGCAGTCGTGAAACGGAGGAACTACTCCATCGAAAACGACGCCATCCCGGGAGGAGATGAAGAAGGCTGGCCGGGCGCGAGCTTCATTAGGGAAGTCCAAGACCGTGGATTGGCTCTCAAACGTCGTCTGGTTAAGAAGAGCAACGGAAAATGGCGGATGTGCGTCTACTTTACCGACGTCCAACAAGGCACGCCTAAAGGATGCCTTTCCCTTGCCGGATTGCCTGGTTGGTTGACTCCCACGGCACGAACACCGCTAAGCTTCATGGACGCTTATTCGGGCTACAGCCAGATCGAAATGAGTCCAGAGACGAGGAGCATACCTGCCTTCATGATTTTAACCATGGCACCTATTGCTATAGGGTCATGCCCTTCGGGTAAAGAACGCTTGGAGCCACCTACAAACAAGCTAGTGACCAAGATGTTCGAAAAGCAAATTGGTCGCAACATGGAGGTCTCGTCGACGACATGCTCGTCAAGAGCAGAGTCACGGGCCACCACATACGCGACTGGAAGAGTCATTTGGGGTGCCACAAGACCAAATGAAGTTAAATCCAGCCCAGTGTGTCTTCGAGGTAGCCTCGGGAAAGTTCTTGGGTTTCATCGTCTCTCGAGGGATCGAGGCAAACCCGGAAAAGATCAAGGCAGCTGCCGACATGGCTCCCAGAAATGTAAAGGACGTCAAACGACCCGGCGACGGCCGGCCGCTCTGTCCCCGCTTCCTCGCGAAGTCGGGAGACAAGTACCGGCCCTTCTTTAAAGCTTTAAGAGGGACAAAGTCTAACGGATTCCAGTGGGCCAGTGATTGCCATCGCATTCGATGAATTGGAAGCGATGTCTGCCCCACCGTTGTTAGCGTCGCCAGAGATGGAGAGGAGGCATGCCTTTACCTAGCGATGTCGGAAGTGTCCTCGGCTCCGTCCTTGTGCGCCAGAATCGATATCAAGCCCGGTCTATTATGTGAGCAAGACGTTGATCGGCCCGAACTTCGCTACCCGCTACCGGGAAAAATGGCATGCACTTATCTTCGGCCAAGACGAAAGTTAAGGCCATACTTTGGGCGCATCGCGTAGTGGTCCTTACGGACCCCGAAAGGCATACTCTAAAAGCCCGACGTTTCGGGGCGATTGGTAAAGTGGGCCATTGAATTGGGTGAGTTCGACCGAGTTCGAGCCCGGATCGGCCGTAAAGGCACAGTTCTCGCTGACTTCATCGTTGAGACCACAACACCCATTCAAGAAGGCAGTTACAGGTAAATGAAGAAACGGCCGGTGGGGCCCCAGAATGGGCACTCCACGTCAGGCCGGATCGTCGCGAGGCATAAGAAGCTGCGAGAGGCGGGGTGATCTTAATTCACTTACGAGCGGATTTGAGATCAAGTATTCCCGAGACTTGATTTCCGTGACAACAACGTCGCCGTTGAGTATGAAGCCTCTTGGCCGCTTTACGATTAGCAAAGGAGTGCTCTGCCAAGAGGTTGGCGATCCCGCAGCGACTCAATTAATCGTCGGCAATGGGGGCTTCGAGGCAAAACAACCCTTCATTGGCAGTACAGCGGCAAAGGAGACCATCCAGGGCTTCGGCTGACCACAGTTCACGTTCTCGAGAGGAAAATTGGAAGGTAGACCGGTTGGCTAGAGCAAACATGCCGAGAGCGGAAGCAATATTCGAGGGACATGCGGAAGTCTGAACGCTCCTAGCATAGAAAACAGGAGGCCGTGCATTTCCGAGACGGAAAATTGGATGACTCCTTACCTTGATACTTGGGCGACGGATCACTTCGGAGGACCGAAAAGGCCAAGGGTCATCAAAAGATACCTGGTTGGTACACGGCGGTTGATGGGCGGCTGTATCGCCGCGGATACTCAACTCATATCTTGCCTATCTCCCGAGGAGGCGTAGACTACGCGGCCGGGCGAAGTTCACCTCGGGATCTTGTGGATCACACGTAGGCGGGAAAAACCTAGCCTTCAAAATCATGCGGCGGGGCTACTATTGGCCCTCAATGAAAAAGGACGCACTAGAATTTGTTAAGAAATGCGAGAGCCGCCTTCATGGCAACCTCCATCACCGCCGTCCGCCGATTTAAAGTCCCTTGAGCCCCGTGGCCTTGGCGCGATGGGGGCTCGACATTCTCGGCCCATTTCCCGTTGCCACGGACACAAAGGAAATTCATCATAGCCGGCATCGACTACTTCACTAAGTGGGTGAAGCTGCCCAGCAAAGATTACAGAACACAATGCTATGAAGTTCCTTCGCGAGCATTGTCTGCAGATTCGCGTCCGGAGGTCGTGGTGACCGACAACGGGACCCAATTTTCTAAAACGCTTCACCAAGTATTGCACCCGCCTTGGAATCAAGTCGTCCACACTTGGTAGCATACCCCATGGCCACAGACAGTGGAGGTCACGAACCGTACGCTACTCCACGGGTTAAAAACTAAGTTGGAGGACGCTGGGGCTCTGGCCGATGAGCTCCCATCCGTCCTCTGGTCTTATCGCACAACCCCGAAGGAACAACGCGAGAGACGCCCTTCGGCCTATGCTACGGGATCAAGCGGTAATACCTGTCGAAATCGGGCTCCCAAGTCTCGTGGGTGGAGTCCTTCGACCACGCACCAACTCCCGAAAAATCGGGAGCACTTGGACTTGCTAGAGGAAGCCGCAAGGACGCCGCCGAGTACGGACAAGAGCGTACCAACACCGAGTTGCCCGATACTACAATAAAAGGTAAAAGCCCGACACCCGACGTTGGGGACTTGGTCCTATGAGGCATCGAGGCCACGAGCAGCCGGCCGCCGCCAACAAGCTCTCTTAAACGGGAGGGACCTTTCCCTCGTCTCCGCCGTCCTACGCAACGAGCGTGCAAGCTCGGAAACAGACGGAAAGTTGGTCCCACGAACGTGAACGCAACCCACCAAGCGCTACTACCAATAGAGAACCGGTGCGCCTTACTTGAGCCTCGTGCATTCATTCGTGTGCGTGTTTTTACTTTGGGAAAAATGAGAGTTTACTTAGCATGTAGAATTCTAGGGCATGAATTGTGTTTGCCTTGCGGTATCCATCCGACCTAGATCGCACTAAGTCGGGAGGGTCTTCACCCTCTCGTTAAACCCTAGTCATCTAGGTGGCCCAAAAAGTGGTCTGAAACCCTGGTCATCCGGTGGCCCATAGTGGTCTTAAACCCTAGTCATCTAGGTGGCCCATGAGCGGTCCGAAACCACTGTCATCCGGGTGGCCCATGAGCGGTCTTAAACCTTGGTCATCCAAGTGGCCACGAGCGGTCCGAAACCTCGGTCATCCAGCGGCTCAATAGCGGTCGTACTAAACCTTGGTCATCCAAGTGGCCCATGCAGCGGTCTAAAAACCTTAGGGGGCAAGAATGGCACACGCGACGACCTCTTTTCGGAGAGCAAGAACGTCGGTCAACGACGGTCGATCGAAGGAGAAGCATTTCTTCTCCAACATTGTTAAACCAAGTCTTCACTTGAACGGCACCACCAGGCTGGTTCTTACAACCGCCTGCCTGACTTAAGGACCTCACTCCTTAAGTTTAGCGGCGACAAGTTTCTTTCTCCCAAGTCAGCCTTTGGGATGTAAAGAAATGGGTGAAGCAACTCGGGACGGCGGCTCTATAATGTAAACACGTGAGCCTTCGAGCACGCCGCGAGCCGGCTCCTCTGCGGATCCCATCCAGGGCGGCGCCGGAGTCGCGTCGCCGCAGGCTGTGCTAGGATGACTCCTCCGGCACCCTCCAACCTACCCTTAACGGACCTCTCCATTCCAGAAGTGCTACCGGGACCACCGCAAATCCCGGCAGCCACAAGGTCAATCTGTGAAGAGGAAGATGAGGACGTGGCAATCGCCCTCGCAGCAGCCTCCTCCGAAGACACCGGACGGATGAGCAACTTCTTCGAATCATCCGGCTTCAACATTTTAATTGGAGGGTGCGGCTTTTGGACTGGCGCCTTTCTGCCATCTGGAGCAAGACACTCTTTACCTCCCTTTCATCGCTTCTCTTACTTTCAGTTCCTTCCATTGAAGGCTGATTTACTGACTTGAGCGTCGGAGTGTTATCGGTGGGATTACATCCCGCCGTTAACGCTGACCTCTCGTTTGTTTAGTGGTGTGCAGGATTTGTACTCAGTGAACGGAGCCGATTCAAACCATTCAGAAGAAATCCGAATCTGTTCGAAGTCGGATCCAGGTACGCATCAAGAGTATTACAATAAATATGAATTATAATAATTTTATAACAAATTATATTAGAGTATTCTAATAACTATCTTAGAAATAAAGGGCATTAACTTCATAGAAAAAATAGTATGCTTAATTTTATTATAATATAAATATAGTATATCGCAAAGATAGATGTTAGCTATAAAAAGAATAATAACATTTAATATTTGAAAAAAATATAATAAAAACTCCATGTGATAGTGATAATTCTTTATGGCCAAAATGGAATTGCTATGGTTCCCAAATAGCAAGGAGTTGGAATTTATCTTACAATATAAAAAATAAAGAAAAGGTAATATATTAAAATATTATTTTAATATCTATCAACAGTCTTTTAAAATAATTATAATAGCGTAAAGATAAAACAATTAATAATTATTTTATTTTTGTTGCGTCCGGGATCTCAGGGTCCACATGTAACACAAGTATTTGTGAATATGAGTTACGGGAATGGAGGGATGAAAATCGGGTTTTACGTGGAAAGCCTTCTTGTAAATGAGGAGGAAAAATCACGAGGTTCTGAGCCTTTAGAAATGCTTCACTATTAGATGAAAGTCTTTACAAAGTACAAGTGTTTGGGGGGATCCCTTCCTTGTCTCTTGTTTTGTATTTCTCTCCTTAGGAAATTCTCTCGTTGGGAAGTTTTGTCACTCTTTTGTCCCTTCTTGTTGGGAAAAGAGAGAGAGAGGGCAGAAAGAGAGAGAGAGAGTTAAAGTCTTTTTCTTCCTTTTGTCTGGAATGAGATCGATCCCTCTTGAAAGAGATTTCGCAGGGTGTTTATAGGGAAACTGTGCCGTTGGGGAGGATACACGTGGCAGTCGACGGGTGGCCGAGAGGCTATCCAATGTCCCACTGTCACATTCAATGCTGCTGATGTGTGCAGGATAGCATGCCGCTGGCGCCGCTAGTAGGGCCTGGGCGTGTCAGGCGCACAGGCTCTAGGCGTCAGTCTTGACTTGACTAGACATGCCCTGTGGAGACAGTGTCCGGCAGTAGTTGCAGATTCCTTGGGAATCTGTGAAATTGCTTAGCTGGTACTCTTTGTCGTGTATGAGATAGTCCTTGTCCTTACGTGGCGTGCCTTGTCGCTTTGTGAGTTCGCGGACTCGTTGGAGTAGGCAGCTCTCGGAGGATCTTTGGCCCTCTGTAAAGGGTCCTCAGATCTCTTCTTGACTTCTCGAACTGACCTGTGGCCTAATGGAGTTCCTAAGATTCTTGGGCTTCCTCTTCTGGTCATCGTACCTGGATGTTATTCGTGATGTCCTCGAGCTCCTTATGGTTTAAGGGGCCTCCTGGACCTTTGTCGTAGATTTGGCTTTTGGACGCTAACCTGTGTTTTGGGGCCTCTTGGGCCGTCCAGCCCTTTTGGTTCGTGGACACATTTCTGGGCTTTTTACTTTGGCATTTCCTTTGAATCGTGTTTTATGGGCCCCTATATAGGGACCCAACATAGCCTCCCATACCAAAGGGCTCGAGGTCTTCGACCGTTTGGCATGAAGTCGCTGCTCCTCCCGGCTAGTTGGTTTCTTCCTGCTCTGGTTTGTCCCCGCGCATGTTGTAACTTGAAAGGGACGTTCCTGGGCAGGCAGGAGCATGACAGTCCGTGTTCTGGCCTAGGCCTTTGCAGCGGTAGTCCGAGTACACGTCTGTTCTCGGAATGAATGTGGTGCTAGGCTTAGTAGAGAGTTGTCCCAGAGCTTCTTCTGAGTCCGAGGCCTTTCCAACGCCGCCGTTTGGGCCTTTGTAGGGCATTAAATGCTGAAGTGACGCGCTGACAGGCGCCTTGGGAAGGTAAGGTCATCATTCTCCTGGGACGAACGGCCAGGCGACGCGTGGCATGGGTAATGAGTGCGGCTTTTTGAATTTTAGGAGTATTTAAAGGCCCTCTCGTCCTGATCCTCCACTTCTGCGTATGCTTTTCGTTTCCTCCTCTAAGTGTTGTGATTTTTGCTCCCCTTTTACTGAGATTTTCTTTGCTTTTCTGCCTTTGCTTCTCGATGTCGATGGCGCTCGGAGTGAGAGACATTGCCTCCACGATGACACTTGATAGGCTTGCAGAGATTCGAGCACGATATCGGATCTCTGAGTCTGTGGCCATGATGATCCCGAAGTCGCACGATAGGGCATGGTGTCTCTAGGATGGCTTCATCATTGTCTATGAGGTCCACCTCAAAGGTGGGTTGTGGTTTTCTGTGGCAGAGGAGCTTTACGACATCATGAGGGCACTTGGAGTCCCCTTTGCCAGGCTCTAGCCGAATGCAGTAAGGTATCTTGTGTCTTTGTGCGTTTTCTTTCGGTGCCAGAAGAAGCTCTTGAATGTCCTTACGGTCAAGGTGATGTTTCGCTTTACACATAACCTTGACTGGATTACAATGACCCCCCATCCGGATTTTTCCTTAATGTGCGAGGGGAATTCGGACTCCACGAAGCGGTGGAAGGATAAGTTTTTCTTCCTTGGCGTTCATGAGCATTGGGCCGTCCTCTTTACCTGGGGGAAAGTGGCTAGCCAGTATTGCTTTGTCCCTTCAAAGGAGGATAGAGAGAATGTGAAAGAGTTCACGGACTTGGTGCTAGCTAATCTCGGAGGCTTCCACCTGAACAAACGCAATATTTGATTGTCGCCCGAGAAATTTGAGGAGGCCAAGTGGGGACCACGGGCCGAGGCCTCTGTCGTAGCTCCTCCCGAGAAGTCCAAGAAAAAGTGACCAAGGAGGCAAGCGGAGACTCTGAGGATTGAGGGTTCTTCAGGCCGCTCGAAAAAGAGCCTTCCGGCCGAGAGTTCGAAACGTCCAGTAGTCGTTGTTGAGCTCCCTTCCTGTGATGAGGATGATGATGATGATTTCAATATCGATGATTTGGGCGACGATGATGTGATTGCCCCTCTGTTTAAGAGGTCGAGGACTGGTACTTTACCAGAGTCCTCGGGGACTGAAGGTCTCGTCTTTATTTCCACAGCTGATCCTCTTACTGAGTCATCGGGGGTGATTGTGCAGATTGTGGAGATTCCGGATGTCTAGCCCCCCAGTGATGATCATGTTCCCGGAGTTTCCGTTGATTTGCCTGGTGACGTCTCGGACAGGATTGATCACCCTTCCGAGGACATAGGAGGCGGAAACTCCGTCGTGGACTCTGAGAGGGGAATGATGGCGGAGACGGTCTGAGAGGTGGTAGAGGCTGGGGAGTTAGGCATCGCTGACCTGATGTCCCTTGATCCTTCTGAGCGACCCGTTGCCGTCCAAGCTAATCAGCCGTCCGAGCTTTCTGGGGATGCTGATTTTGAGGCAGGCTCTTCAGTGCCTTTTATAGCTGCGGAGCCTGAGCCGGAAGGGGCGCGTGCGGCGCCTGGGAGCGATCTGCAGGAGTCCGAGGCCCCTGGAGATGATCCCCTCGTTTCTAAGGTAACCCATTGTTTCTTCTTTTGCCTTGCTTCTGGTTGCTTGTGTTTTAACGAGCTTTTTTGTTGCAGCTCTAGGGTCTAATTGGGGGCCTCAGTGAGCTGATGGGAGAGGTCGCCCAGTCCCGCTCGGAAATGGAGTCCTTGAGGACCGCTCGAGAAGCTGCGCAGCTGGCTGAAGCGGAGTTGGCTGAAGCAAAGGGGGAGATTACCTCTTTAGAGGATACCGTCAAGCTTTTGGGGCTTCAGCAGAACCTCCTCCAGGATAGAGTCCTTCGGCAGGAGGAGAGGTTGAGGACGTCTGTGCAGATCTTGGAGATGGCACCATTATTAGACAGCAAGTACCGGGAGGGCGTTCGCATGTGCTGTCAGTTCTGCAACTGATCCGTCCGCGGTTCCCTGTGGCCGTTCTTGATCCCAGGAACGCCAATGCCTTAAGTGCGGGAGACTTATACAGCGTTGCTCGGAGGCCTTTCCCTGGGCCTCCTCGGGCAGGGTCTGAAGGTGAACCTCTTACGCCCGAGGAGCCAGTTCCGGTGGACCAGGCAGGGCCCTCAGGAGCTCAAGAGGATGAAGGGGAAGGGAGCCAAGAGGCGCTCTTTTGACATTTTTGTTTCTTTTCTTGCTTTGTTACAACGTTGTACATGGATTTATTTTTATGAATAAAACTTGTCCTTTTTCGCATCAGGGCTTTGGACTTTTCTTTTGTCTTATTTGTACAAGTGTTATTCTTCTTCTCTCTTCTCCATTTTTTTTTGTGACGCAATGCATAGTGCCTTGCTCTTAGATTCAAGCATGCGATCCTCCTAGGATTTTCTAACCTTTTAACCTCTCGGGTTTTTCGGCACCTTGACCTCTGGGGCCGCTCGGGTACAGCCGAGTTTTTGGCTTTGAGTTGTGAGTTGCTTTGTTGTTGATGGGGGAGGATGAGAATACTTCATAATAGACATAATGAAGTGACGTTTTCATTGATGTACACGTGTTACATTGCGTGGCCTCCAGGGCTCTTTTGAATCTTCACGTTACATTAGTCCCTTGCTAACTGCGACCGTTTGACAGTTATGTTCAGTGCCGACTTCTGCGGTATTGGCGCCCCCAGCGGACGGTCAGGCGTGCTCCACTCCCATTATGGCTTTGCCTTTGGAGCGGCGTGACCGGCTACGTCCTGTTGCTCCGGGGCCATGCTTGGGTCGTCGCAGGAAGCGGTCGAGATAGCCTTCCATTACCAGCCGCTCGATCTCCGCCTAGAGCTTTCTGCAATCCTCGGTGTCATGTCTGCGGCTGCAATGGTAATGGCAGTACTCCCACTGGTCGCCTCCTTCTGGGTTCTTCAGCGCCTTGGGCCATCTTAGGAACTCTTCGTCCCTGATTTGCCTGAGGATGTTGGTGAGCGACTCAGTGAGAGTAGGTGGGCCTGATGGCCTTTCTCCTCCAAGGACCATCCGTTCGGGCTCGTTTTGCTCGGATGGTCAGTGGGTCTTTATTTGGGCGCTCACCCTTCTTTTTCCTTCCCCTGTCCTCGGGGGCAGGGGGTCTTCTCGTTTTCCTGGCTGGCTTGTTTTGCTGGTTTTGGGTCCGAAAACCGTCTTCTAGAGCCTCTTGAGCCCCTTTTTCGTTGGGGCCTGGCTCATGGACTTCTTTCTATTGAGGTAGTCCCTCAACTCGCCAGGAGCTTGCGCCGCTTGACGCCTCGGGGGCGCTGCTGGCCGTGGGCTTTCGGGGTGCGTTCCCCTGGACTGCTCGTCCACCCTCTTGCGGAGGGTACGGACGGCTCCTGAAAGGTTGTCCACCTTCTGTACTAGCTTGCGCACGCTAGTACGGGTCCGCCACTCATCCTGCCGCTTGACGGGAGGCACCTGTCGAAGTGTTCCACCTCCCGGGTGGACGTGCTATCTTGTCCGCTCACCATCTTTGGAGCGCTGGTTGTTCTGTGACGGTGGGAAGTTTATGAGTCTTTTTCACGGTTCCCACAGACGGCGCCAATGTTGCGTCTAGGATCTCGGGGTCCACGTGCAACACAAGTGTTTGTAAATATGAGTTACGGGAATGGAGGGATGAAAACTGGGTTTTACGTGGAAAGCCTCCTTGTAAATGAGGAGGAAAAACCACGAGACTCTGGGCCTTTAGAAATGATTCACTATTAGATGAAAGTCTTTCTGAATCTGATGTGTTTGGGAGGGATCCCTTCCTTGTCTCTTGTTTTGTATTTCTCTCCTTAGGGAATTCTCTTGTTGAGAAACTTTGTCACTCATTTGTTCCTTCTTGTTGGAAAAAGAGAGAGAGAGGGGCAGAAAGAGAGAGAGTTAAAGTATTTTCCTTCCTTTTGTCTGGAATGAGATCGATCCCTCTTGAAAGAGATTTCGCATGGTATTTATAGGGGAAAATGTGTCGTTGGGGAGGAGACACGTAGCGGCGGGTGGCGAGGCGAGAGGCATCCCGGTGGCCCCACTATCACATTAATCTTTGTTGACGTGTGCGGGATATAACGCGGTTGGCGCTAGCGCCGCCACTCGTAGGGCCTAGGCGTGTCGAGGCACACAGGCCTAGGCGTCGATCTTGACTTGACTAGCGTCTTACTGTGGAGACAGCGTCCGCGGTAATTGCGGCATGCTTTGGAATCGGCGAGAAGTTCTTGCGTTTGCACTCTCGGGTGTGTCACGAGATAGTCCTCGTCCTTGCGTGGTGTGCCTTGTCGCTTTGTGAGTTCGTGGACTCGTTGGAGTAGGCAGCTCTCGGAAGATCTTTGGCCCTTTGTGAAGGGTTCTCGGATCTCTTCTTGACTTCTCGGACTGACCTGTGGCCTAATGGAGTTCCTAGGATTCTTGGGCTTCCTCTTCTGGTCATCGTACCTGGATGTTATTCGTGATGTCCTCGAGCTCCTTGTGGTTAAAGGGAAACTCCCGGACCTTTATCGTAGATTTAGGCTTTTGGACGCTAGCATGTTTTTAGGCTCTTGGTCATCCAAATCTTGGTCCATGGACGTGTTTTCCTGACTTTCATTTTGGCCTTTCGCATGGTAGTATTTTATGGGCTCCTATATTGAAACCCAACAATTTTTTTATTCATATATCCAAATAAGAAAAATTAAATTTCTCTCACATTTTAATAAGGCATCCAAACAGTATAATAAAAATCACATTTCGTTTACTCTTATTTTCCTCTATTTTATTTCCGTCATTTTAACTCTGATTTACTTTGATTACTTTGTACGTAATTTTGACTAAAATGGGTAGAGAAACCCAACCAAAAATGTAGACTAATTATCAGGGAAACAATTCAGGGAGAAGCAAAGGAAAATGATTATGGCCAAAACTTCCTCTTGGCTGAGAACTTGTACTCCTTTCGTGACCTCAGAAGAAGCTAAAGCATGAATTTATCCAGCGATCGCGCGCACTGAGACCATCACAGCAGCTCAGTAGAGAGAATGAGTAAATCGCAAGGTTATTTGCTCCAGTGGGTTATACGTCAATTATCCTTCTAGGGTTTTTAGAGCACAGTTTCCAACTGCATTTGCCAATTAGATTCTGCAAGAAGGGAGGAGACATTAGAAGACATGTACAGTGGTTCGAGCGATGGCGAAGGCCACGAACATTCTGGACAGAGGAAGATCCCGCCGGCTTCGTCGATGTTGTGGGTCCGAAACCTTCGTCGGTACATCGGATCTGGTGCTGGACTTGGCTCCGAAGCGTTGATGGGTCTGTATCTTCTCACATTCTGTCCGCATTTCCTTTAATTTTCCTTTTATTGCTTATAAATTGATTTTAGTTACTAGTTTTATTTGTTGCTTATGAAATTTAACTCAATCCCGCGAATCTTCTAATTATTCTCAATTGCCCAATTGAGCTGATTAGTAATATCTCCGTATTTGTCATGTATGTGTAGTGTTTATAATTTCCTCCTGAGCATTAGGCTTTAAGTTGTTAACAACCTGGGTTTCAACTGGTGTCTTTGGGTGTGCTTGGTGTGTTGATGATAAAAAAATGCAGGTTTTGTGATTTGTGAAGCACACAGTGGTGGTGATCTCCAAACTGTATTTGTTAAATATTCAACAGCAGACAGCCACAACTTCCCTAAGACTAGTGCCGTATGAAAATATAATCTTGATGCATATTTGGAAAATCGATTCTACATGGACCCTTTAATGACCCATATTCGAGCGTGATCTGAATCCTTGAACCGGTTTCCTGCACACTATAAATAAAACAGGTGGTGAAAAGGTCCAGGGAGGATTCTCCTAAGGATCCTTTCTATGCTCAAATTTGTAAAATATTTCTAATAATAGATAGAATATATAGAAAGTACTAGTATAGCTAGGGAAAGAATTTCTAGGCCTAGTACGATGATTGGGGAGGTTGAAGCCTATTCGTGCCATATGGTGCTTTGGGAGTTAGGAGGGTCTTATCATCCGCGCCCTCCATGGTCTATCTAGACCTCATGGGCCTATCTAGCCCTTAGATTTGTATTGGGCCTATCCAGGACTTAAAACTGGGCCAGGCTTATTTGTGCCTTACATCTGGGTTGATTTAGCTTGAGTGGTTGTGATGTCATCCAGCTGGAGGATTTGGTAGCAGGTCTTGAATAGGCTTTGGTGACCAATGGTGATGCCATCGGGCAATCGTTGGTGCTGGGCATATTTTGCTGGCGTGGGAGAATAGGCGTTGGCGCAGGTAGCACAAGGTCAACTGTGAGAGCTGCGGCAACAGAGGTGGCTTCAAGCTTGGGCGCAAGCCTAGCTAGGGTCCATTGGGTGGCTGGAGACGGCGGGCTTAGGCGGCAGCTGTGGCAACAAGCCTGGGCATAGACCTGGTTCAAGACCAGTCGGGCAACTGGGTGCCATCCGGAGGAAGCAGGGGTGCGTATCCAATGACGAAGTGGTGGCTGGTGCCACCAGATGCCATCCAGCTGTGGTGGGCAGAGTGAGTCTAGTGGTGACAGCAAGCCTAAACCCTGTGGTGGAGTGGCAGCTAACACCGGCTGCACCAATTAATGGTGACGGTGGCCAACAGTCTTGGTGCTGGCAGCTGGCGCGGCTAGGCATCCATCCAGCCTCTCTCTCTATCTAAGTTTTCTCCTCTTCTCTCTCCCTCTTCTCTATTTTTGGTAAAATATTTTTTGCCTCTTCTCTTTTCTCTAGGACTTCTCTCCCTTTTCTAAGGGCTCTTGAATGAGTGATTTGAGCAAAAACTGACAATGGGCACGATTCTCCATGTTGGCATCACTCTAGCAGATGTTACATCATACCTTTCGGTGGCTTGCGCTGCACGTCACACCACAGCCTAAGCTTTTCCTAAGCAAGCCCACCTTTGGCCACAAGCTTTGTTGATACAAGCCCTTAGCTTGGGCTGTCTTCCTAGGATGGTGCAACTTTCAGTCAGCGCTAATGCTGCAATCAGTTGCCATGTCAAGATGTAATTAATCTTCAGTGGCCTGGGCAAGAATATTCAGGCTGGGCTGATTAAGGTGCATACTGGGCTAGACATGTCATCTTGGGTTGGCCTGCAAAATTGAGTTTTTTTATTTTTCTTCTATTTGGGCTGTTTATTTTTTCCCATCCAGGTCTTTCATTTTTCCTATCTTGGTCAATTATTGTGGGCTCACTTTATTGGGACCCAACACTAGCCTCTAAGACTATATTTGAGGCTCGGAGGCTGTTATTTGCTTGCTAGTCTTGCTGCTTTTATTATCGAACATATGTCTTGTATTCCTCTCTTATTTCTGCGGAGGATTTGGGGAATTATGTTAGAGTACAGTTACTTGGCGGAGTATGACATGATAGTTCCTAGGCTGGGTGAGAAGGAATCCGCCCCTCCAGCTGGTTGCATAAGCGTCCATGTGCCTACCTGAAGGTAGATGATCGCTTTCCGTTGGATTGAGAGTTAGAGTTCGTTCTGACTGCCTAGGCCTTCTCTTTATTCTCTCATGCCGGCCTTCCTAGGGTGGCTCACATCTAGTCCTTGAGTGTCTTGCTCTTGTGGTCGTGAAATCATGGCTTATCCTTTGGGGGTGATTAGCGATGTACTATTATTAGACTATCTAGTCAACGATATGCGTAGGATAAGACTTGGCCCGCATATGGGGCACTTTGGTCTCCTGGCGATTTTTTATCTTTATAGGGGCTCTTGGCTGCTTTTTGACCTTCGCTTCCCAAAATTTTCTATGATCCTCTTGCATTTGCGCAGGCCTTCGCATGCTTGTCCAACCTCAGTGTGAGGATTGTTTTTATATTTGCGTAGGTCAGCTATTGCCCTTTCTCATGTCCCATGATGAGGGATTCAAATCCATCGTTCACATCAAAGAGAGTTCTGGGTCTATAGCTTCTTGAGTTTGGATTTTTGGAACTCATTTAAGCCCCTTAGCTAATTCATTTGACTGTTTTGGTCTAGGGCATTTTGATTGAATGTGCTGCACCTTTAATAGGGACTGTAGCCTTATGTGCTCTAACTAGTTATTCTCTAAGGTCTCAGTGACTCTTTGCATCCATTCTAGCTAGGTCTCCATAAATCTGCCCCGATACATATTTGAAACTCCTAAAATTTTTGGTGTGTTTAATTTGTACTTTTTTAAAGGTATGCTTCAGAGTGGGTTACCTAATCCGGATGGCTATTTTTGTGCATTGTGTGTTAGGAGAGTTATAGCGCAGCTCTGATTTTAAGGCCCGGATAAGCTCAGTATGGGTCTAAGGGCTGGATAGGCCGTAGAGGGTATGAATGATAAGACCCTTCAAACTTCCAAATTACCATATGGCACAAATAGATTTCAACCTATCTGTTCGACGTACTAGGCTTAGAAATTTTTTCCTTGGCTATAATAATACTTTTTGTTTATTTCATCTATTATTTGAAATATTTTATTGATTTGAGTTTCGGAGTGGTTCTTGGAAGAATATTCTTGGGATCTTTTCACCTCCTGTTTTATTTATAGTGCGCAGGAAACCAGTTCAAAGGTTCGGATCATGCTTGGATACGGGTCATTAAAGGGTCTAGGTAGAATCGATTTTCCAGGTGCACATTATTAGCGTTGTTTGTGGGAAATGTCTTACTTTACCTTTCGGTGGCTTGTGCTGCACGGCACACTACAGCCTAGGCTTTTCCTAGATGCTACAATCAGTTGTCATATCAAGATATAGTTGATCTTTAGTAGCCTAGGCTAGAATATTCGGGCTGGGCCATTATTTTGGATTGGGCCACCAACTCGAGTCTTTTTATTTTTCTTCTATCTGGGTTATTTATTCTTTCCCATTCAGGTTTTCCATTTTTCCCATCCGGGTCAATTATCATGAGTCCACTTTATTGGGACCTAACAAATCTCAATCCATTGAACTTGTCTATTTGTAATGGGCCTCTTGTTGTGGCCTGGGTGTCCTTTTTTCTTTGGAAGTTAATCACCTCGGAAGCAATTTATGGAGTTTCTCTGCATGTTTGAAGTTTTCACTTTAATTTGATTTTGAATTAATTTATGATTAGGTGTGTATAGAGATAGCAATTTATTGTCATTTTTATTGTAATGCTAAATGAATTAGCTCGGTCTAAAATATGATTATCCTGCACCTCATACGTGAGGGCAAACAATCTCACAATGTGTGTGTGTCCGTGCGAGTGTGGTCAACCAGTGATAATAATATGTGGATCATATGTTTGGCGTTGTTATAAGACTGTCCTGATAAATGGCCAACCTCAAACGTGCAAGCCACATTGCTTTGAAAGGGGTGATAGAGTAGGCTAAGGGATATAAAAGTTAGGTTTAGCCCAGATGCTCGATTTAGCTTGAAATGCCAGTCATTCTGCAGTGAAATTAATGTGTATATTATCTGGACCACGTGGAACCCCACCACACATCCCTTCCCCCAAAGTAAAAGGAACTAAAGAAAAAGAAAGCTAGTGAAGAGTGAGGAACAAGAAGAATTGTCGGGTATTGGGTATACTGTATTTGTCACTAATATAGATTTGCGAAGTTGCATAGCATGTGGAGTGTGAGGGATACTATTTACATGTTCAGATAGTGTTATTGATGGATTGCCTCTATTTTTAGAAATACAAAACAAATGCAGTTGTAATGAGTGTGCGACAAGTGCTTTTCAGAATGTAGAAATCCTCCTAGTTGCTCCCTTATGCAGTTGAATGGCTAGGTTTCTGCTTCAGTCATTGTGTAGAATGATTTTACAGTTGGGAAATTCATCAGTAATCTGGATGGCTTGCAGATATGGTTAATAGGTAGGGTCAGTGGTCCATTCAGTTTGATGGTTTCTTTTAAATTTAGCTGGGATTTTCTGAAGTAGGGTTAAGGCCAGATAAATATGTGGGCATTCTGTGTGGTGTGGATAGCTCAATATGGGATTGATGATAATGCGCAAAGAAATTTTCACTCCCAAGTTGTATTTTTTTTGGTGAACATACTGTGAAGACTTGGAGCATAATTACAAACATTAGATACTTATTATACCCTGGGAACTGTACAAATGCCGCATGTAAAGTAGGATATGCATGTCTCTTTTTGCTTACTCATTAATGATAAAAACTGATAGTTTGTTATGAAAAATAGTTTTTGACTTGTTTGCATACAAGAGCCTTATATTGACAAATAGTATCAATTTGCAATACTGTTTATATTAAAAACTTTGGTGATGCATTCTTTATGTTTAGTCATGCAACACATTTTCAAATTTGTTCTAGTCAGAGAGGTTTTTTCTTACTTGTGGTGGCTGCATTTTAATTCAAACATTGTTTCTGTACCTCAGTCAATTGAATTTTAAAACAGGTGTTGGGCTGCTTGGAAATGTGAAGAACTTTTATAATGGTTAGGTTACCTAAAATCTAAGGCAAATCACGAACCCATAAGTAATATGGTTGGGTTTTGAGACCAAAAGAAGGTCATGGTAGGTCTAGAGGAACTTTTGAGTATACGTAATACAAGAAGGATTTTAAATTGATTCTATGTTTCAAGATTTTGCGCTTAACTGAGAGAAATGGTGGAAGCAAATTTATATAGCCAACTTTACTTGGTGAGATGTAGGCTTTAATATCGTCCTTACAGATGGAGCCACCTAATGAAATTCCAGTTGCATCAATCTTCTACAATTTATTTAGATGTATGACATAGACAACTTGTTTTTCGGGTATGCTAAGACCTCGATACACAATACTTGTAAAGATCATTCATTTTGCAAATAGCCTAGCTTCTCCATGTTTTATTTTCTATTGTAGAACTTGAAACGAAGAGAATCTTGCTTGACATATTTAAAGAGAAGCAACAAAAGAGTGCAGAAGCTGGCACGATACCAAGCTTTTATAAGAAGGTATGTGTTATAGTTGTTTTACTAAGCGATAAGCTTATTGCAATATTAGCAAGAGTTCTGTAAAACTTTTGAGTTGAAATTGACGTCATAATGTTATTTTTAGAAACCAGAAGAAGGATCCATCAGTCACAGAGTCCAGAGGCTTGCAAAATATCGATTTTTAAAGGTACCTGCTTGAACTACTATGCCAATTGTTATATTGAAGGGCTCATGAGTCACTGCTGGAATACGTAAAAGTTAAATTTGCACAAATACCATACCTACAGTTGATGAAAACTTGACAAGCACGAGTGTGAAGAAGTTCCAATTGACAAGAATTACCTAACTACTAAAAGTTATAAGTTTTCTGTTTTATGTTCACATATGTTACAAATAAAAGAATGTTCATGTATGTTTGACTTTCTTTGATGTCCTGATCAAAATATTATTTTTTATTTTTAATTGTATTACTGAAAATATTATGCATTTTAGGTGGATCAGAGAAGTTATCCTTTATCTGATAAAAAAAAAAAAATCCCAAAATGTGTAACTTTCAGTATACTGTCAACCATTAATTCAGCTGCTGAGTTACTAAGCTGCCAATTGATAATTATTTTTGTTAAGCTTATGGTGTGGTCTCACACCTTGCACTATGTTGCAGAAACAATCAGATCTTTTGCTGAATGCTGATGACTTGGATGCCATGTGGGTTTGCTTACGAGAAAATTGTGTTATTGATGATGCCACTGGTGCTGAGAAGGTGTTTTAAACTCCCCTTTCTAATCTTTCTGTCCTTATTTTGATCTTTTACTGTGTTACAGTTAGTTATATTGCTCAAAGCCCTTTGGTGATCAAACTTCTGTTGGAAATATCACACGCAATGAAAAGAAGCCTCTACTTGTACTTGAGATGGACTGTTTGTCCAAGTATCATGAGAAATTCTGTACTCTCAACTACCATTCCTGCGTTCTTCAACAATCAATCTACAAACCTGAAATAACAGCTTTATCTATGATTGCAAATTCACGACGTATTGTATTGGTCACAGAATCAAGCAGGCTTGCAAAGTAAACCTTCATTAAGTATTCTCATGGTAGAATCTTTGGGTATACGATTGCTGGTTCATAATTATTCTCTGATACCATTATTGCTGACATCTAATGATGTGACTATTACATTGTGGCTCAGAGAAATTGGCAGTATATTACAGAAAATTGACTTCTCTGACTGCTGATTTAGTTCCTGTTAACTACTAATCGGGAATGTTTTGTGGTGACCTAGTGGTGGTGATGTGTTTGTCCCCTTATACTATGTAGTTCTTGCTTCCAGTTTTCATAACTTTTATGAGCTTTTAATATGCCTGATATGTTTTTGTTGTAATCTGCAGATGAATTATGAAGATTTTTGCCACATTGCCTCTGTATGTACAGAACAAATAGGCCCCAAATGTCGACGCTTCTTCAGCCCTTCAAATTTTATGAAGTTCGAAAAAGACGAGCAAGGAAGAATTGCTATTCTTCCTTTCTATCTCTATGTGATGCGCACGGTGGGTCTAGTTATTCTATTGTTGCAATACCAGTTTTCACAAGCCTTTGACAGTTTTGTGGAATTTTCATTGTCATCATTTGTCCTTTTTTCCCTAGTGAGGTGGGGCACAAGAAGCAACTTACAAGGGGATTGGGGTCACAATTTTATGTTGTATTCAGTGTGGCCTGACTCTACATATCAATGATTATTGGGTAAAATAGTAAAGATATATGTAACTATTCAACATTTTGCAAATCTTTACACAAAATATTTTTGCTACAATTTTATACGAAACTTTGTAGAATATGATTGTTCAGTAAAATTTTTCTTTAGTTGAGTGTTTTCATTCCATAAATGAGTTATTAAAGACTAAATTAACAATTAAACCCACATATATAGAAAGATCAAAAAACCTTGAACAATTAATTAAACAATTAGATAAACTTGAACAATCTAAAATTCTGAAACCCTCCCATTGTGTCTTTTCCCCACAATCATCTTCTCCCTAACAAGGGCCAACTCCCCTCAACCATTGCCATTCCCCCCACTGACCACCTCTCCCTTCCCACTCCCATCTCTTGGGCTCCTTCCTTGATTTTCCCCCTCAAGTGGGTTGCATGGCCTCTGCTACTGACAAGAGGTCACATCCAGCCTTATATCAGCTGCCGATGCCACCTCTTGCAGGTTGGGAAAGGCCACTACTGAGGTAGAAATTGCCTGCTCTCCTCACCTGCTCGTCCTCGTTGGTACTTCCACCCTGATGTGAGGCCCCTGCTGGTCTCTTGTAGGTGGAGGCCACCTTTGGAGGGCATGACCAAGATGGCGAAGGCCTTTTGAGTTGCAGAAAAAGGGGAGGAGTGGAAGTAAGGATGGGTAAAGGGAAGGGGAGAGTAAGGCTTCGCCAGCAGTGTGCAAGCAAGGTGGGGGAAGGTTCTAGGGTAGGAGAGAGTTTGTTCGGCGGTGGAGGAGTTGGTTATTGGTTGTGCAATGGATGTATTTCTCTTGTTGAATACAGCAAGGGAAAGTAAGAACTGGTAACAAAGTTCAACAATATGGACTGCTAAATGTTTGCATGTCCCATAAAAGTTTCTTTTTCAACTATCTATGAGAGCTTGGCATTTTAGCGATAAAAACGTTTAACCCAATGCTTTTAGATCAATGACTATCTAATATAATGATTATGCAACGTTATTCCCCCATATTGATGAAGGAATAAGCTCTTTCATTCTTGCAATTTATCCTGTGAGACAAATTGAGCAAAGTTTTCCATACTCGTCCATGGGAACTTGGTCATATCTCTACTTGGGCCTCCATCATAGCACTCAAAAGTACTTGTTTGTTATTCTTAGCTGGTATGATGTATTACACAGTCTAGCAGAACAGTTAGCTGTTCATTTAGTTGGTTATACCTATTAAGCATATTGTAGCATCCAGTCTATAAAGACCACGGTTAAGCCTTGACTATTGTAAGTTTGGATGTACATTGGAGCCTATCACTGCAAAGTACAAATACTCCCCCCCCCACCCCCCGCTATATATATTTTTGGTTTATCTAGTATCATTTTCTGATGCTAACGTATGATATTATTCAGGTTTCTCTCACACAGGCAAGAATTGATATGAGCGAACTTGATGAGGATTCTGATGGTTTCCTTCAACCTCATGTATGGTACTTATGCCCTAATTTGGTTTGGTTCCCCCCTTCACACTGACTTTGAAATTTCCCCTTCGAATGAGATGGGTGCAGTGGCCGCACCTGTTATTCATCTCCATGACACCATTTACTGTTCCCTTCGCTTGAAAGATTAATTCTTAAATTTTCTTCTTCCAGGAAATGGAAGCCTACATAAGAGGCCTTATACCTAACCTTGCGCAACTTCGTGATATGCCTGCTGCATTCATGCAAATGTACTGTCGTATAGCTGCGCACAAGTTCTTTTTCTTTTGTGATCCGCATAGACGAGGTTTGCTCTGGTCGCAGCACTTGTTGCAATTATTAGTTTATTTACTCTGATATGAATTCATGAAAAAAAATGATTTGTCTTGTATGTACACATACTTTCCCATTTATCAGAGACCATTATTGAATGTTCATGGTGTTATACAATAGTTTAACACACTTTTTTTTATGACGCTTTCAGTGTCAGACCCTACGGTTCTATTAGCTTCTTTCATGCAAATAAGTTGTACATTCATGAAAGTGCAATTTCATGGTTAGGGGTAGTCTCTATCGCAAATCATGTTGGGATAACCTTGCCATGCCTGGTATAGATGTAGATCTTGGTAGTAGTTTGTGTATGTGGTTGCAAATAGTTGGAAGAATTATTCTTTTAAAAACCGGTATATGGTAGAATGTATCAGAAAGAGAAGATGCCATGAATGCCATCTTTGAAAAATAAGTTAAATGACATGATGCCACTTCAGAACCATTTGACACCTGATTCAACAGGTCCCAAGTGGAAGTAATAAAGGATTACCAAGAGCGCATTATTGTTTACCCCATCTATAGTTATGTTTCTGCTATAAGAGCCCAACAAACAGGTAAGAAAAGAGCAAGGGAACCCAAAGCTTTACCTGCCCTCAGGTTTATTTTTCCCACCCAGGGTGGGGGGTTCTTTCCAAGAGTCTGCTTGTTTTCCATGCAATTAGCATCCATGATGTTAAGGAGGTTGACTGCGAGTAAGACATGTAGTGATGGTGATTGTCTTTGCTTCCTGTAATGTTATATAGGTTGATATTATGCCAACATGTGTTATGAACCAAATGTATGGTGCTTTTTACTCCTTTTCCTTCTCTTATTCAAGGAGGCATAGTAGACAGAACTCACTAGACAATAATAGAGCAAAACTTACATAAGAAGTCAATGGAGGATTTATTAAAAAAAAATGTGAATTGATGGTCTTTTGTGGTGCCTTTTTGTTATGGTTGTCCAGTGGAGTTGTGGCCTTGAGATCATGAGTTTGAGCCACAGAGATGGTTTTTGTACAATGTAAGGACAAGGTGGCATACATTTGATTTCTTCTAGAGCTCACATTATGGAAAGCCTAGTGCATTGCTCTATCCTTTTATGTTGTGGAGTTGTGCAACAAAATAAGGAGAGAAATTCTATGCATATCTTTGAAAGAAGTGCTGAACTGTTTGTTTTGGAAACCTGTGCAGCGTGTCTTTAGTTACGGAAAACAGACACCATAAATGCCTGATGAAGTTGCCTGTTGCATCTAAAATATAAGATCCAAGATGATGGATCTGAACAATGTTAGTCTTGAATATTTGTTTCTCTTACCATGAAAGGATGAACAACTGAGTATAGTTTCTTGCTTGCACGATTAAAGGCTTGCATTGGTTCACCTTCTTGGATGGGAAAGAGAGAAGTAAATGCTCCAATGATGGGAAAGAGAGAAATAAATGCTCACCCTTGTATGGGGAAGGCCACTATTGGACCATCTTTTTTATTGCTTATATACAAAAGGCCTTCCCGGGAGCCCACATCTTGGGAGGCCTCGTGCATTGGGCCACTCTTTTACGCGGTGGAGTTATTCAAACAAAAGGAGAGAAATTCTATGCATCACTCTGAAAGAAGTGCTGGGTTGTTTGTTTTGGAAACCTATGAATTGTGTCTTCAGTTGAAGAAAACACACAAACACAAATGTTCGGTGGCTTTGCCTGCTGCATCCAAAATATTTGCTATTTTGAAAATCAGCCAAGATGATGGATCTGATTCTGAACAGTTTTAGTTCTGAATATATGTTTGCCTGACCTTGAGAGAATGAACAACTAAGTATAGTTTTCTTGCTTGTATAGGAAAGGCCTGCATAAAGAAAGTGCTGCTCAGTAACTGTCTTCAGGAACTGATGGAGCTGCACCAAGTACGTTTTAATTTCTCACTTTCACTAATAAATTTGTGGAGTTGTATCTGGGTCTCTACAAAGTGTGTAAATATCTTTTGACACTGCCTTGCAGGTCCATTTCACAACTGAATTTTACATCAGAGTTTATGTTGCAATCTGACATTGTGTATTTATTGTAACTGATTAGAAATTGTATCTCATGAAATAAGAATGTGCTCTATAGGCGACATGATGCCCTAAATGTGCTTTGGATTTCTGTGAATTTTGTTGTAACCTTTTTGCACATTTTAGGAAAGTGAGGAAGAAGTTACTGATACTGAACAAGCAGAGAATTGGTTCTCCTTGACTTCTGCCCAACGCATATGTGGTAGGTAACTTCATTTAATGCTTCCTGTTTTTCTCTCTCTCACCTGCACCTGAATCATCCTCTTGCTTATTATTGTGAGTTTGCATGAAGTAATGCAGTGGTTGAACTTTCATATTTCGCTTGGATTTTTTCTGTTTCTTTTTTCTCATGGTTTGTGTTTTCTGATATTGATGGCTTGTATGCATACTGTAAATGTTCTTAATGATATGAGCCTCTCTTTTGGACTTTTGATTAAGGGATACTGAATCAACAGTCAACATTTATGATTGCACCCGAAAGGATATGAAAGAGTCGACAGAAAATGTAATATAAACCAGCATTCATGGTCCATAAGTGTGGGATCTGTGCCTGACATTTTCAAATTCCCAGTTCACTCTTACTCTGTCTTTCATGCCTAAAAAACATGCAAAATCTTATTGTTTAACTTCATAGAGATTTTGGATAAAAAAATGAAGCTAAGAGTTACTCAATTGAACTATCCCTGAGTATAATGCCAAACCACAACCATAGACTTTGATTACATAGTGCTTTGGAGCAGTGAAGAGCCACAGCGTGCTTTGTCGTGCCCCTGTTTAATCTGTTCTCATATAGATTCCGTCTGCAAAATAATACGTAGATGTTACTGCTGTTAAAGATAACTCCCATTTCTTCTCCTAGTGGGTGATCGCTGAGAGAATAAAGGATTGTGTCTTTCCTCAATCACTCCAAACAGTTGTATCATGTGAAAAGACTTGTCTGTGTTTGTGCCAATGGTCTTTGTAGTTCTTTCGTGTTTGACATACTAGAGATTTTACTGAACTTGGCCATTGATGTTTCCTGATATTTTACTACCTCATTTGCAGCCAACCTCCTTAGAGATATCCCAAAATATCTTTTCTTAGTTTTCGCCCATCTCTCTTAGCAACTTGTGGACTTTTCCGGAGATCATGTTGAATATTGTAAGTTGCAGAGGGAAGGAATGTGAAAAGTTGTTTGGCTTGATGATACAGACATCCGAGACAAAGATTTGCTTTGATTTGCCTTGAAAATTAGATTTAATTTTATTTCCATAGTAGTTTTGATTATTAATTAGGTTAGATTTGATTTTTTATTTAGTAGTGATTTGATTTTATTTCTTTTTGATCTATTTTCCAATTAAGTGTTATTTGATGGTGATTTTATTTTCAATTTTCTTAGGTATCGGGTTCTTTATATAAGAACTCCTACTTCTATTATTTAAGAACATTGATGAATATTTTGAGACATCGAATGTGATTATTTGTTTGTGACCCTCTTTCCATTCTCTTTATTGGTTTTTTCTTTTTCTTGTCTCTACCCCTCTAGTCTTTCTTTATTGTTTCTACCCTTCTCCTTCCCCTCCTCTACTCTTCCCCTTTCCCTACATCACTTGATGCCTGAGGTGGCCGGCAGTCTGCCAATCTACCACTTCTCCATTTCTGCAGCGTGAGAGACAGAAAAGCGGCTGTGTTGCAGTGATTTGCTTTCTGCAATTGAGGTTGAGTGAATTCATTTTAAAAAAGAGTTAAGGAATACTTATACAGATAATCTATGATTATAAGCTTATAACCCTAGCCCATTCCCATTTTGGGAGGAACAGATCGACTAATTCTTTGATTCTAGTTAGTAAAAGGAATCTTGAACTAAGAGTTAGACTCTGGAAGCTAAAAAAGGGTATCCTAAGCCATTGCAATAATCGGGTTTATTGATATTCTTGGTATAGTAAATGTTATCACACAGACAATTGTATTCAATTCGATGGAAATCTTTGATCATAAAGAAGATTTTCTATAATTTTCCACGTGAGGAGTTATTTCTTGGTTTTATCTAGTCATTAATAACTTGATTATTTTTATATAATAGTATATAGAAACAATGCTAGTAAGGAGTCCTACTGAAACCAAGAAATATAGGCTTGCTTGCCATCCATACTAGAATAAATATTGTTTCCCGGAAAAACTTGCTAGTGGTAGAAGACCTCCTAGGAATAAGAGACATGGCTAAAGAGAGGCCAAAAGAAAGGTAGCTGACCTAAAGATGACCAAAGGGGCTCCATGGAGACATCAACTATCACCATCATATGTTTTACGATTGTAAGGCTTCCCCACTAAATATTATATAAATTGTTACTGCAACCCTGATTATCCTGTTCAGACACTGCAGTCCTAGTCAGCCCATCTTCCACTTGATTATCTGGTCTGAGTTTAAAAAAGGGTAAATTTTGCACTGGTACCCTGAATTTAGGGAAAATTATGGACCAATACATTGATATTTAACAAATTACAAACTGGTATCTCAAGGATTCAATTCGATCAGCTCCTCGCTGCCCTCCTTCCTCTAGCCATTAGGGTTCTGTCAAGTGTGCTGAGGTGGCATCTTATTTGGAAATAAAAGACTGTTGTTTGCTTCACTATGACCAAACTGCCCTTGAAATAAATGAAGGGAATAAATAGGCAAATTGGCATCATTGTTCCCTTTCATTGCCACAATCACCAGTTTCTGCCAATACAATCACTGTTAGGCATTGTTCACTGCCAATATAACAGAAACTGAGAATCAAAAGAATAAAATCTTACATCATTTTGTCTCTGCTTTCCATCTCACTGCCTCACCTGCATCAGATGACCGGAATTCTGACAGTGAGAAAATCGTACCCAATCATCAACGCATGCAAGGCTTTCTACCGAATTTCTTATCCATGAAATACTCATAGTAATTTCATGAAGTAAAAGATGAGTGGATCTATTAACTAAAACTTGTAGAATATGAGTGAGTCTATTAACTAAAACTTGCAGTCTCTTCCATTAGTTATTTAGTTAAGTTTTTCATCCTCAAGTTCAGCCATCATTTCAGCACTGACCATCACCACTGTCAAATACAAAGAAAACCGGTTGAAGAATTCCGAGCACCTCTAACTAGTCCTCTAATGTCTGCACTAATGCAGCTGCTGTAATTTAAAGAGATGTGTTATTTAGGTTTTGGTGTTTTGAAGACAACAATTTGAAAATTTTAATTGGTCAACTAGGGAGAATATGGTGGGGTTAGAGGGAGAGAGTGCTGCGAGGGGGAAGGGATAGAGATAAAGGGGAAGGGATGAAGGGGCAAGGTTGATGGAGGAATATATATGGGTTGCAGTGGAAGGGGGAGAGAGGGGGTAAGGTGGTTTGATTCAGTAAGTATAAAGAGGAGAGAGGGAGGTGGATAGAGGATTGATGGGTGGCGATCGACGGCTTGTGCAAATTGGTAGCAACTATATTTTGCAGACCCAATTCAGCTTTGCTTTACATACAGAACTAGCAGGTTGGGATGAAAGCTGAATGCAGTCACAGAGCCTCTCTTCAGTCAATTGTAAGGGGCGGGGTGTACTTAGGAGGGGCTGGTGTGGGAGAGAGACGGATATGTGTTGGGGAGTAGTGGCCTAACGGGTGAAAAGCTGTGTTGCTTTGTAGTAATGTAAATTATGTAATGGATGTCAAATGGTGTTGTGAAAAAAAAAAAAAAAGACCAATTAGGAAGCTCATATGGCATCAAATCAGCTTTTTATTTGACTGTTAGCTAGTTGGTGAGCAAAGTGATGCAAATTTGTAAAGGGAAAATGACTACCTGAGTTTCCATTAGTCTATTCACGACTTTCCCACTGCTGTTGGATATGAAGGTATCACCTGTTATTCCATAAATGTCAGTGTCTGGTCTGTTATTTTATTGAACCTCAGGGTATTGGTGTGTACCCTTGAAAATATTGGTTCTTTCATAAAGATGTTGGAGTCATCAAATGGAGGTAGCCAAAATTTTCTGGTTAAAGTCTGTAAATTTTGCAGGATCATTATCTCAACTTTTGCATTTCCAGACCAAATCACATTCATACTAACAAGATATTTATTGGGAAGATTATGTGATGAAGTGCCATTACCAAGGATGATAAAATATAGTGCCTGTAGGCACCCAAAAATACTTCCACACCACAATTAGCTCAATAGAAACCCAAAATTCTTAATGAGGAGCCTTGGTGCAACAGTAGAATTGTTAAATTGTGACCCAGAGGTTGTGGATTTAATTTACGGAAACAATCTCTTTGCTCTGTACATTACCTTTCCTAAAGCCAGCAATGTTGGATGCATCATGTATTTGCCAAGGCACACCAAAATAGTTTATTCACATTCTGATATTCATTGTTATAGATATTATACTGTCCTTTTGCTATATGACAGGAAAGATCATGACATGAGAACAGGCCTGCGTTGACAGATCTTCCAAATCCAACTCATTTAATTCAAATTTCAAATGTCAACTTTAAGACTTTTGTATCTTTTGCACTTGTAAGACGGATCATACAAAGGAGGTTCCTTAGGAAGATTGCATGGTGAACCATAATTTTAGTCATTTCACATCTTTAGGACAATTATGTTACCTTCTCACCACAAGTGTTTGATGACTTCAGAACTCATGTTTACTGGGCAAGCCAACAAATTCTATCATGCTAGGTTTGTTATGCTTCTGCAATTCCATAACTGAGGGATGTTCCTATGTCTGTTCTGCAGCTTCAGAAGCTATATTTTGGATGGTGTTTGTCTTTGAAATAACTTCCAAATTGTTCTTCTTAACTTGAAAGTCGAATGTTTGCTCAACTTCCGAATGTACACTCATATATCCGCTGCCAGTCATGTATGAGTATTGATATTCTAAAACTTAAGATTATTTATTTTTTATCTTCAAAAGTGTCTCATTGTCGTCCCTCAATCTGAGTGTCTCTTCCTTGTGTTCTTTATTCTTGCATGTGTTAGTGTGCAGTTGCTAGTTAAGCTTCTCTGTTTAGTGTGTTTATAGTTTCTGTTATACACAAAAAGTGGGATGCTGCTATCCTGCGTAGTTACTCGGTGGAAGTTTGTTGCAGCTATAACATTGAGTTTTCCTGATGAATGCAGATATGTTTCTTCAACTTGATAAAGATATGAATGGAACCTTGAGCAAGCTAGAGCTTCGAGAATATGCAGATGGAACCCTGACAGACATATTCATTGAAAGAGGTTGGTTCTAACTTTGACCATGTACAACACTGTTCTTGTTTGTGAAAACGATTATCAGCTTTCGACACTCTGACATGAGCTAGAAACCAGATCGTAACTGAGAAATGCCATCTCTGAAGAATCATAGGGAAAGAAGAGATGGGTCTGGTGACAGAAATCTCCTGTTGAGGGTTCAGGAGTATGGACAGGAATGGTCATAGTTCTTAGATTTGTGAAAGCTTGATGCTTCGAAGACCAAGTCTTTGTATTATGTATGCATGAGAGCATATAGTGTACACTTACGTCTCAAAGATTCTAGTATGAGGAAGTCTTGTCATAGATTGTCATCCTGAACAACTTGATGCAGTCATCATCCACCTACCACCACCAATTCCCCAGATTTAAATATACATAGGCCAATTCATTTTCTGATATGTAGCCTCGAATGCTAATATCTTGTTGAGGTAGTGCCAAACCAATAATTCCCCACAAATGATTTCTGTGCATTCTGCGCAAAAAATGTTTTCTTTATTTGGTCAAATGATGTCTAGGTAAATTCATCAGATGTGCAAGTTTCTTTTTTAATGGATCACAAACATATGAGGGCTCCTTTTTTGATCAATACAGCAGAAGGAATGATGATGGGCCTCTTTCCTAAACACATTTGCTGAACTTTTGATTTTGGTCATATAGGTTTTATCCCCTAAACACAATTTTAAGTTTTTTGAAAACCTTTTTGTAATCTTCAGCTTCAACATAGTGTTCTAGGTTTTTTTGTTTAATTGTTTGGTGAACATATGATGTATCAATTCTACTTTTTAAGTGTACATGTCCATTCAGATTATAGGGAAATTATCACACTTTTGAGATATATAGTCCTTCGACCATGTTTGACACCATGTGTGGTTTTCTATGCTCTTTGTAGTGTTTGACGAACATGTACGTCGTGGAAAATGTGGAGGAGGAAACACTCGGGAGATGGATTTTGAAAGTTTTCTGGATTTTGTTCTAGCCCTCGAAAACAAAGACACTCCAGAAGGTTTAACCTACTTGTTTCGGTGTCTGGATCTCCAAGGAAGGGGCTACCTCACAACAGCTGATGTTCACACACTCTTCAGGTATACATGTTAGTTCAATGTGAGATTCAGGAGAAAAAAACACATGGCTACTGATGGAACCAACCCCTCCTCCCTGCCTCGTTGCTGCAGGGAGATGTTTTGTGCTACTAATGGGATCATGGAAGAAAAGAAGGGGAGAGGGTTGCTAACAAAAACACTTAATCCAACAGGTCTAGGGTAGCCAGCCATAGGATTGAATTGTGCCACCTTTCTTTTAATCATCCTGTGGTTGCCAGATGATGGGAATAACAAAGTAGAAATTCTGAAATGAGCAGGAAATGCCAATATTTGAATTGTTTTTTTATTAGTTATTTCTGGGTATTTTCACTACATTCACTTGCAATGAAAAAGAACCACCAGAGTTTGCTGCAACCCCTTCATTCTTATGCATTATTCTTTCTTTCCTTGTTTTCAATTAACAAAAAGAATCTGAAAAAGACGGCCACCCATAAGTTGTGATGTTACCTGATGCAATCTTCCTACCAAAACACCTGCTATCTGCTACTCCCTGTTCTTGAGTATGGTTGGCATTGGACCCAAAAGTCCATCTTCAGGAGCTGTTAGAACCCTTGCATACTCCCAACTGCTGGAATTTCATCATACCAACTTGGATGGGTAGGATTATAATAATATATTAAAATTTATTAGATCAATCTTATAAATTTAACTGTCTAAATTATAATAATGAAATACTTTAGTGGGATAACAAAAAATGAAAAAAAAAAAAAAAACTAACAGGTCTCCCCATCTTCATCATGTCAACAGTTTGATTTGAGCTAATCTCTCATTCTACCAACGATTATGAAACAGAGATGTGCACCAAAAGTGGATTGAAGGAGGAAACTATGAATTGTGCATCGAGGACGTGAGGGATGAGATATGGGATATGGTAAAGCCCGGCGATCCCTTGAGGATAACGTTGGCAGATTTACTAGCAAGCAGACAGGGCGGGACTGTAGCCAGCATGCTAATAGATGTCCGTGGTTTTTGGGCGCATGATAACCGAGAAAATCTCCTCCAAGAAGAGGAGGAACCCGAAGAAGAGTAGCTCAGCAGGTATGGATAGTAGCTGTGTGGATATGCTAACATGTCTAGTAGCTTGGGATCTGCTGTGCTTTTTGTTGCTGAAAATGGTCAGAAATGTTTATCATTTGTTTGTATGATGAGAATTTGAGATTTGTTTCTGTCAGTAAACTTGTAATATTTGAGAATATGCATTAGAACGACAAATGCTGTTGGATTTGGTTTGTGTGAATGCTGTTTATCTAGGGGCACTGGGAAATGGGTTAAGTCTCACTCCACTCTGTTCACCTTTGCATCTCTGTTCTCTAGGGAGCGGTTGGACTCCGTTCATAATATTAGAAAGCAATGTGTGGATGAATATTTTATTATTTGATATATATAGAAATAAATATTACCACCACTATCAGGGTGGCCTTGGGTGGCAGTGGCCGGTGGGGCCAGGGGGGAGTTGTGCTCAATTTCATTTATAAATAATTTTATATTTATATTTAAAATTAGTTTTGTCTTTTATTATACGACACATCTACAGCTGTTTTATAAAATAATATATTTGTATATTTTAGTAGAAGCTGAATATATAATTTCTCACTTTAAAAATAAAAAAATTGGATGTAACATAAATTAGAACCTTAAAAATATAATTTAATTCTCTGTAAATATAGGGTGATATATATATATATTTAATAATTTATTAAAATAATTAAATATTATATTTTTATACAATTTATCTTCATTTGTATTTAAAAAGTTATTTTATTAATAGGTTTTAAATTTAATAGAAATGAGAGATCTAAACTCCATATCATGTAAAACACAGAGACAACCCCTAACATTTCTTTCGAATAAAACTGACCACTACAAGTTTTTTGTGGACCATTAAATTAAAATTTAATTGCCATAATTTTAAAATATAAAAATTATAAAATAGATATTCTTGTAATTTTTTTAAAAAATTAGTACCTATTAAATGTAATATGTAAATATTAAAAAATAAAAATAATTTGAGCAATTATGGTTATCCCTGTGCCAAAAGAAACATTTTTTATTTTTTATTTTTTAAAAAAGAACCTTAGTATGAAACATTGGTTGATATAATGTCGGTATCGACTTCTCGATATCAATATATCTTATAAAATTATAATACATCACTGAGTTAGTGATGATAGCTATATCTTCTAATACACCCGACATTTTTCACCTGATAAGTTTAACACGAATATGTATAAATCGATATGTATTATTTGATTCGGTTGATACTGATATTGCTGATAATGATACGGATATTTTTGTACATTGTGTATACAGTCGTGTTCATATGAGGCAAGCACCCTTATATTAAAAATGTTCCCAAATTTTTTTGTAAAAAACGTATCAGGATATTTCATATAAATGTTGATGCACGAGTGTCCATTGTGCGTGACCCTTATAAACAAACCGCATATGCGTACCTTTCAAACACTTTTCAGGCATAAATTTTTTGAATAAGTCACATACGTGCACCTAAAAACACATAATAAGTACTAAATTCTTGTTAATATTGACATATGCACCTATTATGCTTATCAAATATTCTTTATGTGCCACTCAAAAAATGCCTCTATTCGAATGAATCCATATAAAATATCGAGCGTATCATTGGATGATATGTCAATAAGTGTGAAATTTATAATGAAGTAACCAAAAATCTAATAAAATTTTCTTCACAATCTTATGGGGGACCCTTTACTTTACTAGCAACAGTTATGTCTTATCCTTTGACAACTTTCCTTCCACAGGATTTTTGGTGTTGACTTCTACAAGTTTCAATGACGCCCATTTTTACTTCATTGAACTTGTAGTATTCCTACTCTCCTTCGACTTTTTCTCTATTGTAACATCGCTTCTCTTGATTCTCCACTTTAGCCACCTCTTGTCACCTCGATCAATCTACCAATTGGTCAGTTGGCGTTGTTTTTGACAAGTAAAATCTCTATCGGGTATTAACTAGAACTTTTACATCATCTTACCACAATCAATGAGCCTTTGTCAAATACTAAGTAAAAACCCTCATCGTTAAGCTTTTCGGTGAAAATCACATTCAATTAGATATTCGAAGCATGTCGAATGTTTCTCAACACAAGTTTCATCTTGTTGCTGTTCGCAAACTAACGTCCCTAATACCAATTACCATTGACGTGCTATCGTTATATATCTTCAATATCCTATAATTTCTGAGCATATAGGAGGTAATAAAAGATCTCTTTGATGTTGCATAGTGTGAGAAATAGTAATCTATCACCAAACTCATCTCATAACTCATAAAGTTTTGTGTCTTCTCCACGTAGGTGGCTAGAAGGTCTTTGCAAACAATAATTGATGCTCGATCAATGCCGTTATAATTTCGCTTCTCTTATCGGTTGCCAATGCCCTCCCTTATTTTCGCTTAAAGTAATTCCACTTCATAAGACCCTTCTTATTACAATAAAAGCACTCAATATCCTGAAACATAGATCAATTATTATTCCTCTCCAACTTGTCCCCTTGACTCTTTGATCTCTTGTACCCTTAATTGCCAGTGGACATCAAGGCATTCGGCTTTCTTGAAATCTTATCATTTTTCTTCTGTCTAAATTTAAACTTATCTAAGTATTTTTTGAAACTTTTCTATTTTGACAATTGAAGGCCATAGAATTATTTTTTCATATATAATATCATCATTAAGACTTGTATTGGTCATCAAGTTTCATCTAATCCTCTATTGAATCCAATAAACTGATAAATTGTTAAATATTGTTATTCGTAAGATATAATTTAATTGCGCAATTTGCCAAATCTCTTAAATCTTGTCATTCATCCTTTATCTTCTTTGACTTATCTTCTTTCTTTTATAGTGCCTTTACTTTTTTCTAGGATCAAAATATTTCTCATTTTTTCTAAAAAATAAAATTATTTTTCTTTTTAAATTGTTCAATATAAAATGACAAACTCTTCGACATTGACGCTATCAAATAATAGTTCTGTGACTATCAAATTTATATCTTGATACCATTTGTTGGAATTGGTTGAAAATATGTATAAAACCAGTGCAACGGAATTAAGTTTGAATATCTCGTTAATTATCAATTATTAAACTCTTGAGTAAAAAAAATATAATACAATTGCATAATAATATTTAATGTGTAAAATTTTTTTAAATTAAAAAAAATTACATGACCATATCTGAACAGCATTTACTATAAAAGTAACTTGAGTAAATGATGCTCGAATATAACCCTCTAAATAAACCTTACCACCCATAAAAAAAACTTGAATAATATACTCAAATTTGATAAAAAATAAAACTCAAATTCAATCTCAACAGATTGCCAAAAATTTTTCTTATATTTCTTTTCTTATTTATTTCTTTTTTCGTGTAATACCCTTATATTAAAAATATTCTCAAATCTTATTCTAAAAAAATGTATCAAAACATTTTATGCCAGTATCGATATACAAGCATTGATCTTACGATATCAGGTATGATCCCTCTAACAAACCAAGCATATGCGTCATTCAAGCACAAACTCTCTGGATATTATTAGGTGTATTAAAAATTAGGTTTAAAATTAAAAATATGTATAGATGTAAATAATTTTTAATTAAAAAAATAGTACTTGTTTTTTATTTAATAAATATTTTAATAAATTAATATTTAATAATATTTATTTGGATATCTATAATCATCAATATATATATATATATATATATAAGATGATAACTATTAGTTAATAAATTATCAGATAAATTTATTTAATATATATTTTTTATAATAATCTAACTAATTAAATTTATTTTATAATAATTTACTTTAAAATTATTAAATGTCTTAAAAAATTTATATAGTATATAATAATAAATTATATACTGAATATAGTTCTTAATTATAATATGTTATATAAAGAGATATATGTTTATATATTTTATAAATATAATATGTATACTAATATTTAATTATTAAAAATATGAATTTAACTTATTTGTATTACATAAAATTAATAAACTATTGAGCTAATCTTAAATTTAATTTTATTATTATAAAAATAATTACTTAAGTATAAACCTATTAATGTATATAATTTTTATAATTTTATTTATATATTTAATTATCAATAAATTAAAAATATATATTAATTAACTTTCATTTAATGAGACGTGGATGAGAACGAGAGAGATGCTCCGTCACAGAGCTGGCGATAAGCAAGAACGGCATGGACGGTTCGTGGCATCTCATTTTAAAAAAATATATATATTTTTATATATAAAACTAAAAATTAATTCTTTGAAAAGCCTCTTAAAAAATTAGTCACTGATATTTCTTATAAATTATTTTTTATTTTTTCAGAAAAACTATTTAAATATTTTTTTTAAGAATTATTTCAAATCAACTACAAGAATTACTATATATTGTAATTTCATTTTTATAAAAATATATATTAATTTTTACATATAAGTTTATATTATTTATAGACACGAAAAATACTTACATATATAATTAGATTTTATTAAAATCGGACCGTCAATTCAGCTCGGTCCAATTAGCCTATAATTTTACAATATAAGATTAAATATAAAAATATTATAGACAGATATAATAAAAAAATTAAACCCAATCAAAATTTTAGACTATACATAATGACCAATTTTATAAATTTTATTTTATAGTTTCTAAATATAAATATTAGTTTAGATAAATATTATTTTTTAATAAAAATAGCACGTTTTTATTCTTTAATCATTTATGCTCGATCTTCTGAACCTAATTCGATCTGATTGCCATTCATGCACGATGCTTCTTATTCGCATCTAATTTCTCATCACCTTTGCAATTGATTATCGCCTAAAGTCTACTAGTTGATTGTTATTTCTCTTTAATTTAATATTTTTTTGTTATATTATTAGTCGAGTTATAAGGTCCCACTAACACGGTCGTATGTCCCCGCAACAGTCACCCGTCCCCTAAAATATAAATAGAGATAAATAATATTTGTATGATTTAAATATCAAAAGAGTTAATAAATTTTAGAGAGGTGTAAACATTAAAAAATTATACTCGTACTATAGTTTTGGAAGATCAATTTAACATAGACAGATGAAATTATTAAAATTCTACATAATATTGTTGATAGAATGCTATGCTGCATCATATAGACTGTCAGATAAAAATCTAATGTCCTATATATATATGTTATTTTAAAAAATTAATATGGTGCAAGTATATCCATTTATTATATGTTAAAATTACTTGTCCCGTTTGTTTAGAAATTATATGGTACTTTAAAATTAATAATATCACCGATTATTAAAAGCTATATAATTATTTTTAAAATATGTGATTTATTTAATTATCGTTTAAATTTATGATAATTAATTTTTTTATTAATCAAATACAAATACAAAATGACATGATATATTTTGAATTTTTGTTTTTGGCATTCACTCTTCACATCAAAATCATAAGTTAACACCTCGCCATTTTAAATGGAAAATAACACTTGTACATCATTGAGAGAGGATTTAAGCGTGTGGGGTTTAAGTAAAAAGAAATTATATAAATAAATATAGTAAAAATTATTTGAAATTTTTATCAATTTCATTAAGATTTTAAATGACATTATTAAACGGAAAATATTAAACTTATTTATTTATCATTATAATACACTAATCTTATAAAATATTAAGTTTTTTACTATATTATTATGAAAAACAATAATATAATTGCTTAAAATTTACCCATTAAAATTAAAAAAATTATCACATTGTTGCTTTTTCTTAATATTTATATAAAATTACTTTATGTATTGATCATATAAAAAAATTTAGATTCACCCAAATGCGCCATACATAATATTTTTCACAGGCAAATATACTTTAATTAATATCTTCTAATTTAACATAATAATGATTACATTTATCCCCCTTATTCGTATAACATCTACATAGTAAATTAAAAAAATAATATTTATACATTAATTTTTATCAAAATTTGTATGGAAAGAGGTACGAAAAGGAAAAAAATTTAAAATAAATTAAAATTTATATCTATTTTTAATAATTTCAATACAAGTAACTGTATAAATTTATATATAAATACTACAACTTAATTTCAAATTATGGGGAATCTGAGGCAAATCTTATTGGGCAAGATTATTCATAAAAACAAAATATGTTTATACATATATATCACTATCAAAATATTACGAATGTCTCAAGCATATATTTATATCCATAACACGTCGAGGAACCTTTCCACCTTTTCATTCTCTTTTTTCAAACTTTGGACTTAACAAATGCTAATTAACATGGAATTAATTAATTGATTAATTTAATGCACCAATTTCCTTTGCTCCAATCTCTATATATTCCCATGAACATTGTCTCTTGACAAGCCAAAGCCATCAACTTCAACATTAAGTCAACTAGTACGTCCAATCATATCAATCGTTTGTATTTACTTTCTTACTTACGGCCGATCAACGAATTGTTAATCCCATTTTAAAGTTTAATTTCGACTTAATTATATTTAAATATGGAACATATAGAGAAGTTGGGTTCAGAAAAGCCGGTGGTGATCTTCAGCAAGAGCTCGTGCTGCATGTGCCATGCAATCAAGAGGTTGTTCTACGAACAAGGCGTGAGCCCGACGATCCACGAGATAGACGAGGACATGAGAGGGAAGGAGATGGATCGGGCACTGTTGAGGCTCGGCTGCAACCCCTCAGTGCCGGCGGTGTTCATCGGCGGTAAGTTTGTGGGCTCTGCTAACGCTGTCATGACCCTTCACGTCAATGGCGCTCTCAAGACAATGCTCAAAGACGCTGGAGCTTTATGGCTTTAACTGGCTTGCTAATCCTTAATTATTCGATTATAATAAGTGTTTTGAGATGGAGTTTCTGTAGATCTCTTAACCTTAATCCATGGAGTAATTAGCTGGTTAACTATGAGATGTATTTGAATAATTTAAATGGAGAAACCTTCGTCTTCTATTTTCTGCTACTAATTCAAAGTCCATGGCGGCTTCGGCTGCGGGATTCGCCTGCATGCAACATACATTGTACGGATACTGAGTTATGAGAGTCTATTTATTAGGGTTTTTTTTTTTCTTTTTCAATTTGATCTTCATATTCAAACATTAAAATCGTTTTTTCCTCACATTTTTTAAAAATTATCAAAATATCAAAATATTCATATTATAAAAAACTATTATAATATATTTTTTTAATTTTTTAATATTTAAATATCAATTATCAGATAAATAATCTAAGGGCTGATCTTATTGTTGGAGGGGATCGAATGTGCTGCTGTGTTAGGGTCCCCGGTTCCACTTAGCTGGTGTATTTTTAAATATGAATCCATTTATTACTATGTTATAAAATGTTATTTTAAAATTAAATAAAAGTTTGTGGAAATGCTACATATTTATGATTGATCTACACTTTAACCAAGGCAATAAAATAAAATTTACTTATATACATATTAATTTATATCAAATAATTATGATTAAAAAAGATTAAATTTTGTCCATCTTTTAGAAGGGTAGGCTCCTTAATTGTATGCGTGAAGCTCCTACCTTCTGTACGGTGATCCAAGCCCCACTCTTAATTTAAACTTATAAAAATTTTAATTATATTCTTAAGCTACTAATTAATTTAATTTTACTCTAAAAGGCAAAACAAATATGCCAAATTACATTTAGACCCATTTAATGAAGGACGATGGAGAAGTTTCCCTTCATCTAACTAGTCATTAATGTCCTAATGATTTGTAAAATATTATCAAAATTTGAGGTTAATTATGGGTTTATGGATTTTTTTAAAGGAAATAAGGGAAAGAGAAGATGGGAGGAAAAGCAAGATATGAAAGAATAAAGAAATAAAAGAAAAATACTAATTCGAAAATTATTTGATATATATATTCGTCATATTAAATCCTTTTAGATATATTGCTAATTAGTTTTTAAAAACTATTACTAATTCTACTGGATTATTTTAATGTCCTTTCCATTAAAAAAAAAGTCATTTGATTAGTTTGAAAAAAATGTCAATTTTAAAACTTCGAAAGGCAACTTTATCATATTTTCTTTAAAATATATTAACATATAACAAGTTATAAATATTGTCTCCTTTTATACTGTAGGTAAGATTTAAACTCTAATGCTTATTTTAACAAAGCTAAATTTAGATAAATTAAAAGATTTTTAATATTAATTACTGATTTGGGATAAAAAATTAAGTGTTGGATCGAATAGGGCTATACTTGAGTGGTGCTTAACAAGTAACTGATCAACGCATGAATATATTTTTGGCAAGATTTTCACATTTGATGTACACATAATAGGTGCTTATTTGTATTTATTTTAGAATCTTAATGCTTGATGTGTGCTCATATGCAAACAGGATTTGGGCATTACGTGTTGATGCATGTTTGATAGAGCTTAAGTGCTAATTTGCTACATAAAGAGTTTTTTTGATATATTTTATTTATTTTTTTTTGAGTTTTTGAGAGAAGAAAAGAAGAGGAAAAGAGATAAAATAAAAGGAGAGAATGAAGACAAAAGTGAATCCAAGTTGATTTTAGAAACCAATTCAAATTTCTTCTTGGTAAGTAAAAGTTATGGTAAGTAAAAGTTGAATATATTTTTGGTAAGATTTTCACATTTGATGTACACATAATAGGTGCTTATTTGTATTTATTTTAGAATCTTAATGCTTGATGTGTGCTCATATGCAAACAGGATTTGGGCATTACGTGTTGATGCATGTTTGATAGAGCTTAAGTGCTAATTTGCTACATAAAGAGTTTTTTTGATATATTTTATTTATTTTTTTTTGAGTTTTTGAGAGAAGAAAAGAAGAGGAAAAGAGATAAAATAAAAGGAGAGAATGAAGACAAAAGTGAATCCAAGTTGATTTTAGAAACCAATTCAAATTTCTTCTCGGTAAGTAAAAGTTATGGCAAGTATATTTAAATTTATTTCTTTCATTATTGTTAAATTTTATTAAAAATATTGAATATTCTTTATTCAAATACTCATACATATGATATTGGTTTACTTTCTCTTGATTATATCTTATATATATATCAATTAATTTTTATTTCATAAAACTTTTTAAAGGTTTATATATTAAATTCATGTATGTCATATTAAAATTTTGAATATATATATATATATATATATATATATTCTTACATATTATTTATTTGTCGATAAATTTAAGAAAAAATGACTTTAATTTTCATAAAAATAATTTACTTTTTTAACTTTGGGAAAACAATCATATATTTGTATTTATATGTACAGTTTTCTATTTTGACTAAGTAAACATTATTATAAATAATTTATAAAATATATTTGAATATATCATAATATATTTTTTATAAATTGGATATTAAATTTAACATTCATAGATTAAAAAAATAATATTTAATTTTAATGGGTCTTGCTATACCATAGACCAATTCAAAGTCAAGCCCATCCACTAGAAAAGTCCAGCGAAGGGCGAAACTTAGGGGGCCATGTTGCAGGCCAAGCCACAACCGGGATGTAATGAGCTGGCAGAGATAGAGCCTAACCAAGCCCAATTAGTAGCCCCCTGTGGCTCAACCAATCACGACGTGGGAACCCTTTAGTTTGGCAACAATAGTAGCCTGGCCAACGCAAAGGACGCCGACACAGTAGGCACTGGCAATTGATAGTCGAAGTCAACGTTCAAAGGGGGCAGCCATGCTAGCCTTGCCGTAGCAAAAAAGACATTGCCACTGCTAGTCGCTATCATTGCCATCCTGGTTCGATGAAGCACCCACTGGAACAATCTGGTAAATGCCGGCAAAGACCGTCCATAGCAACACCACCAACGCAAAAGATAGTTGACATAGGAGGCTCCCATCAACAACCAACAGTCTGCGAATCCCGATGCGATAGCTGTTCAGTCTTGGCACCAAAATCACGCTGGGCCATCATCTACAAATATCTCTTCTCCACCGTTGGAGAAGGAAGCAACTTTGAGGCAATCCAGAGAGAGAAATAACTTGAGAAACCTAGAAGCAAACAATGCCAATAGAGAGTACACACAAGCACTCTCTCTTGCTCCCTCTTTTCCTCACTCAGAGTGAATTCTCTCTCCAAGTTGCTCCTCGTCAAGTGCGCCACCGGAGTCTAGTCTTCCGCCATTCACCAAGCTGCACCCCATCGAGCGCATCACTGGAGCGAAGCCCTCCGACACCACTCACTTTCCCACATATGTGCATCATCGCTTCCTACATACTTCTTTTATCTTTCTATTCTTTGAAAAATATTTTTGAGTTGAATATCGGAGGATAAATTAAAAAGTAAGTCCTGCCAAATCTCTGATTTCTTATTCGTTCGTTGTATTGCACAGGACACAAATTTTCAGAGACGGAGATTGGACTTGTATCAATTTGACCCGATATGGAAGATCTGGTAGCTATCTAATCTATACAATAACTCAAATTTAGGAACGTGTCAAATCCTAATTATAAAAAATAATATGTAATCGATTGACCTATGGATTGTGAATAATATTGTATGATCTTTGGCTATGTAAAAATTATAATAGCTCAAAATTTGATATTCAACCATTGTGGATGAAATTATCAACGATATTTGATTTGTATAAGTTTGAAAATTTTTTATGTATTTTATATTGTTATATGTTTAAAAAATTCTCATATATTATACACTTTTATATGTTCATATAAATTTATATATATGGAGGTGTTTACATCTATATATATGTACAATTTCTCCAATTTTCATTGTGATTTCAATATTATCAGTGATTTAGTTTTGATTATAAATATCATTATTAATATTTTTATTTACTATATCTACATATATGAAATCTATATATCTTTTATTGAGTATTAATCTTACTATTTCTTCTTTTTTGTTAATATTTTAGATTAGCAAGTTGGTATGTAATTGTTGAAATTTTGGGCAATAAAAAGGGTTTTAAAAGAAATAATTTTTAGGATTTTTAGTTTTATTTTAGGTTTTTGACTAAGAGTTGTTAAGTTGGTTTTTAGCACATTTTTATACGTTCACAGTTCAGTTGTATAAATTATGGTCAATTTTAAAATCTTAACTTTAATATCTTTGCACATTTTCTATTTGTGAAAAGGTGAAATTCTAAATATAAAAAAACTTGAGGGATTTAAAATAATAATAATAATAATAAAAATAATAATATGAAACAAAATAAAATAAAAAAATAAATATATATATAAAAACAAACGGGGAAGAGTGAAACGAAGAAGAAGGAGAGGAAAGAGGGAGAAACGGCCGGCCGATCTTCCTGCGACGCAGCCTCCTTCTCCTGCCGAACGGTTGAAATAGCTAACCTTCTTCCTTCCTCTCGATTCGTCAGCTTCGGTTTCGTTGCTCCCAATTCCTTAAAGACCGTTTTCGTTCCTTCTTCCACTTCTCTCTCGGTGGTGGCTACGGGTAAATCAAGAGAAGGCAAGAACCAGGGAAGAGTAGCAAAAGATCTTATTGTTGCCGCTGCCAAGGAACGTCGCTGTGATTGTTCGAAGCTGCTGCTGCCGTCGCCGCAAAACCCTAACTGCTCTACAGTAACAGGCAAGTTGATTTGAGAATCCTCGCAAGAAATCCTCTGATTGTTGAAATTAAATCCTCCTCTTATCATTGTTGATGTTGATTTCTTTCGTTGGTTGTCTGGATTTTGGGAAGAATTGGCCGCATTTTGTTGTGAGCCAAAATCGGGTAAAACAGAGCATACGGCCCTGACGGCAGGGTTTCGAAGACTTCACCATGGATTGGGCTTAAGAACTTGTATATTGTGCTATAAAAGAATCCTCGTTTTACATTTTGTAAGATGAAAGTTAGGATTTTCTCCATTTATGGTTAGAATTCAAAGGGAAGTTGAAGAACAGAGTTTCATGCTCTGTTTACGCATTGGGTTGCCAATTAGTGGGAGCGGAGAGAATGTGAATTGGAACCCAATTGCTAAATGGGTAGTATGGGATACACTGTATGGATGTGAACTTACACGTATTGTATGGATACGTATGTATACGGATGGTATGGCATGAAGATGATATGGGCGTGTGTCTATGGGCGTGTGTGCTTGTTGTGTGGGCTAGCAGTGTTGCTGCCGTATGGGGGTGAGTGTGTATATATATATATATATGTATATTGTAGGTATAAATATAAGTAAATTTGGATAGGTAGTATAAGGAAATCTGATGGTGGGTGTGTGTACGAAGATTAAGCGTACGTGTTTGTGTGTGTTGAGGTGTGTATGTATAAATATAAATAGATAAATAAATAGATATATAAAAATAAATAATATATATATTTGTATATATATTTTTATGTAAGTGATGTGGATATATATTGAAGGTGTTAATTAATTGAGGAGAAAATTATCGATAATTATTATTTTAATGGGATTGTTGTGGAATTAATTGGGATAATTAAATAAGATGAGAATAGTAGGTTAGTTCGATAACGATAAAATTGAGGATATTTTGTGGCCTTAGAGATAATTTTGAGACCCCGAATGAGTTAGAAATGAATTAATAAAATATTAAAATATTCGATCGAATATTTAAATATCCTTGGTACCTTTACTTTTCTTCCAATAATGGCATTATTTGAGTCATCTTTGAATTGTATGTGTATGATCTTTATCAATATCGAACGACAATTCTTTTATTGAAATTGTAAAGTCTTCTTTGTGTCATACTTGATTGCGTGAGTAGTTAAGTTATTGACTTCCTATGATCAATGTTAAGGAAAGTGTATGAAAATATTAAGGTATCTAGTCGAATGGGAGGCCATGACACCTTAGCGTGGTTTATACTTATCCGATACTAATTTTTATATCATGATAATAATAATGTATATTATTTATTGTGGAGGGATGTTTATAACTATGTGACTATTATAGTAGATGATATTAGGGATATCATTTTGCGAGGTGTATTACGGATTGTGTCAGCATGCTACTGGTACAGCCTCTGAGAGGATTGTAGGGGTAGTGTAATACCATGGATAATGTCGTTGTACTTACCCAATCATTGGGGGCATAAATACGTAACCTTTAGTTCACGGTGGCAGAATAAGATCTAAGGAGATTTATTATGATATTTCATCATTGTTAATACCTCATGAGTTTGAGATTCGGTTAAATTCACGTGTTGTTTTCGGTAGAATCTATGGGTCGATTTTATTATATCCGAATTCAGTGAAATTCATATTGTTTCTTGTATCCGGGTTTTTTAGGTTGTTCACGCTGATATTCGGATCAGGAGATCCCTTTTATTTCTTGTGAGATTGGATTCTAAAGGATCTTACCTCTTATTGGTAAAGTGTTATGATCATTGTTACATTGATATTTGGAGTGATCTGTCATTATTATGTTTTAATTGTAGATACAATGAAATGTATTTTCTTGGATAGGTTGATCTGTTGGATATTATATTATTATTCATAATTCTTGTTATACCTTTTATACATTGTATATCTGTGACTGTAATTATTATTTCCTATTTGTTTTGGATTCGTATCACTTGTTAGCCATTTTGCTCACTCTTGTTATTTTTTTTCTTCCAAAATAACAGGTTAGATGGGGATGACTCTAGAATTCGGCAAAGAGTTATGGCAAGATAGATTGAGGCCCAACTGGAGATAATATTGAAAAATACTCTAGAGATATATTTTGACATTTTACTTTACTTTGTTAGGATTATTTTGAGACCGTGTATTTTGTTTTTTTATTTATTTTCGTATGGGGATGTTTAGATTGTTATGGTTATATTTTATAAATTGTGGATGGACAATATATATATTAGGTTGAGAAATTTGGATTTAAATCGGAAGGCACGTAGTCAAAATGCATCGAAAATTAAATCGGACCAAATTAGAGCTTAGAGGATACTTGCTTTAACATCATACTGCGGATTCAAGAAAGGATGTCCCGAAGCACTCCAATCTGCATTTCTCTCTCCGCCACCGCGTGCCTCTCTCTCTCCTCCGCGCGCCCCTTCTTCTCCCCTTGCCGGCCTCGCCTCTGCCATTCTTTGCCCCGGCCGCCCGATCGACCACCGCACCGCTGACGTGGCCCACCGACCTCCTCCGCCTCACCTCCGCACGTCGACGCCGTTAAACGGCCGTCTCTCTCCTCGCGCGACTTTGCCGTCGCCATCCTCGGGCCCAACCCGCACCGCACCCACAATCACCTCAGCCCACACCATCGTCGCACATGCCGCACCTCCGCTCACCACCGAGACCAACGATTTTGCCGCTACCACCTCGAATGGCCGCCTCGACTCTTCCGACACCAACTTCCTCACCACGGCTACGCCGCGCTCGTCTCAACTGCAGAATCGCGCAACAATCGCGGCCACACCCACAACCACCATCGACCGCCGTTCACCTGCGCGACGCCCACCGTCGCCCTCTTCCTCCTCCTCCTTCTTCCTCGCAAAACCCTAGTCGCCATTTTCCCCACTTTCTCTCTCCCGATTCCTTTTCTCCCCTTTTCGATTTCCCATTTTCTTTTACTTTTTTTCTTTTTACTTTTATATTATTATTATTATTATATATATATATATATAAACTTTCTTTTATTTTTAAACCCAACTCGGCCTCCGGACAACATTACGGACAAACTCCGGCCCCACTCCGCACCTCTGATCATTCCCAAAAATTTTACAATATTTTAATTTATTTTCACCACACCCGAAATACCCAAAAATTATAATTAATATTAAAATAATTCAATTGAGATCCGAAATATTACACTTGTGAAGTCCGAGAACTTTGGAAAATGGACGAGGACCTATTGAAGCGTCATGTCCGAATGGTGGACATGGACGGGACTCAAGCCATCTTTGGCGTTGACTTATTCTCGCAGCAGCAATTAATGCGGGCGACCGACGACATAACCGATTGGAAGTTGGTGGCGGCTCTGACTTCCCAGTCTTGCACTGCCAGCGCGTGCGCGGGCGGGCGGCGTCTCCTGCCACCCTACTGCTAGGGTGGTTGGCTAGCCTTCCTAGGGCAGTAGTACATTTGTATATATATATATATATATATAGGAGAGCTCATTCAATGCACTGGTGTGAAGGAGGTTGGAGAGCAGGTGTGCTTCACTTAAGGCGTGCATTGTGAGTGATCAAAGGGCAAGCTTTGTTGTGAGAGAGGAAGATAAAAACACACTTTAGTGGGAGATTGAGGTTATACACTTTGATTGTTTTTCTCTTTATGTTTGAGCTTGTCTGGTGACACCCCCTTGTAAACAATCATTTATTATAGTGTATTCTCTTTTGATTTTTCCCGATTAAGAAGGGCTTTTTCACACTCAAATCCGTGTGTGTGTTCTTTTAATCTCACTATCTCCAATTTAAATCATCCATTCGAGTGGTCCTCTTCTCGGACGTCCGAGTGATTCCGTCCGACCGGTCACTGTGTCCTTCCACGCTTTTGCGCTAACAACCGTATCGAGAGATCTTGGTTCTTTGAACGTTGACCTTTCTTTGGCCGTGATGGAGGTAGGAAGCAAAATGATTTGCTTGAATGGATCAAACTATGACACACAGCACGTGAAGATGTCCGACTGCTCTTCGTAAAGTCCATGCATGATCCCGTTTTGCCACGGAAAACCGGCGGCAAAAACGGACGAGCGATGGACATTGGAGCACAAGCAAGTGTGTGGCTTCATTCTGATTCGTGGATGACAACGTGTACAATCACGTTCGCGAGAGAGACGAATGCCAAGACTCTGGGAGAAGGCGGAAAAGCTCTTCGCCTCCAAATCCGGAAATAACAAAATTTATCACCCGATGAGGCTAATGCAAGTCCGGTATAAGGATGGCTCATCTGTTGCCAACCACCACGAATGAGTTTGGTGCGTGGGATGGACAGACCAACGGCGTGGGGATCAGTTCGAGGATGAGGTCCTCGGACTTTGGTTGCTAGCAACCCTCTCAGACTCAAGGGAGGTTATGAGGATCACCATTGCCAATACAGCTCTTAACGGCGTGGTGACTTTAGAAATGGCCAAAGGAGCTGTGCTGAACAAGGAAGTGCGACGGCGTTCACTAGGCACGTCCACCTCTCAGTACTCCGAGGTCCTTGTTACGGAGTCTAGGGGATGGAGCCGAGGACGTGGCCCAAAGTCTGAAGACAAAGGGCGGAGTAAATCACGTTCTCGGTATCAAGACATGGAGTGTCACCATTGTGGCAAGAAGGGCCACATCAAGAAGTTTTGTTACAAGTGAAAGCGTGAAAACGCTACCAAGCAGAAGGGGGAGAAGAGACGAGACGAGGAAGAGTCCACGGTCTCTGTTGTTACAGGAGGTGATCTCCTTTTAACTGCGAGTCCGAAAACTCTGTAAATGTGGCGGAGCGAGCTTCCGGCCGGGTGGTGGACTCGACACATCCATCCACGTCACGTCCGTGAGAGAGAGGCTGTTCTCACTTACCCTCCATGCGCCCCGGAGTGTTGAGGATGGGCAATATGGAGACATTCGAGATTATTGGACGTGGGGGCGTCTCACTGGCGATGAACAATGGGCCCGATCGATATTGAGGGACGTTCGACACGTCCCAGATGTTCGAATGAACATCATCTCACCAAGAAGACGGATGATGAAGGCTACCGCAACGTCTTACGTGACGGCGATTCTGAAGTTGACAAAGGGCTCCATGGTTATTGCTCGAGAATAAAGGCGTCGAGCCTTTACATATTGAAAGCCCAGTCAAAGGTGGCAGAGGTGAATGCCACAGGAAGTGTAGAGTCCTTGGCCTTGTGGCACAAAGACTTCAGACACAAGAGTAAGAGTGGCATGAGTCATCTGGCGAAGAAGGGTTTCATACCGCAAATGGATGGAGAAAGGACGAGGACTTGCCCTCACTGCATGGCGAGGAAGCAGCGCAGAGTCTCCTTTCAAGGAGACGCATCTGACAAAAAGTCCGAGATTTTGGACCTCGTCCACACAGATGTGTGTGGTCCCCTCCCGGAGAAGTCTTTTGGAGGAGCACAATAGTTTGTATCCTTCATTGACGATTGCTCGAGGAAGCTGTGGGTATTCCCGCTCAAGACAAAGGATCAGGTCGCTGGAATCTTTGAACAGTTCCTTGTCCTCGTTGAGCGTGAGACCGGGAGGAAGTTGAAGGTCGTTCGGAGCGATAACGGCGGAGAGTACATTGGAGTTTTTGATGCCTACTGCAAAGCTCACGGCATCAGACATCAAAAGACTCCACCCAAGACGCCACAGCTAAATGGCGTGGCCGAGAGGATGAATCGGACCCTGATGGAAAGGGTCAGGTGCCTGCTGTCCGAGGCTAGGTTGCCAGGATCTTTTTGGGCCGAGGCCTTGAAGACAGCCGCCCACGTGATCAATCGGTCGCCAAGTAAGCCTTTAGATGGGGAAATCCCAGAAAGGATTTGGACCGGTAGAGAGCCATCTTTTAACCATCTTCGGACATTTGGCTGTAAAGCCTTTGTTCATGTTCCGAGAGATGAAAGGACCAAGTTGGAGCCAAAGACAAAGGAATGTGTCTTTCTGGGCTATGGCGAGGATGAACTTGGGTACAGGTTGTATGACCCAAAGGAAATGAAGTTGGTACGGTCCCAAGACGTGGTCTTCGTTGAAGACGAGACCATCGAGGACATTAGAAAAGAGCAGAAGACTCATCCCAATACTTCCTGGGAGCACGAGTTGATCCGATTCTGTCTGTCCCAAAGGCCTCCCCGAGTCGATGTCGGCGGACCACGAGTGGATGTCAACCAAGATCAGGCAATTCCAGCGCCTCAGGATCAGGTTGAAGATTTGGCACCTCAACAGGCTGAGATGGCCCCTGTAAGACGGTCGTCCAGGTAGAGATGTCCGTCCGTCCGCCTTCCAGCAAGTGAGTTTGTCCTCCTCACTGATGCTGGAGAACCAGAAAATTTTGAAGAAGCCATGAGGAGCTCTCAGAAGGATGAATGGTTTGAGGCTATGAAGGAAGAAATGACATCTCTTCATAAAAACCATACCATTGAGCTGGCTGAGCTACCCAAGGGGAAGAAGGCCCCGAAGAACAAATGGGTCTTCCGGCTGAAAATGACCGAGGACGTGCGCAAGCCAAGGCACAAGGCACGACTTGTGGTTAAAGGCTTTGGTCAACGAAAGGGTGTTGACTTTGATGAGATTTTCGCTCCTGTTATGAAGATGTCCTCGGTCCGTGTAGTGCTCGGACTGGCAGCAGTTTTGGACTTGGGGGTTGAGCAACTGGATGTCCGGACAGCCTTCCTTCATGGTGATCTGGAAGAAGAGATCTACATGGAGCAACCAGATGGTTTTAAAGCTAAAGGGAAGGAAGGACTGGTCTGTCGTTTGAAAAAGAGCTTGTATGGGCTGAAACAAGCTCCGAGACAGTGGTACCGGAAGTTCGAGTCTGTTATGGTCGGACGAGGATACCATAAGACTGCATCCGACCACTGTGTCTTTGTTCAGAGGTTCTCGGAAAACGATTTCGTTATCCTCCTCCTTTATGTGGATGACATGTTAGTTGTCGGACAGAACAGTGCTCGAATCAAGGAACTGAAAGAGCAACTGGGGATGTCTTTTGCCACGAAGGACCTCGGCCCGGCGAAGCAGATTCTAGGGATAATAATTTTTCGCGACCGAGGGGACAGGAAGCTCTGGCTGTCCCAGGAGGGCTATGTTGAAAAGGTGCTTCAACGGTTTAACATGGGGACCTCCAAGCCTGTCAGTACCCCATTGCCGAATCATTTCAGGTTGAGTAAACAGCAGTGTCCGTCCTTGGACACTGAGAAGGCGCGCATGAGTAAGATTCCTTACTTCTCAGCGGTTGGGAGCTTGATGTCACGCTGCCGTTTGTACGCGGCCGGACATTGCTCATGCGGTTGGCCTTGTGAGCAGATTTCTTTCAAACCCAGGAATAGAGCATTGGTCCGCAGTCAAGTGGATCTTCAGATATCTTCACGGGACCTCCAAGACGGGTTTATAGTTTGGAAAAGAGAAGCCTCAGCTGATTGCGTACACAGATGCAGATATGGCCGGGGACGTTGATTCTTGAAAATCAACGTCCAGGTACTTGGTAAAATTTACGGGAGGGGCGGTCTCCTGGCAGTCCAAGTTACAGAAGTGTGTTTCCTTGTCAACAACGGAGGCTGAGTTTATTGCCATGACCGAGGCCTGTAAGGAAATGCTCTGGATGAAGAGGTTCATTTAAGAATTGGGTTTAAGGCAAGAAACATACAAGGTCCTCTGTGATAGTCAAAGTGCCATTCATTTGTATAAGAACGCCTCGTTCCATTCAAGGTCAAAGCACATTGATGTGCGTTATCATTGGGTAAGAGATGTTCTTAATGATGGGCATCTATCAATTGATAAAGTCCACTCAGATGACAATGGCTCGGACATGTTAACCAAAGTTTTGCCAAAGGGAAAGTTGGAAACTTGTTGTGGCATCGCCGGATTAACTGACTTCGCTCCCACCCGGTAGTGAGGGTAAGTTTTTGTTGGGGTCACTCCCTTGGTGGACGAGGACTCTTGTTGTCACGGCCCGGGAACACAATATTCACAGGTCAAAAATAAAATCAATAATAATATTTTTATTAAACATAATAACCGAACCTGGGTGTGACAATCCAACACATGCAGGACCCAATATAACTAAAACCCACACAAGATCTCATCGGATATGAATCCGGACAAATAATACATGACCTGCTATCCATAATCGTAAGGGAGGTATTCAAATTTACAACAACTCATTCACATAATGCAATAACTCCAATATTCTACATACAATGATCAAGGCCATCATCCGGCCATAAATAATAACCATAACATATCCTCGAGATCAGAAATATAGCAAATATAACATCTCCACACATCAAAAGGAATATCCGAGCCCGATCATGTCCGAGCTCCTGCAAGCGTATCCATGCCACTAGTCTGAAGGGATAAAACATGAAAACGTGAGCCTAGAGCTCAGCAAGTATCAAGAATCGTATAAAACGGTACACATAAATCAGAAGCAGGGATATCGCATAGCAATCACGAAAAATAAAACACAATGTCCGTGAAATCCCAGAAAACCGAGGAGATGTCTCGTACTAAATCGTCGTCCGCATTAACTCGTCTCTCCGGGACAAAAATCATATAAATCATGATCCGGTAAAATCTCGAGAACGATATCATATCATATGATCCGAGGTCACATTACATAATCGAGACCGTCACCACATCCGCGTGGGACACATCTTGTCGTCCGATCTAAAACTCATAATGCGTAAATCAAGAGAAGACCACGGAACTAAAACATAAATCAAAAACACGTTCGGGTTTATCACATCAAGACGCATTTGAGACATTCCTATCGCCCATCCACGGGCCCAACCACGTATCTCAAATCGCAGTACACCCAAATACGTTCAGAAATATAAAGCATGCACGAAATCGGAGAACCAAAGATCGATGATACCAACTTGAGGAAGGTTACCCTCGTCCCAGAGTAACCACGGCTATATATCGGCTACGAATTAGGCCGAGCTCAAGGCCATCCATGTACTCTGCCTCCCATAGATTAGGAACTTGCTCACTATGTTTTACCACCCGCGACTTTGGGTGCAACCTCAAGTTTTAGTTATATATTAGGACGTCCGAATATATTAGTTTTCCGTCAATTCCTTACGATGGTTCTCAATTAAATACACAGTGGGGCAGGTCAGCTACAAATATCTTCCTTACGGCGGAAGTAGCCTCAACCTTCCTTACGGCGGAAGTAGCCAATCATATACGTCCCCGTCGGGACAGCCTCCCCGTCGGGAGCGGCGCCACAAATAGCCAATGCCTCGGATCACAAATCGACCCCTAGGGTCTCGGACCACCATGGTCCCGTAGTAATCCCACCCCCGGCAGCATGCATGGTTAGTGCAAGGCCTGGTTCATGGTTCCACAATATACGGATACACAAACATACATATAGATCGTCCGGGTGTCCAAAATCCCTCCAAATCATAAATCCAGTACAAAACCACCGCACAACCGATAAAATATACATGCATATACACAATTGATAAATTGAGGGTATTTAAAAATACATGCATGTTAGTAAAATCTCCCACGTAGTCAAAATGCATCGAAAATTAAATCAGACCAAGAATAGGGCTAGAGGATACTTGCCTTAACATCATACTCTGCAGATCTGAAGAAAGGATGTCCCGAAGCACTCCAATCTGGCATTTCTCTCTCCTGCCACCGCGTGCCTCTCTCTCTCCTCCGCGCGCCCCTTCTTCTCCTCCGCGCACGGCCTCTGCGCTTCTGGCCGCTCCTCCATTGCCGATCGACCACCCAGCACTTTGACGTGGCCGTCACCGACCTCCTCCGCCTCACCCAGCCACCGTCGACGCCGTTAAACGGCCGTCTCTCTCCTCGCGCGACTTTGCCGTCGCCATCCTCGTCCAACCCGCACCGCACCCACAATCACCTCAGCCCACACCATCGTCGCCTGTGCCGCAGCCTCCGCTCACCACTGAGACCAACGATTTTGCCGCTACCACCTCGAATGGCCGCCGTCGACTCTTCCGACACCAACTTCCTCACCCGACGCCGCCGCCGTCTCAACCTGCAACTGCCGCAACAATCGCGGCCACACCCACAACCACCATCGACCGCCGTTCACCTGCGACGCCGCCACCGTCGCCCTCTTCCTCCTCCTCCTTCTTCCTCGCGCAAACCCTAGTCGCCATTTTCCCCCACTTTCTCTCTCCCCGATTCCTTTTCTCCCCTTTTCTGATTTCCCATTTTCTTTTACTTTTTTTTCTTTTTACTTTTATATTATTATTATTATTATTATTATTATATATATATAACTTTCTTTTATTTTTAAACCCAACTCGGCATCCGGATAACATTACGGACAAACTCCGGCCCCACTCCGCACCTCTGATCATTCCCAAAAATTTTACAATATTTTAATTTATTTTCACCACACCCGAAATACCCAAAAATTATAATTAATATTAAAATAATTCAATTGAGATCCGAAATATTACACTTGTGAAGTCCGAGAACTTTGGAAAATGGACGAGGACCTATTGAAGGCGTCATGTCCGAATGGTGGACATGGACGAGGACTCAAGCCATGCTGGCGTTGACTTATTCTGCAGCAGCAATTAATGCGGCCCACTGATGACGTAATCTGATTGGAAGTTGGTGGCGGCTACAACTTCCAGTCTGCCAGGACCGCCATGCGTGCGCACGGCAAAGCGGCGTGCCTGCCACCCTCTGCTAGGGTGGTTGGCTAGCCCCTAGTGCAGTAGTACATTTGTATATATATATATATATAGGAGAGCTCATTCAATGCACTGGTGTGAAGGAGGTTGGAGAGCAGGTGTGCTTCACTTAAGGCGTGCATTGTGAGTGATCAAAGGGCAAGCTTTGTTGTGAGAGAGGAAGATAAAAACACACTTTAGTGGGAGATTGATGGTTATACACTTTGATTATTTTTCTCTTTATGTTTGAGCTTGTGCAGCTGACACCCTTGTAAACAATCATTTATTATAGTGTATTCTCTGTGATTTTTCCCTGATTAAGAAGGGTTTTTTCACACTCAAATCCCGTGTGTGTGTTCTTTTAATCTCACTATCTCCAATTTCGTCTGTCCATCCGAGTGGTCCTCTTCTCAGACGTCCGAGTAATTCCGTCCGACCGGTCACTGTGTCCTTCCACGCTTTTGCGCTAACAGTTTTAGCCGCATCACCCATTCAATAACAGAAGATTATTTCACCATTAGGAACCCTTCTCTATCTAAAGGAGGGGGAAGTCTAAGAGGAGAGATGAGAGCCAAAAATAGTGGAGGGGGGAGAAAGGTTGTGTGGATGCTCAATCGCGCCGTCCGGCATAGTCGTCACTTGCCACGGGACTCAAATCACATTGACGCCGCTGGACTTACGCCCCCACCCCTGCCAGATGGTGCGCATTCAACTGCCTAGACCGTAGCTAGGCTTGCATTCAGGCTTAAAGCTTCCTTTGCGATCACCCTGTCCCTTGCCCCGGTCGTGCTTGCCCTTCCGATCACCTGTCTAAACTATGGCAAGCCTGTGCCGAGGACTGATGCCACCTTGGCAGCCATGGCTGTCTCCCAACTCTCTGCACTGGTTGTGCCCGTACTTGCACTGACAACCTGTGCCCATTGTCCTTGTGCCAACAACCTGCCCTTGACACCTTTGGTTGTCAGATGGCACCGCCACTGGTATTGAAACCAATTAAAGGTCAGCTTCAAGATCCTTTAGCTTGATGGCATTGCTACTAATTGTTGCTACAATAATCACACTATGGTTGCTTTGACAATTTCGATCACGTCGAGCCAATTAAGTTAACTTAGCCTAAATTTAAGGCTTGAATACGCCTAAATATATTTGCAATTTGGATAGGCTCATAACAATATGAGGCTTGGATAAACTCAAATGAGTGGAGGGTATGACTAATAATACTTTCCTATCTTCCAAAACATCATGTGCTTTAAATAGGTTTAAGTTTTCCCACTTGACAAACTAGTTATATTAATATTTTTTATTCACTCCATCTATAATTAAAAATGTTTTACTGATTTTAGTAATAGATGGGCCATTGAATAATCCTTTTATATCCTTTTTACATCATATTTTTATTTATGATGCATCAAAAATCAGTTCAAGGCTTCGGATCATATTTGGATATGGGTCGTTAAATGGTCCGGATTGAATTATATTTATTTTTAATAATAGTTAAATATTATCATTTATTTTTAAACAAATTCTCAAAAAAAAAAAAAAAAAAAAAAGGGTAGGAATGCTTATATATGAGTAGAAAAACAGTTCCTAGATCCATTCTCTAGACAATTTAATGATCTTATTTAAATGAGCTATAATCATAATGGAAGTTTATGATTAAAAAAATATATCTCAAGACTATTCATTGTTTATATTTGTTTCTGAAAAAATACTTTAGGGTGTTAACGAAAAAAAAATATAAGATCTGTTAACAATTTAAAGCAACTAAAATGAAATTCCAATCACTTTATTATTATTATTAAAAAAATATTAAAAAATTCAAATTTCCAATTTTTGTTTCCCCTATTCTATTTTATTTTCATTTTCATGATTTTATCACCAAGTTTCGTTTTGGTATTAATCTCAAATTATCAGCCACGAATAATAAAATTAATTTTTATTTACGCTTTTTATACATTCGTTTGGACCACATGCATTTTAAAATTAGGTCAATTTGATATATTTTATAAACACAATTGGCCCAACCCAAAGTTAAAGTAGGGCCCAAATATCAATAGTAAATATATGGGCACACAGGTCCCTACAAATATTCAGAGTAACTGGACAGCATGAAGCATGTGAGATTGAGATAAATAACGACTCAGTAGGATAACAAATGAGGTATTTAATCTCGACAAATGGTTACGGTCAATTAAAGGATAACAACGTATACTTAAATTACCAAACAAGAAACGGCCGAACACGAGTTTTCATTAACGACTAGATGGTTACCGAGTTGAATCAAAGGACAATTATAAACTAAAAGTAATGGTTACCATTTAATATAATTAAACGCTTTCTAGTATAAGTGACGGTTTCTAATTGACAAATCGATTAGAACTCTAATTATAAATATACATCTTTCTCAATCAAGAAGGCAAGTTCTATCAAGACACACAAAGGTATTGCAAAAAATAGTAAGCTTAAAAAAGAGGAGCTAGGTCTGTCAATTCACTAAAAATACATTACATTTATCTCTTTCTTCCTTCATTTTACGCTTACTTTCTTCATGCATCTTTCGCTTTTGTTAAGAAAGATTTTTTATTTGAATTTGGAGGATATATTGGTGAGCGAGTCCTATATACCTGTTATCTCTCGTTAAATTTGTTGTAATATGCAAAGCTAAAATTTTCAATTACGAAAATTAAACCCGTAACCTCTTTGATCAATCAAAGGATTCGTCTGATTCTTTAATTTATTTGTTAATTTGGATACGAAGAATGGATTAATACTAAAAAAAAAAATCATAAATAGAATTAAAGAAAATAAAAATAAAATATAATTAGAAAAAGTTAATAATATTTTCAATATTTACTAAATAAAATTTTTTTGCTAATAAGTGTGATGAATTTGCCGTACAATTCTCTAAATTAAATTAACTTTAGACACAAATCAGTCTGATGGGTATTGATACCCATGGGCCTAGTTGGAAGACCCATTTCTGTAAGTTATGCCTTTGTGCCATAAAGGCCCAAAAGGTTCAGGAGACCAATTTGGCCAAAGAGAAGTAGTGGCTATGAACCTCATTAAGGCATGAGTACTCATGGAAATGACTAAGAACCCTACTTAATCTGCAGAGTCGGCGTGCCAGAATTGGTGGCTGACTCTATCAGCTACCAAAAGGGATGAAGGCGACCTCTCAGGAAAGTTGATAACTTTTGCAGAGCAAGTGCCGCTTGAGAGGAGCAGTTGACTTCCAGGAACTGTAGGATTACACGGTAGCAAAATGAGTTTGGCAGAATTGGTGGCAGACTTTCCTACACACGCTAGCCACGTGCACGAAGTAGGTAGTCACCAATCAGTATAAATATCCCAAGCAAGCACCAAAGCAAAGGGGGGGTGAAAAACACAGAAGAGTAAAACAGAAAGAAAGACCCTGCACTCTCTCAAATTCTGTCATTACTCTCTCCTGTAACCTGAACATTCTGTAACAAGTAACCTCATAGTGAAATTGTTTGCAAATCAAGAGTCTTGTGATTTTTCCCTCTCATTTAAGAGAGGATTTTTGACATAAAATATTGCGTGTTGTTTCTACACTCTTTCCCTCTCTTTCTCTCTAAACTACTCAAACTTCCCAAACGCTTCACAAAAAGTCTGAGCGAAAGAAGAACTTACTTTTCCTTTGTGTTGGATGGAATTTGGATTGGGTTAAACAGATAAAAGATCAGAGTACGCCTTTGGATCTCCGTCTGTACCACAATCAGGATCCGAGAACATAATATTGGCTTCATCTGTGGGAATTGACTAAAAGTCTGGTTAGCACATTTTTTAAAACTGAAATTATTGTGAACACGAGAGTATAAGCTAGTGTCTCGATCAGAGATGTTGTTTCATGTGGCAATGGCCCTCATACGTGTATTATGATAAATGATCATCCTGATCTATACGTACGAGCACTGGCGACGAGAATAGACGACATCTCTAAGCCGTCTAGACCATTTGTTTGAAAATGGACGAGTGGCCAAAGGGGGCGCTATCCAAAGCCTCTTAGACTGCCATGTCCCAAAAGAAAGGTAAGGGGAAGAAGTGCCCCATGAAACAAGTCAGTCAGCACGAGGACACTGGGATGCAAGTTGCCTCGAACAACAGAGTCCCACTGCGCCTTGAAGGCTGCTTGGGTCATCGAATCCAATAAGAAAGTTCATAGAGGTGAAATCCTTGATATTCACATGACAACCGAGAGGTTGCCTTTCAGGGAGGGCCTCCTTGTGACGAATTCTCTCTAGAGGGTGGAAGCCGTCCAGAGCTACAAGTTTCTCAAGACCCTTAAAAGTTGAGGAACTATCTCAATGAGAAAAAGATGACGGCTCCACCCCAAGTGGAGGAGAAGTTTGAAAAAATCTAGCAGTAAGTTTTTAGTGAAAACGTTGGAGGAGGAGCTATTGATATACACAGATCTCCATTTACAATGAAGAGTAGGATAAGGCCGCTCTCCCCAAAGTTCAAAATGCCAAATCTTGATGTTTATGATGAGAGTGTTGATCCAATGGATCATTTGGATCACTTTCGAGAGCACCTAAGCCTCCAAGAATTGGATGAGACGACGATGTGTCAATATTTTCCGTTGATACCTAAGGGAGATGCAAGGATATGATTTTATAGATTGTTAGCGAATTCAATTCGATCATTTGGTGAGCTGTCAAATAATTTCCTCTCACAATTTGCTTCCAATAGGAGGATTGAGAAGCAACCTTGGTATCTTACTCGAGTGAAGTAAGGATCTAGGGAGAGTTTGAGAGGATTTTTGCCTCGGTTTATTGTAGAGGACCGATAGATTCCAAAGTTGACGGACTGGGTGAAGCTCAACGTTTTCTTGCCCACATTTGAGGGAGGTACTTTCTTCAAACATTCATCCACAAGGGACCTCAGACCTTCACAGAGGTTCAGGCCATAGCTCGAGCGTATATAGCGGCTGAAGAAGCTAATGTCACCAAGAGAGCCAACACGAGAAACACCCTTTAATCTGTGCCATGAGGTTGAAGCGGTCATACTAGTGAAAGTTGGACTACCTAGTCTTCGGGTTAAATACTTCAACCCTAGCGACAACGCTCAAAGGCTTCGAAAAACCTTGGACATGCTTGAGGAAACACGAGACTTGGCAAGACTGCAGACTATGGCATACCAAGAGAGAGTAGCTTGATATTATAATAAGAAGGTGAAAGTGCGCCAATTCGAAGTAGGAGACTTGGTACTAAGGAGTATCGAGGCAACAGGCAAAAATGTCGGACGGGACAAGTTTTCCTGAAACTGGGAAGGACCGTTCCTGGTCTCGACCATCCTACGAAATGAGGCGTACAAATTGCGCATCTAGAAAGGCAGACTCGTCCGTCGAATATGGAATGCCTCTAACCTTAAGAAATATTATCAATAAATGTAAAGACGACTAGGTAAGGTCGATTGCATCATTTATTGTGCTTGTATCACGTCTTATTAATGCAATAGAATTCTTTTTGCTTGTTCGTTATTTTGCATTCAATTGAGTGTCTACATGTCATCTCACGAATTTACGAGACCTAAGCTACCCCTAAATCAAGTGAAATGGTTCCTTCACTTGTTCCCAAAGTTGTTCAAAAAATAGTCAGAGAACTTGGCATGACCAAGCGGCCCATTTGAGATCGAACTCAAAAAAAACTCAGCTTGTATGAGTGGCCCATTCGAGGTTGGACTTAGAAATTTTGGCTTGTCCGAGTGGCCCATTCGAGGTTGGACCTAAAAAACTTTGCATGGTCAAGTGGCCCATTCGAGGTCGAACTAAAAAATTTGGCAAAAGCACCAAGCAATTCACAAGAGGTTGAACTTAAAAAAACGTAGGAGGTTTAAGATAGTATGAATGCGAAGTCCCAAAAAGTAGTATCATCAGCCAACAATGGTTGAAAGGTTCAGACATTTCACTCAGAAGGGACAAAGCTTCCTTATGATGTGTCTGAGAAAGAGCCTAACATACAAAAAATCCAAGTAGAAAGAGAAATATTGCACCAAAACATGAATTTTATTCGTATGTCATGTACAGTAAAAAAAAAAAAAAGAACTTTTAAGCCCCAAAAGACCTGGTTGAGAGGGGTCCAGAATGTCGTCCTCTTTTGGGCAGCCAATCAGATCTGACTTGCGCTGAGCGCTGGCATTCTTCAGGTGGAGCAAAGAAAGGGGAAACTTCGGATTCAATATCCGCATTATGTGGCAGCATAGTACGATGCCATCCCAATACTTTTACTCCAGCGCAGATTTGATGTCCTTGGCCCTTATGGAAATCCTAAGCTCAGCTTCAAGATGAAGATATCTACTCCGGAGGGAAACATGCTGCTGTTATTGGGTCCTTAAAGACTCCTTGAGCAAAGAAATCTTATACTTTGCCTCCGTAAGCTTGCGCTCGAGACGATTGGCGCGCTCTTCTGAAGCCTTAAAGGTGTTTAAGTCTACGCAGGATCGGGCAGCCTCATCAATAATTGGAGTAAATCGGCCGAGCCACTCATGTAACTATAATAAAAAAGCCAATCAGTAGAGCCTTAATTAAAGTGAAGGACCAAAAGATACTAAGGAACGCACCTTCAAGAAGGGAGATCTCTTTTGTAATTCCTCCTCTCTCTAGACCTTGGACTCCAATTGTCCCGAGGCTAGAGCCACATTAGCAACAACAGTGGCTTCCTCAGCCCCTTGAATATCGATCATGACCTCAGATTCATGCACCGCTTCATTAACAACTAACACTGGGGACTTAGCCACCTCTGGATGGACTACTGCCCCAATTCTGCCTGATCCACATATGAAGCCACGGGAGTTCCCAAAATGTCCTCAGTCATGGCTCTTTGGATGGCCTTGGACAAAATATCCCTCTCCCGGTATACTTGGATCGCGTGACAAGGAGGCTCAAGGATGGGTGTCTCTGTTGCTCTTATTTCCTCAGCATGAACTCTCTTAGTTGGACCTTCAGTCGCCTCCTCGGTCTGTCCCCAAGTCACGTTCTTGGCTTGAATATCAATCCAATCGGAAGCCTCTCCAGAAAAGACAAACGGAAGATCGGGCACAAGATCATCAAAGGAAGGAGCAATAGGTGGCTCAACACCAGTGTCCTCGACCTCAGAAGGTTGAACAATAGGCACACCAAGTGTTGAAGGCCCAACCGCGACATAACCTCCGACCAATGCCGTTTCAGATTACCCCTTCTTTCTCATCAGCTGGCCAATGACGGATTCATCGTCATCAGAAGAGGAAACCTCAATAATAGTCCGCAGACGTTTAGAAGTCCTGAGCACTTTCTCCTGAGCAAAACTTTACCCTCTCGAACGGCTTTGTATGCTCAACGGCCTTTCCTTTTTCTTCGTTTCTTCTTCTTGGCTGTGGGAGGGGAAGAGATTTTTGAGCCCTCAGGCTGGGAATTCCACTTGGCTTTCTCCAAGGGCTCGATCTTTAACTATTGGTTCTTTTTATTCTCACTAAATGAACTAATGTTAGATAATACCAAGTCAACGAAATCTTGCACCGCCTCTCTCTCTTGCTTAGTAGTGTTAGAGCAAAAGCATGATACTACGTTTTTTGACTCATTTGAAACCTCCCACTGTGGAGAAACAGTAAGGAAAAAATACTTATCCTTCCACCGTTTGATGGAATCGGGGTTGCCCCCACTAATAACAATGAACTCAGGACGAGAAGAAATTATAATCCAATCCTTTTCGTGAACAAACCTCAAAATAACTTTAATGGTCACGTTGTCACAAATTTTGCCGTGACAGCAGGCAAAGACACAGAGGGAAACTATGTACCTCACGGCATTCGGTTGTAATCGGGCAACTAGAATCCCCAAGGCCCTCGTTATCTGGTGAAGATCCAAGGGCATGGGGAATTGAAGACCTCCTTTCAGATGGGTCTCCTATACAGTGATGAATCCATCCATAGGCAAATAGGCCCTATCGTCAGCACCAGGTGCCAAGAAGGCTTGTGAACTGGGAATCTTATACTTGCAGTAGATACTGACATTGTCTTCACAGGAAAGTGTGGAGGCGACGTCCTTAACGCCGGGTGCCATGGCAAGAGGATTCGAGAAGGAGAAAAATGAAGGTGAAAATGGTGGCTAAGTCTTTGGAACAAGAGACAGTGTAGTGAAAAAGAATCCCAAAAAATAAGTGTCACGACCCAGGAATACAATATATGCAGGTCAAAATTAAAATACATAATAATGTTTCCATTAACCATGAAAACCCAACTCGAGTGTGACAGTCATACACAAACAGGACCCGTCATGATAAAACTCGTACAAGATCTCATCGGATATGAATACGGACAAATATAATATATGACCTACTATCCATAATCGCAAGGGAGGTATTGAACATAACAACTCATCACCATAATACTATAACTCCAATATTTCTTATACAATGATCAGGGCCATCATCTGGCCATAAATAATAACCATAACATATTCTCGAGATAAAAAACATACTCAATATTATATCTCCACTCACTGATAGAGATATCCGAGCAAGATTATGTCCAAGCTCCTATAAGTGTATCTATACTATTAGTCTGAAAGGATAAAATATGAAAACATGATCTTAGAACTTAGCAAGTATCATTATTGTATAAAACAGTATACGTTAAATCGAAGTAGGGATATCGCATAACAATCACGTAAAACAAAACACAATATCGGTGAAATCTTTGAAAATCGAGGAGATTTCTCGTATTAAATTATCGTTCGTATCAAACAGTCCATTTGGGATATAATCGTAATTAATAACAATCCGGTTAAATATTATGGACGATATCATATCATATGATCCGAGGTCATATTATATAATCGCGACCATCACCACATCCGTGTGGGACACATAACATCATCCAAATCTAAATCTCATAATACAGAAACCAAGAAAAGGCCGTCGGAACTAAAATATAAATTAAAGCACGTTCCGAGTTTATCACGTATTTATACGTATGAGACATTTCTATTACCCATCCAAGGGCCAAACCACATATCTCGAATCAAAGTCCACTCAAATACATGCAGAAATACAAAGCATGCACGTAATCGGAGAACCAAAGACCAATAATATCAACTTGAGGAAGGGTTACCATCATCCGATAATCACGGCTATATCGACTGCGATTTAAGCTAGCAGCTCAAGGCTATCCATGTACTTTGTCTCCCATTTATTAGGAATTTGTTCACTATATTTTACCATTCACAACTTTGGGTGCAACATCAAGTTTTAATTATATATTAGGACGTCCGAATATATTAGTTTTTCGTCAATTTCTTACGATGATTCTCATTTAAATACACAGTGGGGTAGGTCAGCTACTAAATGTCTCAACCTTCCTTCCGGCGAAAGTGGCCATATCATATACGTCCTCCTCGGGATTAAGCCTCCTCGCCGGAAGCAGTACCAATAACTTGTGCCTCGGATCATATATAATGACCCATCGGGTCTCGGACCACATGGTCCCATAGTGACCCCGCTTTCGACAGCATGTATGATCAATGTAAGGCTTGATTCATGGTTTCACAATATATAGATATACAAATACACATATATATACTGTTCGGGTGTTCGAAAACCCTCCAAATTTAAACACCAGTGTAAAATCACCACACGACCAATAAAACATACATACATGTACATAATTTATAAATTTGAGATACATAAAATACATACATGTTAGTAAAATTTCTCATAGTAGTCAAAATATATTAGAAATTAAATCAGATCAAGAATATGGCTATATGATACTTGCCTCGACTTTATACTCTGCAGATTTAAAGAAAGGATATCCCGAAACACCAAATTGAGCCTTTCTTTCTCCTACCTCACATGCGCCTGCGCACTACCCTTCCTCTCTCCTTTGTGCACGGCCATCACGCCGCTGCCACCGCCACCGCCTCAATCGGCGACCATTGCGGCCTCACCTGCGACCACCATCATCGCCACCGATCTCTATCTCTTGTCCCTTCTCCTCCGCCTGCGAAAAATCCAAAATAATAATAAATATTAAAATAATTCAGACGGGATCCGAAATATTACACTCTCCCCTCCTTATAAAAACTTCGTCCTCGAAATTTACGCATGCTAATCCTTGAACAGGTAAGGACAATTTTTTCAGACTTAACCTCGATCAAAAGATTCCTCCAAAAATCTGATCCTCAATACCTGATCTTTCTATCCCAATATCAGAATCAAAATTCCAACATAAAATAGTTTCTCAAAATCAGTAATAATTCATGCTCGATCACATGCCAAGGATCAACCCATATTCCTTTCAACATACGTAGAGATTCCATCAAACTCGGAGCAACGTCAATCTATTGGCCATCTCTCCAATTCGCTTGCAAAACCTCAAAAGGTCTATCGAATTTCAACCTCAATCTATCTTTTGCCCCTGATACTTGATATTCTTCTTTTCATGATACTTTCAGAAATATCTGACCACTCTTCTCGATCATCCAATCAGGCTGTAAATCTGATCTCTTACTTCAATCCTCAAATCAATTCTTGTAACCGACAGCTGTGAATCTGCATGCTTCCACTGCACAACTCAAATCAATCATCTGCTTCCAACCGAAATCAAGGGCCTCAAAATTAGAATAGCGTACAATCTCCTCATCTCGATAATATGTTGACGGCCAAACTCAAGAATGACATTCTGATTAGCAAGCAATGAGCTGACTTCATCAGCTTATGCATCGTCATCCAAAATTGCCACCAGATTCCCCACTGTCCAACGCAGACCAGAAATAAAATTTCGAAAGCTTCTTCTTCTTGGTTTTTTTCCTCAGGCACGAGACATATGATCAACTCGTCACTCCGCTAGGAAGAGAATCTTCGATATTCCTTACGCACTCAGACCACTCCAACTCTACAAAAGCTGCTAACAACCTCAACTGCTCTTTGAGCTTTCATCCATCAATCAAGGTTCTGCTTGATCGCGTCCAATTTCATGACCGCTTGAATAAAAAGAACTTCACTTTTGATCTTCACAAAAGCTTCTTCCACATAAAGAGCTTCGTTCAGAGCCCAATCTTGGTAGGAATTATTCGCAGACTCTATAGCTTCTCCACTAAAAACGAAGATAGAAAATATTGCTGCATAAATTCCTAATGCAATTCTGATCCTGAATAGCATACGCATGGGCTGAGGATGGATCCACCTACCTACCATTTGTTGGCAAAAAAAAATTTTCTTCTAGCTCGTGAGATTTCAGACCGACCCAATCAAGCCGCCACTTCTCCAAAATCACAGGACTCAACAAAACCTCCACCTAATCAATGTCCTCAAACCAGATTTCAAATCAGATTCTCTATCTAAGAATCCAAATTGAATCTTAAAACCAAAGGTTACGGACCCACATGCTTCTGCTACACTACTTTGAGTGATCATCCGACTGCGAATTATCGTTATAACAAATTTCAATCCGAAGCTCAAATTCTTATACAAGCCTATCTCGAAATTCGGCACAACATTTGATCACAATCGAAACCTTAAAACTGGAATATCCTGCAACCTCTTTATCTCATTGGCATACCGATGAGATAACTTTTCATCCAAATGCATCATCCGAAATGGGTACTAAATTGGCCAACCTCGGCAACAAATCCACAATTATCCTATACAGCGTCCATATTTCTAATCGTCCTTGGCAATCCGAAGTAAAAATCATGGAGACTACTCATACTCCGCTTTCTCTTATGAACATATGACACATCAAATCTGAAGGCTTTCGACCTAAAACATCACCAATAATATGCTCATTTTTGGCTGATACCGAATCTCATTATCACAACCCTTAAGCAATTCACCCATTTACATTACCACATGATTAACTCCTTTTTTCAAAATCATTTTCTCAAACCTTGATAATCAAATGGAACAATAACTATCTTCATAAAAATAACATTTCTAAATCATCAGAGTAGAAACCTCAGTTGCTAACTCCAAGCAATAAGTGGAGTAGCTCTAATCATAGACATGCAACAGCCGTAACCCATGGGCCACTACTACTTAAATAAGTTGTATCAGAACTATCATCAGGGATCAACAAAATTGACTTTGCAGACAATCTGTCCTTCATTTCTAGAAAGCTCCCATTACACTCATCATTCTAACGAACACCGATAGCTTCTAAGCCCAACGCCCCACGGACGCTATAATTTATAAGAAATCCACAACAAATCACTCAACAGATTTAAGCAGACCTAAGAAATTGTACACCTTCACGACAAATAATGGCCTTTTCAAATCGGCCACCGCTTCAAACTTTTATAAATCTACAAACATGCCATCAAAGAAACAATATGTCCAAAATAACCCTACTTCCAACCAAACTCGTATCTCCTCAATTGGGCAAACCACAAACTACCATTTACAGCTATGACACAATCCTCAAACGGACCTCATACCTCACATAAGTTTCTTAAACAAATCAAAGTATCATTAATGAATCCATCACAAATAAACCCACATACGATCGAAAGATCAGATTCATACGATTCACGAAAAACGCCAATGAAATTGCTATCCTGAAAGGTATCGCTGAAACTCACAACGGTCATATCTTTATCTTAAGGGTTATCGTAGGCACAATCTCCCAATCATCATAATTAACAATACCCCATATGTAGGTCGATTTTAGAAATTATCAAGCCCTAACCATTGATCAAACAAATTACTTATCAATTTTTAACATTCGTTATCAAAGGATTCATTTCTCGAACGAATTAAATTTTTAATAATTTATAAATAACCTCATCGATTCATCTAGTTCATCAAAAGGCACTAAAGCACCCCACGATAAAACACCTGACCAATGCCTCCATGATTTTATGCGGGGTCCTCAAAATCGATGCCATTCCTAATATAATCTCAACAACCTCAATTTCACCATCGAAAACAATCTGGCTAATCATCTTATCTAAGAAATAGTCTCGAATTACCATACAATTAGAAATCCTTTATGAACACAAAATGACTCATACATGTGGCCATATATGTCAACTAAACTTGGCACACATCTCCATCAATTAACTTACAGGAACAATAATATCAATTTCATTACCTCTCAATCAGCTCTTCCTCAAACTTAAAATTCACAACCCACATTATAAATCAGAATATTCTTATTGAAGAATCTATACTAGCATGGCGACTCGCCAACCAAATCACTCATTATATTACATCAAAGTCCGGATCATCAAATAAAATCAGGTCAGTTAATCATTGATATCTACAAACTCAGATCGAACATCGGAGTTTACAATCTTAACAGATCAAAGGTTTACCCATCAGGGGTAAACATCCTCAAAGCTCATTTTTAGAAACTAGAAAATGATAGAACATTTACATACAAGCTCAAAGGCTACAGACTTATTTTCGTACCTTCACCAACTAAATTCAACGTCCTTACTATCCTGAATGCCAAACGGAGAGTGACTTTCAAAAATTACCTCCACCAAAACATCATAGGAAGTGAAATGCAGTAGTAAGAAGCCCATCATTGGCTTGCCTCACTCTCCAACTCCAAGGCAATAGACTGAGCTTTATCTAAATAATTAAAAATTTCAAACATACCCTTTACTTTCTGAAACACAATTTAAACCTTAATTGGATCAAAAATCTCAAAAATTTTTCAAACTGGCTTATTCTTAATCATTCAAAGGGCGCTACATCTTATTCCTAATAGGCCATCCTTCACATAGCAATCAAATTATCATCTAACTGCTAAATCGAATCATCTATTATGTCGCTCGCGCGATTCATCACCGCCAATTAATCGAATTCCCGAGTCGAATTTAAATATTTATGACTCAAACTTTCATTTTTCACCATAGGTAACACTTATCACGTCAAATATTCAATCAATTTTTAACCCAAGATGACCCAAAAATACCTTTCCTTATGACCTTTTCTCTAATACCATTTCTGTCACGACCCAGAAATACAATATATGTAAGTCAAAATTAAAATCTATAATAATATTTTCATCAATCATAAAACCCAACTCGAGTGTGACGCCATACACGAACAGGACCCGTCATGATAAAATCCATATAAGATCTCATCGGATATGAATCCGGACAAATATAATACACGACTTGCTATTCACAATCGCAAGGGAGGTGTTGAACATAACAATAACTCATCACCATAATACTATAACTCTAATATTTCTCATACAATGATCAGGGCCATCATCCGACCATAAATAATAACCATAATACATTCTCAAGATAAAAAACGTACTCAACATAATATCTCCACTCACTGATAAAGATATTCGAGCCAGATCCCATCCAAGCTCCTACAAATGTATATATGTCACTAGTCTGAAGGGATAAAATATGAAAACGTGAGCTTAGAGCTTATCAAGTACCATCATTGTATAAAACAGTATATGTAAATTAGAAGTAGGGATATCACATAGTAATCACGTAAAATAAAACACAATGTCCGTGAAATTTCTAAAAATAGAGGAGATGTCTCGTACTAAATTATTGTCCATATCAAACAGTCCCTCCGGAATATAATCGTAATAAATAACGATCCGGTGAAATATGATAGACAATATCATATCATATGATCCGAAGTCACATTATATAATCGCGATCGTCACCACATCCGAGTGAGACACATACCATCATCTGGATCTAAATTTCATAATGCAGAAACCGAGAGAAGGCCACCGAACTAAAATATAAATTAAAATATATTTCGAGTTTATCATGTATTTATACGTACGAGACATTCTTATTATCCATCTGTGGGTCAAACCATGTATCTCGAATCACAATCTACCCAAATACATGCAGAAATATAAAGTATACACGAAATCGGAGAATCAAAGACCAATAATACCAACTTAAGGAAGGGTTACACTCGTTCGGTAACCATGACTATATCGGCTGCGATTTAAGCCAACAGCTCAAGGCTATCCATGTATTTTGTCTCCTATAGATTAGGAACTTACTATGTTTTACTACCCGCGATTTTGGGTGCAACCTCAAGTTTTAATTATATATTAGAACGTCCGAATATGAATATATTAATTTTTCATCAATTTTTTACGATGGTTTTCATTTAAATATACAGTGGGGTAGGTCAATTATTAAATGTCTCAACCTTCCTTCCGGCGAAAGTGACCATATCATATATGTTCCCATTGAGACTAAGCCTCCCTGTCGGGAGCGGTACTAATAACTCGTGCTTCGGATCAGATATAACGACCCATCGAGTCTCGGACCACCATGGTCCCATAGTGATCCCGCCTCCTGCAGCATGCATGATCAATGCAAGGGCTGGTTCATAGTTTCACAATATACGGATACACAAATATACATATATATATTGTCTGGTTGTTCGAAAACCCTCCAAATTATAAACACCAGTGTAAAACTACCGCACGACCAGTAAAACATACATGCATGTACATAATTTATAAATTTGGGGTATATAAAAATATATGTATGTTAATAAAATCTCTCACAGTGGTCAAAATATATCCAAAATTAAATTAGATCAAGAATAATATTATAGGATACTTGCCTCGATTTTATACTCCGCAGATCTGAAGAAATGATATCCCGAAACACCCAATTGGGCCTTTCTTTCTCCTACCTCACGCGTGCTTGTGCACTACCCTTCCTCTCTCCTCTGCGCACAACCACCACGCCGCCGTCGTCGCCGTCGCCGCCGCCTCAGCTGGTGACCACTGCGGCCTCACCCGTGACCACCATCGTTGCCACCTATCTCTCTCTCTTCTCCCTTCTCCTCCTCCGCCTGCGAAAAATCTAAAATGATAATAAATATTAAAATAATTCAAACGGTATCCGAAATATTACAATAAGAGAGGGCCTAAGGTGTCGATTTGATTCAAAAGTCGCGTCTTTGCATCAGGGCACGTGTCGGCTTTTCACTGGGCAAAGAATAATAATGGCCGTTACCTTTCCAAGGCAACGTCAATCACATTTAATGCCTTAATTGACGTCGCACGCCAATATCTCAGACTCGAAGAAAGTTCTTAGACATTTTTGTCAAACTAACGGTCTCAATAGTGTCCACGGATGCATTTTGGCCAACATATTGGTCTCAAAATGTCATTGGACATTTTGACTATTGGCCTCAACAGTGTCTTCAGACTTTTGTAAGTTTAAAGGAGAAACATGTCGCTTAGGATATACCCGCGGGCAACAGACATGTCAAAAGGTTGAAATTCTCGAACCTCTTAACATAGGGGGTTAGTGATGTTATTCATGGGCCCAGTTGGAAGGCCCATTTTTGCAAGTTGAGCCCTTATACTATGAAGGCCTAAGAGGCCCAGGAGACCAATTTGGCCCAAGAGAAGTAGTGGCCATAAACCCCATTAAGGCCTGAGGACTCATGGAAATAGCTGAGTACATTGCTTAATCTGCAAAGTCGACGTATCAGATTTGGTAGCTGACTCTGTTAGCTACCAGAAGGGATGAAGGCGACATCTCAGGGAAGTTGACAGCTTTTGCATAGCACGCACTGCCTAAGAGGAGCAGTTGACTTCCAGGAACAATAGGCTTACAAAGCAGAAGAATGGGTTTGGCAGAGTTGGTAGCAGACTTTCCTACACACGCTAGCCACTTGTACGGAGTAAGTAGCCTCCAATCAATATAAATATCCCAAGTAAGCACCACAGCAAGGGGGGAAAAACATAGACGAGTAAAATAGAAAGGAAGACCCTGCTCTCTCTCAAACTCTGTTATTACTCTCTCCAGTAAAACGAACACTTTGTAACTAGCAACCTCATAGTGTAATCGTTTACGGACTAAGAATTCTATGATTTTTTTCTTTTATTTAAGAGGATTTTTCATGTAAAATATTACGTGTTATTTCTGTACTTTTTCTCTTTCTAAACTACTCTAACTTTTCAAACGTTTTACAAAAAGTTCAAACGAAAGAAGAACTTATTTTTCTTTTTATGTTGCACCGAATTCGGATTGGTTTAAAGGGATAAAAGATATGAAGACACATTTGAATCTCCGTGCCTACCATAATTAGAATTTGAGGACGAAGCACGGTCTATAAACTCTAGATTTCGATTCTTATGCATACTGACGCGCTGTATTTTCTACCCTCATGTCTTCCGCAAAGTCTACTTCCAACTTCTGGAATGCGAATGAAATCACTGCCTCCCTTCTATATGTTGGTTAAAGCGCCTGCAACTTCTGCTTCAATCTGTTCTTTTGTTATCGTTTTCCCAAAACGTCAGTGAGAAGCCCGCGCCTCCGAATTTCGCGGCGCTTGTTGCTTTTCTATTCAAAAAGGCGAGGTCGCCGGTCACCGCCTAACGTATCCGATCACCACCTTGCAACTGCGAATATAATATTTCGTAGTTTACAAGAGATCCCATTTCTTTCCTTTTCTTTATTATATCTTCATTTATAGTATTCGTGTTAGGTGGAAAAAAAATATTACAAATTAAATAATGCAGGGGCATGGCAATGGGCGTTGCGTGTTGCCTAATTAAATGCCCGGCACTTCATGCCCACAAAAAATGGCTCTGTTATTTGGATAGCTGAAAAAGCCCCAAAATAGAGAAAAGAGATTCATCCCGAAGATCGGGCGGAGGAGCTCCAATAGCTTGTCTGATAGATAATTTTACGCAAATTTATGGAAGTTATGGAGAGCTCTGCCGACGAACGCCTTGATTTTGGGAAGATGGGCTATGGGTATTGCCATTCTCTTTCTATGTCCTGGAATTTTTCTTGATTCTTTAGCTTTATTCATTCTTATGATTTCTGGATTTTTCCCTGTTTTGGGGTTTTGCGGATTTTATTATGGCAGGTGTAAGCACTACAGGAGAAGATGCAGGATTCGAGCTCCCTGTTGTAACGAGATGTTCCCTTGTCGCCATTGTCATAATGAGTCCACCGTATGGCTTCCTATTTTTCTTCTCTCTAATCACATGATCACGATCCCAAAGTTTCTGGGACTTGAAAATTTTGTTTTTACTGTTTCTCATTTGTTATTAATGCAATTTGGTATAAAGTGAGCCCACAAGTTTCTATTTTTCAAGTATTTTCTTGTATGAATTTGTTAATAATGTTATTAGACCTATGAGTTTCTGGGTTTAGAATGATTTGTTATTTAATGTAATTAGGGCTACAAGTATCTAGTTTCTGATATTTTGTTGTTTTAATCTGTCGTCACTGCTACTAGAACATGTTAAAGAATCCTATGGATCGGCATGAAATTAATCGTTGGGATGTTAAGCAAGTATGTTAATGCTGAACTCTGCTATTCATAATTGTTGCACTTGTTTGTTCAATTTAGATAGGATGGAGAATAAATTGAGAGATTGAACGTTCACGGATGCTCTTTTTTCAGGTAATATGTGCAGTGTGTGACACAGAGCAACCGGTAAGTGCATTTTATTTCGAGTGACTCACTTACATTTTTCTGTCTAACTAGTGTAAACGTGCACAAGGGCGTATAATTCATTATGTATGGATTATAAATACAGGTGGGACGTGTTTGTACAAACTGCGGTGTCAACATGGGGGAGTATTTCTGCGAGATCTGCAAGTTCTATGATGATGATGTAATCTAACTGTTTTTGACATTGATTCTATGTTTCTTGGTTCTTTCGATTGGCTTGGGCTATCATGAGAGTTAGAAAATGGGTGTTAGTAAGCATGGCCAAGGACTATTATTGCCTTTTTTGCTTTCATTGTTCTTCAATGGGGTGCAACCCACCTCTTGGTTTGTCTTCTCATTCCATGGTTATCGACAACATATCCCAAGTAGAAAAGCATTACCATGATCGTGGTCAGATTAGATTGAGATTGGAAATTTAGGCTTTTATTGTGAGTTACTCCTATAATTTGATAGTTGTTGTCTTTTGCTTGCAGACTGACAAAAGGCAATTTCACTGTGATGAATGTGGGATCTGCAGGTTTGTAGTATTCTGACCTGTTCTTGTATGGTTCACAATCTCTTAACATAGTTGTTGTGTTGTTTGGGTGTCTTTTGTTTTCCTTTTTTTGAGTTGTCTTGGTTGTCCAGTCACTGATGAAGTGTGGCTCCAATGGTATTTTTGAAAACAAAACATCGACAGGGTTGGTGGTCGTCAGAATTACTTCCACTGCAAGAAGTGCGGTATGCACTCTTTTGTTATTCTTCATTGAAGCACCAAAGTTTTCTGTCTAATTGCTATGCTGCTTATCTTGATTAGGTTACTGATACCCTTAATAAATATTTGAAGATATTATGTTTATACGTACTAAAAGTTTTTCCCCAATTGGGAAAATAATAAATGGTGCTGAACAAAGGTGTGGCTTTGGGTTCAATAGGTGCATTTGCTCAATGGGGATCATTGAATGTCTATCTGTTCATCTTCCAGCGTGCTTTCTATCCTCAGATGCTCTACTTTTGTATTGCTATCATTTTATTGAAGAGCTTGCCTGACCTTGATGAGAATGATTTGGACTCGGCTACTGTAACTGAATCAAATGAATTTCTATATTTGTGTTTGATTTTGGTACAAATATGTGGTTAGATCATTGGATGTGGTCTTATTTTGGCACTGGAATCTTCTTGGTGTCTCTCTGCTGAAACTCCTCAATCTCCTGTATAAGAGTTATTTTGGTCAATGTTATGCCTTTTGGAAAGTATTGGAACCATGGAAGCAAATACAATACTAATATATATTGGCCTTTAACTCCATGGATCTGATTGATTTGTCTGCCGTGTCATGTGCCTATCACATGAACCTTCTTCTAAAACATTCACATTCACAAAAAGGCAACCTAGTTTTCGAAGCTCCGTCTATGCGTGGGGGTTCTTGAAAGTATTTTATCATATGAGTCTTACCTAACACTATGTAAGACCTAACACTATGTAAGAGACTATTTTCAAGCGTAACCACCAAATCATATGTTGACAATTCTGCTATTCCTTCGGCGATCCTATTCTTATTTCAATTTGCATTTCTACCAAGTCTAGCATTCTGTTAATGCACAGGATCTTGCTATTCCATTGCCCTACACAACAATCATCTTTGCGTGGAGAACGCAATGCATCATCATTGTGCTATCTGCTATGAGGTGTGTATTTCAAGTCTCTATGGGGGAACAAATTCGATCTATAAATGGTATTTTAATGGTGCTGGATTGTTTTTGTGTAGTATCTTTTTGACTCGCTGAAGGTCACCACCGTTATGAAATGTGGGCATACGATGCACTCTGAATGCTACCATGAGATGATAAAGCATGACAAGTGAGTCTGGCATTTTTCAACAAGAAACATGAATTTCCATTGATTTCTTTGTGAACAGGGGTGGATCATGGAATGGGATCAATTAACCATACTGAATTCTTTTATATAGAAAGAAATCAGATATACATGTATAATGGCTGAACTTAAATTTTCATTGACCTTTAAATTTACTTATTGACAAATGTGATCCACTTTTATGTTTGGATTTATGGATCTTTCACCCTTTTGTGAATCTGAGTAAATTTTGCATTAAATCTGCATTACCATGTGATCATCTCATAGATATTGCTGCCCAATATGTTCAAAGTCAGTGCTTGACCAGTCTAGAACATGGAAGACAATGGATGAAGAGGTATGCTTATAAGACCTCATTTAGCTTCTCCTCCACAAGCTAGTCTTACAGATTCTGAATGTCTTGCGAGAGGAAAAAAAATCAATTTTCCTGAGAAAAAAAAAAAATGGAGTGGTTTCAAGATAGAGGTCCTGGGACAAGGTCATTAGAATCCATGGAGCATTGAGAGAAGATATTGATTGACCTCGCTTGTTTATGTAAATTTACACCAGCACAAAATAGGGGTGTCAAAAAAAAAAAAAAAAAAGAAAAAAAAACCCAAAGCCAATTACCCGAACTGAACTGAAAAATAACATAATCGAAACGAACAAGTTCAGTTTCGGTTTTGGAGTGTTGCAATCTTTTTGAGTTTCGGTTCAGATTCTACTCGGTTTTTTATTTTGTGACTACCTTACCCGAGTTTTGTGTGTATATGTATATATTTTATTTTTGGGATGTAAGAATATATAATTTATTTATGAAAACTTGTTATGCTTTCAGATTGAGTCAAATCTCATGCCTGAAGAATTTCTTTACAAGAAGGTGATTTCTGTCTTCTTTATTTCTGTATTTCAACAATCCGTTCCTATTCTTTCTTTCATTCTGTTTCCCTCGCAAAATCATCTACTTCATTTACCAATTGTAGGTGTCATCTCTGGAACTCGTATACGCCTCCAAACAAGTCTCTTGTATAACTGTAAAGGAAGTAATACATGAAAAAAAATCGAAAATATAACCAAAAATCAAACTGTCAAGTTTTAATTTTTGGAGATCAATACTCCCTAAACCTCACATCTATAGATTTCGATTCAAATTTCTCACTTGCAACCAACACCTACCTTGCAGGTTTGGATCCTCTGTGACGACTGCAACGATACTACGGAGGTGTACTTCCACATAATCGGCCAGAAATGCAGACACTGCAAATCATACAATACCCGCGCAGTTGCACCTCCGGTCCTTCCTCAATGATCCGATTATGCTTCTCGAGTCCCGGCGTCAATACCGAGGCCGACGGGGATGACAAATTTATGTGTTTCATTTGTTGCTCATTCTTCCGCGAACACCTACTTTGCAAATTGCGCATTCCGTTCTGCGATGTACCACCACGGTTCAGACGTGTATCGATAACATTTTTTTTGGTTCGCTCGACTGCAAATGCAACTCTCGCGCTTATTTCTTCCACCTGTGAATGGTGTTTGAAACTCGAAATCTGAGCGAGAAGTAAACATTTATATATGATGACTCGTGTATGTGTGTTATGTTAAGGTCGGCGATTGAAAACTCGTCGTCGTCGTTAATTTGTCACTGAGTCGTTGTTTATTATTGATGTTATATATAAAAATACTATTTAATTATAATTATGTTAGATATTATTGTTGAATGATAAATGATTAATACGAATAATATTTTTTATTTTGATTTTTTTCCAAATATCGTAGGTACATAATGTATTATACTATGCACTAAAAAGAAAATTTGATATTTAATTTAAAATAATATCAACAAATATGAAAATGAAGATATAAAACAGATGTTGAGTGAAGAAGGATTAGTAAGGATATTTTGGTAATTTAAAAATATAATTTAAGCCTACAAAATGCTTATATTTGTGAACTTTAAAAAAGAGAGATGTTATTGATTTTTTTTAATAAAATTTGTATTAAAAAAAATCAAAACAAGAAAAAATTTATTAAGTACAGTACTTCACGAAGCAGGATCGCTGCTCTTGGGATAGAGCTGCCTCGAAGAGCACTCTAGCAAGAAGCGAAATGTTTTGGGAATAAAATCTGATGACTTGTCTGCCGGGATTTTCGGAATACCAACAAGTATATGATTGGTGTGGTAAACAAATATAAATATATTGTCAATTGTTAATTATAAAATATTGTAAGAGTATAAGGGATAATATTGCAAACTAATCATATAAAATCATATCAGAATATTTAACATAAAAAATTTTTATTAATTAAGAAAAAAATTACAGAATAAACTTTTAAAATATCAATTCTAAAAGCGTCGATTGAAAATATCCTCTTTGAGAGCCCTTTGTTATAACACGAGTGACTAATTGTTAAATATAATTTTTAACACACCTTATAACCTATAAAAGAAAAATACATTAAGAAATGAGCAACTAATTGATAATATACTATAGAATTAAGACTAAATTAACATACCTAAGTTTGACAAAGAGAAAAATTCAAGTCATACTTTAACGGGATGTTGAAATTCTTTCTCAAATCTCTTTTCTCATTTCTCTCTTTTAATCTAATGCCATTATATTAAAAATGCTCTCTCATTTTTGCCTTAAAATTATATAGGATTTTGATACCCAGTGTCGGCACACATGTGCCATTTAAGGGCATATCTGACATGAATAGAAGTACATGTCGTATCCATTCTGCTATCAGTGTACATATCAGTATACATGAGTGCCTGTTTATGAGTCCATAGGCATAATCTCCTACGTCACTTTGATTATTCGCCCATGCAAGTTCTTAGATCAAAATCAAACAAACTTTTAGATGATTTGTTCATTATGAGTGTGACTCATAAGAGAGTGGTCTAAAACTTTAAAGTAGCATCCATACATTCATATATTTTTATGTGCATTTAATAGCATGAATAGATAGATGGAACATTGCATTAATTGAGTATCAGCTATTGCTGGAAAACATAGATGCTGAGATGTTAAGTTAATTAGCTGCTGTCTCTACAAATGCCGAGTAGACAAATTGAAGCAGCCATTGTACTCTAGAAGTCTGTGGCCTGGCTTGACAATGGTGACATGCTCACCAAAAATTTATTTGCATTTTCTCATTGAGCTTGAAAAATGTTCAATCAAACACAAACTTAGAAATGGTAAACATGTATTCGATATTTAAATTATCTACCCATATACCCGATAGTTGACCGATCTATCAGTTGACACAGCTGAAATTTGCATGTCAACTTACGGTAATAAAAAATGAAGACTTTGGCTTCATGGAGCATTGTCATCCAAATTGAGGATGTAAAAGCATTTGCTTGGGATTATATGACGTGGCATATAAATTATTAAATTAATACAATCATATTAATTTCTATATAATAAAGAAAAATTTTTCTAAAAGACAAGTCTGTTTAATGCGTATCATTTAATGAAAAGAATATGTTATTTTTTAATAAATATATCCGTTCTAAATATATCCATTGAACGAAATGATATCTTTTTTCAATGGTTATACCTATTCAAGACGCGCCTTTTGAGCAAAAGAATGGGCATGTTGATAATTTGAAAATTGTTCTCTCTCCTTATATAAAAAGACGTATTTGGCCATTAGAATGATGATGTATAGGATTTGTATAAACACTTTATAAATTATAAGGAGAAAAGAGAAAAATCATTTCTCAATTCTTTTAGACAAGAACATGTCACAATATTGTATAAATGTTGATAATGGATTCAGATATACAAATTTATTTATTTTTTTTATACATGTTTAGCTAGTAAAGAATTATAATAATGAATATCTTGAGAATTATAATTTTATCTCATTAAAATACCTTATAATATAATATTACTTGGTTATCCTTTAAACACTACTTTTAGTATAATATTTTATTAATTAATTAATTAATTTTTGTGTAAATTTACGTATAAATAGATAGATAAATGAATAATTTTCCAACAATTTCTAACAACATAAATTACATTAATATACCCAAATATTCAATCCGTAATACAACCACTGCAGACGAACACTGACGAGAAGTCTTAAGAACTGCACAAGATATATCAATTACAGAACTACATAAAAGACCAGCTACAGGACGGCTGAAGAGAGCTTCACAGCTTGGGTGCGCGGTGGTAGAGGGCGGTGACATTGAGGAAGATGAGAATGATGAGTACAAAGGAGGCGAACAGCCCCACCGCGAGGGAGCCGGCGACGTGCCGGCAGTACTTGTCGTAAACGTTGCACACCTTTACCCAGGCCACATGAGAGTTGCCCTTGTATCCTATATACGCAACGCCAGCTGCTGCTCCCGTGGCCGAGGCGACAATCCCCAGCACTATCTGCATCATGACAATCCCCAGTATTAATCTTGAACCTATTTTATTTGTTCATTTAACTCGATAACTTAACAAATTATGCGAAAATTGTACGGTTTTAAGTCACTTCATTGTAGATATTACAATAAATTGATAGTCATTGAGATGACTCGTAATATTTCTGTGTGGCATGCTGGGTCGGAGATGTCAATTAAAGGGCACACGATACTTATGTGAGGGTCGTCCAAGAGTTAGTCGAGGGCTGTCTGAGCAACAAATAATATTGTTGATATTCGTGTAAGAGTTGACTGATGATTGGTTGAAGGTTAGCAAAATGGCGCATGATAAACACCTTAAAAAACACATTTGCGTGATTTGTCTAGAATAGTTGCGCCGAATGCGTGTTTAAGGGAAGTGTGCGTGTGGTTCGTTCAGAAAGATTGAGCTTGATGCACGCTTGAAGGGCGCTTGTGGACTATTTGTCTAGATTGGTCGGGCTTAATGCGTGTATCAACATTGCTTGTGCGCTGTTTTTATTTTAGAATATTTGAAATTAATTTCTCACAAAAAGAGTGTCACACAGAAAAGGAGATAAGAGAAAGAAGTTCAGCATTTAATTGAACTTTAATTGGAATTTCACTTTTTATCAAGATTGGACTCCAGAATGGATTTTTAGAATATATTTTTGTGTGGTTACTTTTGGTGTATTTTATCTTGTAGGTTATTAGGTGTATTGAGGAGGTTTATATTTAACCATTTCTCACTCTGGTTTATAGTCTATAAATTTCGAAAGGAGTTATTTATAATTGGTATTATTTTATGGTAAATTTATTTGGTATTTATTTAATAATTTTTTTCTTAATTAAAAAGGGTCTTCCACATTAAAAACGTTGCGTATTTTTATATTTATTGTGTTCACGAGTTTGGTAATTAACATTTAATAAAAAAGTTTGAGTTTATTCCACTACACTAGATTGTGTGTATTTTAGTTGAATCGTAACATAAACATAGTTTATCAAGTTAATCTATTTAGCAGATCACGCCGAATACTGACCGATGAATATCTTCAACCTCGACTTGAAGCTCGACTTATGAATTCAAACTTGATTCTAATTAAAGAGCTGATCCCGAGCTTTGAGATGAATAATATAATTAACTCGACCCGATTGGTATATCGACTCTAATTAGATCCGAGATTGAAAAGCTTACCGTATCATGGAGGGCTAGAACCAAGAACAGCTTTGGAGACTTAGCAGGAAAGAAAACACCGGATAGTGATACAAACGTGGAGATAATGGCATATAAGCCAGCCGTTGAGAGTGCTGCTACAAAGTATCTGCAATATTAGTAAAAATATCATTTTTATTAACATTAAATGTTAAATGGTGAGTCGAAATTTGGAATTAACTTAAGAAGATGAAAGTCTCCGACTATATAATAATTCTTATTTTTACAGCAATAATCATTATTTAATATTAAAAAAAGTGTATGATAAGTTTTCTATTTTATAATATCAATTTTGTTCTATGCAAAAAAAAAAAAAAAGTAAAAAAAAAAGTTAAATCAATTTGAAAAAGCACCTTAATTTTTGATTTTTTATGTGATAATTTTGGAAAATAAAATAATTAAAGTTTTTTGCTTTTGAAAAATTATAGCATAGCTAGATACCCTACTCAATTAATTGCTTTTTTAATTACCATTAGCTCACTAAAGTTGCTTTGGGCTTTTTTTTTTTTTATAATTTAGTTGATAGGGAATCACTTTTATACATATTGGGTTATTTTTAAGGCGTAAATAATTCAATTTTTTAATTTTTCAGTGTAAGCACGGATCCGGGCGTCATTCCTCTTGTGGAAAGGGCCATTCTCCGCTATTTGAATCAGTCGGATGTAAAATCCGGCCGCCACACGTTTTAAATGGATAATATAACGTGGACCGTTCGATTTTAAATTTAATCATCCAAAACACGTAACCGTCGGATTTTACATTCGACGGCCCAAATTAAAAGAAGGACGGTCCTTCTCCCCTCTCCACTGGGGAGAAGGACACCCCCTCAATCCGTGTAAGCACGCCCATGAATGAACAATTTTATTGACTTTGGGGCTTTATTTTTTTAAAATTTGTAATTTATAGTTTATGTTAAAATTGAAATTAATTTTTTCAAAAATTAAATTAATTTATCAAAATAATTATTTATTTTTTGGTATTTGATAAAAAATAATTTATAACATTTTTCAATAATTATTTTTGATATTAATCCTAACCAGACTTTTATTTTAATATTCAATAAGAAGACAATAATTGGAAGATGAGCCAGCGTGGGCCACCACCTCTTTATGGTCCATCTTGATTTATCTACAAACCCTAGTTAGTTAATGGGCCTACCTGAGTTAATTACTGGTGGGGCCTCTACATTTATTTATTTATTTTTTTGTTTTTTTATATGTTTGAATATTATACCAAGTCATATATCGGTTTTTTAGATTTATAGTTTTTTTTTTCTGAAAGTAGAAATATTAACATAAAAAGAAAAAAATTAAAATTTTGTTTTTACTTTATTTTAAATGTTTATCTTCATACCAAACATGTACTTGCTAAATTTCTTTATATTTCTTTTCCTACAAGGAAATCACGAGGGCTTTTATATTTTATAATAAAAAATATATGTAAAAATGCATTATATATATAAATAAATAATTATATTTTAAAGTTTTTTTATAATATTAATATTTATTATATAACAATCTAATATTTAAAAAAATTAATAAAAATAAATATTATTTAATAATTAAATTTAAACAGTTATTTATTTTTTTAATTTAATATTTTAAATAAAAAAATTAGGATTCTAATTTATTCCTAACCACGACTCACCTGCTTAATTAATACAAGTCAGATCAAAATTCTTCACATATAATTTATGAAATTCTAAATAAAGATAAAATACATGGGATGGACAAATTTTCAAACTTACAACTAAAATTATCTCACGAGAAATGAAAAAGAAAAAAGACAAAAATAGAGTAATGTGACAAAAATAGATCATTTCCAACTCTAATTTTTAGTTACTAAAATAAAATCAAATTTAAAAATAAAATACGTATTTTTATCTATAAAATTAAATAAAAAATTATTATGTTATTTAATTTACATAAAAAAATAAAATATTGGTCCTGCTACCATGATGGCCAGCATCGACACCGCACCAACGGTGGCGCCGGCGAGGATAGTATTAACAGCCCAACTGAAAATATTTAATTTTTAAATTCTTACAAATAATAAAAAATGTTAAATATTTTTTTTATAATATATATTTTTATGAAGCATTTAATAACAAAAATAGGGAAAAAATAAGGACTTGTTTGGCAGCGGTCCAAAATATGTTCATAATTGATATATCTCCTTATAAAATGATCTTATTATAGATCAGCACACCTCGGTGAAATATTCACATAAATCTCTAAGATTTGAAATTCCAATTCATTTAACCAAACAAGCCTTATGTTATTTATTTATTTATTAATATTTATTAGTAGCTTCTTTGACGGATGCAAATTAAAAAAAAAAAAAAGCTTTGAAGGATGTAGGGAATGCGTCGCTCACATGAGGGCAGGAGAGTACTTCCATTTGGCGGTGGCCGGCACCGGGAATGGAAAACGGGAAACAAGCACAAGCTCCGTTTCCTTGCTAGTCACCATCACTACCACTGCCACTATCGACGCGGCCAGCAGCAAAACCCTAAAAAACGCATCGCTTGCGAAGTAGGCGGAGGCGGGCGGTGGTGGAGGAGGAGGCGGTGGTGTCACCACCGTCTCTTGCTTCTCAGATATTAGTGTCGTCGTCGTCGTCGTTGAAGCCATGAATGATAGCTAATTAGAAGCGCCGACGTGAAATTCTCTGTTTGAACAGAGCAGCGGCAGACTTCTCTCAACGGCGGTGCTTCAAGCATCTCGTAATGGCAGTGAGTATATATAAAGAAGACAGCCGGAGCCAGCAGGAGGAGGGAGGAAATTTCTCATCCAAGTTTTTTTTTGATTTTTTTAAAATTAATTTATTTTAATAAATTAGTAGGAATTGCCCGCACGCCAAGTGAATTATTGGACTTCAAAGGCACAGGTGTTGAAAAATTCATCGCAGCATTAACACAAATGGAAAATGAACGATGCCTTCAATATTTAAATATTTATGTCCAAACAAGCCTTATGTTATTTATTTATTTATTAATATTTATTAGTAGCTTTTTTGATGGATGCAAATTAAAAAAAAAGCTTTGAAGGATGTAGGGAATGCGTCGTCACATGAGGGCAGGAGTACTTCCATTTGGCGGTGGCCGGCACTGGGAATGGGAAAACGGGAAACAAGCACAAGCTCCGTTTCCTTTTTGCTAGTCACTATCACTACCACTGCCACTATCGACGCGGCCAGCAGCAAACCCCTAAAACGCATCGCTTGCGAAGTAGGCGGAGGCGGGCGGTGGTGGAGGAGGAGGCGGTGGTGTCACCACCGTCTCTTTGCTTCTGATAATAGCAGTCGTCGTCGTCGCCGTTGAAGCCATGAATGATAGCTAATTAGAAGCGCCGACGTGAAATTCTGTTTGAAACAGAGCAGCGCAGACTTCTCTCAAACGGCGGTGCTTCAAGCATCTCAATGGCAGTGAGTATATATAAAGAAGATAAGCCGGAGCCAGCAGGAGGAGGGAGGAAATTTCATCCAAGTTTTTTTGATTTTTTTAAAATTAATTTATTTTAATAAATTAGTAGGAATTGCCCGCACGCCAAGTGAATTATTGGACTTCAAAGGCACAGGTGTTGAAAAATTCATCGCAGCATTAACACAAATGGAAAATGAACGATGCCTTCAATATTTAAATATTTATGTTTGTTTATATTATCCAATTTTAATATATATATATATATATAAGAGTAAATAAATATTGTTATTAAAAAATATTTTATATTAATATATTTTATAATTATGAAAATAATTAGTTTAAAAAATACATAAAAATCAATGAAGACTCGTGTCGAACGTATGTCTATGCCACGTATAATAACATCATGTTCAAAATACTCATACTTGATAAATATCTAATTTATGTATGAACAGATTTTATCTAAAATATATATGAGCATATTTAGTTCAAAATATCTACATTTGATTTATATCTGTGTAACGTACGTGCTACCCTTGTTAAAGGTTTTGCACATAATGGCCTTTGTACATTATACAATGTCTAGGGCGTTACTTTTATTTCAAGCATACGTTTTTTGATCTACTTTTAATTTATTTTATAAATACTCATCTTCTTATAAATCCAATAGATACGAAAATTGAGCAACAACCTTTACTTTCAAGCATAGATTAATTAAAAGAGAACCAAATCTTTTTTATTTTGATGCGTCCTGGAACAAAATTTCGAACGCATTCGGGTTACGTTGATCTTTAAATTCGGCTCCATCCACCAAGTTTAGATCCTACACATCACAAGACAACGAAAGGCCAGCCACGCATGGACAAGATCCTACTGAAATACTCCCACACTCAAACGTGAATAAAATTTTCAATCACTGAGATAGAAAAAGGACGAACGGGCGTGAGAAGTAGAGAGCGTTTGTGGGGATGATTTGGCTCTCACTGGGAGAGGTTAATGCCGCTCGTAAAGAGCGTTGATTCCTGACTTTCGATTTTTGGGGATCAGGGTGATAGGAAGTTCCGAGAGTGTGGGCGTCCTAAAAGCGTGAGAGCTTGAGAAAACGTCCAGCAAACTCTCAAGGATTCCTCTAGGAAGAGGGATATGAATATCAGAGCAACTCGTATGAGGATGAGAGCGTTTATTCTCTTTCAAAAGGCCTGCCTGGAGTGTTGGTTCCACGGCATTCTTACAGTCGAGAGGTTGAGAATCCTTCCTTAAGAAGGAGTGCGGGATTTCGGTATTCTGTTGGAATAATTTCCATTCGTGACGTTAGTATTAATGGGGGTAACGACTCCTTGGGATGTTCTCATTCCTTTTGTGTTTTGCAACGGCTAAGGTTTTCTATTGAGACGGGAGAGTGGAGTCGGCACTTTCCTCGTAGGTAATCTTGAATGCTGCTAGTGATCGTTCTTGTGGAGGTTACTTTACAGGGAGCATGAATCGGGAGAAAGGATTCTTTACTTGAGTGTGGGCTTTGGCAGAATGTAAAGCTTATTCAAGAGGAGGCCTATTACAGTTGTTAATGGGTCAATAGAAATAAGCCGACTGCCTCTTCTACGGCCACCGCCCTATTCCCATATACCGTTTTATCGCCTTTCGCCCCATCAACGACACCGCTGGACCGCTTAGGCTAACGCATGCACCTTCGTATTTGTCGCCTCTTCTTCCCACAATGATTTATCATTAAATCTTTCTATAATTGTTTATACACTTGTTCTAATTAGTAGACTTTCATAATGATGTTGGTGATGTGAACATTAAATTTTAGTAGTATATGAGAATTCAATAATCAGTGAAATAATATCAATAACAAGATTGAAAACTATTTGATTTTATTATTATGAGCAAATTTAAAAAATTCTTTAATAAGATTCAAGAGTTAGAAGTAAGTTAACTTTTTATATTGTATTACTTTTTATTGGTTAGAGAAGTCGAAATTATTTTACTAAAAAACTAATTAATTATTAATACTTTTATTCATTATCAAATCATGCATTAAATTTTTTACAGTACTGGTTTATTTTAGTAATAGTTATTTTAATAGATATCAGTTTATTATTACATCTAGAAGAGAACATATATTTTATATATTATATATTCATATATTTTTTACTTTCACTTTTTATTAAGGATCAAAACGACATATGATTAGAATGTCTCTAACCTCTTAATTATATTATTAAAAAATATTTTTATAATGTTTATATGAAATCTTTTTCACCATAAAAATATATTTTAAATTTATTTTTTTCTGATATTACAAGTGGGATAAGCTGAGGGCCCTATGCTGCATGGCCTTGACCGTTCAGATAAAATCTAATGACAAAAAATATACAATTTTTTTTATTTATAAATTAAAAAAAAAAGAAGGATCAGTTCAAATTTATCCTAATATCCAACATTTACTATTCAGGTCTTGTGTGACGGTCAATGCGGCGCAGCCCCTTGGAAGCAAGTGGGATACATCAGGTCCTCTGTCGTATTTATCCGCATACGTGGTCGATGTTTTGGTGTTTTTTTTGGGTAAACGTTTGGTGTGTGGACTGATTTTTATTTGAAAAATAAAAATCTGACATAAATTAAATATTGATAAACTAAAATATCTCTCTCATTGAAACGTTAACCTTAAGCTGCATTTCTTAACAAGACGATATTTCTATTTAGAAAAATAATATATATAATTATATATTTACTTATATAAAAATTATTAATCTTAGTATAGAAAGAGAGAAATAGTAAAATTAAAATTAATACGTCTATAAATTTAAATTATTATACGAATTAAGGAGTTTAGCGATCTTTCGCGTGGTCGATTCGGTGAAGTTGGTTTAGTTTTTAATAATGGAGTCAGGCCTTGTGCCCATTGAGCAAATAAGAGGTTAGAGGTGGTTAAGCTTATTATCGTTGATGGATTTTAGCAACGAATAATCTTTAAAGAGAAAGATAAAGGATGCAAGGTGTAATGATGTACAGGTGGAGGAAATGAGAATGATGGCAGAGGTCCTGGCTCTAGTGCTTGCGCTTTACAGGGAGCGGCTTGTGAGTATACTTGCAAGGGGGCGGTTAAGAGAAAGGAAGAGAGAGAAATAGTTCTCCCTGAGATTTGATTGCTTTGAGTGCGAAAAGGAGGTCTTTGTTCCGTCTAGGGAATCAAGAGTCAGGATTGTTCTTCTCTTCATCGATAGGGATAAAGGGTATTTGTAATACTGGTATCGATGTGGCTTTGGTCGGTGTGGTGTGTGTTTTGTGGGATTTAAGGCATCAGACGATATTAAAGGCCGTCGATGTCCCGGTGTCGTTTTGAGGTAATTGTGTCACAATTGGTGGTCCTTACCAAATATCTGCCAAATTATCTCTCCAGTGGTTGTAGGTGCTACTTGCATGCGTATCCTGCCACAATTAGACTCACAATTGTGTGCTGTGGCGCCACCGTATCGCTATCGGGCAGACTTTACCCAGTCAGAAGGTACCGCTGGCGATTGTCTTTGTTTATTTGTTATGAGTTGGCCCGCGACTAGGCCAGTTATGGCACCTCCTAGCCCTTGCGGCTCGTGGATTTCGTTGGGCCTCAATCTCCTTAGCACATTGATGGATAGACCTAATGCTGAGTCAGCTTGCAGTATTACATAACCCATTAAATTTATTATGAAATTTATGTTTAATTTTAATAATTTTAATATAATTAAACATACAAATTAGTATATAAATACTAATTTTTTTATTTAATTCTTTTCACCGTATATATTAATATTATAGTCATTAAGGCGGTGGTTGCGTGATGAAGGAAGTTCATTCCATTAATTTCTAAGTGGGGCCATCCGGGTTGGTTTGCCGGACCAAAATATCCCAAATTGTCCTCCATCACTTTGGAGCAAATTTAGGACTTATAATCTCATTGACATAAATTATGCCCTACATAATTATTGACATATAATAAAATGAATAAAATATATTGGCTACCCATCCAATTTTTTAGTTGAAGAGTCGCCATTGGAACAAATGCTAACCCGACTATGATTGGCCATACGTAAATTTATTTAAAAAAAAAAATCTCAAAATTGACATTTTACCATTAATTTTTTAATTCTGTATTTTTAAGAACATTTATTATTATATAAATGAAAATATATATGAAATATCAGTTTATTTAAAAAATGCACGTCAACTGTCATTCAACAATGGCGACTGCCTAACGAATCTTTTGCCTTGTAAGATTTGTGAGTTTTGAGTGGCTGTCCTTCTCCGATTTAGGATATTGCTTTATAACTTTTCTTAAATTAATAGGTAAATAAAAAAAATTAAAAAATTTAAAATTAAATAATATAATTTAGATAGTCATTTTTATTAAATTTTTTTATATATTTAAATTAATTTTTAACAGATATTAATACTATAAGAAATTTTAAAAAGATAATTATTTTTAATATTTTTTAATTTTTAAATTTTAACAATTAAATTTTAAATCAATGATGAGATTAAGAGAAATAGGATCATATTTATTTCTCTTTTAAAAGAAGTGGGATTTCCAAACCCTACCCTTGCCTCACCCGTGTACGGGAGTCGATAGATTCAAAATCTAATGGCTTAGATTTTAAGTTAAAAAAATTAAAAAAAAATATTATTTTTATGGTTTTATTTCTATAAAATTTAAGTATTTTATTATGTTATCATTATCGAAAAAGGACAACAAAAACCTATTTAGATATCAATATATATATATATATATATATATATATATGTGTGTGTGTGTGTGTGTGTGTGCTGCGTTCTAGAATTTCGACCACCGTACAGATGAAGATCTAAACGACTCATTGAGTCTTCTGGACGTATTCAGATGGAACCTGTGCAACATACAAGTAATTTGGTTATTTTTTTAGCTTAATGGATGTGATCCGGGAGGTAGGGCAGGCTAAGAAATGCGATAATACACCTAGATTTTATGAAAATCTTTTCTCAATAAGAAAAAAAATCACGTAACTTTGCGCCCAAAACTTATTTTACTATCGTGTGTATGGATACAAGGACATTACAAAATAAGCTCCAATATTTCTCCTTCTTCTCTTGCTCTCTACAATGGCTGAGCGAATAAAAACTCTTAGGATTATTTATTTGATAAATAGTCATGGTATTTATAGTGGTTAGGTCCTCCCCTAGGAGGAGTACACATGGAGTTGGCGTGAACAAAAACTCCTAGGATCATTTATTTGATAAATAGTCAGGGTATTTATAGTGGTTAGGTCCTCTCCTAGGAGGAGTCCATGAGTTGGTGTGTAGAGAAGTCTACCATAAACTCAGCCAATCAAGTCACTCGGCCGGGACATATTATGTGCATGCGAGCCTTTTCAAGGACATTATTTTGCAAGCATGACGCACGCTTTACCTAGTTATCATTCCTCTTCTGATAACTGATCACTCACCAAACTTCGTATTGTCAGATTTTCATAGATAGGGTCTTTATCTGAGCCATTTCGATCCGAGAGATTTTAAGCCCATTACACTCCATGGTCGTTCGGTGTTTGGACCTCATGCCCTCTTGGGTTTATTGGATTCTAGACGCTATCCAACCCTGAGACAGGGTACGGATCTTAACAGTGGGCCTTGTATATCAATACCCATCAATATATATATATATAGGGATTCATACAATAATATTTACAAAATAAATACAACAAATGGTTAACATTAGAGGTAAATTTGGAATTTTTTTATATTAAATCTCAATAATTTATTTACACAGCCAATTAAAAATGAAAAATAAGAATATCAGCGAGAATGTGATGCTTAATTACAAATTAAAATTAATTAGTTTAATCGGGCTGTTGATATTCTATTTAATATATGGGATTAGGGATTTCGAATATCAAATCATGGAGTTGATTAGGGGATTAATTTATTAATCTCGTGATTTGTTTGATTACAATATTAATTACAACTTGCCATGCACGTGCTTCTTAGTTTTATTGGTGCGCTCATACTTAACTAATTTATTAAAAATAATAATTAAATATTATTAAAATAATATTAAATTTTAATTTTAACAAATATGTTGTCAATTTTTATTTTTAAGTTACTTTATTATATATATATATATATATATATATTTGTCTAAGTCTTCCGTGAAAAAGTATTTATTTATATATTTTTATATTCTTAAGGTTTTCTAACAGTACAAATATATCAACAACCAACACGAAAGATGACCAACTCAATTTATTTTCAATATATGTAAATTTAATATTAATAAAACATGAAAATAAAATATTTAAAATCTTTTAAATATGTGTGTCTAAAATTTAGTTTTTAAATTAATTTTTTTAAAAAGATTTAATCTAATTAAAGAAAATGTGGATATTAACTTATAGAAAATTTTAGTCAATTTTTATAAAATTTTTAATTAATTAAAAAAATGACAGACCGTTATATTTTATTCCATTTAAAAAATATATGTATATAATAAAATAAAGAAAATCTTAATCAGTTTTTATAAAAATTTTTAATCTACCCTTTTTAGAAAACTATTTTAGTCACAATGCCAAGCAAATTCTAAGGCCTTTGACTAGCTGAAATTAGACAAAAAATTAAATTATTGGAAGATAACTCTTATTTTCTGTTTTATTTAAAATTTTTAGATGAAAATAGTCATTTAATTGAAATATTTATTTCTTTAAAAGTGAAAATAATGTATATATATCACTATAAATTGTATGGTTTTAATAATCTCATCTAAAACCCTTCATAATAACTCATATGAAAGAACTGGTTGGATAAAACTCTTAATACATTTATCAACCGATAAGAGAAGAATATAATAAAAAAAAAAGTAACTAACATATCTCAATTTGACAAATAATAGAATTTGAATCGATTCTAATCGAATGTCAAAAATTTTTATATTATCATTTTTTATCGTCTCTTTTCGTGTGGTGCTCCTAGTATTTAAATAATTCCAGATCTTTGGTCAATTTAGCCTTAAAAATCATATATTTTTGGTAAGTAACCTTAAAAATTATATCAGAGCCTTCTATACCCACACAAGCCATTGAGCAGCCAGCTTACGACTTTCTTACAGTATATAATTGAAGATCCTTCACGACTTTGTGCTTAAGTGGCTAGTTTGCGTCTTTCTTGGGGCATGCCACTGAAAATCCTCCCAAACCCAACTATTAAGCTGTTAGCCCACAGCCTCCTTGCGAAACCTTCAACAAACAATTTTGTTCAAGCAAAATGTCGTGAACCTCGTGCAAAGATCTTCGACAACCCCGAAAGTGAAAGTAACACTTCCAATGTACATGAAACTCACATAGGAGCAATTGAAAATCTAACAAATTTTTCTGCATGACATTGTGGGAGAACATTGCCTCTTCGGAAAGCCACCATCATCTCTTGCTTGATAGCAACTTCCCTTCCATGGGGATATCGGTGTCAGAATCCATAAGTTTGAACATCCACTTCTGCTCCACGGATGTACTTGGAGTATTATCTCTCCCATCCGGCACCTTCAAATCGATAGGGTTACTCTCATTAACTCTCATTCTCGGACTCCATCGTTACCTTGATCAAATCTCATGTTAATCACTTTAGCGTTGTCCTTGACAATCTAAACCTCTATCAAGTACCGGCTTAAATGCTTATTTCTTTTTTCCACAACCAAGTAGATTTTGGTGAGCTTCTATTAACTTTTGTCAAATGTTGTATAAAAACCTTCATCATCAAACTTGTTAGTTGAAATCAAATTCAGCCTCATGTTTAGAATATGTCACACATCCTCAATATAAGCTATCTAATTGTTTGTCCATAACCTAACATTTCGGTTGCTAACTATTCTTGATGAGCTATCATTTTTTAATTTTAATACTCATAGTCCCTGGATATATAGGAATTGAAGAATGACCTCCTCAATATCTCATGTAGTGGGAATTTGTTATCCATTATTCAACTTGTTTCGTGGCCTGTGAAGCTTTATATCTTTCCCATGTTGACAACTAGAAAGTTTTTGATAGGTAGCAATAAAGACAATCATTATTTTTATAATCCCTCTTATCTTATTGCTTGCTACTATCTGTATTTTCTTACTTTCACTTGAAATAATCTTACCATAATGATAGTATTCAATGTGCTTGAACTTGAATTAGCTGTTATTTCTCTCCAACTTTTCACCTCTCTCTGACGATCTCCTATGCCTACCACTGCTAGTGGACACCAAGGCAGTTTGCTCCCTAAAAATATCACTTCCCTTCCACATTAATTCGTTCTTAACTAAAGAAATGATAACCTCAAGGTTGAGCATGCATTTCTCAGATAATTGTGTCACGACAATATAATCGTATAAGGCTAGCAACAAAGTTGGCAACATCAACACCTTATTCTCCTCTTTAATCTTCTTGTATAGCGTGGGCATTTGACTCATAATCAAGTTTAACTTGTCCAAATGTTTCTTGAATTTTTTCCTTTTTGACAACTGGAGTATATAAATTTTTTTCACATGTAATTTTATCATTAAGGAATTGGACTTTTATCGACGTTTAAGTTTTATTAAGACCTCTGTTGGATCCAACAAACTAATAACTTTTTAAAGAATATTATCTGTAAGATATAATTTAATTATACAATTAGTCAAATTAGTCATTATCTCGCTAGTGCTCATTCTTTATTCTCTCCAACTCATCCTTTGCCTAAGTGCTTCACCATTTTTTTAAGCTGAAAATATTTTTCACTCTTTTTATTAAAAAATAAATTATTTTATTTATTAAATTGCTTAATAAAACTTTTTGACATAATGTCATCAAATTATAGTTTTTACACTGAAAATTTTATATATTAATATCACTTGTAGGGATTTGGAACACACATACTATTGGCAAAATGGAAACAAACCTAAATCCCTACCTCAATTGTCAACCATGAATCTTCTATGTTAGCAAAAGGAACAATGCACAAGTAAGCACACAAAATTGAATAATAACAACTTTTTCAACCCATGTGATTACAAATAATTTCATTATAAAGCATATGATTACAAATAATTTTATCAGAGTGGCCTTTAAATCAACCCATGTGAATTAACTAATAAAACATAATATCTAACACATTAATAACCTATAAGAGAAGAATATAAAAAGAAAATGGGTAACTAATCGGTAAATCGTTCTATACTAAAAATAGAATAACATAGGCGAAAAATAAAATTCAAATTTGACTTCGACCAAATTTAAAAAAATTCTCTCTTCTATCTCTTTGTGCATTACTTATTCATGAATCTTCTATGTTAGCAAAAGGAACAATGCATAAGTAAGCACATAAAATTGAATAATAATAACTTTTTCAACCCATGTGATTACAAATAATTTTATTATAAAGCATATGGTTACAAACAATTTCATCAGAATGCCTTTTAAATCAACCCATGTGAATTAACTAATAAAACATAATATCTAACACGTTAACAACCTATAAGAGAAGAATATAAAAAGAAAATGGGTAATTAATCGATAAATCGTTCTATAATTAAAAATAGAATAACATAGGCGAAAAATAAAATTCAAATTTGACTTCGACCAAATGTCAAAAAATTTTCTCTTCTATCTCTTTGTGCATCACTTATTGTGTTTAAGTGCTCCTATATCTACCAACCAATTTAATCTAAAATCATATCAAAGCCTTTTATACTCACACGAGACATTTGTGGTCATCTCACAGTATGTCACTAGATATCCTTACAGACCTAGTACTTAAGTGGTTAACTCGAACACTTCTTATGGTATGCCACTGAAAATCTTCTCAGGGCTGGGGCATAAGCAGCCAACTCAGTGACTTTTTTTGTAGAATCTTAAGTGAACAACTTCGCTAGAGTGAAACGTTGTGCAAATTTGAGTGAAAATTTGTGACAATTTGGAAAGTTAAAAAAAGCAAAATATTTTTAATGGGTGTGAGATTCATAAAAAAGTAGCCTAAAATTTAACAAAATGAGATACATCACCAAAGAGAGTCCCCTAACGCCAAGCAAAATAAATAATAATAATAATAAATTCACAAGTGTGATATCTGCAACCCTCAAGCGAAAACAATCCGCTATCATTCAGTCCTAATTCCTTTCGATTATTCTCAAGCGTCAATCCCGTAAACATGCAAATCAAGTAAGAATTATCAACCACCGTCTATAATAACACACTAATGAAAGGAACTCTCACAAAAGGGGATAAAACTGTTAATAAAATAGTTGACTAATACATACAAAATTTTCTGTCTTACCCATGCATAAGATATCCCAATGCCACACTGATCAGAGCAGCCATACAAACATACAAGAGAGGAAACCCCACATAAACTGTCTTTGTACGTATGTTTTTCCTCACCAGAGCCTGCAAAAGACCAAAAAGAGATCTCAGAACACCCTTTTTAGATAATAATCTCTAAACTTGTTCCCACATTTTCAGTAATGTCATATACTGGTGCAGTTTATTGGATTAAACCCACGATTACAATGTATTGAAACTTCTCTTTGCAGTACATTAAATGTGTTCATGGGTTTCAAAATCAGAGATGACAAACAAGAGAGCTTTGTCGAGTTAAAAAGCGTTGATCAAGGCCAAGGCTGCAGTCCCGGGCAGGAGGCAAATCACCATTTAGGTAATCTGATGCTGCATTTCCAAAGCACAATCTCTCATCCTCTGCCCCCTTTACACCCCCCCCACCCCCCAAAAAAAAGGAAAAATAAAAGAAGAACTGCAATATCTTGTGCAAGAAGCTGCATATATGGGGAACCTTCACCTGCGTAATTTAAATTAGTTCAATGGCAAGTTGTTACCCGTAGACGTATATACTATATAGATGAACATATTAAGTAAGAAATTGAAGGTGTCTATTCAGCCACAGCACTCTAAAGTTCATGAAGCATGCCTAATACAACACATATCCAGTTTCATCAACCCTCCAAAAACAATAATAATTTTTACTTGATTACCCATGCATATTTTCCTTTGTGTTATAAAATGATGCACAAGTCTTTGTTTCTTATATTCCAAATCGTATCAGTTATCATACATTGACTTATTTCTGACAGGTCCCAAGAGATCCTAACTGGCTTTCATGGGAAGAGGATGAGTTGCCGGGGTAGCAAGATCTCATGGCAGCCATAGGGAAAAAAGAAACAGAAAACTCTACAGAAAATGAAAATCACCAGTTGTTGCTCAACCATTTCCTTCTCCCGAATGGCAGTGCATCTTGCTTCTTTTAGCTCTGTAACAATTTGTTCAGCCTGCAAAAGAATTTCCGATGTCCTTATCAGTACTTCCAACTTCAAGGCAAGAATCTGCTACTTAGCAAATCTTAATAGATAGGTTCAGATTGTCTTGTCTGGTGAAAGGTGTTACTGTAGTGTGTGCGGTAGCACACAATAAGTGCTCAATGGTTAACTACATGAGGCTAAACAGTGCATTTTGTTGTCTGGGCAGCCGATTGACAATTGTGACAAATGAGTGGAAAGATTATTTTTGCATCCTATGGTTACTAAAATGTAGAAGACATTGTCTCTGTGTAAGATTCAACTACAAAGTCCATCTAGTGATGTAAATCTAGATTCAGGTAAGTTGATTAGCTTAACGACATTGAGGAACAACCTACGAAGCAATTTTTTCTTGGTTTGGGGGGAGGAGGTTTAACTACTACTGTTGACCCTGAAAGCTTAGGAGAGGGTTGCAATCAATAGTTAGGCGTGTAATGGGTAAATATTAGAGGCTGAACTTAACAATTGGGAAATATAACTTGAAGGTCTATTTTGCATTCTGTGGTTATTCTAAGTGGAGGCCATTGCTCTCTGTTCAGGAAGCGATTCAGAAGTCTCAATTTGGTATGTGAATCTAGAAACAAGTAAGCATCTGAAATTGATTGTGGTAAGTCAGTGGTTCAACCCCAGTTTCACTGTTTCACCCCCCCCCCCCCCCCCCCAAAACAAACTTGCTCTTCCCATGTTTCTGCTGTGTTATGTCTGTGCCGGAAACATCAAGGTGAGACTTGGAAAAATGAGTCAAGAGAACGGTTTGCATGGAGCATGATCACATTTTGGAGGATTCCACACAATCTATGAGAACTCAAGATGTATGCCCATTGCAGATTGTATGTCTGATTAAAACCACCACAATTTTACATGGCATTTGCAATATTGGACGAAAGTGATGTTAGAAATCATGGGATATATCCAAATGAAAATCGTATACCTACCACCAGATGTGAGATATACACATTAGGACCCTGATTATTCATTCCAGTGCTGAGCAGACATGACATGTTTAATGGAAAGAAAAAGGTCATGACATAACTTCCTTTGCAGGTATCCTCAGCCATCCAAATACTCAATTACTAGACATGAGTTCTTCACCCAAACACACCTACTAAGTAAAATAGTCAATAATTTGGTCAGGGGAGCAACTAGAACTTGAAAGATTTACCTCAGCTAGTTTTGATCCCAGAACATCAATTTTCAACTTCAGGTCCCCAACTTCATTTTTCAATAAATCTGCCTCTTCTTTAGGGAACTTATTCTCGATTACGTTTTCAAAAGATCTGGACACAATGGTTTCAGCAATCCTGAACTCATCATCCTCACAAGGTATAAGCTCTGCATCACTGGTGCTCAAGTTTTCTATTGCATTGGCAGTCTTTAATTCCTCCACACCCTGTATTATGAAGCACATGAGAGGAAAATCCCATGATACCAGTGTTTTCTGCTATATTTCATTCTTGGTAGGGAAGAATTAGGATAAGACGTAATACGGTTTCTCTGTGCCAATTTTAGTTTTCACACCATGTATGAGGATCTGAAAATATTAGTGGTAAATCTTGGGATTGCAGGATGCAGCCCTTTAAGTACATGTAACTAAGAAGCATAATTTTTCCTACCTTATGAGGTGAGGAAAGATTTTCAACTCCACTCGGTGATTTATCTTGTTCTGCGGGAGCATCATACAATGGGTCATGGCTTATGTCTGAATTAACTGGGAGAGAGGCTGGGGACTGAGGTGAGTCAACAAGAACCACCTTCAGCTTCTTCTGTTCAATGTATTTACCAATATCTTTTGCAAACTGCCAAACCAAGAAGTGAGAAACTGTTCCCAATGAATTCTAGAGCTGAATGTAAATCGTCTCTCACCATGTCAGATGTAATGTCATCATCTGTTGTCCCAAAAGGAACAGCTGTACACTGGATTAGGAACTTATCCTTGCATTGCAGGTCAGGTGGGGATAACCGCTGGGCTTGCATAGTAACTACATTAAGAAAAGAAGAAACTTTAACAATTGGGTAATATGGAGAGAAATGATAGCTAATAAAAAGAGGTGGTTGACCACTTGAGTATAGAAATTGGCTCAAAACTTGTTCCTCAGTAAAATTAGTAGTTAAAAAAAAAATATTTTTCTTTTTTTATTGCATAATAAGTCACAGAAACTGAGGGACACATTGTCCATATAGGGCACAACATAGGCAGATTTTTAAAGCTCAATCATGCTTCCAAGACTTGTAGATCAAGCATATAATCTGACTTGGAACGATGTGTTCTGAAGAACCCTTTTTTACAACCAGATTAAGTTGGGGTGGGGGAAATTGTGTTGGGCAAAATATAGTTTCCATTTGGACAACACAGGCCGAAACAAGAATGAGGATTACACAAACACACACGATATAAGAGAAAGAGGAAGAATACACAAATTTTTACGTGGAAAACCTCTTTAAAATAAGAGGGAAAAACCACGGGACACTTAGTTCACAAATAAATTCTACTATATGAAATGGTTACGGAAACCCCTTTGGCTACAAAAGCCTCTCGAAGAGTTGAGAACAAAATAAGAGAAAGAATACAATTCTCTCTTACGTTTTTCTTTTTTTACTTCTCTCTTCTACACCCTTTCTTGCATTCCCAGCATGCATATACACACAAATTCAGCCCGAAGACCGTCTACCCAGTAGGCAGGTTGCGTGTCTGCAAAACCTGCCACCAACTCTGCTGATCGCCGTTTTGCCTGAAGGTGTTGACCTACTCAACCAATCGGGTGAAAGTCAATTTCCTTTCTGAAAAGTTGCTTGTGCAGACGTTACAGGAGTTATAGTCCCCAGGCGTTGACAAAAATCCTCAAACATTATCCCATGTCCTTAGGCATTACTAGAAGTCCTTGGGCGTTAATCAGAAACTTCGGTCTCCATTGCGCAATGTCTTTTACCATTATGCAAGCATCTCGGTCTCTTCTTAAAAGACTTTAGTCTTTATGCAAAGTCCTTGGTCTTTAACACTTCAAACTGGCCAACTACATTCTGGAATTTCAAAACCGGCCAAAACCATTCCTGACCAAAATCACTCTAGCAAATTGGCCACTCTGAGATTTGTCCAACTGGCAAATGGTCACCTTGGTTCCAACTGGTCATTTTGCCCAATCGGCCAATTTACTGCAACCGGCCATTTTGCCTTTCTGCCAACCATTCCAGCCATTTATACAAATCGGCCATTTTGCCCAAACTTGACAAAAGCTATGTCAATCGGGCAATATGGCGTATCCGCATTGCCCCCAAACTTGCAAATGGCGAATCGGCAAAATGGCACAACTGACATTTTGCCCCAAACTGCACTTTTTGCATACCCGTGGCCTTTCAAGAAGTCAACAGATATGTTGACCCGAATTCTTTATCGACCCGATCGACCTTTTGTTAACGGCAATTTCGCTACCCGACTAGTCAATTTCTTATACTATCATTCTCATTGACGAATTCTTTTATCACCGTCAAATCTTTTGTTAATCGGCAATTTCGCTTGCCCGACCGCACACATTCATACTGGTCATTAGATAAATTCCATTTCGGCATTTCACACTGCAAATGCCACTTTGGAAATCCACTTGCATTCTCGACTTGGAATTTGCCTTTATTTGGCAAACTTCTAGTCATTGCTGTGGACGATTTAAACACTCTAAACACAAAACTGTGAGGATTCACCGATTGCCGATCCGCTTGTCGAGTTATCCATAAGGAAAGACCAAGCCTAACAAACTTTCCTCAGCTGACCTTGTGGGGAAACTTACGCTCTTTTCTCACAACCCGTCATCTCCTACCTTTCTAAGCAGCTTCTTCTCAATTTGACTCCAAATAATAACCTTTGCAAGTCAATGATATCTTCTTCCGTCTACCCAACCTAGAAGTAGTCCCTACTTCCCTTGACTCCTTTCGCAGTTGTATCATTCTCCCTCACATTCCACCTTGACAACCTCTTCCTGCCACCCTGACCAATACCCCATTTGGTCACCTTGGCATTTTCCTTGGCAACTCAAATCTTCATCAGGTACCGACCTGATCTTCTATTTTTCCTTGCCATAATTGAGGTGCCTTTGGTGAGTTTCCCCTAACCGTCTCCAAACGCTATCCTGAAGTCATTTTCATCAAGCTTCCCGGTTGAAATCACATTTAACCTCAAATTTGGGGCATGTCACACGCCCTTCAGCGTGAGCTTGTTCCCATTGCTTGTCCTCAAGCAAACATCTCCGACACCCATAACCCTTGACGAGCCACTATTACCCATCTTCAATACCTCATGGTCTACGGGCATATCACTTGTGAAGTGGGACTTCCTCGGTGTCACATGGTGTGGGCTGCTGCCCATCACCTAACTCGTCTCCGGCTCGGTAGCCTCCGTGCTTCCTCATAGTGGACAATCGGAGGTTTTCGGCAGAACACAATCTCCCGATCATCTGTCACGATCCCATTTCTCCCGACGATCACTGCCCTCTACTCCTACTTCCTCTGCGGTGATCCACTTTATGTGGCCCTTCTACTACAACTAAGCATGTTTTCTCCTAAAACTTAAACCTACTGCTACTCCTCTCCGATTTGCCGCCTCCGCCTCGTTCCCTCGATGTTCCTCATCCCCGATCGCCACAAGCAAACTTAATCCCGTAGCCCAAGCCTCACTGACTTTTCCTCCGCCGACTCATTCATAAAATAGGAAAGTTATGACCTGCGTCGATCTAAACGTGTCCTTTCCAAACTTGGCCCGTTGTGGCAACATAATCGTATGCGCGGCGGAAGGATGCCAACAACACCAATGCTTTATCTTCCTCATTGATCTTCTTATCAAGGGCCGACATTTATGTCACGATCCGGTTGAACTAGCCCAAGTGCTTTTCAAAGCTTCCTCCTTCCGGCAAACGTGGGACATAGAATTGCTTCTTCACATGCAACCTCATCGTCAATGAATTGGACTTTTATCGACTCTTAAGCTTCTCCGCATCACTGGTCCGACAAGCCAATGGCCTCCTTAGAGAGTGTGTTATCTCGCAGACTCAACTTGATCGTTCAATTAAGAAGATCCTCCTCTCGCCACTCTCCTCCATCATATTCTTGGCTTCTCCTCCTTTCTCCGAAGTGCTTTTACCGTCCTTCCTTCCTACCAAGGATAAAATTATTTTGTCACAATCGAATCGCTTTACACTAAACGGCACATTCCCTCAGCTACGACATCATCAAGCCTCCAAGTTTACAACCTAACTCGATACCACTTGTTGGAAAAATATAGCTGTCGTTTGACAACACAGGCGGACGGAATGAGATTACCAAACACACACGAGCATGAGGGAAGAGGAAGAACACACAAATTTTTATGTTAAAACCCTCTTCTAAAAATAAGAGGAAAAAACCACGAGACACATCTATAAATAAATTTTACTATGTAAAAATAGTTGCAGTAAACCCCTTTGGCTCTGACCTCGAAGAGTTGAGAACAAAACAAGAGCAAGAATACAATTCTCTTCTTACGTTTTCTTTCTCACTACTCTCTTCTACACCATTTCTTACGCCAAGAGATATGCATATATACAAATTAATCAAGACCGTTTCACCCAAGAGGGTGTGTCAGGACCGCAAACTCCGCCACCAATCCATAACGTGTATGACTAACTCGGCCACTCCGATGGATCGCCTGATCTGTCAATTTTACTCAACGTCAATTTCCTTTCCAAAAAGTCGCCGATAGCCCACGAGTTGATTCTGGCTGGATGTCCTTTGATTATCCGAGCAAACCCTCTGACCTACTTTGACAGAAGTCTTTCCTTTAAAAAGAAACATTGCAAAGATAGGCGTTGCATCAGTTAACGTCCCAGTCTTTACTATTATGCAATCCCATCTCGGCCTCTTAGAAGTCTTGAGCATTAATAAAGTTCTTGGTCTTTAACACTTCAAACTGCCATCTCGTATTCGAAATTTTCTAAACTTGGTCTTTAAAACCATTCCTTGTTGCAAAACTACACCAAAACCATTCCTGGATTCGATTTGCAATCAAAATAGTCACCTTGGCAAATTGGCCACCCAACGATTTGCCACTCTACGCGAATATTCACCTTAGCATTTTATTTTCACAAAAATGCCATTTGCCCAAGTAATGGTGCGTTTCTAAAACCCGCAAATTAGGCCCCGCAACGATTTCGTCTCAAACGGCACTTTCCATACTCCATTTGCCTTCTGCTCCAGGCCAACATATTTGGGCAAAATGATTCTTTTGCATTCTAATTATCTGTCCAGTAAAATAAGCGCCATTTTATTACTCAAAACTTAGCACTTTTAATTCATACCAAATATTCCGTAATTTATTCCTAAGATTCTCGCACTTCTAAGAATGCCACTCAAAATCCACTTTGAATTTCCACTACAAGATCAATGATCCGAGCAACGGTTTTCTCGATCATCGTTGCAAACCAGTCATAAAGATCCGAATACAAACCTATGCGGATTCATCGACGACGTCAATTTATTGAGTTACCCACAAGTGATGACTAAACCCTACAAATCGAATGATACTAAATCTTCCACCCAAGTCATAACCTTAACCAACTTGGCTGCAAATGCCACTTTGAAATCCACTTCATTTTGACTTCAAAGTTGCCTTCTCCGGCAAACGGCTTTCTAGTCATTGTCAAAATGCACTCAGACTCTAAACACAAAACCTATGTGATTCACCGATAATGCTTCCATTTGTTGAGTTATCCATAAGGGAGTGACCAAGCCTAACAAACTTCCCCTCCAACCTTGTGGGGGAAACCTTCACCTTTTCCCGGCATCCGTCATCTCCTACCTTTCGGCTGCTTCTCCTCAATTGGGACTCGAGCGTCAACCTTTGCAAGCTTGAATGATATCTTCTTCCGCCCTACTGAACCTAGAGTAGTCCTACTCCCCTTCAGCTCCTTTTTCGCGGTCGTATCATTCTCCCTTACATTCCACCTTGACAACCTCTTCCTGCCACCTTGACCAATACCCCATTTGGTCACCTTGGCATTTTCCTTGGCAACCCAAATCTTCATCAGGTACCGACCTGATCTTCTATTTCTCCTTGCCATAATTGAGACACTTTTGGTGAGTTTTCCCTGACTATCTCCAAATGCTATCCTGAAGCCATCTTCATCGAGCTTCCCGGTTGAAATCACATTTAACCTCAAATCTGGGGCATATCACACGCCCTTTAGCATGAGCTTGTTCCCATTGCTTGTCCTCAAGCACACATCTCCGACACTAATAACCCTTGATGAGCCACCATTACCCATTTTCAATACCCCATGGTCTACGGGCATATCACTTGTGAAGTGGGACTTCCTCGGTGTCACATGGTATGAGGCACCACTGTCCATCACCTAACTCGTCTCCTGGCTCGGTAGCCTCTGTGCTTCCCTCAGGACAACCAGGAGGTTTCTGCAGAAAGCGACAATCTCCCGATCATCATCATGATCCCATTTCTCCCGACGATCACTTCTGCCCTCCTACTCCTGCTTCCTCTACGGGTAGTCCCACATTATGTGGCCCTTTTTACCACAACGGAAGCATGTTTTCTCCTAAAACTTAAACCGGCTGTTACTCCTTTCCGATTTGCCGCCTCCGCCTCATTCCCTCGATTTTCCTCATCCCTAATCGCCACAAGCAGACTTAACTCAGAGTCTAAGGCCTCACCGCTTTTCCTCTACCTTGACTCATTCATAAGTAGGAAAGTTATGACCTCGTCCAATCTGAACGTGTCCTTTCCAAATAGCAGCGTCGTGACAATTTGATCGTACGAGGCCGGTAAGGACGCCAACAACACCAATGCTTTATCTTCCTCCTTGATCTTCTCATCAAGGGCCGACATTTATGTCACGATCCGGTTGAACTAGTCCAAGTGCTTTTCAAAGCTTCCTCCTTTCGACAAACGTGGGACATAGAATTGCTTATTCACATGCAACCTCGTTGTCAAGGAATTGGACTTTTATAGACTCTTAAGCTTCTCCCAGACCTCCGCTGGGTCTGACAAGCCAATGGCCTCCTATAGAGTGCTATCTGCAAGACACAATTTGATCGTTTAATTAGTAAGATTCCTCCTGTCTTGCCACTCCTTCTCCACCATATTCTTCGGCTTCTCCTCCTTTCTCCGAAGTGCTTTTACCGTCCCTTCCTTCCTACCAAAGGATAAAATTATTTTGCTAATTGAACTGCTTTACACTAAACGGCACATTCCTCAACGACGACATCATCAAGCCCAAGGTTTACAACCTAACTCTGATACCACTTGTTGGACAAAATATAGTTGTCGTTTGGACAACACAAGCCGGACAGGAATGAGGGATTGCACAAACACACACGATATGAGAGGAAGAGGAAGAACACACAAATTTTTATGTGGAAAACCCTCTTCTAAAATAAGAGGAAAAAACCACGAGACACTTAGTCCACAAATCAATTTCACTATGTAAAATGATTACAGAAACCCCTTTGGCTACAGAAGCCTCTCGAAGAGCTGAGAACAAAACAAGAGCAAGAATACAATTTTCTCTTACGTTTTTCTTTTCTCACTACTCTCTTCTACACCATTTCTTGCATACCCAACATACATATATATACAAATTCAATCTGAAGACCGTCTACCCAAAGAGGTCAGATGTTTTTCGCCCCGCCAATTCTATGGATCGCCATTTTGTCTGAACGTGTTGACCTACTCAACCAATTGGGTGAGAGTCAATTTCCTTTCCAAAAAGTTGCTTGCATAGACGTTGCAGGAGTTATAGTCCCCAGGCGTTGACAAAAGTCCTTGGACATTATCCCATGTCCTCAGGCGTTACTAGAAGTCTTCGAGCATTAATAAGAAACTTCAGCCTTCACTGTGCAACGTCCTTTACCATTATGCAAGCATCTCGGTCTCTTATTAAAAGACTCCGGTCTTTATGCAAAGTCCTTGGTCTTTAACACTTCAAACCGGCCAACTGCATTCCAAAAATTTCAAACCGGCCAAAACTATTCCTGGCCAAAACCACACCAGCAAATTGGCCACTCTGAGATTTGTCCAACCGGCAAATAGTCACCTTGGCTCCAACTGGTCATTTTGCCCAATGGTCATTTCCGCCCAACCGGCCAATTTGCTACAACCGACCATTTCCATGCAACCGGTCATTTTGCCTTCTTGCCAACCATTCCGGCCATTTGTGAAAACCGGCCATTTTTCCTAAACTGAGCAAAATAGTGCAACCGGCCATTTTGCCCCAAACCTGGCAAAATTATGCAACCGGGCAAAATGACGCAACCGGCTATTTTGCCTCAAACCTGGCACTTTTGCATACTTCTACCCCAAGGATTCTTTGTTACGGTCAAATGTAGTTCAATATTATATTCTTATGTTCCATGGATAAGTAAAGAAGAATGTGAGAAAATACTAAGATATATGGATGCATAGGCTCAATGATACCTTTTTGTAATCCACATTGTTCAATACCAAGTCCATTTTGGTGGTTATGAGGTTTGATGTTTATTTCCCCTTAGAACCATTGTTTTGGATATTATAGATGTTGGATGTAGCATGAGTTGAAATATGTCTAATAACTAATGCCAGAGACCCTCTTTGTATTGCTTGTGGGGTGGTAGAGACGGATTCCAATTTGACTTGCCCCTCCAATGGAGGTGTTTCATATGTTAGTCTTTGGCTTATAACAGCAGAAATAAGATCCCTGTGGATTATCTTGTTTTGACATGTTGAAGCCTTGTTGATGTTATGATTATGAGAAAATTTTGAAACTCTTTGGCTTTTCATTAGTGTGCTGTATTCAGTCATTCTGTGCTATTGAGCAGCCTTATGACATTTGAATTCCTCACATTTTATAGGTCTCTATTGTTGTTTGACCCTCGATTATGGATTACCAACTGGGCTTATTCTTATATTATTTCCTGCCCTTCAAAGGTATCCTGCAGGTTTGTATTGTTGGAGACCCTTTTCAAGTGGAGGTCAGCTCGTAGTTAGACGTGAAGGTCTCTTGTATACATTTTTTTAGCTATTTGTTGTGTCATATGTATTTTGTTCTTAAACAAGAGTTTTATTTCCCATATATATAAAACGGACCGTGGACTGTTGGAATTTTTGAATATTAGTATTTAATCTCTATTGCATCCTAGAGATGGATTTTTTGGAATTAATGTCATTAGCTATTTATTTTGCACAGATGATTTTAATTCTTGAGTGAGCTACATCATTTAATTTGCGGACCCCTTTAAAACGAAGGCCTTCTCAGTTGGCCAAACCCATAAACAAATTCTCACCTCCTATTGGGACAGAGTTAACTTTTACACAGGTAACAAGCAACATATTTGAGGTATGTTTTAATATGCTTTGAAAGAGAGTTGTTATGGTCCTCTTAATGAGGAGGCTTTCATATCTACCTAGGATTAAAAGTTGGGTGGATAAATAATAGAGATTATATTAAGTGATTTAAATGCCTAATCAACTCCACCATTCATCTACCAACCTATAATCTTAGTCGTTAAGTGGACATGAGAGGTCTTTCACCGGAAAGACCATAACAACACTCAGCTTTGAAACTGTGACAAGCCTAAAAGTCCATCTACAAATTGTGCTCTCATCTCACTTGGTGCATAGATACAGCAGAATTCATAAAATTGTATTCATCTTCCACAGAAAAATTTGAAATCTAACTAATGTAGGGAGGAGTGGAAAAGTAGAGAGAAGAATAATAAAGGAATAGAGACAAAAAGAGGTCAAATTAAGGGAGAGAGGGGGGAAGTTACAAATAGCCAATTGCATTCGATTTCTCAAAACATTCATTCATTCATCAATACCACTTTAAACAATAAAATTAAGGTCCTTATATAGAGAACTCTAGTCCTAGGACAATTTGGAAACAAATATAAGTTCCTAACTAAATATGACAAAATTTTCTAAAATAAAATAAAATCGAATCAAATAAAATCGCAATATAATAAAATCAAATAAAATCGTAATCTTTCAAATAAAATAAAATCAAAGGGAATCAAAGTAAATCTTTTCTAATTTGGTATAGTTTTGATGTCCGCATCACTAACTATTTCCTATCTTAGCCTCCCTCTCCAGGCTATTTTCAAATCGAAATTCCTTTGGAATTCTAGTTTGGCATGATGGAGGGACAAAAGGGATTGAATCATACTCATTCGCAATAGAAAGAGTTTGGTTATTGAGCAAGTACACACTCATTAGTGTACATGGAAACAGCTGGGATCTCTTGGAGCAAAATTGCTTTCAGACTCGTATACGGAACAATGTGTCCATCTATGATGCTTAAGTTGGATGCAATTGATCTTTGGAACATAAGATTGATCCCTACCACTTTGCAATTGTAGGTCCCAAAATAACGTTTGAATGTTTGTAGCAAATCATTATAAAGTCCTAATTGAAATGAAATTTTTAGGATATATCAATGAATCATACTCATTCGCAATAGAAAGAGTTTGGTTATTGAGCAAGTACACACTCATTAGTGTACATGGAAACAGCTGGGATCTCTTGGAGCAAAATTGCTTTCAGACTCGTATACGGAACAATGTGTCCATCTATGATGCTTAAGTTGGATGCAATTGATCTTTGGAACATAAGATTGATCCCTACCACTTTGCAATTGTAGGTCCCAAAATAACGTTTGAATGTTTGTAGCAAATCATTATAAAGTCCTAATTGAAATGAAATTTTTAGGATATATCAATGAAATTTAGGAGGAATCAATGAAATGATATCAATTCAATCCTAGATTTTTGGTAATGATTTGATTATCATCCTTGTTTGACAAAAGTTCCATTTAAAGACAACAATTGCGTTATAGTGGGTATAGTTTAGTGGTCAAAGTGTAGTTCGTTTTATTAATCCTTTAAGAGTTAAGGGGTCCTCGGTTTGATTCTTATTCCGATTTGGCATCCTTAGAGGCATTTCTGTAAGTCCTCGAAAGGGGACGATGCCGGAAATATTATTTATCCAAACCATTTATACTGATAACTCAAGTTGAATAACTCTCAAATATCTCAAAAAAAAAAAAAAAAATTCTAGGGCATTTCAGTTATTGAGTGGTCTCTAATTCTCTTTTCTAGACCACCAATCATTTTAGGAGCAAATGAAGGTACATGAAATGAAATTTGAGATTCTGGACGAAATATATGAATGAACCAGAATTAACGCCAAGGATTACCAAATACCTAAAAGTTAAAACTAATAGTTTTGCTGCCTTGAATAAATAATTCAAAAAAAAAAAAAAGAAAAAAGTGAGATTAAAGATGTTATACAAAGGTTAGGATAGGTGGTTGTTTAAAATAGACAAATGCACTGAGAGTGTTGCTCGATGATTGTCAAATGCCTCTTAAGAGCAAAAGGGAAGTGCCATCCTCTCCCTCAGATTCACAATACATGCTGCCATGAATATTCATTCCATGAAATATTCAAGAAAAAAAAAGTCCACGTGTAAATACTAAAAGAAGCAAATGTTTTGCAAATGCACTTCTTACTAAAGAAGGGCTGATCTATGAACATGTATATGCATAAGGAAGAGGATCAGTAAAGGCAACGCAAAGTACCAGTAAAATCACATGTTGCCTTTGGCTTGATTATGCTGGCATTAGGTCGCACACAATACTTTTTTGGAGAGGTCGTCTTCACCTGCTGAGACAACCTTGAATTCATAAAGCATCCATCAAACTGTAACAGCAAACTTATCAAATGTTCACAGGTAGCTAAAGAGATATGGTCGAATAAAAACACTCAGAACATTTGCCTCGAGTTGGGTAATTTCACAAGTCACCATAATTTGTTATCAAGATGGCATTGACTTCTTCACTAGTCAAATATTCTATTTATGAATCTGCTTACTTCATTTATATAAGTCATTAGTTTTGCAAAGTTAGGTACCTTAAGACCCCAGGATAGTAGAGCTCAAAGAAAAGAAAACAGATTTTTTTATTCAATTTCATGTCCCTTATTTCTTTGCCTCCTAGAGTTACCTTTATTATTTTTTGGGTGTGAAATGAAGTCGAATACCACGATAGATAGAAAAGATTTAAACAAGGCAACACTTCGTTGAACTCTTTCCATGAGAAATTCCCAGAATGAGAAAAATAATCAAGAACAAACTTGTTATTGCATGATTAATAGATCACCTTGAAAGCCACATAATGTTCAGATTTATTACCAAGTTGGATCAAGCACGAACTTTGTTTCTTTGGTTCAACTGTAGAAAAAAAGAGAAAAAAATGTTGTAATTGGCAATGACAGAAGTCAGTGTGTAATACAAAGAAAGTAGTCATATAAAGATCTATGCATGCAGATTTATTACAAAATCTAAAGCATCAGCGAGGTTCCCAAAATGACCAGAGAATGAGGCAAGGAATTGTGGAAGTACAACATAAAGTTTACAAATCAAAATAACTACACCATAAATTGATAACCCCTGCCCCCCCCAAAAAAATACAAACCAGATGTAAACAATATTAAAAATCATGAAACTAGTTAAAGATGCAGAAACCTCTACAACCAACCCCCCAAGGGGAGGCAAAATGGAAGAGGATAAAGATGATGACTCTTGTTCATATTATTTATTTTTAAGTACAAAACCACTTTTGGGCCTTCATCTAACATCTTAAAACTTTGGGTTGAAATGGTTACCTGAAATGCTATCAAATCAATGTTATCTAATTGGTCATGGTTTGATTTTAAGAATCCATTTACTTATGTGCCGAATCTATGGTTTAAACCCAAAGATCATTTCTATGAGGGGACTTGTTGATATACAAAACCATTCTTAGAACTTCACTTAACATCTTAAACTTTTGGGATTAGTTCCTTGATGTTTTGCGTAGACAAATCAACATGTATACGCATGCCAAATTTACACATACTTTGTACAGTCAATAGTCCTTGAATATGTGAATACAAACTAACTTTAAACCTCTCCAATCCAATCATTGGGACCATAAGCACCACTATGATATTCCTGACCCCCCCCCCCCACCACAAAAGGGAAAGAGAAGAACACTGAGGAAAGACCACAAAGGAAGAGAACGAGAAGCAAAGGCAGCAATCATGATTCTAAAACTCGAAGTACTTCAACATACTGATACATATGCAAAGTGAGGCTATGTAAAAATAATAGATCATAACATATTCTACAAAAAAATTCAGGAAACATTATGGGAAAAAAAAAATTGAGAGGCACACTTACATGTAAACCTGAGTTCGTGCGGTTGAACATCCAAAAGCTCTAAACTCATGGTCTTTTTCCCACTGGAAAATGAAAAAGTGACCTACTCCCACAAATCTACATACACAAAACAAAAGTATCAATAAAAGCATTCACTTTCACACAAAGCAATTTTTAAGACAACATTAGCAGAGAGAATCCTCAATAAATGTGACTCTTTTCCATTTCACTCTTCTGCAAAGTATTTCATAAGACAGGAAAGTTGCCTTAGGGAAGCATATATACAGAATCACATCCCGATTTCATATTCTCTTGTTTTCCCAGGGCGTAAAAAAGCTTCCTGAGGACAATGCTAGCCCCTTAAGAAAAAAAACCCATACCCACAGATCCCGATCAACAACCGCAATGTCAAAAAGAAAAGAAAAAAAAAAAAACCAACGTAAGCTCCTCACAAAAATGCAACATTCAAAATATCACAAACGCTCCTATAACATATAATCACGTCATTCTCCCAAAATTTCATAACCCTCATCGCTTGCCACAGGCTAAGATCAACATAAAAACCAAAATTGAAAGCATTTAAAATAAAAAAAAGACATGACATGTACAATGTAAGCAAAAGATTTAGAACCTCCAGAGATTATTTGCCCAGGGAGAAAAAAATAAAAAGAAAAATAGAGTAAATCAATGGATACAATGACGAACTCGACAAGCGACAGAGATGTGGAATCCGAAGAAAATGAGTGCCCAATAGCAAGAAGAAGAATTAAATTAAGCGAATCCGGCACGTAGGCTGGTCCCTCAGATTCTGCGACGCAGAGCGAGCGAGAGAGAGAGAATTGAGAAGTTTGGCGATCAGAAGCACTCCAAGAAATAGTGGAGAGTGTCGTTATGGCGTTTGGTGCGGGGGACGATGAGCGGTTGCACCTGCTTCCATTTACAGTTTCTCCGGCTTCCTGCATTGCAGAATAAATTATTTTTAAAGTTTTGAATGTGTCAACCCGGCCTGGCTGCCTGGTTTGGCCCGTTCTTTGCAGTTCGGGTCAGGCTAAGCCGTGGGCCTGCTGGGCTGTCTGGCCCCCCCGACACTCCCTGCGACACTGTCACCACATCCGTACAGGCTGGTACATTTCTATTGTTTTGTGGGATTTCTATTGTTTCTATTTGAGAAATTTTCATATTAATTATAGAATTCTCTCAACCATACCAACCATACCACCCAAATACATTAATATTTTGCTAGTTTTCAAAGTTTTACCTGTGATATGGATAATGAATCTCCAATGATATTTAACAATGACGGCCTACTGAAGAAGCCAGATATTCTAATATTATTATTGGTGTACATATTTGAGGGATTCTTCAGATAGTCACGAGTTAGAATTTAATTAGTTCAAGTGTAAAATAATTGGAATCTGAACAATCAATTGAATGAATTCATTATTCACAAGTTTTGTCTATATCAATAAAATTATATTCCGTTACTTTTACGTAAACTTTCAATTGTCTTATTTGGTGTGCATTATAAGTGAATTTATATTCACAATTGTAGTTATTTTACTTACATGTATTTTAAAGATTGGTCCAAATTTTACCAGTCGAGGCATTAACCCTTCCACCCAGGAAGACAATACATGATACTCGTGCGAAGTAATCAACATGTCATCGTCGATACATTCTTGTAATTAGCTCCCTACACAAACCTAGAATCTCCTATTTACATGTTTAGAAATTTCAGTATCATATCGGTAAATGTTTAGAAATTTCAGTTTCATATCAGTACATCAATGCATCAACATGGGTACGTGAAATGTTTAAATGATATTCTTCGATACTCTTAAAATATCTTTTAATAATATAATGTCTTATCTTTTTATCTATATTAGTCAATTATATAAGAATACATAGATATATGAAAAGCCACATGTCTCGAGAGTGGCCTTAAAACGTTACTCTATTACTATTAAATAGAGAATTACCTAGTTAGTCTGATCAAATAAAAAGTTATCGTACATGTTACATTTCAAATATAGACAAATTTTATTAAAGCCTCAGGTTAATGTTATCATTTATCTTCTTTTAAATTCGAGTCTAGTAGTTTTTATTGAATTTCGAGGGGTACATGTGACACGATTAAGATATTGTCTACTTTATACATGCATGCCCTATTTAGGGACCATTGTGCCTTGTATGTTGTTGCTTGAACACCAACTGAAAAACCATATTTCAAAAAAAAAAAAAAAAAAATCCTTTTTTCTGTTAATCAGAAAGGTGCCGATGCCTTAGTTGCTTTGTCAGTTCAGGTTGGGAGACGAAGTGATGCGTTCAACTTTTTGGGAAGAAAGAGACAAATTCATAGTTGTTCGAGTCTCTTTCTCTGGTTCCTCCACCCTACCCCCAATCTTTTACCGAGGAAAAAAAAAAGACCTCCTTGCAGCAAGAAAACTTCTTAACAGTAGTATGATTAGGTATAGTATCAATTAGGTATAGTTTACTGACTTAACTATCAAAGATATACCGAAAAGTGAATTTTATATCATTTAATTTCTTATTTGTCATTGTGATATGTATAATTCGGATAAAAAATCTGGTAGTTCAACTGAATTTATTTAAATCACAAACTAAATTTCAAATATGTAATGAAAAATTCAATCAAGCTACTTGTTTTTACTTGATTCAGATCACACCAATAAAAGTCCGTTAATCCATCATCTTTGACAAGATTGAAAAAAATGGTGGACACAAGGGTAAATGAGCAATCGTGCCAATCGCCAAATATTATCCCATCTCATGGCATCCTCCCAGAAGAAGGTAGTTAAGAGGGTACCTACTTACCAACCATTTTAGGCATTGGAACCTTGGCCGTTCAAATGCATGACATATTGAAGATGTCGAAATCCTTTTGAAATAGATTCGAGGGCTACACCCACAGGGTAAAATCCTCCACTCACAAGCCTCGATATCAAGAAAAAGGTCAAAAGATAAGAATGTCGTCTCAATGAGAGCTAGTCTCGGTTGGAGACGCCCAGAGCTCCTGTGGCGTAAAATCAAGATGTTTCCTCCTAATTTCAAGGCCAACTCAATTTTGAGATTAGGGGGGAGGGTCTAGAATATTGGAATCCCAGTACACTAAGAATTCGAGGCACCACTCTGTTCGAGAGGATGGATTATGTGGTAGCATGCCTTGAACCCTCCGACCAGGCATATATCAGGCGTATTAATTATTTGAAGTTAAGGATATTTATTAGCACCAAGAAAATTCTCTCTACTATTAAAGTGAAAAAACGAATTAATAAATAGGGTAACAAGTTTTTCAATGCTTGACAGACAACTTAACTTGGTCAAACATCAATCATCTTAAAGATTAAGAGATTCTGATATCCTTATAAATTCAAAATAGCAATACTAGAGCCATAAGACGAAAAAATTGATCCTATAGATCATCTGAATTACTTTTGCATATTATTCAATTTTCAGAATCTAGAGAATATCACATATTGCCTTTGTTTTCCTTTCACTTTAAAAGGAAAAGCACGGATTTGGTTTTACAAGTTGGAACCAAATTTCATTGGGACTTTTAAAGAATCAATTGATAAGTTCTTGTCTCAATTTGTCTCTAACCAATGGAAAGAGAAACAACCATGTTATATTATTAGGATAAAATAGGCTCCCAATGAGTATCTAAATCATTTGCTGGTTAGATTTAATATGAAGGCTAGATGTATTTCAAAACTCACTAATGAATTGAAGTTGAATAATTTTATAGTGATAATTTAATTGGGTGACTTTTTCAAATCGTTAGTTCAGTAGGACCGTAGAACATTTTTGGAGGCAAAGGTAATCACTCGGACCTACACCCAAGTGAAGGAGGTGAACGACACCAAATGGTTAGAATGCTCAAATTATGAGCAGCATCCGTGATTTAATGAAGGAGGAAAAAAGAGAAATGATGACAATCAATCTACTCAAGACCATCATCATAAGTAATAGAGGATTGATTTAGGTACTCATAGAGAATACAAGCTACTATACCTAATGTCTCTTACAGACACCCGAATGAACATTTTGATAAAAATCTAGAATAAAAAATATTTGAAGTGACCTAAGTCGGTCAATAATCTGGAGTGAGAAAAACAGTCAAAATACTGCCCCTACCATTGATTTTTGGGGTATAATACCAAGGATTATCGGATGTTTTAGAAGAAAATTAATGCCTTATTCATAAGTGGTATTTCAATAAATGTTTGCAAAATTCTAGAATCGACCCTAGTAAAAACAAGGATGATGAGAAACCACCTGAGCAACCACACATCCGAGTAATTACAGGGGCCATCAATATGGTATTCACTAGACCCGACAGCTTGGCTATAAAGCTCGAGTTTTTACATTATCTTAATTATAATTAATTAAATTAATATAATCAAAATTAATATCAGAGGAAGTAAAAAGTGGGTCAAAGAGTCAAATATATACCCAGATGGCTCGTGCGCCGAATTTAGGCTTGCAATACGCTTAAAGTGTAGAGCCTCGCACACATAGCAGGCCCACCCAACGCTCGCCCGAGGCGCAGTTTGGGCACAAAATCCAAAATCTAACCACTTGAGGCTTGCTCAATTTGCGCTTGAGGCGTTAAAAACAGAACCTTCGTGTCTGATACATGCTTGACCCATGCTTGAGTGCTAGTTGGGTATTTAAGAATCTCACGCTAAAAAAATCATCATTTTGAGATGATTTTGGGAGGAAGATAGAGAGGGAGCCAAGCAAAAGAGAAAGAAGGCTCCAATAGCTCGAATCAAGATGATTGAAGAGAGGATTTGGATAAATCAGGCCAAGGCAAGTATACACTAAACCTTTCATTCTTTTGTTATTGTTCCATTACTAATTTCTTGAGTATTTCTTATTCTAATACTCATACATATTATAATTTTTAAAATTATGATGATCGATATTCATGCATGTCTCAATTTTTAAACCTCTGGTGTTATTATGTGTATGCATGTCAATTTTTTCTTCATTTCATTGAGAAATTTCATGAAACCCATGTCTAAGTTCGTGAATGATGTGTAAATAGGCCGATTTCTACAATTAATATTCTAAAAATCTGATACTATGATCATACATATTTAAATCCGTGGATAACCTTATTGCATGTTTAAATTATTATTGAAGATATATTCTTCATGACTTAAAAATCCATGTAGTGAGCTAAAATTTTAAATTTTTTGCATGCATATGCTAGATTTGGGATTTAGTGGATGTATACGTGATAAATTTCGTATCTCTTGCTGCTATATATTATAAACTTAGGATATGTACGGTTATATGTCACAAATTTAAGCAAGTAATCCTCCATTATTAAAATAAAACCATTGCATGCTTTTTTTCTAATATTTTACTAAAATTTTTGTAATTAGATGTTAAAATTGCATTTCAGGCTTTAAAATCCATCATGGTTAAGTTCCGACAAGTATAGGTATGGATTTATGAAATTTTAAAAGAAAACTTTATAATTATATCAAGAAATGATGAACTGTTTTTCAGAATGGTAAGAACTAAAAATTAAGAGAAAAAGTACAGAGTTTTTTTTAAGTTAAATATTAGACCAAGGTTATTTTTCAGCGGATAATATATTTTGATATGTCTTAATATATTATAATAGTAAATCGATATTTGAACCTATATAATTGCAAGTTAAGAAGCGACATCTGACCTTATTTATAGGGTTATATATAGACGACCTACCTTTAAATTTCTAATAGAAATATATGGCTTTTGGTTATATAAAAATATATACAGTTTGAATTTTAATTGTCTGCTTATTTAATTAGTAAACCCTACTAGCCCTGATCCCTAGAGAAAGTAAAATTCATGCATATTTTGATTGTAAAGATTAAGAAAGAATAAGATAAGAAAATTGAAAATGTATCATGTAAATTTACCTGCTCATATTTATGTCATTGCATCCGATTATAATCCCTATTCCTTTCGATATTTTTTAAATATAAAATATGCATATTTATTGATATATATTGTACCTTATTGAATATATGTTTCATTTTCTTATTGTTTTACTAATCCCTTAGATGAGTTGCATGAGTTCTTATCAGATAAGTATGAGTAAAAATTAAAGTATTTAATTTATACTTTTATAGATACTTGATGTTGGTTTGCGCTTTCGGACAATGTTTAATGTACCTAGATATTGTATTTTGGTTTAATTTAAGTTTTGAACAATGGGTTATAATATTGTAAACTTTTGGACGATGTTTAAATATCTAAAATGATGTTTTGTGGCATTTGGTATTAGTTGATGTGTTGGATATGTTGTAACAGCATATAAGTGAAAGAAATAATGTATCTTAGTCGATATTTTGAATTTGGATAGTAAGTAATATCGATTTAAATTGACTGTGGTATTATATTATAATTTAGGTATTGTCTATCTATGATTTGATTTTGGTTTATTGTCGTCGATAATTTTAGTTTCGGTTAGTCAAGTTTATGGATGTTTATTACTTTCGCAAACTGTTATATGTTAATTTCGGTATTGAATAGGTATTTTTTCTTATCAGGGTCTGATGTCGTATTGCTTTGAATCAGTGTCGGAGCCACCGATGGCGTGACAAAGTATTTGGATCTTGTGTTAAATGTTATATTATTTATCATTGGTCGGTCATATTATTGACGTCAAATTCACGTCCAATTGGTCAATTGATCATATTATTAGTCAAAATGGTAATTAAAAGATAATTAATTATAATTATGATTAATGAAAAAATTTTGGATGTGATCTGTCTCATTGGTAATTTTAGATCATCTAGAAAAAGCTTCCTATAGCAAGAGATAAAAATTAAAGATAGAAAAAAATATCATTAATTTGATGATAAGACTGATATGATATATGTAATCTCTTCAAATTCTAATTCCCTTATTGTAATTGCACTTGTTTAAAATAGAGTTTAGGACTGCCAATTGAAATGAGTATTTGTTGATAATAAAAATTTAAAAATATTTTCTATTTTAATATGTTCATTAAGTTAGGATGTAAATGTAATTAAATAGACTCATTGAACAAATCACAATATGGGTTGGATAATGAACGGTTCAAGTAAAGAGAATCATACACTTAGAAATCATTATAGAAGTACATCCAAAGATGGCCTCCCATCTATTAACTTTTCTTATAGTTAATTTTCCATCGGTTTACAATGTTGTACTAGGATGACCATGCCTAACAATACTTGGAGCGGTTACCTCCATCATATATCTAAAAATGAAGGTGAACTTCAATACAAGATTAGAGAAGTTAAAGGAGATTGGTTACTAGAAGAAAATATTATTTAATATAGATCAATGACGCATCTCCTCTACAAGCGGTAGAGAATTTCAGCATTTCGGATGAAGCCTCTCTTCAATAGGCTCAATCAAGAGAGTCACTACTTGATATTTCTTTGAATTTAACAAAGTCTGGATAAATATATCTAGATCGGATCTCCACTAAATCAAAAATTGAAGAAAAGATTAATAAAGTTCCTATGGAGCAATGCAAAAGTTTTTGCATAGATATTAGCTGACATGTCAGGCATTCAAATAAAAATAATAGTTCATAAGTTGAGTATCGTTTTCAGAAGTAAACTTGTTAGATAAAAAAGACGAAACTGCTCTATGAAAAAACTTGTAGCTATTTGAGAATAAGTTAAAAAAATTAAACGATATTAAATTCATTAAGCAAGTTAATTATTAAGATTAGTTATCCAATATTGTCCTCATAAAGAAGAATAACGAAAAATAAAGGATATGTGTCGACTTCATAAATACGAATAAAACATATCAAAAAGATAGTTTCACTCTCTTGAGGATCAATCAACTAATAAATTCAACACCCGGATACTAGTTATTAAGTTTTATGGATACTTATTTAGGATATAATCAGATTTAAATAAATCTAAAAGATAAAGATATAACCTCATTCATGACAGATCAAAAAATCTGTTATTATAGAGTAATGCCTTTTAGCCCAAATAATATTGGAGAAATATCTTAAAGATTGGTGAATAAAATATTCGAATAATAGATCGAAAGAAATATAGAGATATACATTAATGATATGCTCGTCAAAAGTGACTTGCTGATGACTATATTAACGATCTGATAGAAACATTCAATATACTCAGAATATAATGAATGAAGTTAAACATGACCAAATACACTTTTGAGATAATTTTGGTAAGTTATTGGGTTTTATAATCTCACAATACAAGATAGAAGTCAACTCGAAGAAGATTAAAGTAATAATAAATATGGAGTCATATCAAACAATTAAAGATAACAAAAGGTTAACCGAATGACTTGTAACTTTATTCCAATTTACAACAAAACCAGTTGAAAAATATTTACTATTCTTCAAAGTGTTAAGAAGAGTAAAAACTAAATGATTTGTGGTGGATGAAAAAATGCCAACAAACATTTTAAGATTTAAAAGAATATTTTGGTACATTCACCTTTACTAACTCGTCATAAAGGTGATGAGGAATTATATCTTTATCTAATCATTTTATAAACATCTTTTAGTGTTGTTTTCGTCAAAGGAGAATTAGGAGTACAATGACTGTGTATTAAGTAAGTAAAATCGAATGGGAAAATTTGTTTTAGCATTAGTCACTACAGTAAGGAAACTCCATCTATATTTCTAGACCCATAAAATTATGGTATGATAAATCAACCCTAAAAAGGGATATTGCTGAAGCCAGAGATGTCTGGCTGCCTAATCAAGTGGTCAGTTGAATTAGGTGAATTTGACATGGAGTCTCGGGCCAAACCCTTTATCAAGGGTCAAACTTGCACGGACTTTATCGTCAAAATAATGGCACTAATATCAAAAGAGGTTGTTGAAGAATCCTTGAGGGCTACCCTCTATGCAACGACATCTAAATAGACTCTTCATATTGATTAAACATCTTCTCAAACAGGTAGCGACGCAAGAATAATCCTGACTTCACTCAAAAGAATAAAGATCAAATACTTGATCACATTTTGATTCCTAAATACCAGTAATGTGGTTGAATATGAAACTCTACTAACTATATTAAAGTTAGCTAAGAAATATTATGTTAGAAATTCATTCACCTATAATAATTCTGGGCTGATAGTCAATTAAATATTAACTAACTTCGATGCAACCAGTCCAAAACAGGACAAATGTCTTCATAAAGTTCAAGCTCTCTCGCCTTTCCTTAGCAAATTTGAAATCATTCATATCTCTGAAAAAGATAACCAGAAAGCTAATCGTCTTTTCAAGATGGTAGCATTAGGCTACCGAAAACAATACGAACAGGATGTGCGATAGGTTCTTCAAAGATCAAGAATTGAGGAATAAGATGAAAATGCCCCAAGTGTTGGATGAAACAACTTAGATGACCCTTCATTTGAAACACCTAAAAAAAAAATCACTGTTGAGCGATCCAATAGATACAAAGCTAATTATAAAGACTACAAACTAGTCAACTATAGTAGATGGTTCATTACATATAAGGGGATATTTGTTACCTTATATGCGCTACTTAACTCTAACGAAAACTGACTACATTATCAGAGAATTACATTTTGAAATATGTGAAGTGCATATGGGAGGTAAAAAAATCTAGCCTTCAAAATTATTAAATGATTATTGTTGGCTAACAATAAAAAAATGATGTAATGAAGTTTGTCAAAAAAAAAATGACAAATATCAAATTCATGGTAGTGTCCTTAAGCAATCATATACATAGCTTCAAGCCTTGCAGGCCCATCGGCTATTTACACAAGGGGGCTGGGCATACTAGATTATTTTTCTTCAGTGACTGGTCAAAAATAGTTCATTATCATTATAGTCAATTATTTCACAAAGTAGATAAAAGCATTTCCTTTGGCTAAGATTACATAGAAAAATACAACAGAATTCGTCTAATAAAATATTGTTTATAAATTTAGTATACAAAATGTTATACTTACTGTCAATCATACTTAATTTATGAGTAAAATATTTATAAAATATAGTAAATGCTTGGCTATTTACACAATGGGAGCTAGGCATACTAGATAATTTTTCTTTAGTGACTGGTCAAAAAAAAATTCATTATCATTATAGTCAATTACTTCACAAAGTAAATAAAAACATTTCCTTTAACTAAGATTGCATAGCAAAATACAACAAAATTTGTGTAATAAAATATTATTTATAAATTTAGTATACTGAAGGTTATACTTACTGTCAATCATACTTAATTTATGGGTAAAATGTTTATAAAATATAGTAAATGCTTTGGAATCTGTTTGGTTCACATATCAATCTTATGCCCATAAATAAATGGACAAGTAGAGGTGATTAATCAAATGATAATTAATGGCTTAAAGGTCAAGTTAGATAAACTTGGAGGTGCTTGGATAGATGAACTCTCATCCATATTTTAGGTCTATCGAATGACTCCAGGAGTATCCACTAGGAAGACGTCTTTCAATTTGTATTATGGAATGGAAATAGTTATCCCAATAAAGATAGTATTGCGAAACTATTGGGTGAAAAAATTTGTTCCAAATTAAAATTTTCAACTCATCAAATAAAATTTAAATATATTGAAAAAAACTAGAAAAGAAGCTCATATTTGAGTGTTGACCTACCAAGAAAAAGTCTCTCGATATTATAATAAAAAGGTGAAGAAGTGAACGTTCGGAGCAAGCGACTTGATGTTAAGAAATATCAAGGCTATCGAAAAAAATATACACAGGAATAAGTTATTTCTAACCTAGAAATGGCCATTCTTAATGTCAATTATACTATGTAATGGGACGTACAAGTTATGCATTCAAAACATGAACTTAGTCTCATGCACTTTGAATGTCTTTCACCTCAAAAATACTATCAGTTGACGTGCTTATATAATCTAAATTATTTGATATATTATCAATAAAAATAATTTTTAATTTAAATTTTATAAATTTACTTATATGTATATTATTAATAGCTAAACTAATATGATTACAACCGATCTTAAGTCAAATAGTTGGTTTTAACACTTTGTTTGTTAAAACATGTTAACCCAAGTGAGCAGTTAGAGTATACATTTAATAAAATTGCATGACTCCAAATGTGGTCATATATCCAAAATAAAATAAGAGTTTGGGGGCTTAAAAACTAAGCCTTCGACACTATTTTGATAGGTTAGATATTAAGTGGGTTAAAGTCCATTGAAACCCAATTGTCAATAGTCACTCCTCCTATTAAACTTTAGAGATGTTATATGTACATAAGTAATAATAAATCCTTTTGCAGGATCCGCATGATTAGTCATACAATCAAATATTAGAGTCTTCTCTTACTAATAATGATAATCTAAAGATTTAGTTGAAATTCAATTCTATTGTCACATGATCAAACATCCGGAGACCACATGCTCCAGGGCTAAGTTTCTCAATCTACATTCATAAAAAGCAATTATAGATATGTGGAGGTGAAAAATTCAGGAGAAATTCATTGAATAGCAAATTATATTATACTATTACAAAGTTGTGGCACAAAATTATAAATTAAAGGATAAAAATTGAATAACACTCTTATAGCTTATGCTTGGAATCATAATCAAGAGCTTGAGGATCTAATTGATCCTTTAAATCTTAAATTTTTAATGTTGAAGTAGCTCTAGAATTACTTTTGTCTAATTAACTAATAAGAAAGTCAATAGCCATAAAAAAATTTATCATCCTACAAAGATTGATACCCTCATTAAATTCGATATCAAGTAAAGAACTAAGTTTCTTAGGTCAAATATTCTTGCATAGTGACTCCTCAAACTATAAACAATTTTCTCACTATTCCTCAATAATGCACTCAACCACAGAAGCATGTTGACTCACTTCAATAGACCAATACTTGGAAAAATTGGCCTTCTCCTCTGGAACAGTAACTTGATTTTCAATCAAATCATTTCATCTCTAAAAATCTTGAGCTGTGTCAATCCATTCAGTCAATTCTTTTTCAAAGTGAACCAATCTATCATCGAGACTCAATGCTTTGACTTTGACAGTCATAATGTTGCATTCCAAAACCTTAATTACAATTGGATCAATGCAAGATTTGGACAGACGAGCAAATTCTTGATCTTGAAAGAACAGCCTGTGCCTCACTTGATTTGTCAGCTCCAAGGACTGCAAAAGGAGTGCATTAGTAATACAGAAATAAGTAAATGAATGGAAATGAAAGGATAAAAATATACCTCACAAGTACAAACGTCCTCTCTTACAAAGAAGTTTGACGAAAATCCACTAACATTTGGGTCTGGATAGGATGAAAATTTTCTACAAAGGAGTGATAAGGCCGACCAAAACATGGGTATTTCAAAACTGGAACTCCCAGGGAAGCTTCAGCTTCCTTGTTACTAAGACGTGGATATCATCCATATCACATTTCAGTTCTTATGAAGCAGTTTGAGCAAGTGGAATCTCCATTGCCAGTCCGATTGAAGGAGAAAAGCAAAAAATAACAGGAATTTCATCCAATAATAATAGGAGCAATAACTATCAGTGCACTTTCACGTGCAGAATAATGTGGAGAATCACACTCCTCATCTAACAAAACAAATGGAATCCCCACTTCACCATGCAAAATTGGCGTCTCCTTTGAGAGCCTCATGAGAGAAGAGGCGAGAGATGGAATCAAAAATTGTGCAACTTCCCCTGCGCACATCCCTGCCCTGACTTCAGCCACACAATCATCAAAAATAGCTTCGACCATCTTTAATACATCATCAACAGTCAGATAAGCTGGCAAAGTTACCAAATGACTGCTAGACCGGCCAAAATCAAGACGAACCTAGCAAAATGACCTTTCTCCTTTTCAAATGATGCAGAGGCAAATAGGCAATAGCATCACCCCCAACAATAATATACCAATTTACTGTGTCCAAAGTAGTGGGGGTGAAAAAACTACTAGTGTTACGCAACTCAGTCGCATTTTTATTCACTAGATCTGCTCGAGGCATAGTACAAGAATGTTCATTCTCTCTAACTGAGCCAAAAAAATTTGGGTTTATATTATTCCAATTATTAGACAAAATCTAGTCATTTGAAATGTATATGAAGAATAACTGATCTTTTCAGTTCTTCACGGAGTTCAGATTTCTTTCGCTTATTTTAAAATCCTTTTGAGGAGTCAAAAAAATTCAATCATTTTTCTAATTGAAATGAAAAAAATTTCACCATTCTGGCTTCCAGCCTAAGCTCTTATCGCTAGAAAAGGCATACAAGGCTACCAAATAATGGATGGTATTATGATGGAGTTGTATGATAGGAATCTCAAGCGCTTCTATTATTTCTATAAATTTTCTAGCAACAAAGATGCAAAGCTTGTTTTTCAAATGAATTTCATAAATAGCAATTAACCCATCTCGGGGAGAACAAACCCTCACATTTGTCAAAGGAACAACAAATGAAATGATGGTTTGAATGTCGAATCAATTATAGATATCTTGAATATCAAATAATTATAAACATGAGATGATATCGGCAAAATTCTTAACAGAGTTTTGTAGGGCCAATGATGATAGAAAACTAAGATATTGAAGGATTTTGAAGATTAGGAGTTCTTAGATTTTTCATTTTGAGAAAGTGTAGAGATAATAAAAATGTTCAATTTGAATTTAAATGGAAGAAAGGGAGGCAACATAATTTAAAAAGATAGTTTAGTTTGAAAATGATATGTTTTAAGAAAAATGTTAATCCAAATAACATATCGTTTTCTTAAAAACCTCTCGTATTATGATATATTTCCCATTCAAATTGAAATAATCTAAACTCCGCATATTGACAACCAGCAAAATGAGGATTTAAAGTGATACACTATATGTCTCGAATGAAGACATTGTCTAATGCAGTATTAAATATGATATCAATGGGTTATCTCAGCCACTAGAGTTATTATGACGTTGACGTCTCCAACTTGTTTAATTATCTAGTAAAATGTAGCGTAATTAAAATCCAACTGATCTTAGGAGACTAATTGGTTAAACTCCCAATTTTCAATTTATTTATTAAGAGTTATGGTTTGTCAAAATCCGAATTATCCAATTTCATCAAGATAAAATATTATTTATCAGGTTATCATTCGATAAATAGTTAAGCCTTAAAACCAAGAATTGAAGAAATTTCTTTCAAATAAATTGATTAATTTAAACTTTTGACAACTTACAATTCTATGTGGATAAACACAAGCCTAAACAAGAAGGAAACAAATTAACAAATATAGTCTGAATACGGAAACAAGTACATCAGTTATTCATTCTTGGAAATGCTCATGCACAAGATATATCTCAATATTAAAATACTGAGTCAATCGACTTGAGAAAAAGAAAAGACATCAAAGTATTGAATCTCATCAATAGTAACAGAAAACGCAGGAGGTTCAACATACATTTTTTAACAGCAACTCTTGTAAATGGAGAAAGAAAGAGTATCACCCAGCAAGACGGCTCCCACCAATTGATGGTAGACAAATAGAGATTCTGGGGTGAATGTATCTTAACACATATGCCAGTCCCATAAAATACAAATACATGAGGTAGGATGCACTCAGCTCGGTTAACAATATTGGGTAAAAAAAAGAAAACAAGACAATTTTTCTTTTGAAAAAAGGAAACCAAGATAGACTTTATCACAGATACTCAGCAAGAAACCACAACATTGGGATCATCCTTTTTCTTTTCAAAATATAAGATCAATCAACTCCATCAGAGGCTAAGGTATGGACATCTGATGAAGAAAATCGTATTTCTTTTATAGCAAAGAATGAGTCAAGAACAGAAGCACTTTAAATAAAAGCACATCATCAACTGTTAGAGAATCTCTACTGAAGCCACTGGGCAACAAAATTTGATTGACTCAATCAGACAGTAATGACAACACACTAGCTTTGAGACTCTTAGGAAGGAACACTCGAACAATTCAAAGGTAGAATCAGTTTGATTCTTTTTTTATATATCCTCCAAATTTAAATTCAATATTCAAGTATGAGAAGTTAATATTGGGTATAGTATTAACTAAGTCATTCCACTCGGTTAGCCCAAGAAGCTATACCTAAATAATAAACCCAGAAAGAGGAAACTAAGGTTCAACCCATTAAGCGCAAGCTAAAAAATCATGATGTTTGGTTAAGACTCAAATATAGCCAAAATAAATTTAAATCATTCAAATGATCGAGAGGTTGAGTGTCCGAAAGATTATTGAACATATTGAGTCATATGCTCGAATTACCGGATATCTAAATGTCTAACTGAGTAGTTAGCTCAATTGAGTGGTTAAATCAAGTGGGGCAATTAATATATTTTGGAATTAATACCGGAGAGTATCTCCTAACTAATGTCAATTATTCAACATTATTATTAACTGAACTGCCTTTAAAAACTCTTCTGCTTAGAAGATAGTTTAAACCATTCAATTCCCAATTGGTATAATCACTCAAATCGTGACATGTTATTCATATTTAGGAAATCGTTATTAATTGACAATGTGACCATAAATATACTCACTTTTCTTAAAAAAAGGAGAAGAAGTCAAAAATCAAGTACAGAATAACAACCTTCTAAATACTTAATCTTTCGCATATTATGAAGGCAAATCATCCATCCCTCTCTCTCTTATCCTCATAATTTCTCCTACATTTCAAATTTTTGGAATAATTTACTAATTTCAGTATTAGAAAATATACCAATGAATAAATTTTGTATCTTTTAATTTCTTATTTGCCATTATAGGATGTAAGATGCAAATAGAAGGTTTGATAATTTAATCAAAATTTATTCAAATCACAATCTATATTCCAAGTACGCATCAAGCATGGTAAGAGTTAGTCCAAATTCCAAGGATGTGAAATCGATAAAACTCCATAACCAAGATTGAAGTTACCATCCTTTTGTTTGAATTTGTGAGAAAGCAACAATAAGACAACTATAAATACAAGCACAATATCAAATAAGTTTTATGTGGAAATCCTTTTTGACTAAGGGAGGAATCACATGGGAAAACACTTCCCTTCTTGTGCCAAAATGAAATATCAACATTTATATTGCACGTGGAACTCACAATAAAGTAATCCAAGACCAAAAACAGTAATTTCACAGTTACTCAACTCTTGCAACAACAAAAACATGGATGTTTCATTTCAAAATCTAGGAAGTGTAGCATCTTCATATTTTCTCTGTGCGTGGGTGTGAATGATCAGCAGAAACAAAACTTGTTAACTCATTTCTCACTTCAATCCAACTACATCCAGGCATTTTCCTTACTCCTTGATCAGCCATTGCCTTTCTAATCATCTCTGCCTCCTGCCACTGCCCGCTTGCACAATACAAGTTTGACAGATGCACATAGCTCATATCTTTCCCAGGCTCTGAGATCATCAAATATTCTCCAATCTTTGTTCCCATTCTTACATCCAACTTTGAAGAACAAGCTCCAAGCACTGCTTCAGATGAGAGTTTCTTTCCCGTGTACAATCCCTCATAATGCTCTGTTAACGATCTTGCTTCTGCAATATATTCACCTCGACAAAGCAAATCCACTACACATGCCACATGATGCATTTTGTGGGGTAACCCATGAACTGATTCCATACATTTAAAAAGCAGCTGACCCCTTTCTATGAGTCCAGTATGGCTGCAGGCCATTAATAGGCCAATGAAGGTCACTTGATCTGGTGTCACGCCACTTGCTACCATTTCTTCATGAAGTTGCAGAGCTTGGATAGCCTGTCCATGCAAAGTGTATGCAAACAACATCGCATTCCAAGATACCAAATCCTTTTGAAGGATGTCTTTAAATGCTTCGCTTGATGCTTCTAAGTCTCCACACTTGGCATACATGTTAACCAAGCCATTGCCAAGGTAAACATGTGCTTGGAATCCATGCTGTGTAAGGAAACCGTGGATCATCATGCCATGCCCAAGCACTGCCAAGCCAGAACATGCAAGGAGGACTGCACTGAATGTTAATTCATCTGGCTTGATACAATGCCTCGCCATATCAGCAAATAAGCTAAGAGCCTCTCTTTCATGCCCGTTTCTTGCAAAACCGGAAATCATAGACGTCCAAGTGATAACACTGTTTTCTGGTGCTTGTTGAAATATAAGAGAAGCTTTATGAATGTTTCCAATCTTAATGTGAGCATCAATGATGGCATTCCATGAAACCTGATTCGAAGTACCAATTGACTCTAGCACCTTTGACACATCATCTTGACTGCCCAATTCAGCATAGAAGCTCAAAATTGAATTGTGTGATTCAGGAGAAGAATTCCATCCACTTTTGAGCAGGAAACCATGTATCATGCATCCATAATAAAATTCCCCGACTTTAGCACAGGCAGACATGAGGGAACTAAGTGTCCATTGATCAGGGCAACAATCATTTTCTCTCATTTCTCTAAACAAACTCAGACACAGTTGGGTGTCCCCAGCCTGAGCATGGCCAGAAATCATTATGTTCCAGGAAATTTGGACCCCCTTCGGCATTGAACGAAATACTTCATTGGCAATATCCAACAGACCAGAATTTGTATATGCAAACAACAATGAGCACCATGATACTTCATTCCAGACGTGCATATCCTCAAATACTCTCTTAGCACTAAAATGATTCATACACTTTCCATACAAATCAATTAGTGAATTATTGACGTGCAGTGAATTCTGGCACCCCAGCACAACAACTAGCGCGTGAATTATCAAACCATATCTCATATCTCTTGCAGCTGCGGACACGCTCAATGCTGCAGTGAAAGTAAATTGATCAGGCTTGATGCTGGTAATTCTCAGCTGTTGGAACAAGCAGAGAGCTTCTTCATACATGCACAGTTGAGAATAGCATGTTAGCATTGCGTTCCAAGCAACCGTGTCTCTGTTAGGCATTTCATCGAATAGTTTGCGAGCATTTATGATTTTGCCTGATCTTGCAAGAGCTACGATCTTAGACGTGACTTGGTGCAAATTTGAACGCATGTCACCATATATCTAAACTAAATTCACAGAACGCCATTATCTTAGCCCAGCGTTGTGGAGCTGGCGCTCATGGACTACGGTTAATTCAGTGACTCAGTAAGAAATGCTCTGTTCTGGGTAGTAAGACGCAGAAGACTCGATGATCACCACGAAGCTTTGAAGCGGACTCTGGCGTCTATAGCACCCTACAGCATAAACTATCCTGATCAGTAATCACGCATGGATTTCGCATAATTTTTCGCAAATTAAGGGGAACACGAAATTTATAGTGGGTTTTTCTGGCTTCTCTAATTTTATGTTTTAAAAATACAATTTTCAACCTCTCTATTTGTGTTAATTGTATATAAATATGATCAAAACAGGGTTTAAATCAAATAATAAAGGAGTTTACATAAACTTTTATAATTATATCCATTTATAATTAAAATAATGTGAGTTTTGACTAATTCATGGATTTTTTTAATATTTTATAAATAAAATTTTATATTTATATAAAAATATTTAAAAATATAAAATATTTGAAAGAATATAATATTTTAACCAAGGCTGCCTAAAAATTATTAAAATGTGATACCTTAATTTTTATTTTTTATTTTAGTTAGAACTGAATTATGTGAAAATTTTGGATATATAATCTTGTTTTCATATCATGTAATATAAAATTTTTAAAATAGCCATTTGCTTTAAATATTTCAGAATTTGGCTAGTTTTTTAACATGCTGTGTGTACTACTAAATACTATAAATATGATTGATTTGGTATAAAAATTTTTCCCTTATTCATTTGATATAAATATTTAGTGGAAAATAATATCTTAATAATTAATATTTTTGAATAAATTTAAAATATTTTGAATATTCTTGATACTTTTCCTATTTATTTATTTTTTAAACAGACACTTTTTTATTTTTTTTTATAGTTCTAAAGTTTTTGGACAATATGACATATTAATTTAAAACAGATAGTGACCAATTTACTTTATAATTATACTTGGTAGAAAATCAGGATAAACTATGATCAATAATATAATGATTTCACAATTTAATATACGAATACTAATGCATCCTTAGATCCGAATTTCGAACAGATTGAACCGATTATTATGTCTGGCTTGGTCAGTTCGCGAACCGACCTCGGACGCCAGATAAAGCCAATAAAACGAGATATGTGTGTTAGTGGAAAATTATCTCACCGGAAAATCTCCGACACTCAGTGAAATGTAAACGTCAAATCTGGAAAGGCAATTGGAAATGAGAATTGAGAGGAAGAGTGTAAGAGTGTGTGTGTTTTCAGATGAAAGATAAGTAATGTTGTGCTTGAATCCCGAAGGTAGGTAGAAGAGATGGCGTATCGACGGGAAGAAATAACAGATACCGCGACGAAGTATTTCTTTCTCTTGACATTTGGATGCATCGCAGAGAGAGAGAACAAAATCGTCCCAAAATGCGTAGCCGAGAGCGTATGTTTCTTCGTGCAGTAGAGAGTCGTAAGTCTGTGTAGTTGGATGCTAGTAGTAGGCGTGCCCTGAGTGAGAATTCTATGGCTCATTTTAATGGCGGCAGGGTGATCTTTCTTGGTTAGAAGGTGTAATCCTCTACGCCATGTTTAGGTGGCTTTCCTTGTGAGGAAGGCACGAATTGCCTAATTTGTTGGGATTGCTTCCTTTTTTGGCGGGTAACGGCTTTCTAAATTTCCTTCATTCATTTTGTGTATATTACCGTTGAAAGGCTCCAATTGGCAGAAATTGATAAGATCTGACGCTTTCATTATGGGAAAGGCGTTGATCATGTCAATATCCTTTTTTGGAGTTGGTTGGATTTCTAGAAGGCGTAAAGTTAGGAAAAGAGCTGTTACTATCCGCCTGTTGGAGCGTGGGCTCAAGTAGGCCGAGTTCGTAAAAAGCCTTTTTATTTTTGAGCCTACTGCTACAGTGGTTACGGTCAACGCTTGAGTTGACCATCCTGAGTGTAAATTGGCTGCCCGCCTATGTTTTAGTCGGTTAATGTTGGCGTTGACCGTCGGGCACACGTTTGGGCCTTTCAGGATTTGGACCTTCTTTGACTATTGGGTCAGTCCAACTACAACATACCCATATATACGTATACGTATAAGTATACATATGCATACAAACCTTTACTTTAGTTTTTTAAAAATTAAATTTACATCTATATAATTAAATATATTTTGATCAATATCTGTAAAAGATAAAGTATATAGTGTTATAAATTCACCATTGATAATGGATGACTAATTATTTTCTCATATTGAATTTATTTAAATGACTCGATGATATTTATATTCATCAATTTTTTTGTTTAATTTGCCATTACACTTAATATAACACATTATTACATCTCTAACTCTATAAAGATGGTATTTAAAATGAATTATATGTACATACAAGTTAAAGAAAAAGGAAAGAATTGAAAGGATTAAAAAATATTACTAATTTCTAAAAAATAATTACACTATATTTTATATTTTTGTGCTAATTTTCTTTTATTTTACAATACATTATCAACATGAATGTTTTACTAATTATGAAAGCACATTGTGTTCTTCTCACAAAATTCTGTAACGTCACGTTTGGTTCACTGGAATTGTAATTCTATTCCTGACTAATTCCTCCGAAAATTACAATTTTCTTATTTGGTTGGTAAATTAGGCGGGAATAAATATTTCAGGGAATATTTATTCTCACAAATTTAAAAATATCTATTCCCACATATATGGGAATAGTTATCCCTTATTATTATTATTATTATTAATACATATTATTATTATTATTATTACATATTATTATTATTATTATTATTATTACTACTAATACATATTATTATTGTTATTATTATTATTACATATTATTATTATTATTACTATTCCAACATTATTCATCATACTATTCTACAAACTAAATAATAAAATATTAATTCTCACGTTATTCTATTTCAACAATCAAACATGAGAATAATAATTTCAACTCTATTCTCTTCCTATTCTATTCCTTAGGAATAATTATTCTATTCCCACCTTATTCTATTCCAACAACTAAACATACCGTAAGTCTATTTTCCAAACCGATATTTTTTATACCTTATTTATAATTATCCTTATGGAATAGTCACATTATTATGTATAAAATGAGAAGTTTAGAAAAATATTGTTTTTTTATCTAAAAAAGTATATGATATAAGTATTAGTTTTCATGATTATTGTCAGAAAAAAAAATGTCAAAACTTATGAAAATTGAATTTCTTGCTAATGGCATTTTTAAAAAATTATTTATTTTATATTCTTGATGCAGAAATCTATCTTGACATGATGAATCTTAAAAATACAATCAATAAATGAAATATAGAGTCTATGTAGGACTGTGCAGAAATAATTATTTCTCTTCGACATCATTTTCGTGAGGAACTAAAAACTGAGTATTTTGTGATAAAAAATCTCTAATTTTTATGAAATAATTTAAATAAGAGATATGAGCACTAGAAGTGCATGATCCTTTAAAAAAATTTATTATAATTGGATGCATATGAGGTTATAGGCCTTTAAGAGTGTTAGTAAATATAATTTTATATTATTTAAAATTAATTTATTTTTAAAATTATGTGATAAAAAATATCGATAATAATATATTAAAGAAGATATTTATTATTTTTCATATCTTAAAAGTGCTTATACAATTATAATATCGAGAGCAACAATTTATAAAATATTCTTGACTTATCAATAATAAATTTTTATTAAAAAAATATAATTCTCGTTCTACTAATTTTATGATATTTTTTAAAGTGAATGGTATATAATTTTTTACAGTAAATTCCACGTTGTTTCAAAGAGAACTGATGCGTACCCGGATCCGATTTCGAACAGATTCGGATTTACTTGATCGTTTGGATCTGACTCCATTCATCGAATCTAGACCCTGCACACCATTATAACAAACAAGAGGTCAGGTGTTGGCGGGAGGTTATCCCACCGAAATACTCTGACGCTCAAGTCAGCAATAAGTTTTCGAATTAAAAGAAGGTAAATTGAAATGTAAAGTGAGATAGAAAGCGAGATTGAGGTTGGTGGAAGTGTTAGCCTTTAGATGTAAGAGACATTCTCGTGACTCATCGAGAGTATAGTTTCCCAACTCAATGTTCTCAGGGAACAACTAGGAAGCTATGTCCTGAAATCGTGGAAGCTTAAAAGGACGGATCTCGGAGAATGGGCGAAGTCTCTAGAATCTGAAGGCGTTGAGTAATTGTAGTAAGCGATTGTTTACTTAGGGATGAGGGTTAGTACGCTCAAGGATTTCTCCATGGCAATACTGTGTTGTCTTTCGTTCGTCTCTGTGTTCATGTCCCTTCAGAGTTGAGACTCTGTGGGGTTATATAGATGGTGGGAAGGGCGATCTTCCTTGGTTAAAAAGGCGTGATTCCTGCCTCGTGTTAGGCGGCCTTCCTTGAGCAGGAAGGCTTAATTGGTGCAATATGTTGGGATCGTTTCTTTTCTGAGCGGGTAATGAGTATCCAGATTATTTGCATTCCTTCTATACTTTTGTTACCGTTAGGGTCCATTGTAGGCACGAAGAGAAAATCTGACGCCTTCCTTATGGGAAGGTCATCGAATCTGTTGATACATTCTTTAGAGGAGATTGACTTCAAAGAAAACGTGAAGTCAGGAAAAGGGGCCGTTACTTATCGTGTACGGAAACATCCATCAAATTGGGCTTGGCCCATATTAGATTTTTATCTTTTCGCGATCTGTTGCTACAGTGCTTCCGGTTAACAGAAATATTGACCGTCTTGAGTGAGCGCGTTAGCTACCTAGTTGGCGCTTCATACGGTCAACGTTAGCGTTGACGGTTTAACGCGTATCTGGGCTTCTTTAGGCCGATTTTTTTATTGAACCTACCTACTATGGGCCTGCCCATTAAAAACCATGAACATGGACATAAATATGGACGTGAAAGAGGACGCAATAGAAAAATTAACTAAGATTGTGACACTAAAATAAAACTACTAGGTTAAAAAATAATAAATAGAATGAATCTTCCCATAAGAAGTAGGAAAATACTAATAAAAATAAAAATACTTAGAATAAACTTATGAAAAAATCCGAAAAAGTGTGCTATAGATGTGAAATGGTTGGACATTGGGCCCGTACTTATTGCAAGCCTAAGTATTTTACAAATCTATATCAAACCTCTTTGATTAAAAAAAGTAAAATTTAGACAAATTTTGTAGAATTATTTGATTAATTAAGCGACATGGTAATTTTATTGATATTTTTTTAATACTTTATAATTTTTTGACTAACTTTGGAGTAGGATTGATTATTTAATTGATGGTGGAAGTGTTTTATTAGTTTCATTTTAGTTTATTTTTATTATTATATTGTAAAACTTTTACTTCTACTTAATTAAGTTTTAAATATAATTTTCATGTACAGAAGAGGCATGGATATTTTTAATAATTTAATGAAGGAAGATAGTGTATGTTCGATAGACAATAGTATAGCTTATATAATTATTAAAAAAAAAATATTTTTAATACTTAAATTAAATAATATCATTGCCAATACTATATTGGGTTCATCAAATCTAATTAAAGGCTTGGAAGAGCACAAATCATGCTACTAAATGACATAATATTTTATATTATAAATGTGATGTCCCATATCGGATGGGAGAAAATGAAGTGTGTCTTATAAGGCGTGAATCCCTACTCCTTGTGGACGCGTTTTGGGGCGATAGATGTAAAACTGAACAAAACCGTATGCCTTATGACAAAGCGGATAATATTTATAAAACGGATGTCCGGAGACATGACAAATGGTATCGAGAAACGAGGTCCGATCGGTATACGGCCAGGGGCCCAGGCTCCCAAGGGTGGTGGATTGTGATGTCATGCGGACTCCCCCGATCCTCGTTCCTGTTTCTTTTCTTTACCGTTCCTGTTACCCCTATGTGTCTTTCGATCGCCCGTTCCTCGTTTTTTTACATTCCGTCCCGTTAACCCGATATATGTAATGATATGTATGAATGAATGAGGAAGGATATTTTGCCACTCTCTCTATCTCTCTCTCTCTCCCTCCCTCCCTCTGGTTCTTCTTCTCTCTCTCTCTCTCGTTGCCTTTCCTCTTCCCTTCCCTCACCCTAATCGGCCTCCGTCTGCGATTCCTCCATGAACTCCCATCTCAGAAGTCCCACTCCGCCGGCAAGCGGTGACCGCCCGAGCCCACGTCAAGAGGCATGCATCGTAGAAGCAAACATGCCTTATAAAGGCGTTGATACATCTCCATTGTGGATGCATTTTGGAGGTGGTGGGCCATGTCAAAAAAAATAAATCGTGACTTGTGTAATAGCGGATAATATTCTATTGGGTGCTGGGACGTTATAATAAATACTCTATTTTTTCAATATCTAAAAATTTCTTGAGTTTTAAAGATATATATTATAATAGTTATCATGATGAAATCGTCAATGAAATAACAAATAATATCTTTTTATTACTCAAAGAATTCAAGCCAAAAATTTGTGTTATGAAAGATACCTGCATTATCTTTTGGGTTATATTATATAACAATAAATTTAGTTGAATCGCATATTATGATTCTAACTCCCCAATATTTTTGTATTTTTATTAATTAGATGATTGATCTTTAACTGTAATAATCAAATTGTAGAGAATATTTTCAAAGTAAATATTTGGTCTTTTAGCCTAACGGGCTATTAATATTTGAGCTTAGATTATTTAATAGATTTTGTTAACTTAATTATAAATTTAATTGACTAAGCGAACCCTAATATATTAAATTAGTGGGTCAGGAAAAACGCTGAATTTAAAGGTTTTGGGGGCAAGTATCATGGATGATATATTTAAAAAAAAAAAAAGAAATTAAAGGTTTGTGAGGAAATTAATCCAACGAAGTTGTTCTTTAAAATGCTAGTAGTATATTCGGTTATTAAAATAAAAAAAATATAGAGATAAAATAGTTATTCCCAGAGATTATAATAAGATTAAAATATAGTTAAAATTTTTATTTTTATTTTTAATAATTAGAATAAAATAAATTAAATTAATATTTAAATATTTGGTATACGGTAATAGCATAGAAAAAATATGATAAAAATTTATATTTATAATTTTTTGACTAACTTTGGAGTAGGATTGATTATTTAATTGATGGTGGAAGTGTTTTATTAGTTTCATTTTAGTTTATTTTTATTATTATATTGTAAAACTTTTTACTTCTACTTAATTAAGTTTTAAATATAATTTTCATGTACAGAAGAGGCATGGATATTTTTAATAATTTAATGAAGGAAGATAGTGTATGTTCGATAGACAATAGTATAGCTTATATAATTATTAAAAAAATAAAAATATTTTTAATACTTAAATTAAATAATATCATTGCCAATACTATATTGGGTTCATCAAATCTAATTAAAGGCTTGGAAGAGCACAAATCATGCTACTAAATGACATAATATTTTATATTATAAATGTGATGTCCCATATCGGATGGGGAGAAAAATGAAGTGTGTCTTATAAGGGCATGGATACCTCTCCCTTGTGGACGCGTTTTGGGGGCGATAGATGTCGTCTACTAGGAACAAAACCGTATGCCTATATGACAAAGCGGATAATATTTATAAACGGATGTCCGGAGACATGACAAATGGTATCAGAAACGAGGTCCGATTCGGTATACCAGCGGGGACGCTGGGCTCCCAAGGGTGGTGGATTGTGATGTTGCGGACTCAGCATCCCCGATCCTCGTTTCCTGTTCTTTTCTGTTACCGTTCCCTGTTACCCCTATATGTGTACTGATACGCCCCGTTCCTCGTTTTTTTCTGTTACCGTCCCCGTTAACCCGATATATGTAATGATATGTATGAATGAATAGAGGAAGGATATTTTGCCCAACTCTCTCTATCTCTCTCTCTCTCTCTCCCTCCCTCTCGTTCTGTTCTTCTCTCTCTCTCTCTCTCGTTCTGTTTTCCTCTTCCCTTCCCTCACCCTAATCGGCCTCCGTCTACCGATTCCTCCGCCAGAACTCCCATCTCCGGTCACTCCAGTCGACACCGACGATGACTTCGCCAGCCACGATCAAGAGGCATGCATCAGAGAACGAAACATGCCTTATAAAGGCGTTGATACATCTCCATTGTGGATGCATTTTGGAGGCGGTGGAGGCCACCTGTCAAAAATAAAACTGTGCGCTTGTGTAATAAGCGGATAATATTTACAAGCGGGTGCCTAAGGACGTTATAATAAATACTCTATTTTTTTCAATATCTAAAAAAATTTCTTGAGTTTTAAAGATATATATTATAATAGTTATCATGATGAAATCGTCAATGAAAATAACAAATAATATCTTTTTATTACTCAAAGAATTCAAGCCAAAAATTTGTGTTATGAAAGATACCTGCATTATCTTTTGGGTTATATTATATAACAATAAATTTAGTTGAATCGCATATTATGATTCTAACTCCCCAATATTTTGTATTTTTTATTAATTAGATGATTGATCTTTAACTGTAATAATCAAATTGTAGAGAATATTTTCAAAGTAAATATTTGGTCTTTTAGCCTAACGGGCTATTAATATTTGAGCTTAGATTATTTAATAGATTTTGTTAACTTAATTATAAATTTAATTGACTAAGCGAACCCTAATATATTAAATTAGTGGGTCAGGAAAACGCTGAATTTAAAGGTTTTGGGGCAAGTATCATGGATGATATATTTAAAAAAAAAAAAGAAATTAAAGGTTTGTGAGGAAATTAATCCAACGAAGTTGTTCTTTAAAATGCTAGTAGTATATTCGGTTATTAAAATAAAAAAATATAGAGATAAAATAGTTATTCCCAGAGATTATAATAAGATTAAAATATAGTTAAGAATTTTTATTTTTATTTTTAATAATTAGAATAAAATAAATTAAGAATTAATATTTAAATATTTGGTATACAGTAATAGCATGAAAAATATGATAAAAAATTTATATTAATAATTTTTTACCCTTATTCAATAAAAAAAGATTTTGGTGGCTGAAAATTATGAACAATGCTTACACACCTTTGTAATGATATTCTCGGTAGTAATAATATCCTCTACAATAATAATAATAATAATAATAATAATAATAATAATAATAATAATAATAATAATGAGGATAAAATATGAATAAAATTAATAGATTGCGGGAATAACTATTCCTTACATATAATGAATAAAATATACCCAAAAGCATGTGCTATTTTTTTTTAAGTTGAAGGAATAAATATTTTTTTACCAATATTTATTCATTGTCAAAAAAATCAAATAGTGTAATAAATATTTTATTAGAAATAAGGTGAAAATAGAATTTTTATTCCCACCAAATAAATATGCATTAGAAAAAACTAGGGTTTCCATTCTTCTACTTATGGATCATTAAGCATTTGGGGAGGAGGCGGCTCGGCGGAAGGAGAAGAAAGGAACAAGGAAGGAGAAGAGAAGAAATAGTGTGGCGCCACCAAGAACAAACTAAACTCAAGACGAGTGATTTTTCTTTTATTTTTGATGTTATCATGGTAAAAGTCCTCCTTTTGATTTTGTTATTCAGTCCAAGCAAATATCTTAAGGCCTGCAATCTTATGTGAACAATATCGTGGAAATTACAAAGAAGATGAACAATACTTGATGAGAAAATTCAATTTTTTTGAATTATTTTTGGGACAATTGTTTACGTGTTATATTAATGAGTTTATAATAATAAATTTATCGTTTTTGTACTACGGCATGTATAGTTTAATCTTTTATTGACGGATTGTAATTTCTGATACAGAACTGTGGATAATCACGCATAAAAGATGCTACGATGAATATTGAAATATTTCTATTTTATATTTGATTGAAATGGCAAACGATTTTTAGACTAATTTTTATATATTATATTAATGTATTTATACAAAAAAAAAATCATTTTTATAATATAATATCGTAGTTTAATTTTTTATTGACTTTTAAAGTGTTGGTAATTGAGTATTAAAAATATTATGATAAATATTGAAATCTATCGATCTTACATTTGGTTGAGGTGACGAGCAATTTCTAGGCCAATCATTTATACCTTTAATAGATACGTTTATACCTTTGAGATTATTATTTTTATACTATAAAATGTGTAATTTAAAATTACATTATTAAATTCCTATTTTAATTTCTCAAAGTAGTAGAAGTCAAATGACGAATAAACCTTTTTGATCACTGAATTTGGTTTTAGCTTATTATTGAGAGAGGTAACGATCTATATTTAGATCAATCGTTCATATAATAAATAAATACGTTTATGATAATAATATCACTGCTATTATTTTTTTGGTATGTTAAGTTTAATATTATCTCAACGAAATGTGATTTTGGTTGCGTGAAGACATAGAAATTGATAGATGAACACGCAACGATGAGCACTAAAATCTGGCCCATCTAAATATGGCTGTAGCTTGCTGCTAGGTAGTGCTTGTTTCTAATGGTGATGTTTGGGGTATAATTTTCAATTACATTATTTATTATAATTTAGGGTAATTTATATTTTATTATGTTTAATGCACTGATAATATTTGGGATAATTTATTATTTTGATCAGACTCCACTATAATTAGCCAAAAAGGTTTGATTAAAATCAATATTTCGGAAGCCTTATTCGATAGTGATAAAATAATATATAGATAAATTCGATATGGATTAGAAGAAATTTAAGGTCGGTTGGATACTCAATTTATTATTTGATTAGAACTTTTTGGTTATTTATGATTAAGGTAAAGAAAATTATATAAAAATACTATAATATTAAGTAATATAAAATTTGTAAAACCTTAATATCGTTTATAATTATTTGATATTAATTTTTGTGTCCCTAACAAATTATGGTCTATATTTAGAGGAATACTTATAATTCTATAAAAAAAGTGAGTTGCGATATCGATAGATATCATATTGAAGGGTGCTGAATTTGACGTGTGGTTGAGATAGATTATTTTGTATCACATTTAGGCGTAGCTCTTAGATGGACTATGAGAATATAAATGTGGCATGTTTGGTGAGAATATTGAAAGTATGGCTTGAATTCAACACTTGCATGCTATATGAGTAATAAAATATTATGAGACTATAGAATTAATTATTTGTCAAAGTTATGAGTATCAATATCTCGTAGATATTACTAAATTATTGATAAAATTTTTATGATATTTCATATAGTGAAATTTTTATTAAGATAAGTTTGATAGAACTTATAATTTTATTGAGATTCAAACTTGGTAGAATTCTTATTATATCTATGATGTTCAGATGCAGTGGAATATATCGATTTTGTACTGTTTTTTATTACTTTAAATCATAGTTATGATAAATTATAGGGTATCGAATAGAATTTTTGTCAAAATTTACACTATTATTATTGCTTTCACATATATTGATATTATTTATCCAAAATAATTATTAATCATTATGTGTTATTAATTATCATCACTTGTTAAGTATTTAATTTATCTATATATTTTATTGACTACATATTAGTATCGGAAATATAGAGTTATCCGATGATTGACTTTAGTTGGGTTGCTTGTAGGATGAGGATGTCGAAGCTAGAAATTATTTACTTCTATAGATGTTGCTAGTTTTGAGAAATTGTTCCTGGGGTTATTTCTCGATAATTAAGGGTGATATATGATAAATTGTATTGTTTTATTATTATTTTTACCAAGGATATTTATAATTATTATTAATATTTCATTTGCGATGTTATTTATAATGATGATTCATATGATTTTGGAAAGTATGATGGTTTGATTTTTCAGTCGTTGACTAAATTTGGGTTGCCACAATGATATCCCAGAAGTGCACCGATCCAAATATTTTTATGACTCAGTATGATCATTTTAGACATTTAGGTTCAATAATGATATGAATGATAATTGGGAATTCATATAAACAGCCATTAAAGAGTTAGAAGATTCATTTTACTAAATAATTATTCATGTTTTACTTGTTCTTAATATAAACTGATGATCAAACTATCTCCTTTAAAAGTAGTCACTGAATCTCCATTATTTTTGCAGATAATTCATAGACATATTTGTAGACATACATTCATCACATAGACCATTTAAATATTTTATGATTTTAATTTATACATCTGTTAGACGATCTCGTGTCGATCTTTTGCTTCTAGAAATGTTGCACGTGCTAGACTACTTGCTCAAATTGAAATTTATATCTAAAACTTTTAGTAATTGGATTACTAATTAAGATAATTCAATTGAATAATGTTGATAAATTTATATCTAAATCTTTTAATAATTGTGGTATGTCAATTGAAATTTATATTGAACATCCTATTACTCTTGTTCATACCTAAAATTATTTAGCTAAGTCTTTTCTTAAATGTCTTTAAATAATGTTTAGACCTTTGCTAATAAAATTAAAATTTTATCTCCATAGTATTTTGGTTATGGCACAAATTAATGTGAATTATAAGTTCAAAAAATAATTTATTTATAGAATATTATGAATCAATTATCGGATATATTTATTGACGCTAAAAGTATGATAAAATTACATATTTTTACTGTTAACAACCCAACAAAATTTTAGCCGAGAATATCCAGAGGAGAAAATAGCAAATAATAAAAATTGATATTCTTGAAAGAACCAAAACTTTCATTCAAAAATCTCTTGAAATATGACCCCGAGAAGAGAAACTTCTCAAATAAAAAATCGTTTGAAGAGAAAAATGTACTTAAAAATAATGAGATCTCGAAATGTATTTATATTTAAAACGGCTTTTGATGTTATTAGAATGTTAGAAATTTATGTGGCTAAAACAATCACAAAAGCGGAATTTAGAATCGATTAATATACCTCCGGCCATTTGGTGCTCTGTTTTCGGACGTTCGATTCGAACCTGCTCCGTGCTTCTGGACACTCCTTCACTCGTTTAGATGGTGTATTGCTTGAGTTGGGTGCCAGGGACAAAGCCAGAAGGTTCAATTTATAGGCGAAACCATCATCCGCCTCAACCGAGCGTTTGAACTCAAATCGGCCAAAATTGATGAATTGACTTAATGGGAGAGTTATTACCACTTAATGGACCACAAATACTTCAACAATTAACAGAGTAAAACGCCAAATGGTTACAAATCCATCAAGGAAGACGAAGAGAACGAAACCCTTCTGTCGGCTCGAAATCGGCTTCAGAAGCCGTTCGTGGCTCGTGGCTTGGCGGCTCGTGGGCCGGCTCAAGGCTGGCTCAGCATTTGGGCTGAAGCCCACATTCTTCCACTTGGTCCATATTTAACTTGATGTGATAACTAAAATCATCAATTTTTTAAATTTTAAGAAATAAATATATGAATCATGACGATAAGTCCTCTAATAATGAGTAACATCTTCCATGTATTACAATATATTAATTTCTTAAGCCATCCGATAACTTTACTTTATGAATAAACCCTATATTTATTCTTTGTCCAACTTAATGATATTTTCAATTCAATAATTAATGTGTACACAATTTTGAGAAATATCATAATAATAAAATAAAAATTTTTAACATCATTGTCCATACAATAAAAATTACAAAATGAAACTCAATCCCATTTCAGTTACAAGATCCTTGAACCTTAATGGTGGCATGCCTTTAGTCAAGGGATCAGCGATCATTAATTCAGTACTGATATACTCAATAGCAATTTTCTTTCCTTTAATGCGCTCCTTTATTGCTAAAAACTGAATGTCGATGTGTTTACTTCGACTGCTACTTTTGTTATTTTTAGTCAGGAAAATAGCAGCTGAATTATCGTAAAATATCTTTAATGGCTTTGAGATGGAATCAACCACTCTAAGCCTAGACATGAAATTTCTCATCTATACACCATGCTTTGTAGCATCGAAACAAGCAACGAACTCGGCCTCCATAGTGGAAGTAGCAATCAAAGTTTGTTTTGCACTCCGCCAGGATACATCTTCACCGGCAAACAAAAATATGTAATCGGATGTTGATTTACGTGAATCAACGCATCCAGCGATGTCTGAATCGGAGTACCCCAAAACTTTTAAATTGTCGGTCCGTCTATATGTAAGCATGTGGTCTTTGGTACCTTGAAGATACCTCATGACTTGCTTGGCAGCTTTCCAGTGTTCGATTCCTAGATTACTCTGAAATCTTTCTAACATTCCAACTGCATATGCTATGTCAGGTCTTGTACATATTTGAGCATACATCAAACTTCCAACAACGGAAGTATATGGAATGTTTCTGATCTGTTCCCGTTCCAAATCGTTTTTCGGGCATTGGCTCAAATTGAGCCTATCACCCTTCAATAGGTGCTACACTTGGTGAACAATCTTTCATCCGAAATCTCTCTAAAACCTTATTTATATAGGTCTCTTGAGACAAACCCAGAACACAACGTGGTCTGTCTCGATGTATCTTTATGCCAATGACATAAGATGCATCGCCCATATCTTTCATTTCAAAATTTTTAGAGAGAAATTATTTCACCTCATACAACAACCCTTTATCATTGGATGCAAGTAAAATATTATACACATGTAAGACAAGAAAATAAGTTTTACTCCCACTGACCTTCTGGTATATACATTGATCCAAAATATTCTCTTCAAAATCGAATAAAGAGATAATTTCATCAAATTTTAAATACCATTGACGGGATGCTTGTTTCAATCCATATATGGACTTCTTCAATTTGCATACCAATTGCTCACCATCATTAGAGAAGAATCCTTCTGGTTGTTTCATATAAACCTCTTCCTCTAGATCACCATTTAAAAATACTGTTTTAACATCAATTTGTTGTAATTCCATATCAAAATGAGCCACCAATGCCAAAATTATACGAAGAGAGTCCTTTTTAGATACAGGAGAAAAAATCTCCTTATAATCAATTCCTTCTTTTTGAGTATAACCCTTAGCAACGAGTCTTGCCTTATATCTTTCGATATTACCTAATGAGTCTTTCTTTATTTTGAAAACCCATTTACACCTTATGGATTTCGCCTCTTTAGGCAATTCAACAAGATCCCAGACTCTATTGCTACTCATGGAACTCATCTCTTCTTTCATAATATTGTACCATAATTGTGATTCATTACAACTCATGACTTGTGAAAATGTTTCAGGATCATTTTTAGCTCCCACGTTGTAGTAAGATTCTTCATGATATACGACATAATCACTAGGAATTGTTGACTTTCTCATTCTAGAAGACCTTCTTAATGTTGTATCGTCATCCTCAACAGGAGTATGTTGTACAACTATTTCAGACAAATCCTGAATTTCATGATCAACTGGAATAGAATCAATATTTTGTGGAATGACAATGATTGGTTGTTCAACACCAGATTGATCTTGAGGGGTGTTGTGTATATCAATCAACCTATCATATAAAATGGAGGGTTAAGAATCTAAATGATCAGTTTTTGATCATTTTTTCCCACTCATTAAGTCATTCTCAAAAAAATTTGCATTTCTTGATTCCACAATCCTAGTGTATGAGATGGGACAGTAAAATCTATATCCCTTAGACCGTTCAGCATATCCAATAAAATACCCACTTATAATCCTTGGGTCCAATTTCTTCTCTTATGGGTTATAAACTCTTACTTCGGATGGACATCCCCATACACGTACATATTGCAAACTCGGTTTCCAACCTTTTCATAACTCAAAAGGAGTTTTTGGAACAGTTTTTATTGGGACCCGGTTTAATATGTATACCGCCGTTTTAAGAGCTTCACTCCACAAAGATTTTGAAAGTTCGGAATTACTAAGCATACTCCTCGCCATGTCCAATAATGTTCGATTTCTTCTTTCTGCTACATCATTTTGGTCCGGAGAACCAGGCATAGTGTATTGGGCAACAATCCCATATTCTTGAAGAAACTTTGCAAATGAACCAGACATTTGTCTATCTTCAGTATATCTACCATAATACTCTCTACCTCTATCTGATCTCATAATTTTGATATTTTTTTCAGTTTATTTCTCTACTTCTGCTTTAAATAATTTAAAAGCATTTAAGGCTTCATATTTTTTATGAAGCAAGTAAAGATACATATATCGTGAGAAATCATCAATAAAGGTGATAAAATATTTGGGGCCATATGAGTCTATATCAGGACTACAAATGTCAGTATGTATGATCTCTAATATGTCCGAACTCCTCTTGGTATTTCTCTTAGTCTTGTTGGTCTGCTTTCCTTTAATGCAGTCCACACAAGTCTCAAAATCAATAAAATCTAGAGCGCTAAGTACTCCATCATTTACCAATCATTTGATTCTATCAATGGAGATATGTCCCAATCTCCTATGCCACAACAACGAGGAACATTCATTCATAACACATCTTTTAATTCATTATTAGCATGCACAGTACTGAAATTGGTATTATTTTACAAATTCAAACAATAAAGACCATCAGACAGTGTACCATTCCCAACAATATCAGACTTATAAGATAAACTGAATAATGAGTCTGAGAATGTAAAGAAATATCCAAAAGGCACAAGTCTGGAAACAGAAATCAAATTTCTAGAAAAAATTGAAATGTAAAAGGTTTTTTCAAGAGACAAAACAAAACCACTACTTAAAATTAAATTGCATGTTCCAATGGCCTCCACATGTGAACGCATCTTGTTTCCGGAGAAGATGCATTGTTCACTGCCCACTGGTTTCCTTAGGTTTTGCAAGCCCTGTAAGGAATTAGAAATATGGATCGTAGAACCAGAATCAATCCACCATGTGTTATGTGCAACATTAACCATATTAGATTCATAACATACAAAAGAGAATGGATTACCTTTCTTTTCAAGCCAAATTTTGATACTTGAAATGCTCCTTCTTATGTGTCACTTCTTTTTTTACGGAAGAAGCACTTGGACTCCTTCTTGATATCAGTTGGGGAGATACTTTACCTTTCCCTTTGGTTTGGCCTCTGCGTCTTGAACCTTCCTTCCTTTGACATGTAGACACTCTCACTTTGCTCCATCGTGAGCCTTCCTTCCTCTTGAACACATATGATTATGAGTTCATTTATTGACCATTTATCCTTATGTGTGTTATAAGAGATTTTAAAAGGCCCATATTATGGTGGAAGCGAATTTAAAATGTAGTGCACAATGAAAGGTTCAGACATTTTCACCACTAGATTTTTCAATTGAGCTGCAATATCCCTCATTTACATTATGTGCTCACGCACACCCTTAACACTGGTGAGCCTAATAGATGAGAACTTCATTATTAGGGTGCTAGCAAGTACCTTATCTGAAGTCACAAATTGTTCATCTATAAATTTTTTCAAGAAATCACACACTTTAGTATCTTGGTCAGAACCACGAATACCGTGAGAAATTTTGTCTTTATAAACATTAAACTCGGGCGATTAGATCGTTCCCAGAGTTCATAAAGAGTTACCTCATCTGGAGTGCTGGTAAGGGTAAGAGCTGGCGGTTCGTCTTTTCGGATATCATAATCTATATCTAGCCACCATAAGTGAAGAAGAATTCTCTCCCTCCACACTTTATAGTTGTCACGTTTTAGTTTGGAAATTTCACATCTAATATCGAAAATATTTACAGATTGAATAGTTGTATAAAAATAAATACATACTTAACATCCAAAATTGAGGCTAACAAATTATAAAATTATGTTTTACCAATGTAAAACATACATCATGAATCAATAGATAAAAAAAATTACATGTAGGCTAAATTTTAATTCCAGTAGATTCATGTCTAAAAAAGTGATAAAACTATCAAATTATATTTCTTTCTTAATCCCTGTGGATAAATTAAGAAAAAATAATTTGATATTTTATCCTGATTAATTAATTTAATATAATAAAATTTTCTGTGGGATAAATTTTATTATATCAAAATAATTATCACAATTTATGTCTTTATACCACACGTGATACTAAAAAAATAATTTTATTAATTAAGGGTGTTGTGGCTAATCCTTAATTAATTAAATTATTCAATCACAAGACATTATTTATACATATATATAATTATATTACTGATATTATATTTTATTTATTATACATAATAATATAATTATATATATATATAAATATAAATATATACGTATATATATAATATATATATTTATGAGAATCGTATATAAGCAATTGAAATGCCAAAATAATATGGCGCTCAGCAATTTCCAGCCGGCAAAAGCCGCTCCTTCCCTCGACGCGTCCCGGGTTCGAAACCCGTCCGCCAGCGATCGCATTTTATTTTCTCATTTGCTACAGTGATGGGCCAGATAATCTGGGCCGCGATCGAAAGGTTTGGGCCGCAAACGTAATCGGCCCAAGCCGATAAATAATAATTTTTTTTTATATAAATCATCAGAAGAAAAACGACGTCGTTTTAGAATCAAATCGCCCAAATAAACAACGCTGCTCAAGACAAAATGGCCTTAAAACGACGATGTTTATAAACGCTGAAAGAAAACGACGCCTGCCTTTCGTCGTCGTCTACCTTCGTCGATTTTGCCCGAACCCGACAACGAACAACTCGACCCGAATTTCAGGACCGATTCAAACAAAGACCATACGAACACCATAAATAATGAAAAATATATGGAAATTTTGGAAATTTAATTTCCCATCGATTTCCAGTGCTCGTGTGAACCGAATCTTCAAAAAAATGAAGACTTTAGGTTTTTTCGAATTCGAAAAAACCGAAAAATACGTAAACAACAAAAGCGAGTTGAAGCCTTTCTCTCGATACCAAATGTTAGAAATTTATGTGGCTAAAATAACCACAAAAATGAATTTAGAATCGATTAATATACCTCCCATTTGGTGCTTCGTTTTCTGACGTTCGATTCGGACCCGACTCCGTCTTCTGACACTCCTTCACTCATTTAGATGGTGTATTGCTTGAGTTGGGTCTTGTGACATGCCTGTAGTTTTAATTTATAAGGCGAAAACCATCATCCGCCTCAACCAAGCGTTTTAACTCAAACCTACTAAAATCGATGAATCGACTTTAATGGGAGAGTTATCACCACTTAATGGCCACAAACGTTTCAAGAATTAACAGTAAAAATGCCAAATGGTGACAAATCCATCGAAAAGACGGGGTTATAACGAAACCCCTTCGGCCGGGGCCGGCCTTCCGAAGCGTTCGTGGCTCGCGGCGGCAGCTCGTGGGCGGCTCCAGTCTGACTCAGCATTTGGGCTGAAGCCCACATAGAAGTGATGGAAAAGGTGAGTCAAATTCTAGAGAAGAATGTCAACTAAAGAAAATTGATCTTCATGGAAGCTCAATCTGCACGTAGTTTACAACTAATAATACTGTTTTTGACATCTATCCAAGGAAAGGCGATGTCTGGGCAGTTTGCAAGATCTGGAATACCTCGAGGAAGATAATTCTCGAACAAGAGTTTTGGTTTCAGAGCGTCTTCGAGGTTTCAACTCCGAATTTAGGGCTCAAATGGCTGGTAAATCGTCAGTCACCTTGGAGATTTTCCAGGTCGAATTGCTTAGGTTCTTCCATCAGATTCCCTCTTTCCGGCTGACAGAAGAGAGAGGCGGTAGCTTGAGAGGCTTCCGGGAGCTGTGCGCGGCTGCTCTTCGTTTTGTACCATTTGAACTCGCCGAATGGTTTTCTTATCACAGTCCAATCCGCCGTCGTATGCTCGATGCTTCTTGTTGATCTATGGGAAGCCATTCGAAGTTGATGCTTGTGGTTGCTGCAGTCGAGTTGCTCTTTGAGCGGCCATGACGAGCAACAGCGATGGAGTTTCCTAACCTGTGGGAGTACAGGAAAATGGCTGGCTCTTCTCTTATTCAATCTTGTTCCTTCTGAAACTCATCGCTTTTTCCGAGCCCGCCTGATTTCCCTGGTAAGATTCTTATATTAAAAAATAAATAAATAAATAATAATAATTAATTAACTAATTAAATTATTTAATATAATTTTTATCATTTATTGACCGATTTTTATTTATAACCATTGGATAAATATAGAAACAATCAAACCATAACACTACTCTTCTGCTTACCTGATAAATTCACAGGGCAAAGAACTCAAGATGTTTGACATGAATTGAGATTGAAATTCGCACCACTTATTTAGGTCATTTAGGAAGATAATTTCAAACCTTATGCAACACAAAAAAGAGAGAACAAAAAGAAAAAAAAAATTGTGAATTTGCCAACCGTTTGGGGTCTAATTGTAGTCTATTCTTCACAAGTATTAGTTATGTTAATTCAACTTTGGTTATAGAAGTATTATCGATTATTTTTTACTTTTTTTGCTTTTGTATTTGTTTATCTCTCGATTTTGTTCACTTTGATGTGTTTTTCAATCAAGATGTACGTTCGAGATTAATGGTAATCAAATTTTTGAGTTGTATAATCAAGATAATTGTGGTTAATGGTAACTAAATATCACCTCTATGTGATATGAACAAGTTGACTTAGAAAGATAGTGGTAACCAAATCTTCACACGGTTTATTGTAAAGGAATTATATGGCCAAGTTATTTGATCAAGTCATTTGTAACCGGATCTCACAGGTTAGTAGAGATATGTTTAGATGAAATGTCATATAACTTTTCTCCTAGTCGAGCATGATTTCCGCATAAAGATTATTTATTAGTGTGTTAACGAGCTTTGTGGAAGGAGTTGAGGGAGTATTGGTACTCAATGTGTTAAAACACTTGTGAACCTAGCGGGGAAATTTGTTAGGTTGAGTTTCAACAATAAGCTTGTGTATTCAGACTCGCATGGGGGAGGTCGTTAGTCTTCGAGGTTTTGGCAACAAGCTTATTCATTCATATGTGTATGGAATTCAGTGATAGAGGTTTATTGGGTTCTAAGTTTTCGGCAACAAACTGATGTATTTAGCAATGTGTACCTTGTTAGAGGGAAAGTTACCAGCGGGTAAGCAATGGCAACTACTCTAGAGAGATGAAGTGCCCTCATAAGGTCATAAAGAAAAGTGTTAGATTTTGTATCACTTGTGAGCCTTATACCTAATTGATATGTGAATTTTAAATTTTGGAACAGTTGGGGCATTTTGTGTGAGGTCTATACAATGTTTCAGTTGATTGGAAATCCAAGAAGATGTACTCAATGCCTTTCATGCAAAGTTCGTGTGAGATTTGTTTGAGTGAAACCTGTTGTGGAGATTCCGTGAGTTCGTTATGAGCTAGTAGCTTATAGTATTGAGCCGGGTTTGAATAATTTTTATTCATTCTTTTTCCCATGACAAACTGCAAGTAAGCTATGAAATGGCTACTTGAGTGGATATGTGAGATATAAATATGATATCTTAGTTTTTAAGTTATTCAATAGAAATAATTACAAGCCCAGTAACGCTGAAGAGAGAGAAAAAAAGAGAAAAATTGTAATATCTCGAATGTTTTTTTAATTTTATTATTTGATGAGAATAAATTATCTGATTAGTTGTGATAACTATTTGATTATTTTTAGTAATTATTTAGATACAAAATTTCGTAATTGGGCTTAAAATATGAGTTTAGAATGTCTGGACCATTGAATTGAATTTAAATATTTGAGCTATTAATTTGAGTTTAGTTTAATTAGTGGATTAGACTATTGAGTAAATTAGTATAGATTTAAATTAAGTAGACATTAAATATTTAGGTTTAATAAATTGGAGAGATCGATGGATTGGGACTGGATATTTGGACCATTAATTAAATTTAATTAAATAATGAATTAAGTTAATTTTAAACCAAACTAATTATATCGATATTTATCTGACAAATTTTAATTTATTCATTAACTGAGAATATAATTAATTTTTAAAAAAATAAAATATTAAAAATTTAGATCAAAATTTTAAATATTATTATAGTGGTAGTTAGATAATTAATTAAATAATTAATATTTTTAATGAGTAATAAATAAATATATAAATAAATATATTAAAATATAATAATAATAATAATAATAATAATAATAATAATAATAATAATAATAATAATAATAATAATAATATGAAGGAGAAGATAAGGGAGGAAAGAAAGAAGCAAGAAAGAAAAGAAAAAGAAAGAAAGAGAAGAAGGAAAGAAAAGGAGAGATAGAGGGAAGCGGCATGCGAGGGTTGCGGCGAGGGGGAATGAAGGAAGGAAATGACGCCAGAATGACTAAATCTTAAAAGGCGATCTCCCATTATTTAAGAAAGGTGAGGATGAACCGAAGAGGGGAACAGGAGGGCGTGCAATGGAAGAAGATGTCGCCACCGTGAAACTCTAGCTGTGCAGTTGATGTCGTTGTTGCTGTTTCTCACCGCTGTCGTTGCTAATCGCCTTCATGAATCTGGGCTGAAGTTGTCACCTTTGTAGTCGAAGTCGCCATCGTCGATTGGTGGTGTTGCTGCCATCGTCGGAAGAAAAGCGAGGAATTGAGACAATTAATCTCTTAATTATTGCAAGTAAATCTCTCTCCTCTTATTTTATTGATAGTATTCCTTTGCTGGATGCCTTGATTTCGTGGGATTCGACCACATTTCGTCGTGAGCTCATCGTTGGGGAGAAACAGACGCATTTTGGAGGCGGTGGAAGCAGTCTGCCAAGAGCAAAATCGTGCGGAGCCTGTGTGGCTGCCAAAGCAGACAATATTTTCATGCGGGTGCCTGGGGATGTTACAGGTGGTCCTCCACCAATTTCAGAAGTGGCTCCATAGATTTGGTCTCCTTAGTTGTGGGCGTCCTAGTGTAAGTATCGGGCACCTTGTCTCAATCCTTGGCCAAAGGCCATGACTCATCAATGTGAACATAAAAGAACTTATTCTTCTAATTCTTCAAAGAGTCATAGATCGCGCTGCTAATCTGGAGCCTTCTTGGGGACAGGGAAACCCACTCTCCACGTTGGATGAACTGAAACATCAACTTGACCGCCTCCATCATTAGGAGTTTCGATTGGTGGCAGAGAAAAATGTAAAGCGTGCACAATTATCGCATAGCGTTGGCGTGAAACTGTGCGATAGAGATTTGAAGAGCGGTATGGTTATCCAACAGCTCGTCAGGGCCCAGAAGACGTAGCCACTCCTCAAGTAGGTCTCGTATATGGTGATGCAGCCCCGAGGAAGGGAGCACGCCCTATCTCCCTCGCCGGACATCCTGAAGACGATCCCCTTAGGAATTTTGTACTCAATGTACAACTCCCTCACTCCACTAACTTTGATCGCAGAAGCAATCTGGATTACAGAAGGTGCTATGAAAACGGAAGAAGGAAGGAAGCAAAATACCTAGAAAATTTTCAGGAAGAAAGTATGGAAAGTTTGAAAACGAAATAGTCGAAGTATTTAAAGGCATATGAACGCTGAAGAAGGAGAACCGTCTCGAAAATGTGCACCCATCACTGTTGACACGTGTCGTTTCCGGAGAGGATGCAGTCGAATTAGATTCTCTGGCACATTAATTACTGGGATCGCAAATTCATTGCATGCAGACACGTGACCAACTTTTTGACTGACAATTCGGCGGCATGATGATGCATCGTTTTAACTCCCGCCAGTTCTCCATATTCTAACTCAAGTGGTCAACGAATCCGGTCAACACCTTCTTCAGCAGTTCTTCATATTCTGGCCTAGACGGTCAACAAATCCAATTAACGCTTCTTTCAACAGTTCTCCGAATTTTGACTCAGACGGTCAACGAATCCGGTCAACGCTTCCTTCAATAATTTTTTAAATTTTGACCTAGACGGTCAACAAATCCGGTCAATGCCTCCTTCAGTAGTCATCCGAATTTTGGCCTAGACAGTCAACGAAATTAGTTAATGCCTCCGTCAGCAGTTCTCAATATTTTCTTCAGTAGTTCTTCGAATTTTTGTCTAAATGGTCAACGAATTCGGTCAACACTTCTCTTCAACCAGTTCTCCGGATCTTGACTTTACGGACAACAACTGCAAACAATTCGATCGACTGATTAAGAGTCATTGTTAGTTTCCCACCAGGCCGTCTCAGGCAAACAACCCAGCCATTCATGTCCCATCTTGAATATACTGGAGGTAGGAGTTCCAGACCCCCAACATAGGGGGCTACTGATGGATACATCAGTAATAGGCTGGCTCAAAAAGAAGGAACGACACAAATCCATAACAGCTCATTTGCGCCTGGACGGTTAATACTAACTATTGACCGGACAAAAGGCTAATGAGCCAGTCAAAGCCCAAGAGTAGGACAGTCCACTTTGGCCCAATACGGCTAACGCTTTCGTTGATCGGAATCATGCAAGACGCTCAATATTTCTATTGACTGAAAGTATGACAAGTTGACCGATTGAAGACCAGGCCTCACACGACCCAAACCTAGATTGGCCCACATGTCCGTCATCGTGCAGCAACGGTCTTCTTCCTTGATTTCGCGCTCTTTACAGAATGTAATCTCTATTATAACGGTTGCTCCCATAATCAATGCGCATCCATGAATGAAAGTATTAGAATCCTTTCCATATCTGTTGGAAACCTTAGCGGTTACAGAACACAGAAGAAAAGTAATCAATCAAACAACCGTTACAGCCATAAATACAACACGCCAGAAAAAGCAACGGTCCCAATAGGACGCGGGTATCAAATCCTTCTATACAAGGAAGGCGGCTCAACACAGTGACTACAAAAGGCCATAGAGTTCACATGTCAAGGCACGTTCACACTTTGCTGCAAAAAGCCTTCCATTGTAAAACTCTCACGCTTTTAACATTTTAGCGCACACACTCTCTCTCTCTTTACTACTACATTCCCAACAAACACAATACTTAAAGAATTTGTTCCTCACGAGCAGCCCAAGCCTCTCAATCTACGAGAGTACTCCCACGAAATAAATACTCTCAGATTCACATTGCACCTCATTGCATCCACTTTCTTACTTTGAAAGCAATTTACTGACTTGAGCGTCAGAGTATTTTTTGTGGGACAACCTTCCGTCGTCACCTAACCTTTTGTTCATAGTTATGGTATATAGGATCCAAATTTAGTAAACGGAGTCGAATTCAAATAAACAAATTCAGATTTATGACATATCAATAATTTTATCTATTCAAATTATCAGATTAAAACTTTTGCGAATAGAAGTAAGCAAAGACTTTGATGGCTCCCATCTATTATAGCCTCCTGTTACCATAAAAAGGGAAATTTCTATTGTGCGGATTGGATTTCGTTATTTTGGATTAAAACCTTTATCTCTACCATTTATATATAGAAAAAAGGCTGAATTTGAATATAAGCTGCCATTTTTTTTAAAAATTTTTTTTAATTTTTAAATATTTTTGGTAAAAAAATAAATCAGGGGAAAATATTAGCTAACAATATAAAAAATAACTTAAATTATATTAATTCACGTTAATAATATATTTCAATATATCTCTTAAAAATTTAGAATAGATGCAAACCTAACTCTGAATTTATTATTATTTTTAATTTCACATTCCCTTTTTTTCAAAAAAAAATTATATTCAACAAAATTATCCAACATTCTTTCAATTTTATCTTATTTTTTAAAAAATTAAATGTACGTTTCTAAAATTCAATACATAAGAAAAAATATTTATAAAAGATAAAGGATATATATTTTTCTATCTGAATTTTAAAATGTAAAATATATGCTAAAAATTAAGGTTTAAAATGTATATGTTTTATATATTATTTTTTTAAAAAAATTATCTTAAAATTTTTAAATAAAATGAATATTAATTTAATTTTAAGAAGAAAATAAAATTTGGTTTTGACAATGGGGCATTCCGAGAATTGAACTCGGGACCTCTCGCACCCTAAGCGAGAATCATACCACTAGACCAAATGCCCTTTGTTTGCATCTTTTGCACAGAAGTTTATATATACAAACATCTTCTCTTTAGGTATTACCTCCCTGAGAGTGACTGAGTGCGAGAAATGTTTGTCAATGGAAATTTCCCTCCAAAAAAATCAACTGATAATGACGACATATCTCGCACTTCCCCTTTCTCTACCCTGATTTCTCTCTCTCTAACACAGTACTGTCTGATCTATACTGTGTATGCTTTCTCTTCTTCTCCGTTTAGTAAGAAGGTGGAAAATCTGTTCCCGCAGTTAGGGTTTAAAATTTCTCTTTCCAGTTTTGTAGGTGAACTGTATGGGATCTGTTGGAAACGAAGGCGATGAGATTAACCAAGTCAATAGAAATTCGAGTATCAGCATTGCTGATACTGTACCCGAAGACTACGATTCACAATTTTCTCCTTCTTTGCCTGGTAATTAATTTTTTGGTTTCATCTTATATTCGTTAGTAAGTTGAGTTGACTTGTATCGCTATTGGTTTTGGACCTAGAGGAACGTAGTGATCTTGATTGATATGTAGTGCTACTAGGGAAATTACTTATGTATCTGCATTGTGAATGTATAACTTCTACGACGACGAGCTGATCGTGCGATGGAAAAGTTTGGAAATTCTGCGGGATGGGGGAGGGGACTTCTCATAATTGACGTGCTTACGGGATTGAGATCCTCTATTATTATGGTGGTAATTGGCGTGGTTCAATTACTTTCATCACAATCAGTTCTTTTATTTTTAGTGGCTAATGTCGTGCAATTGTCATCAAGAATTTTAAGAAAACTATTATGCTTTGTTCACTAAAACTGCCATGTCAAACCACCGTCTGGACAAAACTTGTCGGTATTATCCTGACCATTGAAAAGCAAATAAATGGCTGAGTGTTCCGATTCCTAATTGAAGGTTGGGGAGAATTTCAATTCTGTAATAGGGATATGTCATGAGATTCTTCTTGTTTGCTTGTTTTATTTTAAGGAAACTACTTCTGGGGATTCTGACTTATTTTTAATTTTTTAAAAATAATTACTAGCTGAAACCAATGATGAGATTGGTGATGATTTGCAATCACTGAAGAGTGTGATGCCATACGATGATACAGTTCAAGTTAATGATGTCTTTGAGACCCAACTGGTTGATATTGGTGATGAAACCCATCTGATGAATCTTGATGACAAGACCCAAGTAACACATATTGATGACGATACTCAAGTATGGGATGAATATGATGTCATTGAGCACGTGGATACCCAGCTATTAGATGACTTTGATAATGAAGTTGTTGATGATGTTGATGGGGAGAATACGGACATGACTGCAGTTTTGAGTGATACAGAGGGTTCAGTAGATACAAAGTCGAAAAAGAGTAGTGGTGATCAAACACTTGGGAATGAGGAGGTGCAATCGGCCGCCTTTTGTCATCAAGATGACAATGGATTGTTGACTACAAAAGCAGTGCCTTCAGCTGACGCTCCCTGCAATTCAGGTTAGTCTATGGCTTATGCCAAATGCCATTAGAAATTATGGGTTTGGTTATCAATCCAGTAATTCTACCAATAGCTCTTTTTGCCCAAGATGTTGGTGGCATTAAAAACACAGGCAAGTGCATCATGAAAACACAGCTGGCTGGCAAACATGGGGGCTGTCCAGCAGGGCCAGAGTGGGCTCCTCTGTCAGCCTCCATTCAAATTACATTAGATGATCTTTTGCTGGTAATGATTGATGTCTGCTTGCATGATTTAGATTGGGAATAGAGTATGTTGAGAATCATGTAAAAGATTCCTGTAAAGCAAAAACAATACATAAGCGTAGACAAATATGTGCCCTCATGGTGAGATATGAGCATCAGGTTATTTTCATGGATGATATAAACTTTTTGTGAATGTGTCTATGTGCTACTTTCTGCATTGCAGAATTGGTATACTTTTCTGATTTATCATTTATTGTTCTTATTCAATTTTGTTTGGCATACCATCTTTTTTTTTTTTTCCCAAACATGGGTACACTGCTTGGTGAAGACAACTGTCAAGGACCTCAACCCAAATGGGTGCATAATCCTTTTCAGTATGACTAAAATCTACATTTGCTTAATTGTCCTGCCCTTTCCTCAACTTAGGGCCTTCGGGAAGAGGAGTTACTCTCGTTCATGCAGCTTCATTACGGTCTTTTGGTCAGGCAACTTGTAATATGGCTTCCAAGGGTGTTGAGGCTGGGCCTTGTTCTGATTTATGCAGCATTCAAACTTCCAAACTACGTGCTTCCATGGATGAGGGGTTTTTATGTTGAGGTAGCTAATCAGAAACAAGATGTGGTGAAAAACAACGAGAAATCAAACGGAGTAAGATTTGAAAATAAAATCAGGCTTGGCACTAAAACAGCAAGTAAACTGTTTATGGAGGAGGTGAATGCTGATGAAGAAGAACCTAATTGTAATATTAATGTTGTTGATGGAGAGGCAGACTATCCTGAATTGCGTTGTCGTGACAATGAATTGGCAGGATTAAGCTATACAGATTCCCAAGAGCCTGGAGAGTTGTCACAAGCCAATGCACTTGACTTTGTTGAGAGATTTTTGAAAGTTAATGTTTTTGACTTTGATCAAGACATAAATCACGAAACTGCTGCCAGTGAGAAACCAAAATCTGAACTGAAAAGAAAGAAACCAGGTCCTGCATCAATTACAAAAGGGACTCGGAGCTTAGCTAAGAAAGCTGATTGCACAAGGACATTTGTAGGAACTGGGATATTCAACTGGGATGATGGCCATGAGGATGGAGGCCGGGAATTTTTCCATAAAAAAAAAGATGTGGTTTTTGGCGCTGGTTTTTGTGAACAAAAATCTTGTACTGAACCTCGCAAGCCCCAACATTGTGATCTGAAAGGAGGCAGGTCACTTGAAAAATCTAGCAATTGTGAACAGCCACTAAAGATTCTTGATAAAATGATGGGTTTAGTTCATTCTGGTTCAAAATTAGTTCTGCATGATACTAGAAAGACAGATCATTGTGAAGGCTTGAATATAAAAACAAATCTAAACAAAGACTTGGATGAGCAAATAAGTGTAGAGAGAGCTCCTAAACGAGTGGAAGTTGTGACAGTTAGCCCTGAAATTCCAGACATGCTCGATGTAGGAGTTGATACTCAGATGGCTGCTGAAGCTATGGAGGTGCTTGCAAAGGGAGCTGACTTTGCTAGCAATCCTTATTACAGTTCTCATCAGCACAACCATAGTTGGAAGGGCACTAGGAAAAAACAAGCAACAAAAAGAGGTGATTCAAAGCAAGGTTTTCTGAATAGAGTATGCCCCTCAGGCTCAGGAGTTACTACAAGATCCAAACGAGCTAATGAGATTGGTGTAAAATCGGGTGAAGAATTGAAGTCTTCTGTATTAGTGACCCGTTCTTGTAAGATTAGAACACAAGTTGACATTGATTTATCATATGCGAAAGCAAAGAGGAGCAAATTAAACATGGAAAATATCTCCAACAAGAATGCGAAGGAAGCTGCAGAGAAAAAAGAGTTGAAGAATTATGAGGAGGTAAAGGAGGGTACTCTAGAAGGAAAGCTGGAAAAGAATGGTTGCGAGCCAGCAAAGACAAACTGTCTACATGGGAAAGTGGGTACTTTTGAACCCATTGCTTGGAGAACTAGGAAGCATATGGTGGGAAGTCATTTGAATGGTGCTGGCGACACATTCAGTGATTCTAGAGCACAAGTGCACAACTTGAGGGAAGTTTGTGCAGCTAGAGAGGAAACTAAGAGCAATTCTAAGGGATGGGATGCGTCTGAAGTCTTCAATGCTAAAGATAATGCTTCGAAGCAGGCCAGAGTGACAGATGGTACCAATGTTGATGGTTCAAGCTCTTTAGGACTAAACCTTGAGAATATGTCTGATCAGGTTAATAGAAATGGTAAACTAGAGGGCCTGCCTGGAGCATGTATAGGACATGAACCGGTGGGAAATTACGTGCCAAGACGGAAAAGATCAGAGCGCAATGTTCAAAAGCCTGTCCTAAGTGGAAAAGGCTTCAATTTTAGATGGATGACACTGTTAACATTGCATGGTCGACCAATATTTTCTTCCACAAAGAGTCATGCATGTTCCTCACCATTGGCTGAAGCGTCTGTGGTGGGCCTCGCATCAGATGTATCACCAGGAGATGTGGGTAAATCATCCAATGAAACATATACCACCCTGGTTCAATGCCGGACGCCTGCAAATGCAGCATCACCTGTTTGCGTGGGCAATGAGTATTATAAGCAATCATGCAAGAAGAATCTTTCAAGATCGTCCCTCACGAAAGAACTTGATAGCTTAGCTGCCATTGGAACTGAATGCACTTCAGCCTACAAATATTTAAGGAAGAGAAGAGACATGAGTAATACTCAAGTTTTGTTCAGTTGTCACTTAGATGAAGATGTTACTAGGCAACAGAAAAAGGTAATTACTTGTTGTATGCTCGGACGTTTTTATCTGCACAAGCAGATCTGACTGATGCATCTTCTGCCAATCATTTCTTGCAGATTTTGGGCCGGCTAGGAGCTTCCTTAGCATCTTCAGTCTCAGAAGCAACTCACTTTGTAACAGATAAGTTTGTGCGCACAAGAAATATGTTACTGGCTATTGCTGGTGGTAAGCAAGTGGTGACTCCCTTATGGCTTGAGAACTGTGGACAGGCAAGCTGTTGGATTGATGAGAAGAATTACATACTCAGAGATGCCAAAAAGGAAAAGGAGTTTGGATTTAGCATGCCAGTTACATTGGCACGTGCGAGTCAGTATCCTCTTTTAAAGGTAATATTGATTTTATTGTTGAATAGCAGACACGCCAGTTGGCTAGTAGTCTTGTTTGCTGGTTTACAAAGGCTGTTACACCACCTATTGCAGGATAGAAGAGTATTAATCACAACAAGCACAAAACCTGGTACAGAAATAATTTCAAGCTTGGTTAGGGCTGTTCATGGTCAGGTATGCGGAGATAGAGTGGAGATATGTGGAGATATAGTTGTATTGTTGAATTATGGCTGAAATGAGTTATGTTTCCCTGTCAAAGCATTAAGGCATCTGGTTCAATGCAGCAGCTGGTTGACATTCTCCCCTCGCCACCCTCAAGGAGTTCTTTTTCTTTTGTGTTTCTTATTTGGCAGTACTGCCTGTCCTTAAGATTTAGGTCTTGTGTCTTGGTGTCTTGTTACATCATGCTTATGCAGAACAAGAAAAGGACAGATTTATGGTTTAATATTGTGTTTGTGTCCATAGATAGCAACAAAAATGGACCCTCTATTGCCTTCATCTCTTCTCCATCTTATCTCCCATCTTGCCCCTATGGAATTCCCTTTTAATCATGATGCTCCAAACTGGTCTAGACTCCTAAATTATGTTTACATAGAGTCAAATTTCAATATTATTCATTAAAAACTGGTGCAAGAATCCAATTGATAATGAGAAATTGCTACAAGTGATCTTACAAATAATCCCAATTTAGAATTTGAAACTGGGGACAATGTGATTATTGGCTAGTAGCTTCTGCTGTGTTCAACTGTTCTCATTTATCCTAAATTGTGGTGGCTCCACTGATGATCATCCACCGTGACTTAACTGTTGTTTCGTCTGCTTATGTTACAGAAACTTTGTTTTATCTGAGCATGGGTAAGGGCATATAGGCCCTCTTAGACCCCGTAATGTGGGAACCTCATATGTTGAGTGACTCTTTTTTATTGGGTCTTGTGACCCAGCCTAACCTGATCTGAATGTGGAAAATTTACATTTGGGTTTGCCAAAGTCCAGGTACAGGGGTCTAGAAGCTGGAGCCTGACGCTCCAATTTTTCATGCCGGGGTGAGTGGGCACCCAGACCCATGATTAGATCTCATTGGCTCTAAGCATTTCAAATTCCTCATGAATTTCTTGTTTGGCTACATTTAGGGGGAGGAAAGACTAATTCCAGGGGAGTACACATTGTGTTCAATACTATCCATGATTGTGTTGGAGTAATCATTAGAGTTCAAACTTGCACACACAAAGCTGTCGGATCTGAAAATGGTGCTATTTGGACGGTTTTCATTAGGCTATTAATAACCCTTGTTTGGGAAGGTTTGAAGATTTTTCATAGGACTAAATCACCAAAAGAGGCATGATGTAACATTTCACCACTCTGCTAATAGTATACTGTCCCTTTCTACCGCCCAGCATTTTAATTCCATCGTTTTTATCTTCTGTAGGTTTTTTTTTCTTTTTCAAGTTGCTCTTGTTATGTCAGTTATGCTACCTCGGATGGTTATACTGCAACACATGCTACTAGTACATGCACATTAAGTCTGTAATTTCTTCTTCTTCTTCCTTTTTTTTTTTGCTGCACATGAATTAAAATATTAGCTTATATATATTAGTATCAGCCCCTTGGATATTGATATTTTTAATGCTAAATCAAGATATATCTTTTAATTTATAGGCTAATATATATCAACACATGCTAAATCAAGACATATCTCAGAGGATACATCTAATATTTTGCAATTTATAGGCTAATATTATCTCCCAAGTTCGGATTCATAAGAAACGTTTTTTTTTCCCAATTCATCAAATATTGATCCATATTCATACTGCTGCAATAGACATTGATATTGATGACAATATTTCATCCATGATGCTGAGCTACTGATCTCTTATGGCTTTTGCTTCCAGATCTTTTTATGAATCACATCTCCATCTTGTCAACTTATTGAGTTCCGGCGATGATGCTTCTCAGGTGGTAGAGAAAATGTGCAGATCCCTGTTAAATGACGATAAGCTTCCAGATGACCTGTTGATTCTATCTTGTGAAGAAGATTATGAAGTATGCATGCCGCTATTAGAGAAAGGTTAGGAGTAACTATAATACGTTTACCTGTGAAGCTGTTCATGAAGACAAACTCAACTCGCATAATTGCTTCACGCTTGCAGGAGCAGCTATTTATACATCAGAGCTGCTACTTCATGGGATAGTTACACAGAAGCTGGAATATGAAAGGTTTATCCGATTGTCCTATCATTTCCTTCTCCTTAGATAATGCATGTTAGAAGTTAAGGGTTTTTAAATGGAAAGGGTCTCATCTCATTAATATGATTATTTTATTGAGACAGTATGCATATATTCTTAATTTCAGACATCGTCTCTTTGTGGATCATGTCAAGAGGACTCGCTCTACTATACGGACTTAAAAGATGACCAGCAATTTCTCCCCATGACAAGACGAAAATAACATGTGTCCGCACTTTACTCATAGTGTCCTTGTTCTTATGGCTGTATATACGTGAGCAGCAGATGCCCGCATAACCCACATGGAATATGTATATCTGCTCATGTGAAATATGCGAGCTGTTGAGATAGATAGTTTCTGCTGCATCTTCTTTCTTCTTAAATTTGTATAATAGTTGGTCCATTCACAGCCTTGAGTTACACTTGCCCGTGTAAATTTCATCAACACCAATTTTGTGGCGTGTTTTTTTCAAGGACGATTGGGTGTATAAAAGCTTTGGCACTATTGGCAGCTAATTTTCAGATATATATGACATACCCGTAGAATGTAGAAGACCTTCAACACAGAGTCTTTTTCCTTTTTCTCTCATTGAACATGAATCACAGACTGCCCAAGGTACAATTTCTCATGCAGTATCTCCAAAGTTGCAGAAAAAGTGTGACATTTTAATCTCGAATAACTCGGCTAGCCAAATTTCTAAGTTCATCTGGGATCTGATCGTGAACGGCCCAAACACTGAATTTGGTTTGCGGCCAGAACTCTCACCGGCGATCCCGCGACAAAACACTGATATTGGGGCAGAAAACAAAGTCAAAATCCATATGGTAAAATGTTTTTTATTTTTTTATTTTTCCATGCTTTGCAAAGGTGATGAGCCATCGGAGTACATAAATTCCTGGTCTGGGGCTGATGCAGTCAGTGAACAGCGTTGCGGCGCAGTATAAGGGGAAGGTGATTGCTGTTAGAACTATGAAGGTAAACAATGAATATTGGAGTTCATCAATGGTTATCTTTAGGTTCTTTATCCATTTATATTAGTTATGAATAAATCTTGATATATTTAGATGATATTTCATAATATATGTTATTTATAGTATTATTTTAATAGATTAAAGTAGAAAAAGAGTTAGAAAATGAGTTGACACAAAATACAATACATGCAGAATACTTTACAAACTCAGGTGGTATGTTTGATTGTTAAAATAAAATAAGATATAAGTATAATAATTATTTTTAAAAAATAAAATAAAATAAAAGTAGAGTTAATAATTAATATTTTTTTATTTGTTAGTCATTTTGAATAAATAAAATTTAAATAAAAATTTAATTTTTTAATATTTGGTATATATTAATAGTAACAGGAATAATTATAGAATTCATAGAAATTAATTTTTTACCTTTATATAAAAAAATAATAGTCCAACATATATTAGAAAGTTTGGGATAAATTGAACCTAAATCATGTTGTCTGATTGATTTAGTGCTATGGACTAAAAATTCAAACTGATTTGGCTCATATTATGATTTTTTTGAATATATTTTTTATTTTAAATAAATTTTAAATTTTAAAAATAATATTAATGCATTATATTTTTTTATAATTAATAATTTATATATAAGTATTATTCATTTAACTATATACTTCGTTAATATTTTAAACTATATATTATGTTTTTTAAATATATATATTTTTATTTATTTTTAGGTATTTTTTTTATATAACTAGGATTTTAAAAAAAATATTTAAAATAAAAATATTCATATCTCGATCCAAATTGACTTGACTTGAACTATAAACAGTCCCATTTATGATTTTTGGATTGAGTGATTTGGCCATATTTAGCCTGATTTAATTTAGCGGTCACAAATATTTTTATAAATTTGATTTGTATTCGACTTAAATTCGATTTTGATTATGGCTAGCTCAGGATATATTAAAATAATTATTCTTGGATAATCAACTAAAAAATTAGTGGAGTGGTGGTTTTTTTTAATTCATTATTTTGGAATTATTAATTTTGTCACTTAAACAACCAAATAAAAAAAATAATAAATTATACTAAAAATAAGACATAAATAAAATTTTTATTTCATCCTACTAAATATATTACAAAATAGATTATAAATAAATCAAAGTCAATAATTAAAATATTCCTAAAAATAATATATTTACTTACCTTTAATATCTAATTCATAGATAAAAAATACTATACAAAATAATGAGTTAGTTTATATTAATAGATAAATAAATAAATAGGCACAGAAAAACCTAAAACTAGTTGATAAAAAAATAATATAAAATTATTGAAATCTCAAAGAATGTTGCATTGAATTAAATATATCAATAAAAATTAATATATATGTTAAGGTGAAAAAAACTTATGAGCAAAGAGGAAGAGGTTTTACTATTTTTAAAAATAATATTACAAGATGAGCAACTATGTTTTTCAATATGTCAAAACCTCACTATTTATAATAAAACAATCTGCCCAAAAATATAACAGTAATCTCCATTCAAAATTCATATTAATTTTTATAACAATTTTTTTTGGATCGAATATTCAAACGAGCTTGTCAAGCATAACAAATTCAAATTACATTTAACATATACAAATAATATAATTAACAGACATATCACATCAAAAATACAGGCAGCTATTATTAGGTGAGAGTTGCTATAATTCTCTTAGTAGATAGACTTTCATATTTATCAAATGATCAGAATAAGAATATAGGTCTGTAAATGTTAAGGATGTAATATAATATGATAAAATTATCAGATGAGTCCTTCAAACCTGAGGAAGCTATTACATTTTTCTTATTTTAGAGTTATATAATTTGAACGATTAAAATTATAAGATTGATATAGTATATTTTCATATGGTTTCATAAATCTAATCGTTTAAATTATAAAGATAAAATTCTTACTATTAAAAAATATATAAAAAATATAAAAGAACCCTGACATGACTTCGAAATCAAATGTTTTGTAAAGCATGCCAAAATATTTTTCTTCCTTTATCATAGCGTGTCTTCGGTGGGTATACTTAACAACATGGCCAGGGAAAAAAATGATCGACACAAATACTAACTAATAGACAAAAAACAACAAATTTACTTATAAACATGATATAAGTATAGTCAAATGGAAACATAAAATGAAATATCAATCAATGTATAAAATATTCACCAATATATGTTAATATTGAGGGAGCCCTAATTCTATAATAAAAATATAATACATTATCGTATTGATAATATATTATAAAATAACGCTGCCATTTGACCTTTGTCTCCGATTCACGTTGCTTGAACTCACACAATTTTACGTAAGAATGCACACGATAGAAGAGTATAAGAAAAAGAGTAAGAACGCACACAATTTACATAAAAAATTTTCTTCAAAATAAGAGAAAAAAACTATAGGATACTTAGTCCACAAACAAATTTATTATACATGTTAGTTATAAAAAATCTTTTGATTACACAAGCCTTTGGAGAGTTGAGAATAGAAAAAAAGCAAAATACAAGAGTAAAAGTCGCTACTCCTTGTGTTCTCTTTTTCGTTTTCTCTTTCTCACTTCTCTCAACAGTTGCTCACACTCTACTCTTGCATCTCATCTTAACACACATTTGCACTTAGCATACATATATATACAAATATTAACCAAGCGACTGCCTACGTAATATGAGGAATTGACTTGCTCAACCAATCAGTTGCCAATTTTGAGAGTCAACTTCCTTTTCTGAAAGATTGTTTGCGCAGACATTGTAGGTGATCAGCTTTTCAGTTAGAGTTCACAGGCATTGACAAAAGTCTTCGGACTTGTGCTTAGAGTCCTCGGACATAATCTCATGTCCTCAATTAACAGCTGATATCTTTAACAATCACTCAGAATCCTCGTCCATTATTCAAAATCCTCGAACCTTAATACCTCTTTGGCCAAATAGACCACTTTGACCTTTACTCATTCCGGCCAAGTGAATACCACTCCGACCTACTTCCATTTATTCCGGCTAAGTGAAAATCATTCCGGGCTACTTCCATTTATTCTAACCAAGTTTAAATTACTCCGACCTACTTTCCCACACGGGAGTGACCCTAGGTCCCAAAAAACTTTTCCTCACGACCGTGGGGGAACTAGATTCGTCAGACCAACTATGTTACAACAAGTTTCAATCTTTTATTTGGGCAATACCTTTGTCATCATGTCAAACCCATTTTCTTCAGTTTAGACTTTCTCCCGTGGCAATAGTCCCACGTTGACAATATTTCTCACCAAATGGTATAGAATATTAATGTGTTTCAATCTCGAATGGAATAAAGAGTTCTTACAAAGATGTATATCACTTTAGCTATCACAAAGTACTATGTACTTTTCCTGCTCAAATTCAAGTTCTCGGATAAATTTCTTCATCCACAACACTTCCTTGCTTACTTCTGTTACTGTGATAAATTCGACCTCAATGGTCGGGAGGATAACGCACTTTTATAGCTTTAATTGCTAAGAAACTACTCTTTCGGCAAACTTAATAAGGTATCCCATGTGAATTTTCAGGAGTCGACATCACTTGTCATGTCAGCATCAGTATATCTAACCAATATGGGCTTACCACTTCCAAAACGCAAGCTCATCTTGAAAGTTTCTTAGAGATATCTCATCCATTTCACTGTTGACCAATATTGCTTTCTGGGATTTGATAAGAACCGACTAACAGTGCTGACGATATGTGCAATGTCCAGCCTCGTGCATACCATATCATACATTAAGCTTGCCACGGCCGAAGAGTAGGGTAAGCTTTTCATGTTGGCTTTCTCATCATCTGAGGTCGGACACCGTCGATCGCTTAACTTGGAATGACTTGCTAGTGAAGTATTCACCGGTTTGGATTTATCCATATTAAAGCGTTGGAGCACTTTCTCAATATATCTCTCTTGGGATAGCCATAATCTCCTATTTTTGTGGTCGCAAGATATTTTAATTCTCAGAATCTGTCTCGTCGGCCTCAAGTCTTTCATAGCAAAAGATTTCTCAAGTTGTTGTTTCAATTCCATAATTTGAGTACTATTTTACCTAACGATCAGCATGTTATCCACATAGAGTAGTAGAACGACGAAGTCATCCTTGGAGAATCTCTGCACAAAGATACAATTGTCCGAAGTAGTCTTTTGGTATCCTTGGCCGACAATGACAGACTCAAACTTCTTGTACCACTGTCTTGGAGTTTGTTTCAACCGTATAGGCTTTTCCTCAAACGACACACCAGCCATTCCTTTCCATTGACCTTGAATTCCTCCGACTGTTTCATGTAGATTTTCTCCTCAAGGTTACCATGGAGGAATGCCATTCGGATATCTAACTGCTCCACCTCTAAGTTCAAGATAGGAGCCAAATCAAGCACAACCCTTATCGAGGATATCTTCATTACTAGAGCAAAACTTTCATTAAAATTAACCCCTTTACACTAGTTAAAACCTTTTACCACCAGCTGTGCCTTGCACCTTGGTTATGAAGTGCTCTTATTAGTCTTCAAGTGAAAGACCCACTTGTTTTTCATAACTCTCTTCCCTTTAGGTAATTCAGCCAGTTCGAATGTGTAATTTTCATGCAGTGAACTAATTTCATTCTACATGGCTTACAATCATTTTACCTTGTGCTCGTTCTTCATTGCCTCTTCCAAACTTTCAGGCTCGCCTTCATCAGTGAGTAAAACATACTTACTGGCCGACAGGCAAACAGATGGCCGTCGGTCCTTTGAGGATCGTCAAACAGGAATCTCCTCGGTCGGCTGATGAGTTACGTCATTCTCGTCTTCATTAGGCGCTGTAACTTCTTCACCATTCACCTCGGCCACACCTAGACTATTACACTTATTGTGAAGAAGTGCCTGTCGGACAATATCAGCATTCATTTTGTCAGTCTGACTAGTGTCAAATACAAGCTTATTTTCTCAGCCAATATCTTCAATGGTCTCTCCTTTAACAAAAATCAGATCCTTCGACCAGACAAACTTTTTTTCAACTGGATCATAAAACCTAAATCCCAGTTTATCTTTTTCATAGCTCATAAAAATGTATTGCATCGTCTTCGACTATAAGTTTGCCCTTTCATCCTTTGGGATGTAAACGAAGGTTTTGCACCCAAACACCCAAAGATAGTTATAAAATGGCTCTTTTTCAGACCACAACTTCTTCGGGATTTCTTTATTCAATGGTCTATTAGACGACCTATTGATGACATAGGCTGCCATTCTCAAACCTTTTGCCCAAAAAGATCCAGGGAGTTTTGTTTCAGAGAGTAGGCACCTGACTCTCTCCATCAACGTGTGGTTCGTCCACTCAGCCACACTGTTTAACTGTGGCGTCATTGATGATATCTTCTGATATTGAATATCATGTGTTCGGCAATAGGGGTCAAAGGCTCCGATGTACTCATCGCCATTGCCGTTTCGGATGTACTTCAATTTTCTTCCCATTTGTTGTTCAATTAGAGCATGATAATGCTCAAAAACTCAAAGGACTTGATCTTTCATCTTTAGTGGGTAAACCCAAAACTTCCTTGAGTAATCATCGATGAACAAAACGAAGTATTGCCCTCCTCCAAATGACTTTTGCTTTAATGACCCACAGACGTCAGTGTGTACCAAGCCAAGCATCTCGGTCCTTTTGGTGGACTAGTTTCCTTGGGATGAGACTCTCTTTTGCTTCCCCACTATACAGTGAGGACAAGTCTTCAGGCCATCCACCTTCATGCCCGGAATAAGGCCCATCTTAGCCAGATGATTCAATTCTTTTTCACTCATGTGACCCAATTGTCGATATCACAAATCAGAAAACTCCATACCACTAGCAACATTTACCTCTCTTGCCTCAGCAGAGGCTTGCAACACATAAAGCCAGATACCTTTCTTCCTCAGACAACTATTAGAAACCTTCTAGTTAGTTTATACGCCCCTTCACAGAAGACGTTACAAAAACCGTCGTCATCAAGTTTACCCGCTGAAATTATATTCATTTGAATATTTGAAACATGTCAGACGTCCCTCAATAGCAATCAGGTTCCATTGTTGGTGATGAGAGACACATTGCCACAACCAACAACTATAGATGTCTCCCTATTTTTCATCTTTAACACAACAAAGTCGTCTGGAGTGTAAGATATAAAAAAAACCTATTCAAGACGTGATGTGGATGGATGCACTAGAATCTACCACCCAGTCAGCCTCCTACTTGGCCAGGTTCACTACATCATCCATTTCACAAGTTAAAAGGAAATCACCTCCAAGACGACTGAGACTGAGGCCTTTTCCTCACCGAGGCCTTTTTCGACTTTATTCTCCTTTTTTATATTTTCACACTTTCACTTGTAACTATATTTTTTAATGTGGTCTTTCTTCCCACAATAATGGTATTCGAGGTTTTGATATCTTGACTTCGACTTACTGCGACCCTTTTCTCGACTTTACTTCGCGCCCCTTACTATTTTCCCGTGACTCAGTCATGAGTACCTTAGAGTGCTGAGAGGTGGAGGCCCCTTGTGACCGCCATTTCATTTCCTTATTTTGGCCATCTCAAGAGTCACCACGTCATTTGGCACGGTATTGACGATGGTGATTTTTATTACCTCTCATGAGTCTGGCAGAGTTACTAGGAGCCACAGGCCTAACATTTCGTCTTCAAATTTAATACCCATGTTGTTCAATTGGTCCACACATCCTTGAAATTCCTTCAAGTGGTCGACAATGGATAAGCTGTCTTTATATCGCACCTGCATCAATTTCATCAGGTGATATAACATGTTATTACCGGTTTTGAAAGTATAGAGCGTCTCTAACTTCTCCCACATCATTTTGGCATTTGTTTCACTCCTAATGTAGTTGTACACATTATCATCCATAAACTGCCGAATATAACCGCACACCTACCTGTGCTAAAAAAACTAGTCCTCTTTTGATTTTGTCTTGGGCTTCTGAGTGGTGAACACCGAAAGGTGCATCGATTTGACTAGTAGCAGATCTGACATCTTACTCTATCAAGCGTCATAATTTGCGCCATTAAGACAAATTATCTTGTTTCCGACTTCCATCGATTCTAGCAGTGTTTAACAACCGGCATTAACAATCAGGCTCTGATACCATTTGTTGGGAAAGATAATGGCCGATCGAACAATATCAGTAAAACCGAGACGAATAAGAATGATGGCACACAAACACACACGATAGAGGAGTATGAGAGAAAGAGTAAAAATATACACAATTTTACGTGAAAAATTCTCTTCAAAATAATAATAAAAAATCACGGGATACTTAATCCATAAACAAATTCACTATGTATGTTGGTTATAAAAAATACTTTGGCTACATAAGCTCTTAGAGAGTTGAGAATAGAAATAAGAGCAAAAATATAAAAGTAAAATTGGCTACTCCTTGTATTCTCTCTTTCGTTTTTTTCTTGTTTCTCTCAACACTTGCTTACACTCTACTCTCGCATCTCATCTCAATACACACTTGCACTCAGCTACATATATGTACAAATATTGATCGGGCGATCGCCTACCCAGTAGGTAGGTTTTGTGCACTGCAAGACCTACCACCAACTCTGTAACCTGCCATCAACTTTGCTAAGCACCATTCTGCCGAGAGAAGTTAATCTACTCAACCAATCAGCTGTCAACTTTGAGAGTCAACTTTTCTTTCTGAAAAGTTATTTGTGCAGACATTGCAGGTGACCAACTTTTTAGTTAGAGTTCCCAGGCGTTGACAAAAGTCTTTGGACTTTTACTTAGAGTCCTCAGACATAATCTCATGTCCTCGGTCAACAGCTGATATCTTCAACTATCATTCAGAATCCTCGAACCTTAATACCTCTTTGGCCAAGTGTACTGATGCGAGCATAAGTCAGAGGGAGAGCCCATCCCAAAAGACCGTGTCTAATAGGAGGGAGAGCCTCCTAACTTATAAGTTGGAGGTTTTGTCTCAAGCTTTTCAATGTGGGATTTGCATCATTCCTCCCTCTATCAACAGCCGCGACCTTGGCGGCTTTCACTCTACGACGCTTTACTCCGCCCCGGCGCACCGACAGCAGGTCAACCCCTTCGCAGGTAGCCCTTTCCGGTCAGAACCCTTCGCAGGTAGCCCTCTCCAGGTGGGGAGGCGATTAGGGTAAACGAAGGGAAGAGGGAAGAGAAATATATTAAGGGAGAGGGAGAGAAAACAGAATGAGAGAGGAGAGAATAGGGAGAGATAGAGAGGGAGAGAGTTGAGACGAAAATATTTCCTTCCTTTCATTAGGCACAGTAACGGGTTATATAAACACTAACCGAAGAAAATAACAAATTAACATAATCCATAACAAACTAACAAAATAACAACTAACAAAATAAAATAACAGAAGAAAATGATCATGAATGAAGGGGAAATGGCATATCTGCCACCATGCGCAGTAACTAAACATAATTCCTAAATTTAGGAGACAACCGGAATATCCCAAAGCTTCTACGTCTGCCGGAGGTCGGATGTCCCTGTTCGACGATGGTCGGGGAGGGGGATACTGCGGCTGCCGATACTGAGTACGTAACACGTACCATTTTGGCCTTTACTCATTCTTGTCAAGTGAACACCACTCCGGCCTACTTCCATTCATTTCAACCAAATACAAATCATTCCAACCTACTTCCATTTATTTTGACCAAGTGTAAATTACTCCGGCCTACTTTCCCACACGGGAGTGACCCTAAGTCCCAACAAGTAATCCTCTAGTCAAGCTACAAAATCTAGTCGGCCTAGGCTCGATATCCCTACTGTGACTTAACCTAATGGTAAATATAACTCTCCCATAGTCTGGTGTTAAATGATTAAAGCTATAAGTTGAAATATTAAAAGTTTGAATAAAATCCCAAAGATAAAGGAAGTGAGAAAGCTTATTAGTGATCTTGGACTTCAAGCGTGTACATGTGTAGAAATTAAGCATCATCTTTCCAAAGCTAGGAGGACTGCTTTGAGCAATTCTATCTCTTAGTGTTGGGAAATGAACTATAATCCTTGTGATGGGGTGGGCTGGGATCCTAATCAAGTTATATTTCATTGTAGCTGTGTGAAAGATCAAGTCATTCATTATGATTTGAGTTGCATATTGATCAGGAGGTATCTTGCGTTTCATTTGCTTACTGTGCTAATAATGTAACAATGAGACGTTGACTATGGAGCGCCTTGGTGGATTTGGTGGCTCGGACTTGTGGGTGACAATGTTTTTAGAGACTTCAATGCCATTAGAAGTGAATCCAAGATAATTGGTGATTATCTTGATGAGAGTTTCAGTAGATCATTTAACCACCAGTGTGCTTAGTTGCGGGGTATCTAATCTCTATTTTGGCGAGTACTTCTTCACGTGGAGCATTTGTAGGGATAGCCCCAATGGCTCTATCTACAACTTGGATCGTTCACTGGTTAATGAAGCTTGGTTGGTCGAATAGCCTATCTCAGCCGCTTCGTTTCCTCCCCCGAGCGTTTCTGGCCATTCTCCACGAGTAATTCTGGATAATACTTGCCAATCCTTTAGGGAAGGCATGTTTAAGTTATACTACTTCTTACCCAGCCATCAGAGGTTTGGTGAGGTGGTCAATGATGGATGGGATACCCTTGTCTCAAGCTGCATGATCTTCAGGATGCTGGGTAAACTCAATGTTGTTAAGAAGAGCTTCAAGGCTCGGAGTTTTGATTGTAGTAATGCCTTTATTGAGGCTTCGAAAGCCAAAGACGAGCTAGAGAAATATCATCTGCAGGTACTCCAGTCTCCCTTTTCCTAGGGGCTCATCGACGAGGATGTCTTAAAAAGAAGTATTTGGTGGCGTTGCTTGCAGAGCTATGCCTTGTCATGTGCAAGGTGGAAATCTAATGGCCTAAGGAGGGAGATCAGTGTACCAGATTTTTCTTCTTGATTAAAGATGACGGTGAGCCCACTTTGAGCTTAGACGATGTCAAGGGGAGGCACAATCTTATTTTTGTAAGCTTCTTAGCTCTGACTCTGGACTGAGATATAGGCTTCAGCATTCAGCAGCCCCTGAGCCGAGCCGAGCCGAGCCGAGCGGTTTCTTCAAGCCGGTTCTGAGCCGATTTGCAGCCGTTGCTGCAACTCTTCCTCTTCATTTTGCTCGACTCAATTACCTCCTCTACCATTCAATACCTTTGATTGCTAAAGCATTAGTGGTACATTTAGTGTTAATAACTCTCCAATTCATTGACATATCAATTCTCCGCCGGTTTGTGAACGTAACGCACGATTGAGGCATTTGATAGTTTTGTCTATAAATCAAACGTTCTGGCTTTGTCCCTGACACCCAACTCAACCAATACACCATCTAGAAGAGTCAAGCATATCCAGAAGCTCAAAGCCGGCCCGGATCTCATATCCCGAAAATAGAGCAAGCAAATGGCGGGAGGTATAAACTCGATTCTTTATTCCGCTTTCGTGGTTATTTAAGCCACATTATTTGCTAACATGAGAAGCATTGATGTAGAGCTCATTTATCCCCTCATCTCCAATAGAGTTCAAGATAGCTGCGGATTGGAGATGGTTGCTTCAGTGACTGAAAATGAAATTAGAGAATGCTTGTTTAGCACCGGGGATGGTAAGGAGCCTGATACCTACGGTACGTTTGGTTGTTAGAATAGAATTAGATTGAAATAGAATAGCTATTCCAGGGAATAGAAAAGGATGGAAATAGAGTTAGAATTGTTATTCTTATGTTTGGTTGTTGGAATAGAATAAGGTGGGAATAAATATTTCATTGTTTGGTTTGTAGAATAGTATGAGGAATAATGTGGGAATAGTAATAATAATAATAATAATAGTAATAATAATAAACATAATAATAATAAGTAATAATAATAATAATATCTTATAAATAATATTAATAAATATAATAATAATAATAATAATATGTAATAATAATAATAATAAATAATAATAATATCTAATAATTAATAATAACAATAATAAATATAATAATAATAAAAAATAAAAATAATAATAATAACAATATGTAATAATATAATAACACCTAATAAATAATAATAATAATAAATATAATAATAACAATAATAATAATAATATGTAATAATAATAATAATAATAATACCTAATAATAATAATAATACAAAATAATAATAATAATAATAATACAAAATAATAATAATAATAATAATAATAATAATAATAATAACAATATGTAATAATAATAATAATACATAATAAATAATAATAATAACAATAGTAATAATAATATCTAATAATAATAATATGTAATAATAATAATAATAATACCTAATAATAATAATAATATAAAATAATAATAATAATAATAATAATAACAATAATAATACCTAATAAATAATAATAATAATAATAATAATAATAATAATAATAATAATAATAATAATAATAATAATAATAATAATAAAACAAAAAAATATATGTGGGAATTGTTATTCCGGTGTGTCGGAATAACAATTTCCATATAAATGGTGGGAATAACATTTCCCATATAAATGCTAACCAAGCGGAGGAATTACAATTCCCGCAAAAATTATAATTTTTTTCTCCCCAATTCCTACAACCAAACACACCCCTAGGGTTTTTCGACATTTTTTTTCAAGTGAAGGTGGGATACAGTCACCCCTCCTTTTTGCAAAGCAGTGTTTGCTTTATTCTGGGCTGGTAAGCTCCCGAAACAAATCATATCCACACTAATTTGCCTGATTCCCAAGGTTCTGACACCAGTAAGGATCTCCAATTATAGACCCATGTTGTATTATAATGTTATTTACAATACTATTTCAATTATCATTTCTAGCCAGATTCTTTTTAATCTTCTGAAGCTTATTCACGAATCTCAGCTGGCGTTTATCCATGGCGTGAACATTTGAGATATTTTGCTTGCCGAGAAGCTCCTCAATTACTACCATTTAAACAAAAGCCCGCTGAGATATGCTTTGAATATTGACATTCAGAAAGTATATGAGGCCGTCAAATGGGGGTTTATCCTTGCTGCCTTTTGTAACGTGGGCTTTCCACCTCGGTTTCTCCATTGGGTGAGTTAATGTATCTCTTCTACTTTATATTCTTTCTTAGAATAGGAAATCATTCAAGTTCATTCCTGGTAATAGAGGCCTTCAGCAATGTGACCCCTCTCTCCATATATCTTTACTATTATGAAGGAAACTTTACACGGTATGATTTCTGACCATTTTTGGTTACTATTGGAATTGCAAAGCTGCAAAGACTACAACGTAAGTCTTTACGAATGGCTTGTTGCTATTTGCTAGAGTTGATTTACATTTAGTTGATATTTTGAAAGACTGTTTGTTGCTTGTTGCAGAAACTTTTGGTCTTCGGCCCAATCTTATAAAGAGTGAGATTTTTTTACTATGGTTGTAGGGATGAGTTACTGATACAATCTTAATGTGTCTTAATTTTCACATTGGCAACATTTTGGTATGGTTTTTGGCTCTTCCTCTTATTTCATCTAGATTGAGGATTGTCGATTGTCAACCTAGTATCAAGCAGATTTTATAACCCTATCACAACTTAAAGTAAAATATCTCTTTTTTTTGTAGAGAAACTCAAGCTTAATAGCTTGTTTTGTCTTTCATCCATGTCTACTTTCATCATTCCTTTTGGTATGATCAATCACATTGATACATTTTGTCATGAATTCGATTCAAGTAGGCCAATTAAATAATTAATTATAATTCTTAAAATTTAAAATTTCAAATAAATTTAATAAATCATACTAAGTTCAATAATATACGAACTAAAATCAAAAAAAATAAAAGGTGTGACAATCAGTCGGACAATTTAAGTACGACCTACTCTACAATAATTGTAAGAAAAATAACAATTCAATTAAAATCATAATCAGATATAATATAATATCCAAATTATTTTCGAAATATAACCATGAGCCTATATCCGCCAATTCAATAATCTAATCACATCAAATACCAATTTAAGTTATAACGAAACTAAAATTTACCAAATCGGACGAACAACTGACAGATCACGTCCTTATTCCTACAATGCATTAGAACCTTTTACTCTGAAGAGACAAAATATAAAAATAAGAGCATAAAATCCAACAAGTATCATATTTAAATAAAACTAGTCTGATAAATTAAATGGATGGTCAAATGAATAAATATCCAATCAAATAATAGAATAAATCCAAATCGTCGATATAATAAATTCAATAGAAATCCATGGTCCAAAACTCAATTGTCGTCTTGTATTTAAATCAAATATCCAAATCCAAAATAAATATCTAAATCAGAAAATAGTCCTAATCAAGACAAGTATATATATACATAAACAGAAGTGATCCAATCAATTCTAATAAGCCGGAATCCAATCCAAATCTAAGTCCAAAGCCCGATTAACTTATGATTTGGGGCAAGATCTTGTAACTGGATGATCTAATAGTATGCGCAGAAGTCAAAATAGCATCGCGACAGATAGTTCAAAAGTTTGGATCAAAATATATAATCAAAATCATTTATATGGGACATACTGAGACCCATCTATTGAAAAAATCGGCAAATCTCAAATTTAAGTCCAAAATCTAAGTCCAAATATCCAAATCTATACAGAAAATGCAAAAATATGCACCAAATTTTAGTTTTAATTATTTAGAAACTCATTTAAGAAAGAGTTACACTTATTTTCGATAATTTTAGGCCATATTAAATGTAAATTAGGCCAGCATGCATGGCCACCCATGCATTCTATTTCTCATGGGTAAGGTTACTCACTATATTTTATCACCTATAATTTTTTATGTAATTTTTAAACTTATCAGATATATTAAGACGTCCGAATATATTATAAGGTCAAATCAAATCATCAAAATGGAAAGGACCACTACTCCAAGTTTTTCTTGTCGACGAAAAAGAATTTTTAAATAATAAATCCAAATGTAGTGACCACAACTGGGTACATGAATATGAAAATGTATGGCCCATGCAAATTTCATACATATTTCCGTATACACATATTGATATGAACATATATAGTGTCCGAAAATTTACTCATTTTTTTTAGAAAATAACAAAACCCACAAATTTCAACAAAAATAGAATAAAAGTCTCAAATAACCGGTAAAAAGGTTATGTGTGCACAATAAAATAAGTAGACTAATTTAAAAGTGCAACCATGAGTTTAAAATCTCCAAATCAAAACAAAAATATATCAGATGCAAAATCAGACAAAAAATTGGGTTAGAATATACTTGCCTTAACTTCAACTTTATTCCAAGTAGGTTTGCCAAAAAGATATTTTAAGGCACCTGAATCGTGACTTCTCTCTTCTGCAGACGTGCGCCCCTTTCTTTCTCTCCTTGGCCACCTCTGCCTCTCTTCACCTTCCTCCTTCGCTGGCGGAGGCTCCGGCAAAGGCGACAGCAGCGACCACAGTGGTAGCATCGGTGACGGCACGGCAGAGACAACGGCACACGCAAGCCCTTGATGGCTTTTTCTCTCTTCATCGTGTCTCAAATCCATCTTCCCATGATTCGATCAATTTCTTCCAAAATCGGTACATGTAGCTCTGAAATTGGCATCCATAAGGAGAAGTGAAGGATTTACTTACCTAAATTTTACCCATTTCCTCCGGCAATAGTGGCAACAATGGCGGCCATTTACTTCGGTTCGCGATTCCTTCATCTACTCACACCGGCGTACAAAATGAAAGATAACATCATAGAGAGGACTTTGTCGGCTTCCATTTCCAGCCTCAGCTCCTCTGGCAGCGGCGGCCCCGCGTCGGCCCTCTCTCTCTTCTCCTTTTTCCCTCCTTTCTTATTCCCTCCATTTCTCTCTCCCCGATCCACCGCTTCCGGATTTCTCTTTTTCTTTAATTATTATTATTATATATTTATTTATATTTTATAATTTTCTTTTTTTTTATTTTATAATTCAAATCGATATTCGGACGATAGTACGGGTATACCTTGAATGCCAGTCAAACAGATCCAAATATCTTTTAAAATTTTATAATATTTAATTAATTTTCGTCACATATAAATTACCCAAAATTATAATTAATATTAAAATAATTCAAATCAAAATCTAGGATATCACACTCTTATTCGAAAGTTCCATTAGATTGGTGGTAGGGACGGTCATTTTGCAGCTAAGGTCGTTTGGGTTGTTGTCTGTAACCTTAGGAGAAAGGAGGCTCAGCATCTATGTTTTGAAAACCTTGAATAATGATACTTTAACTCATCATTTGTGGAGGATACTCTTCATTGAGGCCGATTAGGTTTGTGTGAATTAGTTCCGCACGTATAAATTGAAAGATAGATGTTGACAGAACCTGAAAATCTTTCACAATGCCCCCATGGAGCTTGAAGAAGTTTTTTTTGACTTTGAGAGGACATTAGACATTTTATTTACTTCGTCATTCGCAATGGCCGCTCGGCTAAACATTAGATTGGTTCTTGGCACTCGTTGGGGTTTTAAAAGCAATCTCATGAGCATTTATTATCCCTTGCTAATATTTTTCTATAAAACTATACTATGCCTTATATTATTAGGGAGAATATTTGGTATTGAATTTTCTTCCGATGCATAGACCATCGTGCTTCATATGTCTATATATGAACTTAATGTGCTTGTTGAAGATAAGGTGGCTTGGGCTCTTAGCAGTAGTGGGGTTTTCAGCTGTAAGTTTGTTTTGTGAGCTCAAGCCTAAGGGAAGAACCTAATCCCAAAAGATTAGTCTGATAGGAGAAAGAACCCCTCAAATTTATAAGTCAACCCTCATAAAGTTGACTCCTCGATATAAAACTCATAACATTCATCATCCCTTTAATAGCCGTAAACTTTGGGGGCTACATTCTATGATATGTTACTCGGCGGTTTTCACTCGACGGCTTTCACTTTGGAATGCTCAACTTGATTTTTTTGATTAATTCCTTTGCTGGTAGACTTTTTTGGTATCTCTTTTCAGTCAGAACTCTCTGCAGATAGTCTCAATAAAAGCACTATTGTTGTCAGTACAAATTCAGTGGGATAGCCCAATTCCAAAAGACCAATCTGATAGGAGGAAGATCCCACCAAATTTATATGTCAATCCTTGTGAAGTTGACTCCCTAATATGAGGCTCGTGATAGTTTGCATAGAGAATTTTTCATCCCAAAGGAGTTGGGAGTTCTTTGGTCCAGCTTAGTTTAGGCACCCCTGAGAATCTCCCCACTCTTTCATCCTGTATGTCTTGCTCGGTTTGGCCGGCAATCCATGAACATCTAAATACTAGGGATCATATTTCTTGCTTTATGACTTGTGGCTCGAGCTATCCTCTTTGTGGGAGCGACGTAGAGTCCCATCAGCATCTCCTTTTTCAGTGTCACTTTTTGGGATTCGGGGGCGGTCTTCATTGGCAAAAACAATAATTTTAAATAGACAATTCTTGCTCGGCTCTTTCCCTCCAGAAGCTCTGCATTCTCCTCTCTCGCCTCCTCTGCTCTCCAGCATCGGTCTCGATTCTCCAGTGGTTCGCTCCAAATCTCTGTCGCCTAGCCCTCGAATCGGTCTGTTCTGTCTCCGGAGGCGCTCCAGATATCTGGCGGATGCGCAGTAATCCATTTTCCTTTGGTGCGCTCCTCTTGTTTTTCCTTCATCTCTGTTTCTCTCGTCTGCTTCCTTCTCTTGTTCTTATTTTTCATTTAATCGGCCGGCATTAATTGAAATCGGCAGTTCCTCTTCCTCCTGATTCTTTTAATCGACCGTTTCTTTGTCCTTAAATATCTGGTGGATGTCTTCGTTTTTCATTTGGGTGCGCAGAGTAGCACAGAGTGAGAGAGTAGAGGACGGCCGATGCTGTCGTTGTCGTCACCACACGGGCGCTATTTCTTATCGCCGTTGTCCACCCTCACTGTTTGAAGGGTTGGAGGCCATTGCCACTATTATGGACCCACTGTTTGAAGCTGTCGCCATCGTTGAACCAGGTAAGTAAAATTAATCCTTTTCATCTGCAAGTGAAATTATTCCATCTATTGACATCAATAGCCACTTTTCCTTATTAAAGTTTAAAATCTGGTTGTTAGTGGCCGAGATTATTTTGTGGGAAACAATTATTTTGTGTCGGAATTGAAATAGTAGAAAAACAGAGCTTCGTGCTCTACTGGGTGGCCGACAATTTGCACAGTGAGGATTGAATTGGGAATGAGGTCTCATTGAAATTGGGGGTTGATAATTTGTGAAATTATGTTACAATTTCTCTTGATTTACATATTTGAAGGTGAAGGTTGAGATTTCCTTTGCTTTGATGAGAACCGGAGAAATCTGCCAATTTGGGCTTTGTCTGCGAAAATGGTGGCATAAATAAATAAATAATTAATTATTGGACGGCTTACATTGATTTTGCGTTGAACCAAACTGGTATTTCTTTTGTTTATTCTCACCTGTTTTGTTCACATCCATTGTTGAACCAAACTGGATGTTGCAGTTACCGATGAGCAGGTTTTAAATCAGCCTGACACAGATGGCATTTTAGGCTGTGAAAATGAGGACGAGAAGGCAGTGGCAATGGTTGAAGACTCACCTTCAGGCATCGGTATAATTCAAGTTTTAATGGGTTTTTTATGTTAAAGAAGCTGCTTATTTTGGTTTCGATTGAAACTTTGTGCAATGCAGGGTTATATAAATTTTCCTCTCAAGAGGCAATGAAGCTGCCCCAATGAACTTGGCCACTTAAAAAATTGCTAAGTTGCTTTGACAGAAGAACACTGTGTGATGGCAAAATATTACTCGAGTGATTCTACCTATTGCTTGGCGCAAGTGATTCTAGCTATTGCTTTTACCACCCATCAGAACATACTATCAAGTTGTACCTACCATCAAATATTTTGCTGCATGTATTGAGCGAAATATGATTAGCTTTTGAAAGAATAAGCTGAATGAAAAAAAAAAATTATATTTAGTAGACTCGACTGAGTGTGTTTATTTGCTACCTCCCTTGCTTTTCATGCAAAAGGCTCTGTGACTAATGTGGATTAAGTGCTGGGACATAGATATTTCTGGATGTAGGATTTCAACTCTTCAATAGTCAGTATTGTTTGAAAACTAGGAGATGCTATTATTCGTGTTTTTTTTCTTAATCATGCACCATGGAAAATCTCACGAAGCATAGGGACCTATTTAGATTATTTCAGTTAAATCTACACAGCTTAGGAGTTATTGGCTAATAATTTCTGTATTATTCATGGATTAGGAATGCATCTATCATAAACTTTCATGTCTGGAATGCTACTTTATTCTGCTCCAGGAAATCGCTATTGTTCTTTCTTTTTGCATCTTGGTGTGTCAAGAGCCTATATCTCTGTTTTGTTACTATTATTTTTTTTATTTGTTACTGTATTTTTAATCATACTTATTGCTCTCCAGGGAATGAAGCAGCCCATAGCGATGATTCATCTTGGAGCATGGACTATTCTACAGTTGTGAGAGTTAAAATCTTGCACATCAGCTCTCCTATTCTAGCAGCTAAAAGCTCACTTTTCTACAAGGTAGAGATCATTATCTTCTATGCAAGTTGCTGTTTTTTCTTCACTTTCCTATAAAGTGCCTGAGGTTAACTTTCTTTCGCCTTTTTCTTATTGTGCTGCTGTAATTGTTCTCAAATGGTATGAGAGAGTCGGAGCAGAGACATGCAACACTAAGAATAAATGCATCTGGTATGGATGATTACCTCCCGCCGTAAACTTATTCCAATTTTTTATTATATTAAACTATTAAATTTCTAATGAATATAACTTATATGCAAGTTGCTGTTTTTTCTTCACTTTCCTATAAAGTGCCTGAGGTTAACTTTCTTTCGCCTTTTTCTTATTGTGCTGCTGTAATTGTTCTCAAATGGTATGAGAGAGTCGGAGCAGAGACATGTAACACTAAGAATAAATGCATCTGGTATGGATGATTACCTCCCGCCGTAAACTTATTCCAATTTTTTATTATATTAAACTATTAAATTTCTAATGAATATAACTTATATGCATGTATTAGTTGTATATTGTGTTTGAGGGTGCCCGTGGTATGATTAATATTTAAAGCTTTTTTTAGTCCTTCAAAATGAATGTACAACAGAAAGAAATATATGATTGGATATATAGATTAAATAGATATATTTGCTTGTTGAAATGACCTAGTTGCTAATCTTCTTATTCCTGGAGCAGAGGAACCTGCTCCAATGCAGCTGTTAAATTATATCTACAGCAACACTTGTTGATATCCAGGGTTGCCTTGTCGGGCACCCGCAACCCGGGGTGTCCAAGCAACCTTCACCCACTATATATGGAAGTATACACTTTGTTTAGAGGTAAGAATTTTTTATTTTTTTATTTATTTTAAAGTATCTGAAATTGGGATAGATTTGGGAGCTCCTTTACTTTCTTATTATTCAATCTGGAATTGGCACTTAGCATCAAACGTTATTTAATTATCTAATTATTTATTGGTCAATTGCTTGTATATAAAATAATATGATTTTTTATGTTCACATGAAGCTGATCCCTTGAGTACAGACTTAAATGGAGCATTATAATACCATCACTATTTAGAATTATGAGTGTAGATTGTGATGGATATTGAACAATTAAATGATGGTGATTTTTTATATTATGACATGTAATTATAGGAAATGTAGGAAAACTTGTATTGTAACTTATATTGTAACAGATCGTAATGGATATATAGTTATTTCATTGACAGTTAAAATTAATTTTGTCTTAACTGATATTAAGTGACAAAATAGTCAAATTGTTTATTTTTATTATTTGTTCTCCTCATTCCTTTCTTGTTCAGTTTAGAGCTTTAAAATTTATATATTTATATTTATAACATTATGAATATTGAGTGTCACCATAGACAGCGCAAGAAGGGGTAGCGACCTCCGTCGGAGGAGGAGCGGACGTTGTCGGCGTCATCGCAGGGTGGCAATCGTTATGGCAGGCACCGTCGTCCATATTTTAATATTAATATAATTAATATTTATTTTAAACTGGTATATAATTATTGTACATATAATGTTACTTATACGTTAGAAAAGGAAATTAAACTGACTTTTAATTAATTGTGGGTGTAGATTGGTTATTCATTGACTTGATTTTAAAAATATTAGTTTTTGAAGAAATTCATTTAATCACTTAACAATATTTGTCTTGGTAGAGAGACTTTCGTTTAATTTACTTGCTAAAATCTCCTGGTAAGCATAAAATTATACGCCTAGTACCCTTCCACTGCGGTCCCACTATTAGCTTGGAGGCAAATACATCCACAGAAGGGAAGCGCTAGCACAAACTGATCGGGTTGTCATATAACTGGGATATCACGAATTCGAGTCTGTAAAATGGTCTCTTGTACAGTTTTGTAAAGGTTTACAGGCCCAAAAACTAACCAGATGAATTCAACAAAAAACGTATACGATTAAAGAGAATTGACAATATTGAATAAACACTATTAATGATTTACAATTAATACCAACATGAATAAACATATATCTTCCTAAGTCATTTTCTATCTTCTCAACAAAGAGAATGACAATCTTAGAATAATAATTAGTAATGAGTTCAGGTTCACTCAATCTCAGTTACATGCACAACTTCTGACCATTTTTTATCCATGGAGGTTGATTTTGCAGTTTCCATCACTTATTGCATCTCCACTTCTTCTCACCATGCTTCCTGCAGAAGTGTTTCTTGACTTCTTTGCTCGATCTCTGCTTGAGCTTCCATGGCAGATTATGGCCCCGCTGATGGAGCTGAAGGTTCTGGTCTCGTTGGAAACCCTTGTTGTAGATTTCGCACACGAAATGGTTCGTCACCATCAGTGTCTTTGGCAACAGTGCTATAACCTCGGCATCTGGATCTGCAATGATGACGAGATGTAATAACCATAATTTTAGCTAAAATTGCTAGTTTATTTGAGATGATTGTGATGATAAAATTTTATCAATTTATACCTGGCATTTCGGACTGATTACGCTTTTTCTTAGGCTGTGGTTTCGGCCTAAATAACTAAAACCAAGTCCAAATCTACATGCATGCTGGGTGCTGAATTATTATTATCTTTAAACTGATTGAGTAGCAATTCACATGCTCATGCATTTTGCAAGCATTGTTAATAGTATAAAGTATATATGTATAGTAGAGCGCTAAAAGCTGGTTGTCCACTTATTCATGAGGAGGCAGCACATATTTGCCACACCTAGATGCAGCTAGCTGAAACAAAGGAAACATAAATGGATCATTAAATGAGCACATATAACATTAAGACAAGTTTCGGATGAGAAAATTATGAAAAATGCAAGCAGCCAATTACATAGGAGTAAGGCAATACCAAGGTACAAGACCATTTGCTATTGATGAATACAATGTATAGTATTATGATGTCGGATAAATTTACCAAGATGTAACCAATGCAGATGTTCTAAACTAATGTAATAATAATAGCTTGAAGACCCAAATTACAGGATGCATGGAATCTTGAAAGGCTAAAAAGAACTCTAGATAGACATGCCTAGCCAAGAATTGAAGAGAACTCATAAGAAAATTAAGCAAGATGGTACATCAAATCTGGACGGATGCTCAAAACTTGGAAGCCTGAGAAGCTGAAAAAGGAAACTGTTGCATTGAATGCTATCACAAATGAATATAAAACCAAAAATTCCTGCCTCAACTCATCGAGTTTATTTGGTTCTCTCTTTTAAGTAGCTCATGTGGCATATATTTTATATAGTAATCATTCACTAAACATAGGAGAAGAATTGCCTTTGCCAAACAATAGGACATCCAACACCACATGATAATGTTTAGCAATCAGTTTCTTCCCAAGGACGACGATAGGAAACACAGTGAACGCGTGCATATTAGTAACAAATTGCAGGCTTGATTCCTATGAAGAGTGTCTTTATTTATTATAGTAAAAGAGAAAGGACTAATACATTGTAGTAGAGGTGCAAGGGCAACTTCATCGGAAGCTTGATCGTGTGCAAATAATAAGTACAATGGAACAAGAAATTACACTGGACTTTAGATTTTACAAAACAAGCAGTCCAGAGTCCAGATGGAAATTTGGTGTGGGGCAAAAAAACCCAAGGGGGATCATTAACTAACTGAACTTTATAGAAGAAGGCCATAGAACGCATCAATTTACAGAGAACAACCCCAATAGTTTCAATTTTGTGGCTAATCGGGGCACCCAAGTGACAGATAATCTTGATTAATTTAAGGGTAGCCAGCTTCAAAATTCTCACGGTTCAGCAAGGACATTGTTGAGTACTCTTTTGCTTCCCCAAACTTTTCTAGGGACAATGATTGTGCAAAGATGGACCTCAATAAACAGAGAATTTCTTGGTTTTTTTTTTGCTGTCAAAAAGAAACTGAGAAAACACCATGCCTAATTGAGGTCCATCATAATCACCATTGGAAAAGTTTGCAGAAACAAAAGAAGATGCCTGCACTCAGCTGCCTCCTTTTGTTCTACATTTAGGGAGTTCAGAGAGCATCATTCCCTAAAAAGGTGTGATTTGAAAAGGGCTGCTCCTCCTAAGCTGTCCTTTTCATCTCTGCAGGCAGCTTGGCAGTGGAAGCTAACATTGTACAGGCTTCAAGAAAGGGGTAAGATGAAAGAAGTAGAATTGTTTTTAGGGATAGTGATATTCAGGTTTTGAATTTCCAGCTTGGTGGGCTCATTTTCGTACTAGGACAAAGCATCTTTTCAATCTCTATGCAGAATTATAGACAATCTGTAACTTATATACTTTATTGTAGTGACCATTCAACACCATTTCAATGGATATAAATATTTCATAGATATACATCGATATCAACAAAGTCTTAAAACGCACTAACTGATATCAACTATATAAATCCACTTCCATTATTCCCCTTAGTTTTAGTGCAACAATATCCGAGAGTAAAAGCAATTTTATATCATTTTTGTCACCTTATTCTAATTTTTAGCTAAATCAGAGCTTTCCTCTACCTCTAACCTCATCAAAATCTCCATTTATTTTAAGTGTTCTATTTAACCTATGTTTGAAATAATCGGGCCCCATTAATTATTGTACCTAATTTTTTCTTATGTGCAATTTATAAATAGCTAGGAATATGACTGTTTACTCATCTTTTTTTCAATGACCCTTCCCATCTTCGTAACAATTACTTTTTGCACATGCTTTTCCGTCTGTTCTTCCCCCATTTCTTCTAGGAAAATGAAAACTATGAACTAGTCTTTTAACTTTGCCCACTTTTGCATATTTTTCATAGTATTTGAGAGAAAACATGGTGCATCACTTTCAGACAATGACTTAGCCCTTTTTTGCCCGCTACTCCACTAATGGTATACAAAGGACATGTTATTGCTAAGTTAAGTCACAATAGTATTGTGTCGGATACATATAAAAAGATTTATGCAGGTTGTCAGCTACCTAACACAATCCTCCTGTTTACCTAGTTTTACACTATAACAACTCAAAGGACAATACATTTATAAGATGACTGCCTTTTTTTTTTTTTTTTTTTTAAGGTTGGATTCAACTCATACTTAAGTAACAAAAAATCCCAAAGCCAAGCAACCGAGAAGTAATTTGCCATTAGATGGCCAAAGCTGAGGAAGAATTAAACAATCAGATGCAAAATATCACTACTTACCCTAATATTCTACAAATGAGTTTCCCCAAGTATCCAAGTACAGTGAGAGCCCAAGCTATCTCAGCCTAAATATTTAATAGAACAAATAACTACTTTAGGGGCTCTCCACAAGACAGAAAGCAATCAAATGTGAAGCCAACAATTCATTGTACTACAAACTCACCTTTTCTCCTTGAGGATACATTTCTTCCAAAGCCTTTGCATCTTCTTCCGGTAAAAGCAATTCCTGCAAAGCATACCAGTGAAATCCACTTTTCCAACCAACCCTAAGGCCATATGAGATTGCAGCATCAACATCACCATCCACTTGTAGTAAAACTTGTGCAATTCAGTAACAAAAATGCACCTTCAAAATCTCCAGTATTCACTCCAAAAACAGTTTACTAGTGAGATTAGATCAGAATCCTCAGTAATTTTGGGATTACTGTTTCAAAATAAAGAACCTTCATTATCTCAATCTGAAACTTCTGTTTCTTTAACTTCTTGATCTCTATCGGAATCTTCTATTGTTCCATATATTGAATTTTGGGATACACTCATATATTATTCTTACAACAAGATCAAGTAAATTAACACTAATAATATGAAACATATATATAAAAAAAAGCAAGCAAAATTAACATGATCCAAGACGAGGCACCTGTAGCAACTGCATGTAACTCATTCCATACAGTTGATATTAATAATCTGACATCAATTAAGATGATTGATCGTAATAGTCTGACAGTTGTACAACGGGCTGATGCTAGCTTTTCGATAACAAACTCGGAGTACCGACCGTTACTTGAGAAAAAAATACACCAGCTTTATAAATATAATAAATGTTGTTTGAAAAATTTTCTAGTTGTAAATACACCAACCTGTTCTTTTTTCTTTCCTTTTCGTCTTTTTAAATAACTTTTAGGTCGTTTGGTTGCTCTTCATCTATCACGATTTTTTACACCTTCTACACTACTATCGGTAATTTCTTGTGAAATATTTGCATTTATTGTCTCACCACCAACATGTAAATATAGAAGATTCTGCACTACCTCATCCATCTGGGTAATAATGTCCTATTTTTTCCATGCCTCAGAAAACTTGCAACCAACAAGCAGTTTCTCATAACCTTAGACGTCATCCTTCCAAACCACATTTGTACGTCATAATCTAATATTGTACACTCGGAACAAGAGGTAGGTGTATAAGATCTTGCCTTTTTTGTCCACCTATGAAGTATACACTTGTGGGGTATAATAGTCAGATCGTAAAAAATAAAAACTTAAAAACATGCGCACAAATGATTCCATTAGTCTCATCAATCGACATTTACATTCAATCACCTTAGCCTCAGACTCAAAAATAACCCTCACTGAAAACCTCGGATCATCATGGGATGCCAGGACATATTTGGGATCTTGTCGTGATATAATACGCCAACCTGATACCTCAACCAACTCATACTACTTCATTTTAAATATAGTTGGCGTATATACATTTGCCAACTATTTCATCAATGGAGATTTCGTCATGATCAAGTTTGACAACTTTTGCCTAGATTCATAATTTATAAATAATTCTTTTTCATACTTCTTCTTCACAACTCTTTCAAAATGATAGAAAAAATCTCTCAAATTAATATTATATTTCAAATGGGTTTTTAAATTACCATTCAAACTTTCAGAGAATTATGTACTTCTAATATTCAGTGAAAAGGTTTTTCTCATGTAGCATTATGCCTATTGATGACGTAGCACGTATATCCTGTCCAGCCATGTGCGGGCATGAGACTCTCATTCATTAAACATCATGCAAGCCCATACATTCTCAAACTTAGACTCATCAGTTATAAAAAAAATGCATGATTTGAATGTATTTAACAAGTCCAACCGGGCAGTAAGATGCTTAGTAGCATTTTACATAATATGCCATGTACACAACCCATGACAGGTACTTCTCATCATCAGCGTAAGAACTTTAGTCATAACGGCATCTTGATCAGTGAAAATGGTGGTCGGAACCTTGCCACTATGACAAGGTAGGAACGTCTCAAATAACCATGCAAAAGAACCAGCTGTCTCATCATATAACAATGAAGTACCAAACACTACCATCTGTCTATAGTGGTTAAACCCATTAAAAGTATCAAATGACCTCAAACCCTTATTCGTCCCATAAGTGGTATCAAATGTGACTATATCTCTAAAATATTGGTAGTCTAATATCATCTCTGTATCAGCCTAGAAGATATTAGTAACATAGTCATCTAAATCAAGTTGCAACTTATTGAAAAATTTAGAATTTTTTATTTTTTACTTTTGAAAATACATCAGAATAGCTCCTGCCTCACCATGTTGCACCTGCCGCTATCACCTAGCACGGAGGTATGACTTTTAGTCTTCTGCTATATAGTCAACCAACCCACTACCACCCGCTTCTATCACCGTGAGCTCAAATGTCTCACTTGGCCTTAATCCGGCATCATGAGCCATCTCAATAAGCTGGATTTGTGCGGCCGATATTTTCCCTTGTGATCTTAAAAAATGTCTTATTTTAGGTGATTCAAGTTCATGACTGTGTTCGACCACGAAGGTTTTAATAACGACTTTTATTTTCTCTCTAATAAGTACCACTTCTAACATCGCCTCATATCCACATCGAGCTTCCCACATTTCTAGTGTATTTTTTTCATTATTTTTATTTACTCTTTTCTTGTCTTCTTTTACACAAGTTAATTTCTTATAAATTTTAATATCATCAATCTTTGACTTTCTAACAGAATCTTTCCGTACAACAAAACCCATTAATTTTTCATAATTTTTTTAAAAATCTCACGTATCATCCATACCGTCAAACTCCATGCTAACTAATGGTATGTAATCATCCATGATCTATAAAATTCAGTTTTTAAACATTTAACATCAATAGTAAGATGAAAAAACATAAAACATCTCATGCGAACAATTAAAAAAGCAAATAAAATAAAAAAAAAATTCATGAAGAGTTAATTGAAATGCACCGCATATAAGCAGGAAATCATTAGACACCGGTGCCACAAAAGTATAAGTGCCGACCAACCAATGTTTGGAACTCAGATCCATAACCACGATTTGGCATTCCTTTTTCTGAAATTTTTAACTATAATTAAAATTTTATAATTTTTATTTTCTAATTCAAATGGGCTTTAATTTTTTAAAATTTCATAAAATGTTCTAATTTTATAATTATAATTTTTATTTTATAATTTTCTGATATATATATATATATACTCTATCTATTCGGGAAGCAATAGCTCCCAGAGAGTTGGACACCCTCGAAATCCCCGAGAGTTGTAACAATGGAGTTGAGCAACGAGGTCCGCTCAACAATATGAAAGCAATATGAATAAGAGTATCAAAGTTCTAAGCAGTGCAATAAATAGATCCGAGTATATCACACACATAACAAAAAATCCTAAATTTGACAAATAAAACAAGACAGCGAAGAAGTTGATAGTTGAGAATATGAATAAGACATCAAGTCATTATGATCCATGGTTGGAAGGAAAGATTCACGAAGATGGATTGTCTCACCCTAGAACAGATACGATGTAGAGCGAGAACGGAACGAAAGCTCCTTGCGATATGCTGATAAGCTGCAGCTATTTTTGACGGGAATTGTGCTTCAAATTTCTAGTGTTTTGATGGGAATGCGCTTGAGATTTTTATGGTTTTAGGTCCATCGACGAAAAGAATGGAGAAAAGACAGTAGAGCAGAAGATGTAACTTCGAGAGAAACGTTGATTCGCTTTCCTCTTTTACCAATGAACAGATTGAATTTGGCGAGTAGAGGACAAGAGAGAGTGGAGAGCAAAGGAGAGAGTGGAGGGAAGAGAGGAGAGCAAATGAAGCTTCGAGAGAAAGACGGCGGTCTTTCTCTTTCTTCCTTACTGTTTAAATTTAGGGTTACATTTACTTATATTTTCAGCCGTCAGATTACACTAATCGGACGGCTAAGATTTTGTATTGTAAGATTTAATCTGAGTCGTCCGTTTAAATTTAAAATTGAATGTCTTATATCACGAGATTATAAACGGGGAAGAGGAAGGCGTGGGCCATCCGATTAAATTTAAAATCGGACGGCCCACGTTATATTATCTATCCAAAATGTGTAGGTCATCGAATGCGAATCAGAAATGCCTTTAATTATGAGAAAAACGGTCCTTCACCATAGAGGCGAATGATGCCCCCGAACCCCACTTTTTGAGGGTTCTTTGGGAGTTGTTTGCTATAGGTATGGATACCATTAGCCTTCTTAGTGTAGTCGAGATTTGTGGAGTAATGTGATTATATATATGTTATATTTTTTAGGTAGCCATCATAATTAGATATTTTTGCCTTTCTATATGACTTTTAATTTTATATATCTTAATTTATATTTTTAAAAAATTTCTTCCACCTAACTTAGGCCAATTTTATTCATTATAATTTTATGGTCAAATTTTTTTATTTATATTTTGTGAATTTTATTGAACACACTTTGGCATCACATGTGAAGATTGCTAGTGTAAAAGAAAATCGAAAAACAAAAATTGTTTAATTTTGTGGAGATTATGGGAAAGAAAATTACCCTTAAAGTTGTAGTTTATTATAAAATTATCTTAGATAAATTTCATAACAAATGGATCTGATATTTTCAAAATAATATCATTATTTATACAAATTGCTATCTCAAAACAATAATCAAAATAGGAAATCCAATAACAAGCAAAAACAAATATTAATTAAAGCATTTTAAATTGGCTTTTCCTATAACACGACTGCTATTATAGTGTCAAATTTATATCGATCAAATACAGATTCCTAATCAATTTTTTACGACTTGAATTTAAATTATTAAAAATATTGTCAAATTTTATTTTATGAAAGGCTCATTATTTAAATGATACCATGACCAAGTTTGAACTTAGCTCATTTAGCTTTGCTAATAGAGTTGGTGCCAATTATGTCTAAGAGACCTCAAACCAAGCTTTGAGGAGTGTCTTTATAAGTAATTAGATTATATAAAAAATAAAAAAATATATCATATAAATTAACTAATTTATTAATAATTTATCAATATATTATGACATTATTATAATAGATAATAAAAAAATTTAATATCTATACATTATGTTGTTCCATATTTAATTAATTGGTTCATGTAATTTGGTTTAGATTAGCTGTTGAAGTTTGTGCCCGGGCATCATATCCCTAAGACAAGCTCCCAAATCGGTACCCTCTCTCTCTGTCTCTCTCTCGGTCGTGCCTCTGCGGAGCTGATTCACTCAACAATCCCTAAGGCAAAACGACTTATCAATTTGAAGGAAAATGTCAGCTTGATTGCAGAACTTATGATTGATTTTTTTTTTTTCCCAATTGAAATGTTTGATTTATTTGTTGGCCATAACTTTGGTATGTTACTTAAACCTTTGCGTATGCAGTTTTATTTTTGGATAGATGGCGGCGAGTGCGGTTGATGCGGTGGGAGAGCCGATCCCGACGTCGGCAGTGTTAATGGCGTCGTCGAAGCACATTGGATTGAGATGCCATGGCGAAAACGTTGAGTTTTTGAAGTGCAAGAAGAAGGATTCAAACCCTGAGAAATGCCTCGATAAGGGCAACCAAGTCACTCGCTGCGTCTTTGGCCTGTAAGGCCCCCCCCCCTCTCTCTCTCTCTCAAGTTTTTGTGCAGCTTCTTTACTGAAATTGAAGTAGAATAAAGAAAGGAACGCAAAATTGAAGAGAAACTGTTCGCTAGCAGATTTATTGAATTGGATCTCTTCAAATTTTAAAATTGCTTGTTATGAGAGTTCTATCTTTGCTACCACAAGCCCAGAAAACACACGGATCGCAGGTACACTATACCAAAAAAAAAAAAAGAAGGTAAAAAAAATAATAATAATCTCACAAAAGTTTATGTAGAAAAACCCTCAAATATGAGAGGAATACAATGGGCGATAGATCAACGTACTCGAATCGTAGCGCCATGGAATACACTGAAATAACCTAGCTTCTTTCTGAAAAGCGGCACTCAAAATGTATAACAAAATGGGATGGAATCCTAAGTCAACATGTATATTATAATCTATTTAACTTGAACCTGGCCATATAGAGAAACATGTAACCGCTTCAGGCTTTACCAAAATATATTGATCCAGGACTCATCCATGGTGCCAAACTAAGAATTCAAAGCAATGTTAACAGCCACTTTTTGCTGGGGCACGCAAATCAAAGGTTATGTGATGGTACAAATACATTGTCTGCACTTAATTGTGTTGACGATATTTCTTTTACTGAGTTAGGGAGGAGCGCGAGAGATGTTTTGGTTCCAGGGCCTAAGCATTGACCGACTCTGCTAAGCCACCATCAGCAACTTTGGTGATGAATGCTATTTTGGCTATGTATTACTGATCAATGATAGTTCAGTTGTAGAAAATTTTCAGCGTCTTACCAATTCTCTGAACTTGTACATCACTTTGTAGCGACACTACTACTGGACTTGGAATTTGCGATCATATTGTCTTTCTTCATTTTATAAATAGTTAAGAAAATGTTTCTTCAACCCAGAACATGATTTATGCTTTAGTTGTGTTATTAAAGACCGTGATATTTTTTTGTCCCTTTTCTTTTAGTTTAGAACTCTGTAATGAAGCGATGATTTAGTTAGTAATTTTTAATCCTAGCATTAGTGAGATATTACCAGCCAGTAGCATTTAGCCATATAACTGAACAGTTGCTGAACATGATGGATTCTCTAACCTTTTTGAACGAGCTATGACCCAAAGTCCAAGCAATAGAAGAAGTGAATGTCTTATATGTAGCCTTAAATTATTTCATTGGAACATCTACAATTGCAATAAAAACTTCTTCCAGCAGCCTGTTTAGGTGATGTGTTTATGATTTCATCCACAAGCACTAAAGCTGCCTGTCAAGTGTATATGGAACCCTTCAAATCGCAGGCGTTGAAGATCATTACCTGTGTCAATCTCATCAAAATTTCAGTCTCCTTCAATAAGGTGGTGTTGGTTTTGGTCAAATAACTATTCCTTGGGATAATTATTCCATTTTTTTGGTTGGATTTTTAGGTAAAATAGTCATCTCCTTGGATTATTATCAAAAAGTGAGATTAACTAATAGTAGAAGAGAGGCGAAATTGTTTGTCCCTGGAATAGTGGGAGTAGATATTCCCAACGTTGGCGGTGACTATGATGGCGGTGGTTGTGGTGTTGGTGTTGGCAATGGTGGTGGGATGGTGGTTACTTTGGCTTCTGTTGTGGCAACGGTAATAATGGTAGTAATTATTCCCTAATGGAATAATTATTTTCCGCAAACGGAACAATCTAAAGTTTATTCTCACCATATTTCTATCTTATTTTATTTTCTCCTTATTTCATTACAGGAAGCAGACACCATGTTAAGAACTTTTAAGTGAACAAAAGCATGAAGATGAGTGCTGCACAATGAGGTGGACAAAGCTATAGCAACTGTGCTATTGTAGTTGAAGTCTTAATGGTCTTCTGGTTGAAAAAAAATGAGACTGCAAAGAATGTGTTTTATGGATTTCTGGATTAAGGGCCAGGTTGGCCATGTCTGAATTACATAGATAAGTCAAGTGTAAATCATCTACTGGCAGCAGCTATAAGCGCATTTCTGGTTCTTATAGATGCTGTTCCATCAGCATTAATGAACTTGAAGTCCCACCTTGAGAGTCTAGTATATAAATACTCTATGCCATTTCAATCAATTTGTGTCAAGATCCTCTAAAATGTTGAAGAGATATAAAATCTTTTTTTTTTCTTTTTATTACTTCTACATTCCAAGTGGACTTAGAGTTATAGGGCTTCCTCACTCTTACTATCTCTTACCAGGGTCAAATCATTATTTTTTCCCCTTCTGGCCTCCATTTTATGAGGCAAAACCATTTTAGATGTGCGCTTCTTAGTCTTGTCTAGGTATTTCCTCAAGCATATTTATGTTCTAGAGTTCCATATCCATCCTAACCTTTGCATATCTTCTAAATTTACTTTGTATTGTTTGTTAGTATTAACAAATTTCCCTAAACTGCATTCCATGTAGTCTATTTCACTTTTTCTTTGGGGCAACATGTTTAGATTTTCAAGCCCTTTACTACATTTCCAACTTTTTTGGTTGACTCCATTCCTTCTCTAGTTTAGGAGGATTGAAGGTAAAATTTTTGAGAAGCCAATGGCTGAAATTTATGGTTGGACTTGGAATACTATTTCGGCTGGTGGAAAGTGGTCATCCAGATGGCTGCTTAAAAGAATCATGAAGAGAGAGAGAGAGAGGGAGGAAGAAAATCAGGCCTTGAGGGCTTGGGTAGAAGGTTGACTGGCTATGTCATGGCGTTGGCTCTCAGAGCTTGTATTTCTCAATATTTGATTGCCCATTTATAGTGGGAAAAAATTCTAAAGCAGTGATCCATTTTACATCTTGGGTCTTTTTGACAATATCTATGGCTTGACATGTATTGATTACAGCTCCTGTGACTTCATCTGCAAAATTCTCATTCTTGGCAATAATGATGAAATATATTAGCAATGATGATGAAATTTTAAAGAAAATATGCTACGCATTGTAAGCTTATTTCCTCGGGCAAATTTTTGCTGGCAGGCTAACATCAGAACATACGGTTGATTGATTAATCTGAAAGGGGACTTTAATAAAGCATCCCTCCATGTTTTTGAAGCGATGAAGCTAATCAATTGACTTCCATTCATAATTCGCTATTCCATCTAAATAACTCCTAATCAACATGACGGTTCTGCTCCAACTGCACGTAGTTTTTCTTTCTTATGACCGAACTTTTGTAGTGCATACATTTATTTGAATCTTCTCTCAATGTTGTTTTTATGTTTTAATTTCTTTTGCATATTCAAGAGAATGTTCCACCTCTTTTTTCACGTTTTTTCATTTGCTATATAAATGAGCACCTTGAACATATAATATGATCTCTGAAGCATGTACTGAGAGGCTGTACATAGTAGACATTAACTTACTCAATGCCCTATTTTCCATCTAAATTTGTTAACAATACATTCATATCTAAAAGAGGTTGACAGTGAGTCCTTTTGAAATTTCTGATGATTTGTCTCTCTATTAGAGGCGATCTAGTCTTTTCTGAGCATTTTTATCGTTATCTCACAAGCCCATCTTTGCCGTGTTGCCTTCACCTTTGCAGGCTGAGAGACCTCCATCAGAGGTGCACAAAAGAGATGGATTCGTATGTCGGTTGCATGTATTACCACACCAATGAATTTGACCTGTGTCGCAAAGAGCAGCAAGAATTTGAGAAAGCATGTCCTTTGGAATGACCAGCGCCAATGACGCATTTTCTACATGCTTGTAATAAGTTGAGCAGATTTTTACTCTGAAGTCCTCTTTATGATTAGAACCACCGGTATGCATACAAGATCTATTTTATTCTGCTGAGCGAAAGAAAATTCTGAGCTTTTTTCTTTTTAATTTCACATTTGTCAGCGTGAACTATGAAAAATCCTGCTATGAAAAATCTCTGAGATTTCCCGAGATGATTTTTCTGAGATAATTCTTGCAGCATTTGTTTGAAAAATCATGAAAAATGCCCTGTAAAAACAGAGTTCTATTCTGATCAGATTATAAATTTGAACTCTCTGGCCCTGAGAAGTTTGTGGAATAAAAAAGACGAGAAAATTGGTAGTGAAGATGAAAGGGGGTGTCATTTGCTAAGGTGATTACTACAAATCTGTGCTGTGACACGTTGCCTAAAATTTTGGCTCTGTTTGGATTGTAGTATTGAACTCACAAGAGCTGCCGCCGGTATGCCTCTACGGTGTCTTTCTGCATGAACTGTTTAAGACTCAGTTCAGGTAGGCGTTAGGCCGGGTCAGCCTAGACCCGGTCTTGGCCGAAAAGACAAATTACATCTGCCAAAAATCAAGATCTGATTGGTTGGGCCAACTCCCAGACATTGTAATCTGTAATTGTTTGTTATTTGAAAGCTATGTTTACGTGAAAAATACCTACAAAATATAAATTAATCAGAAAAAGTAAACACAGCATTCAGGGGTTTCATATTATGGTTTTGACGGGTACGGTTAGGCACAGATCGGCTCAACATATAGGTAGAAAAAAGGCACAAATGTAGATGGTTTAATAGAAGACCCCTCAAAATCCATTGGTAAATGGCGCAAAGTATATATCAAGAGGCATGATCTAAACAATCAGGTATTAAAAAATTATAATGAGTTAATTAATGGTTAGACTTAAAGGGCCATTGAGTTGATCCAGTGGTTGGAAGTCAGACGACCTTGCCTTTGAATTGGAGCGACTATTACACATGCAAAAAATACCCCTTACCTAAAGCAGCATCATAACCAAGCATTGTTTCCAGGTGTTTGCCATCTAAATGGAGCATCTCATTATAAATAAACTCTCTCTCTCCCAAATAATAAAAAGGAAAGAACGAAGTTAGACAATCCATCAACGAGTGCACAAATGCCAAATCCACTCTATAAGATGAGTATATGTTTCAAAAGCAACTTGGTCAAATGAGTGCGCAAAGAGGAGTATTGTCCTCCATATAAATATTTATCCCCATTCTCTCTAAACTTTCGCATCCAACTCCTTACATCTTTCATACTAAAATGGAAAATCATTGATTTTAACGTCAAAGGATACGTCGGAGAATGAATCTTATATACCTCTTACATCTTGTTTGTTTTATTATGGTGTGTAGAATCCGGGTTTGGAGTTATAAAAATTAACCCGTTATTATTCAAATATTTAGGCATGATAAAACGGCTCTTTAATTTATTCAATAATTCAGATTTTCAAGATACATCAGGTTTAAATATACAATTTGTGGTTCAGCTCATCACTTGAAGCAAACGAATGGCAATTGCCCAATTACATGACTCTCATCATATACATTATCTAAGAAAGCATTTTTAAATTTATTATATGTATTTTTATCTTATATTATATTAAAAAAATAATTTCATCGCTCAAATATGTAATTATCTAGTTGCACGGTAATAGCTCAAACGTTACATCATGACGCTCCTTTGATATGAGGAGAAGACCTTTGTACAAATAAGGTAGCGTGTAATTAGCGACTCGTAACTGAGTATATTTAAGCTCGGATCGATGACCAAGAGGAACCCTAAAACAAGTTGTTCTGTAATTAAAGATTTAGGTGATATTCGAAGGTCCTATTTGGTTAGATTGATGCTGTTTAATTACACTGTTAAAATTTTATTATCATCGTTTGTTTTTCTACCGTCAAACTATTATTATTTTTTTTATTCGAATATATAAATAGTGTTCGATGAATATACTTCTAATCATTATTTATAAATTATTAATTAGCCAATGAGAATATCTATTCTTCATTTGATATTTTCAATTGTTTTTTTTTTCCTGAAAAAGTACAAAATAAAACTCTCAAAAAGATTTACTTATATACTAACAAAGGTAACGTTAAATTAAAAATTAGTATTTTAATAATTGCATATTCAAATAATACTATTATTATTAAAATTAGAATGCTTTAAACGATGGCAAGTTATTTCTTTTCCAAATAATAAAAAACAAAATACAATGAAATACGTGCTATTCAATCCAAAAAAAAGAAACAGAAAATGAAAACTATAAAAAAAAAAAAGAAAAACAAAAACAAAAAGAGAAGATGTTTAAGCTCTTAGCATGGTGATGGTTATGCTATAATATAGGATGGCGGCGGTCGAAAAAAGGCAAATAAAGCGCAACAGCAACTCAAATAACGGCCCGGCAGGCGAAGGCCCAATCCTGAAAGGGCGTCAACATCAACGTCGACTTGTCAGCGTTGGCCAAAGATGCGACGTCTCGACCAATTCGCGTCTGAGGCGGTGGTCAACGTTGACCACAAATATTATAACAGCATACCCAAAAAGGCGATCAACCTACTACAGGTCAGGCCCAATTTGGCAGTCAAACTCATGCATGAAAAGTAACGATCCTTTTATGATCACACACTTTCCTAAAAGCTGATCTTCTCCAAAAAGTGACACATGAACTCAAATACGCCAACGAGTCAAAACGGCCACAAAAGCATGAATGAGATGAGATAATTTGAATATCCATTGCACTATTCAGAAGAAAAAGGATCCATCAAATCACGCCGGCTGCCCCCACCAACTCGTAGAGGCCGCCATTGCGGTCTGGAGGAACACGCCACCTTGCCCGAGAGAAGGCTCTCTTCTTATCCATATAAGCTTGAGGTCTTCGTTCTCGGAAGATACACGCATGCTCACAAACAGAAAAACATATGCTCGATACAAGTCTTGAAACACGCTCACACGAAGCTCTTATACACACTCTCTAACTTGGAGAACATCTGAAACAAAGCTTCCCCGGAGGACTTCCTACAGTCTTACTCACGAACGCCTACAGAGTTTGAACAAAGACTCATCTTCGCTTTCTCTCTGCACAAGCGCTCATCCTCCAATCCCACCAGAGGCCTCCGGATTCTAGGGGACCTTTCTAACTTTCTGGAAATCGTTTCCTAAAACTTCCATGCTTTCAGGACGCCGCTTCCACACACTTTCTGTGAGTAGGGAGCGAGAACTTACATTTTTAACGGGCCAACGCTCCCGATCATCCTACCATCTCTCTCTCTTTTGCTTATCAGTTTACCTTCCTAGATTTGAAGGCTTTTTACTGACTTGAGCGTCGGAGTGTTTTCGGTGGAATAACCTTCCGCCAACACGCTAACCTCTTATTCACTTTAGTGGTGTGCAGGATTCAAACTCGATTAGGCGAATTCGGGTTGGTCAACTATCCGCATCAATCCGAATGCTGTTAAGTCGATCCGCGATGCATCGAGATGGAATGAATCTCCTAGCAAAGCGTGCCTTTCTAAATGCAGTCTGTTAATGTAAATTGAGCGTTAAGTGATGACAAAGAAGACAATGGTGAGATCAAAACCACACACACTGAGAAGGCAACAAGCCACGGCCAGCATTGCCGCCTGATCCGAGCAAGAAAATGTCATATCGGTAAGAGTTCACATAATTTTAAATTATTTTAATTATATCATTCGATATCTTTCTTGGTCTCTATCTTCTTTTCTTTCTTCCAATCACGACTGATATTTTCAGTTTTAGTTGTTCAAAACACCAAAATGCCGAAAACAGAGCCTGGAGCCTGGAGCTACTGTCCTCAATGGAATGCCCTGCCTGCAAAACAGTCTTTCAGAGGGCTAAATGAAGTCACCCTGATAATGTCTTTACCTCGTTTGGGTGATTAGGGGAAGAGGGTAACAAGTAGCAGAAACAACCAGCTTTCTCTCAGCCAAGCACAGAGTACTCGGGCTCACATTGCTAAAATCTCCACATTAACACATTCTTGAAGGCCGGTAAGTTTTTACCTTGTTGGAGAGGAAAGCATTAGTGAGAGTCATAGTGAAGTGATATCCTATCTTGAGCATCATTTTCAAGATACAACACTCCGGTCTTCATGGAGATAATCTGGGGCTCAGCCGCCGTGCCCAAGTCTCACTAAAGCAGTCACTCAACAGCAGCACAACGCCTCAACAGCCATCAATGAGGACTGCAAAACAGGAAATCCAAGTCCCTGATTTAATTTAGAGAGGTAATGCAATCAATAAATAGTTAAATATGACAGCAGGTATTCATGCTTTCAAGGATTTTGGGACGCCAAATTCAACTTTTACTGGAAGGGAGAGTCATCTCCCCTTGACTAAAAGGAAACTCAAAAGGCCTTCTTCCAAACCCAATGATAACAATCTAAAGTTGCTTTGAAGAAGATCTATGTAACAGTTTGAAGGTTGATATTTGAGTCCCAAGAACAGCCAAAAACTGAATCCAAAACCCAGCTGCTTTTACATTTTTCTCACCCCCAACCTTACCATGGATCTATTGTTATAGACAACCCTACAGCAAGGTTATTTTAACCAAGTCTACCATTAACCCAATTGTACAAGTCTGGATGCATATGCCCATTTAAATGAATATAATGCTCAGCCCAACCCATTTCAATTGGAATATGAGCAAGTAATTAGCAAAATACCACACTACTGTGCTTCCACGATTCCTCACTGTCCAACTTTTTCCTTGTGTGTGTAGCACTCCATTAGCCAAACTAGTTTAAACTTTGCTCCATAGTCAATAATACATATGCATGTGTCCATCTCCTATATAAATATCTGTCTCGGTCTCCTATCACATAACTAATTTACGCAAGCTGTTCAAATATCACATATTTAAAACTTCAAAACTCTTGAATATATAATACCCTGAGGAAGAACTTCCCTTGGAACAGGGGACTTCTGCTGCAAACGGGCCATCTCATGTTGCGCCAACTTCCGATGACTAAGGGACCTCTGAGATGACCTGTAGTCCTTGTCATCACGTGGAGACATCTCCCTTGAGCTAAGGGACCTGGATATGGAAGGAGAACGGGAATGGGATTGTACATATCTTAATCCCAAAACAGTGTATGATATCCGAATTATACATAATACTAATGATACAAGATACTTCATTTATGAGGACAAATCTCCAGTCAGATCCTTCAGCAAATTCTACACGAAGAGAATAATTTCATTACCTGCGACTCTCAGAAACTCTGGACAAAAATATGAAACTTTGATCCAAATTTTGTTTTGAGTTAAAGCTTTTGATGATGTGTTGGTTGATCAGCATCCATTAAGTCAAAGCTTGTTTGCCCAACTTTCTAAAACTTCAAACTATCTTTCTTAGACAATCTCATCATTTCTCTATCCGTCTACCAGGAAAAAAACTTTTTATGGTTTTCTTCTCTGAAGATGGATTCTTTCTTGGGCAAACTATAAGCTTTAATTCCTTTTTATCTGCATAGTATACAAAATCAAGACAAGGAATTTCATAATATCATAAGACAAAAGAAAATTTGTTCTTCTGGATCTATACATTTCAGACATCATCATCATGAAATCAGCAACAAATTACAATAGATAGCATCAAATCTCAAAACAAGTTGAAAATCTCAACATACTTAATGGAAGGTCCAAACAGAATCACTCGGACTCTTGAGAAAGATACATTGTCAAATAATATCCAGCCAATGGGAAAAAAACAATGAAAAGAACATCAACTGAATTTTTTATAGTGTTGCAGGAATTGATAAGGTAGTCACATGAAATCACAAAGCTCTTAGAATCAGTTAGAAAGGAAAACAGGTTACCTGGATGTATCACTTCATACTCGAACATGAAATGCAGGCTCATGCAGTCAATCTTATAGCATAAATCAAATAATTAACAGAACATGCAGTACAATATTTAAAAGAATGTCACCAGAAAACGTATAAGAATATTAGATATAGAAGCACAGCTCAACAGACTCAAACTAGGTGAAATCTCATGTTCTAAGTGGCTTCATGCTTAAGAAGTATGAAGTCTGTTGTGCTGCTAGATTCCAAGCACAATCTAAACATTAAAACAAATAGCAGAACACGAAGGTAACATGGAATAATAAAACAATCATCACCGTTAAAATTCCTCCAGTGTAACGGCCAGGCACCCATCTCCCCACCATGTAGAACTTCTTTCCAACATTGACATATTGTTGCCAACTCAAATCTCCTCCATACCAATATGCTCCCCACGCCAGCTAGCATGTCGGAACAAATACAATGAGGAATGAAAGCAGAATGAACAATGCATAGTCATTCACTTTTTGCCCAACACTGCCCTCCCAAAGAAAACGTTTGGCTCCAAAAGTCTGCTGTTACCATGGTATTCTCCAACCAGTGTAGATTTTTCGTTTTCTATCAGGTCAATAAAGGATATAAGATGTTACTAACCACAACTCTAACAAGTAACAGCATTCGTATCATTGACCAGTCTGCTTAAAAGAAAAAAAAAAAATTGCATAAGGACAAGCATGAAAATACGTTATACAAAACTAAACTACCTGCCATGGAATTGAGCGACATTATTCAACTTTGAGAAAGAGTAACAAAAAGAAGATTAAAACAAGAAATGGATGTTCTCGTTTTTGACAAAATCAATTTTCCACATGGGAATTGTCAGCAGGGGCTATGTATCTTTTTGAATATTAATATAAACAGTCACGAATTGAGAATTCTCAATATAAAGGGATCTTCACAAAATCCTTACTGATTCAAAGAAGGCTTATGATATACTTTGTATGACTTTAGTTTTTATGGTGTTAGAAAAGGAGGAAGCATTGTTATGAGCATGAACTTGCATATAACATGTTTTCACACGACATTACATTCACTAAAAAAAAAAAGAGCAACATAGCCTGAAGTGAGAATTATGGGGAATAGCATTACAATCCAAGTTTCAAAGTAAATATGAATGACACTCATGAACTACAATTTCCATAACTGTATCCAAGATTATGGGCAGGAGCTAAAACTAGCCATCAGAAAAGTCCAAAAGAACAAATTTGTCACTATAGTTTTACTGTTAATGTTATTTAAAAAATTGACGATACAATGCATGGGATAAAAGCGGGTTGCTTAAAGTAGCAAAATGAGTTCAAAATGTTATATCATCGTCATAGTCTTCCAGGCTAATTATATAACATCTTTTACATAAACAGGGGAATAACACATTGTTGAAGTTGATGTTACTGACATTAAATTTGTTGGAATTCAACATTGTAGTATCCATCTCATTGTTTGATCTCATTTTTAATTTATGATATTGAAATGTGACGTTGCTTTACAATCTTGACATAATGCGAGCAGACCAATATTAAAAGATGAAAGCATATATCTGTTAGATTTCAAGCAACAAGTTTCAAAAGAAGAAATGTACCATCTTTCCTTTCTTCAGAAAAACAGGGCTCTGTTCCCTGACAAAGCATTTCTGATTATACTAATATCAAGTTCTACAGATGATCATGTGGTAATAGCCAGAAGTCACAAACCAATCAAGCCAAAACAAAGATGAGATTGGGCAGGTAGCATATTTCAGTTCATTTTGATTATACTGAAGCCCTCCAAAATGGGCAAAGCTCGAGCCGGTATTGTGCATACCTGTCCTGAGCTCCACCAAGCAAAGAAGCTGGCCTAGGCAGAGAAAGAGAGGACAGCGAGGGAGAGAAATATCTAAATTACAAGGTTCAAACTGTTAGGATATGGGTCACTTCCGTGTAGGAAGTATTGGCCTGATTACAAACACTGGACCGGAGTAGAATTCTGAAATGAAAGAAAGGCCGGAGTGGTTACACTTAGCCGAACTGGAAGAAAAGACATAGTAGTTACACTTTATCGGAATAGAAATTTCCGGAGTGGAATTTCCTTCTCAAGGCCAAGGACTCTGATTAAAGGCCGAGGACATTAAGTGATGGACTAGCTGACGACCAAGGACATTGGCTAAAGGTCGAGGACTTTGACCAACAGCCGAGGATACTGATTAGAAAAGTTGATCATCTGTAAAGTCTACGCAGACAACAGACTTTGTAGAAAAGGGAGTTGACTTTCAGAGTTAGTAGCCGACTTTGCAAAGTAGGTCAACTGTTCTCGGTAGGAATGTGATTGGCAGAATTGGTGGCAGGTTCTATAGTGCACGCAACCACCTTGTAGAGTAGGTGGTTGCCCGATACCTTTATATACATGTAGAAGTGCTGAACTCGACAGTTTGTGTGGAGAGCGCTGAAGAGAAAAACAGCGAAAAAAATAAGGAGTCGTCATTTTTGCTCTTGTGCTGTATTTTCTACTCTTCAAGGATTTGTGTAATCAGGGTTTTTGTAACCAAAATTTACGTAGTGAAATTTTTTTACGGACTAAGTGTTCCGTGATTTTTCCCTTTTATTCAAAATAAAGTTTCCACATAAAATTATGTGTTCCTAGTTCTCCCTTATTTCTTTGTTGTGTGCGTGAGTGTTCATCATCATCATCCCCTCGGTTTCGCTATCCGACCGGCACCCTTTCCTAACACAAACAACACAACATCAGAACAAAAAGCTGCTATCAAATTATGCACATACCTTGAGTAATGCCTAGCTGGAGATGGTGATCTTGAGTAGGCAGTAAGAGCAAGGACAATAAAACATCAATTTTAAAAAGAGGCCAATTGAGACAGACTATACCACACTGACCATGAGGTCTCAAATACAGCAGAGTTTCAACTGACAGCTATATCCACGTCTTGGAGGCTTTGGTGAAGTTCTTCTCCTAGACATGAAGGCAGGGATCATTTCAAAAACACTCATATTAACTGTTTTCATATGAAAGCATGAAAGGAAAAGGCCAAATTTCGACAGAAAATAATTTTCTGCACAGTAAAACTATCTACCAGCAGAGAACTGATGCTGAAATAGAAATTGGTGCATACCTTCTCAGTCGCCACTGAAGGAGGTAGATCAACAATAAGGGAGTGGCTATGGGTACACGATGGGAAAAAGAAGGTAGCATATTTTTCACTCGCAATAATAAAGCACATTTAATCAGTCTTTATATCATACACATTTAACCAATCCATCTTAATAGACTGTTTTTCTGGCATTTCAATAGTAAGTTGGCAACCCAATCAATCTGTAGTTACGTACAAGCCTGTTCTCAGATTTTTTCATCAAAACAAAGTCAGTTTAGCTCAAAAGCTATGGGCAATTTTGTCACCTCGACCTTTCCTTCACTTGGTGACAATATTTCAGCTAATCAAAAACTTCCCACTAGTCTGTAATGTTAAACGTTTTGTACTCGTATGAGAATGTCCCTTCTCCTTACTCCATATTTTCGTGAAACAATAATCCCAAAATCTACTTTTCTTTGCCTCCAACAGCAAGCATTAAAATAATAACACAATGAGCACTGCAAGGAGAAAGAGAGAAGGCAGGAAATAGAGAAGATGAAAATTTTCAGTATCCAATTAAAGTCCAATTTGAGCTTCATTCTTTGTCAAGGTCAAGTATGTTATTGTAACTTCGGTTGTAGGACATTTTACTAATTTGTTGCTCATTTTCTCATTGTCTTGTTTTATAGGTTATTAAGTGTATTAGGGATTATATTTTTTAATTACATGTGCACTATCACGGATATAAAATGTCATGTTTTGATTACTAGGGCAATTTTGAAATCTATTTGACACAAGGTCCTCCGACATAAAGAGAAGAAAATGAGAAAAGAAAAGAATGTGAATTTTGGACATTCGTTTAAAATTTGATTCGAGTTTTATCTTTCGTTGAGTTCAAGTATATTATTCTAACTTCAATTGTAAAATGTATTACCGATTAATTATCCATCTACCTATTTTACTCTATTGATTAGTTACTAGGTGTGCTAGGGTAATTATTAACCAAAACGTCACACGTGTTGTAGCTATAAATAGGCTTGCTCGATATTCTTTTTTGTAACAAAATCTCACTATAGTGAAAATTATTCGGACTTAGTGCCTCGTAGTTGTTCTTTTAATTGAAAAGGATTTTCACATAAATTTATTTGTGCTTCTTATATGATTAATTATGCATATTATTTTATTTCTCTTGTTCAATTATAAGTGAAGTATGGCTAATTCCCCCAAGAGATTTCGATTCGCCGTGCCGTGTCGTTCCCAACACCCATAGCTTGGAGAAAGGAATTAGTTAGCTTCTTATTTTAGAGGATAGCAAAGGTGGATATGGAGGAGTGTTTCATAATGAGAAGATTTGAAGAAATATAAAGTATCACAAACAAAGCCTCCACAAATTCTATCATATCTCTTAGCTATGCCAATCTTTAAAATCTCATGCTACATTCTAGTACACTAATTTTTGGACGATGAAAAATTCTCATATTTAGAATTCTTAAAAGATTTAGAAGCATACTTTATAAAGTAAATTACTTTTATCTGTGTTATGGCATTAGTGTTTAATGTAGAAGCAATGTCTTCTCACCGGCTTGCGCCCATAAGTCTATTTTAAAAATTTCAGTGGGTATAACAGTTGTTTATAAATAAAATTTTACTTCTTATTCAGATAAGTGGGATTATGCTTCTTTTAAGTGGATTATTGAATCAAAATTTAGTTATCATAATATAAAAATTACAATGATATTGGTTTTAAATATTAAATCCAATATTGAAATTTTTAAATAAAAATACTTATTTAAATTATATCATTTAATGTTTAAAATTTGATAATAAATTTTTCAATCCAACAGTTTAAACGAGAAAAATAGAATCTCCAAATTTATTAATTTTTGAAAATATCTATCTTCATAGAGTTTTTCTTTTCCAGCCTACAAGAATATTTAAGTGGTCTGATGCCAACCCTTTATCTACCAAACACTATAATTTGCTTTTCAGATAAATTTATAATTAGAATATTATGTGAATTGAACTAGAACGAGTTTGATCTCCATCACTACTAACCTAAAACTTACGCACTATAAACTATAAATAGGATATCAAAGGATTGGTGGAACTCACTTCCCAATTTATCTTTTAACGTTTAAGTTAAAAATCTTTCTCAATAGATAAAAAGATATAATGATGATACTAGATAATATAAAATTACATGTGAATGGGAGATGTGAGAAGAGAATTTGGTCCTATTATGTGCCGCCTACTTGAGGGCTTTTTTGTAGGAGGCATTAGTCCGTCTTACCTGTCTCACTTTAGTTGGGTCATCGACACTTCAATTTGAAAAACTCTTTCACCTTCTCTTCCTCAGCCTCTTTCTTTGGATTGACGCCAAAGTTTATACATTCGGGTTTGCTGCCACTAGGTGGCTATTGAGTCGAATCGATCTCCTTAGATGACTTTAAGCGTACTTTGGCGCTCGCCACTTATTGGACCCCTTGTAGCCCCAATGGTTGGGCTTGGAACTAGACAGGCCCATGATATCACCAAACCCATCATTATGAAACCAGTTTTTTTAAAAAAAAAAAAAAAATAAGAAAAATATCAAACATAATATATAGATTATTTATTCTGGAGAATAATCAATAAGTTCTCGACAATTGGTTTTTTTAACTCAAAAGTATTATGACTTGATTCTGTTAGCTAAAAATAATCAAACATAGTTATTTTTGCATCTCAAAAGTAAATTGAATTAATAATTTATAAATCATTGTCTAACACAGAATGAAAATTAATTTTAACTTTTTAGTTTTATTAATTAATTATTTGTTCAGCTCCACAAATATAAATGAATAAACTAGATAAGGGTATATTTTTTTTCCTTCCTGAATTTGTTTAGTATATACGATGGTGAAATAATTAAATTTATATAGTAATTTTTATAAACGTACAATAAATAAATGGTCATTCATTAATTTCATCTAGTGGCCAGAATATATTATTAAGTGCCACTCATTATTTAAAAAGATCTCTTAGATCATTATTTTGAGTAATTATTTTAAGTGAAACTAAAAATATGTAATTTATTTATAAAAAATAATATATATCATTGGAATAATATTGGATTAATTAAGATTGTACATTTTAATTAATGAAGATTAATTGCCTTTTTAATGGAGCAATTAGGACCCTCCAAATACTAATAAGGGGACCCAGAGCCTCCCTTTGATTGGAGCACAACGGGAGCCAGCAGTCCTCCATTCAGCGTATAAATTAAGGAGCTGTTCGGCTTCCGAGAAAGGAACAAAAAACAGAGAGATGGAAAGGGAATAAGTGGGAGCCCCACTGTGGGTTTTATTATATAATTTTTTAAAATTTAATATATTATAATATTATTTTAGATTTTATTTTATAAAAAAAATTTAATAATTAAGAATGATAGGCTCAATAAACTCAATCTAAAAAAAAAGACCGTAAATAAAGTAAATGTTTAATATAATTGGAAGCTCAGAAAGTGTACAAGTAGGCTCCATTCAGCAACCATTGCTGATTCGGCCCAACTACTTAATAATTTCGACTCAAAAAACGAGCTCATGTATCATATAACTCACAATAATTGACTTAACAAATTTCTACAAAATAACCACCTTATGCAACCATCCACTTTTCGGAAGCAACTTACAATAACTGCCTTTATAAATCCTATTAGTGGGCGATTAATTCAACCGTCCGCTATATTTATAAATACTCCTTTATTTTTTAAGAAAAAGGAAAAAACGGCCGAAACAAATAGAGAGGAAGAATCCAGAAAATGTGGAGCTAGACCTTTAAAGTAAACATCTTATGACTTGGACAAAAGACTATAATACAAATCACATATATCCCAAGGAGACCAGCCCTCCATCATCCCAAGTGGTCAAAACAACCTCTCAAGAGTCCATTCAAGCAATCTCTCCTCTTTCTCCAGGAGATCTTCCATTCAAGTGACCGGACATCTCTCCAAAGCAATTCAATAATCCTTAGACAGCCGACAATAGCGCACCTAAGTTGTCCCTTTACTGGTGCACCTCTAAGCAGTCTATCAATTGGGCGTATTTAAATGCTCAATCCACCAATATGTATATCTACGCATCCTCCTTACATCTTTCTATTTTCTTGAAAAAATATCTGACTTGACTGTCAGAGGATTTACGGTGAGAGTAATTTTTACTGTCCTTTCACCTCTTATTTTTAATTGTGTTATACATTATTTAAATTATAAAAATTGAATCCGTATCAGATCGACCCATTGTGGAGATCCGATTCGCAACTTCCGAATTCGTAGGACAACTCAAATTCATGGTAAGCAACAAAAAAATTGAGAAAATATAATATTGAAGTAGATTATAATATGGAAGTAAATTAGAGAGCTTAAAATTAATGTTCTTAGGATACATATATAAATACTTTAGATATTGAATATTTTTTAATTTTCTATATAATAAAATATTTGTCCATCTGATAAACTACGGGACTAAACTTGTACAATAAATAATAAATATTTATTATATATTTTTTATATGTTTCACGGAAGAGAGAATTATATTCCCCTTTCCACACCAAGTTAGATGTGCCCCTTTTTTCCTTTATTTTTCTTTTTTGATTATTTTACTTTTCGATTATAATATATAATATTATAATATTATTTTTTAAAAATATCTTTTTATAAAAAAAAGAAAAAGAAAACCAGCTTTTTCTTTTTAACGTCGACATGCTCTGGCGGTCTGTCTCGTGACGGGGTCCCCACAACCTCTGAGTATTGATTTCGGCCCAAGGGACGGCAACCAAGCACGCCGTCCAACGTTGGACATCGTCACCTGTCTATTTAGGCTACAGTCTAACGACATGACTGACGGAAGACTTACGCCGTCTATCGTGGAAGTTGACGGGGCTGGGTCCCACACTTAAATGACTCCGTCGCCCACAGCAAAGGCATTTTGTTTTCATATCGAAATTATTGTATTATTCAATCACTGAGAAAAAACTTTAATAATTAATTGAATTTTAGGGATTTTTTTTTAAAAATATTGTATTATTTTTGTCATTTTATATTATTTCTCTCTCTCTAACAAATAATACAGCCGACGTGAAATCTCTCTCTCCCCTCCCCCCTCATTTCCTTTTCCCAGTGTCATCTTCTTCTCTCCTCCTCCGCTATAAAAACCTTGAATGAAACTCCATTTTGGCCTTGCAGAGGAAACAGAAGAACTGCAAACCCCCCCCCCTCCAAAAAATAAATTTCCAGGAGAGCTAAAAGGCTGCCTCCCCTTCTCTCTCTCTCTCTCTCACCTCGCTTTCTCCTTCCCGGGGGGGAAGAAGTAAGAGTTAGGTTACTTTAAGAGGACAGAGAGTAAAAGGATCGACGAATATTTGAAATCCAAGCGATTTTGCGTCCTTGTTTTCTTTCTTGTCTCTCTTTGAATTATATTTTTTAAAACAAAATTCTAAATACCCCAGTGATTTTGGTTTAATTTTTTGTCGAATTTTTTGAGTCATGGGAACCGAGGTGTTACTTCCACGAGATTGCCTGATCGAACGGATCAGAGTTTCTCCGGTGGTAAACCCTCGCCGGAGAAGCTTCTACAATAATCACAAGCAGAACCGGACTAAACCGGCCGTCCGAACGGACCAGAGAAAGAAGGCTTACCAATCAGAACCGGCGGCGACTATGTTCTTAGAAAGATCGACCACTGATGATCTCAAACGGTCAAAGAACTTTGGGATGGGACAGATCAAGATTCTCCGGCGCGGTGACTCGCTCGATTCGGGGATCAACAGCGAGCTGTTGAATAATAAAGACAACTGCGGCGATCCGATCGTTTCAGGAATGGGGAGGCTTGGCCTGGATCAGGAAATGGTCCCGAAGCAGATCCAGATCTTAGAACTGAATCCGAAGTCGCTTTTTTCCCCGGTTTCCGGGATTCGAGACGTCTACGCCGGTTCGGCTTTCGCCATGTCTCCGTCGCCTGAGTCGCTTCCCCTGCCGTCCTTCTCGAAGAAGAAGCAGGTGTCCGTGATCGTTGACGACTCGGCAACCAGAGATTTGAGGCGTTTACTTCGTCTCGACTGAACCCAAAATTTTCAGGAAAAAAAAAGGGGTTGACCTAAAACCGGATCCGAAAACCCAGTGGATTCGGATCTTTTAATCTTTCATTTCGCCTCTCTCAGTCTCATGATCTGGACCTCGTCCGTTTTGGTATTTTTTTTAAAACGGAGGGTTTATCGGAAAATGGATCAAATTAGCTGAGGCAAATGTTAGATTAATCATGGTTTAAGTACTTAATCAGGGTTTAACTAGTTGGTTTATAAGTGTTTAAGCAGTTGAATTAATCGTGGTTACTGGGGTTGGTGGATCGTTTGAGTTTTGGGGGGATTGAGGTTATTGGAAATTTCGGGGGGGTTTATGTGCAAATCGTAGAGGAAATGAGATGTGGTAAGATATGTAATTTAAGGCAAAATCAAGGGTAACAGATGAATGCACGGAAATGGGACTTTAGTGTATGCATGTATTTGATGTAAAGATGCTTGAAATCGAGGTGGAAAGATTGCCTGTGGTTGTGGCCAGATTTCTACTCTTTTTTTTTTAGAGATAAAATAAATTATTTTTGAAATATAAAATATTTTTTTAAATAAATAATTATAATTTAATAATTAATTTTTAATTTTTAAAAAATGTTTAGATTATAATTATTTATTTAAAATTAAATTATAAATATACTTAAAAAATAATTATTTTCATCTTTTTAAAACAAAAAACTCCTATAATCCATTTTATTAGACTGGGTAAGTTGTAAGGCATATTCCTGGCTCACCAAGCAAGATAATATCAATATGCATCAGAAAACTATATTTGTAATGTTAATTCTAAATGTTTGCTAAAGTGAATAAAATATTCAAAAATATATTAAAAGTTAAAGCTTTAAAAAAAATTAAAGTTATACATATAAATAAATAATTGAGTTGAATTTAAATCTAATTTAAATTTTAGTGGACTAAGTTCGAATCAAACAAAGAAGTCATTGATTCACGGTCAGTCATAATCTACCAAGGCCAATTAAAATTCAATTAATTTTATATCAAATCATTTTAAATTATTTGAGATTGATTTAAAAATAAAATATTGAATATTATTATTATTATTATTATTATTATTATTATTATTATTATTATTATTATTGTTGTTGTTGTTGTTATTTGCGTGGAGTAATCGGTTGCGTATTGCAGTTAGATCTTGATTCGGATTAACCCGTCGTGCAAGTGGTCGCAAATGGGTTCGATCTCCGTCTCTGTTAACTTGGGACCTGTACAATGCAACTAATAAATAGGATGTTAAAGGTCCGGCGAGATTTCTTCAATCAAAAATACTCCGACGCTCAAATCAGCAACCTTCCACAATGAATGAAAAGGAGCACACTGTTAGAGGTGTGTAAGAATATACTGTGAATACGTAGGGAGTGCGTGGATGCTTGAATGAAAAATTGGTGAGCGAGTAACGGGAGACAGAGCTCCCAGAGTGCACTGCAGCGGGTGGTTGACTGCAATAGCCCTTAACAGGCTGGAGAAGAGCGAGAGCTAGTTGTGTTATTGAGAGCTGGTGCTTGCAGGAGCGTATGTCTCAATGCCAAGCTCTATTTTTCTTGGAGGTGGATTGATCAATTGATCTCCCTTATTCTATAAGCGAAGATGGAATTTATGGTTCTTCCCTTCGGACTTCTTAGCGCAAGAATCCTCCTTATAGGGATTTGTTGGTTGCTGACTGTGGACGGCGGTCGCCGGTGTGTCAGTTATCGCATTGTGGTGGCAGGTAGACCTTCGGGCATCACAGGTCACGCTTGATCTACCTTTCGCGTTGGAATTGGCCGAAAAATTGTAGGCAGCGGCGTGAATCGCAGCTTGCAGCACTGACCCTCTTCCCATTGGCACATTTTCCCTGCGCCACCATTGCTACCCATTAGCCACATTAATGGTTTGCAGGCGGTATCCATTTGCTGCGAGTACAGGCCGTTTTGGGACGCTAGACTTGATCCGCCGTATGGTATGTTACTTTGCAGGTTGAGCTTTGGAATTTTCTTGGACCTTCGCACCGGACCCAACAATTATTATTATTATTATTATTATTATTATTATTATTGTTAGGCCAGGACGTGACAAAATGCGGGAAATTGTGTGGACGATGGCCTTCGACGTGATTCTGTTTTGTTTTATAATATTGATTATAAAAAATACACAAAATTATTATCTAAAAATTTAAAAACTAATATTTTAATAAATAATACTTCATAAAAATTTATGAAAGTAATATGTATCAATATTTATAAATCACTAACACCGGCGGGCCAATTACTTGTGTCAAAACTCATTTATAATCAGTATATCATATAAATTGGGTCAAATTAAAATGAATCGCCTAACAATTATTGCTACTATAAAAATATAATAGTGACTAATAATTCAAAAAATAAATATTTATATAAAATTACATCCAGAAAATATACAAAAAAAATTATCAGTAAAAATTTAACTTCTAAAATGTTTTTTAAATATATTTATATTAAGATTTTTATATTCAAAATTTAAAATTTATGTTGCCGTAATTATTTCCTTTATATTTATTTATGGATTAAAAAAATAATTATGTGTCAACTTTATTTTTTATTAGAATTATAATTTCTTATATAATTAAAATAATAGAGTTTGTATTTTATTCAATTATGATTTTGATAGAATTGGGAATTAGGATGATAATTTCAAATTCTAATTCCAATTTGGCAACTCAAACAGAACCTAAAATAAATAAAATGTTGATCTACCTAAATTGAATTTTGACTCGAATAGAAGAAGACATGGACTTCATTTCAGGTAACCTATAACAAAAATTTTATGTACCATAAACTAATAAGTAAAGAAACTTAGGTAATTCTTATAAATAAATTCCTAACCTCAAATGCAATTCACATTGTGACATTATACAAAATTTATTAATAATTTCATATATAAATAATTATAAATATTTTTGGATACAATAAAAATTTTTCTATTTAACCACTGATATTTTTATATTACTCAGTAGTATAGTATAGTATATTATAGTTGAACCAGAAACATCATATGGGTGTCCATCGCACGACATCGAGAGTACAATCTATTGGCAACTTCGGATAAGTGAAAGCTAAATAAATACGTAATCAATGCCAATAAGATAAGAGGCCAAAGATCAAGGTCATGAATGGATTGCGAATAAAATAAATATAATGATCATATACAAAATTTAAGAAGATAATTATGAATCAAAGGCTAACGATAAACCTTACCTATTATGATAAACGCATGAATGTCGATTTACGGAATACTCCGTATACATGGGACGTATTTTACTATTTAAAATTTGTGGATTAGCTATCTATATATTACTTCTATAAATGAGGTCTTACCGACCATTATAATCTATGGGTATACCTTCAAATAATTTTATTTTATTTTTATTATATTTTGACATGTTATAATATAAATTTTTAATTAATTCATTATTATAATTCATTTGAATAAAGTGAGTGAAAATATTTAAGAAACATGTGCATTTTTCACAATTTAGAAATCAAAATAGTTAATTTAATGTAGATATTTTTGAAAGAATCTTGCTAAACAAAAGGCATGCAAGAAGGTATTCTTTATCAAACTTTAAAATTTTAAAATTTACCAATGAATTTAAGTATTTTTCATAAACAATGATAAAATACCTTAAGATTTATAAATGATATCTATACAAGCTAAATATTATAATAAACATTAATGATCACTTACATGTAATCTGGGAATATGGAATGTCAAATTATGAGCCAATATGAAGACAAAAATCAGAAATTTTAGCGATGACAAATGACTCAATTTGAAATTTATTAGTCTTAAGCAAAAATTTAAAAATTTAAGTATTTACTTCAAAATTTTCTCCATTTTCTTCCTCACATCTCTTTCTATCTATTCTTTCCTTCTATTTTTCTCTCTTTTCTCATAAATTTGAAACAAAAAGAATTAAACTAAAAAATATATATATCAAGCACCCAATGCACATGCATCAGTCATACTTGTATCAAGTGCAAGGCTTTTATCCATTCTAAGCATATGTGCTCATAATGCTTGCATCAAGCTTGTTTTAAGTAGGATGCTACTTATTTTAAGTATGTACTCCCATTTTGTTTGTATTGGGTTTGTCTTAAACACAATTTTAAAAAATCTAATATTTAAATTGCGTTTGAACTTTAATTGATCTTAATAATAGATACAAATTATTCTTTAAATTATCGTTTTTGTTTATATTAGTACTCAAATGTTATATATAATTATCTTATCTGTGAATAGAATATTGTCAGACAAGTTTAAACTTTTTTAATTGTTCTGTTTGGGGATCAATTTTTTTGATATGGGTCCTCCAACTTCCTCTTGTATTAATTCGATCCAAAGCACAATTAGATTTTATAGACCGAAAATACCATATTACAATATAAAATATAAGAAAATAAGGTTATCTATATACAATATTTTCATAATAATGTGTTATATTGCATTGCTTCCCACTCAATGGAAGGCATCGCATGGATTTTTTTAATCTCTAATGGCATAAACACTGATCAGCACAAGGGATTTCAAGTTGGGTTTTGAAAAATTATCGGATACAGATCAATTTTTTTTATTAAAATTTGTATCAAATTCTTTCTATTTGTTAATTGTATTTTTAAATTTTATGTTAATATTAATTTTTTTCCTAGATAAAAATCAAGCTAAATTGATTACATTGCTCAATACCAAAACACAATTAATTGGATAAATCCCTCTTATAATGCCGGCATAATATAGACACTGAAATAAGTTAAGAACCAAAGCAAAAACTAAGAATTTAATTAGAAAAATAGCATTTTTTATAATTAAAAGAATTTTTTAAAATAAATTTTTGCAAATTATTATACTTTATTACGTTTAAGATATTATCTATTTTACACTAATAACACCATTTTAAAATTTTTTTTGGACCCGTATAAAAATGGTTATCGGTAGAAGGGATGGTATCCATATTTACTTACGGGCCGTATATCGTCTCTTCACTCGAATTGTATAAGATATTCATAAAATTTTATGAACAAATATAACAATTGATTTGTTGAATGATTTTTTTTTTTGGGGGGGGGGGGTTAAATGAATATGCATAATAAGTATTATATTATTAACTTCTAAAGAATTATATGAAATTATAATATAAATAATGTCATTAAAATTTAAAAAAAAAATCGATGTGCTTCTGGGCCTTCTATATTGCAATAAGACATACTCTACTGTACAAATGATTAAATACACAATTCAACAAATACGATTCCGTACATTCCAGTAATCTCTGTTTCGGTGTCTCTCTCTGTCTCTCTTCTTACGAACAAAATTTCCGGTTGCGTTGTTTTCTCTTTAGTTTATTTTCCTCGACATGTATTCGTTTACGCCGGTAAAATCGCCGATCTGTTGATCTGTTGTTGCATCTCCCGTTCAGTTCCGTTCGCAACAACCGTCGGCTGAAATCTAGAATCGCCGTCAATGGACTCCGTTTCCGAATCCAGATTTCTCGTCTTTTTCATGGAAGCTGCGTCCGATTTGTTGCCGACTGAGCGATTTCGCCAGAAGCAGTACGCCGGCGCTGCAATTTCCCACCGAAGAAACCGACCGCTGCCTCGGTTCTCCGGTGCTGCCTTTGTCTTTCATAAAACGCAGCGTTGCGGATTCAGACTCCACTGTTTGAAGGCCACTCTTCTACTCATCTTTTTTGCGGCCCATTTTTGGCACCCAAAGCCTAGCCCACTTTCGTCCGTCATTCTTCGCCCCTACGACCCAATTCATGGCCCAATTGTCAGAATACTAGGCTGAATTCTATTGTGCTGGGCCCAATTTCGTGCATCAAGAGCAAGCTTCAGAATGCAAGATTTAAATGGAGGCATATGAGGTTAGAGTTCCTCATAATATTTTATAAGATTAAAATTCTTCCTTAAATCGTTAAATTACTACATTACTTCATAAAATATAATACGTAATAGTACATAAACAATATATATATATATATACACACACACAAATCAATGCTTTGGGAACTTCACAATTAATACACTGCCTTCTAGACTTAGCTTACCTAGCCTGATTGATATGATTGCCCATTTGACCAAATTCAACCGTAACTTTGCTCAACACGCACTTTGGATATAGGACGGTCACTTGGGTGTGATGGGATTCTAGAGTCCTTTTGCTAGAGAAACATCTTTTTAAGGCATATTTCGACAAAGTAATTGTTATTAGATAAATTTTTAACAAGACAGTTTGACATTATGACCACCACATAGACAACATTCGATTGAACAGTCTCCCTGTAGGGTGATTCTTAGCAGGATGATTTGCACCTAAAACGGTTCTTGGCAGGATGGTTATTGGGTGGACCTAACCTATTAGATGAGACCGATTTGAATATTTGAGTCTGTATTCAGTCCGTTTTATAGTTGGACCCAGCAAGTTTTATTAAAAAAATATATTTTTAAATGATAAATGATAAAGCTATTTAAAATTGTAATCTTTAATAATTTTAATTAATAATCAATATATTTAATGTATGATAATTATAAGATATCCTATCATAGGCATAGAAAATTTTGATGCTTAGGGTAAATGCCATGATATGCTATGATGCAATTATAATATCTTTGTTTGCACTATGCATGTGTATAAACAAATATTAGATATTTATAATAGTAAAAATCATCATTATATTTTATTTCAAAAATCAAAATAATTAAAATTGAATAAAATAAAGTTAAGAAGTAATTAGTCATTGTGATGTTATCTTTTCCTTTTAAAGTTTCTAATAGGAGAGAAGAGGATGTTACATGTAGAAAAAAATAAAAAGCTTACCATTTACGTACCTAATAGAGAAGTCAGTAGTAAGCCAGCCCAAAGGAGTGAGTAGCCCAGAATTCATAACGGCTCATTTATCCCTGAGCGGTCAACACTGCCGTTGATCGATGCGACACATCAAGTGAGCCGGGCGCAGCCCAAAAAAGACGCGGCTCAGACCAAAATCAGCTTACGCACATCTTCCCAAGTCTTAAACAATCGTCCGCCCTAAGTTTTTGCACCACCAAGAATGACAATCTCTTCTGTAATAAAAATCTCTCAAAATCATAACACATCCCGGGAGGAAGGCTCACAAATCAGCACGCGATTCTAGAGGAAGTCTCAATAGTCACTGCGCGTGGTATTTTTACAGAAAGAAGGGAATCCTCCTTCTTGATCATTGCAGTCCAGAATAGCACCCGCGCCCATGCTGGGGAAGACAACGATCCTCACAGAGGGCGGACATCCCGCCTCGTCACCTAATGAAGACGATAAAGGCACACGATTATCAAAAGCCATGGAGGATCACTTCATAGGCACACTCTCTTATATACTTAAACTAACAGAAGCTCTCTAAGCCTTCAAAGCTTCCCAGCATTCTACTCCCTCTCTCCATTACTATTTCCTAGCGAATTCAGTGTATAGAGAAATTACTCTTTGTGAGCATCCACGACCGAAGCCACACTCCATGAGTGTACCTCTAACCATCATCCTCAAATCTCACACCCGAAGTTCATCATTGTATTCTCTGTATTTACCTTCTTATCCTTAGAAGGTCGTTTACTGATTTAAGCGTCGGAATATTTACGACGGGATAAAATTTCATCGTCATCTGACATCTTATTTGAAATTTTGATGTGCAGGATTTCATACTCAAAAAACGGTGATCAGAATCTGATGGACCAATTTAACTCAAATTCGTTTAAAATTTGAATTAAGGACGCATCAGTACCTTTGCTAATAATGTTATTATTTGCTATAAATATAGCATGAATTTCCTTCAAGGTGCTTCTAAAACAAGTTTTCTTCTCAACAGTATATAACTGGATATGTAACAGTTAGATTTTCAAATTTTACTTATAAAAATAAAAATAAATACATTAACATAGAGAATTTTTACTGAAATAATCAATGAGAAAGAAAAATTCCAAGACCAAAGCCTACAAAAAATTTACCATAACTTTTACAACTTTCAACTTTTAAAAAATTTAAAAAGTTTTAAAAATTATCTCATACTCTCGCCTAAAAGATCTTACATTACCTTTCTCTTAATAGCACAAAATTGGCTATTTTCTGATGTTTATAAGTTTTTGTAATGACTACAAATACAAACAAGAGGTAGTATTTATAGGTCTACATTCTTATATTTTTTTGCTCAAGGAATATGGGACATTTTTTATGAAATAAATTTTTTTCCATTGATACGATTTGAGAAGTAACCCAATAAATTCCTCTCTCAACTCAAATCTCTAAAGATTTTAACACAATCCAAGAATCTCGCATGCTTCTTGATCTTCTTCTCTGTTTTTTGACATTGAAAATAGGTAATATCTTCGTCTCTAACTGCTGACTTTTCATCTAGGACATAAATAATTTTTGTATTCCTTTTGTCTTATAAGAATAATTTAATTTGTATGTATATCTTATAAAAATCCCCATCACCTTTATACATGTATTCTCTCAATGCACGCTCTCCCAAAGAAATAATATTATTACTGCAATTAGGTATATATGTCAAAAGAAAAATGATTTTGATTACATAATTCTTAGGTTTGAAGTGAGTGTTTCCAACTCTTTCAATATTAACATTCTCTTTATCTTCCACTGTGATGTGGCAAAAATTCTTGTCATCTCTCAAGGTGATGAAATAATTCCTAAAAAGATATATATATATATATATGCATGGAAGCATCAAAATCTAAAATCTAACTACTTTTACTTTTAAGAATATCAGAGTTATTTATACTTTTAAATATAAGTAAATCACAATTATCATGTGAGATTGTATAAGTGTTAGGTTGGATTTCTATTAAAACTTTTTAAAACTTGTCATATCTTCACTCAATATCTTACCCTATATTAGACATAAACCTTATTTTCACAATACTAGCATTCTTTTTTATTGTAATTTCTAACATTTGATTTTAATCCCCCTTTTGAACCTCCACCCCATTTTTTAATAATCCTCTATATATTAGGGCACTCTATAACATGAATATTTCTTCAAATAAAAGAGCTTTTAATTCCTATCAACCTTTTGTTCTCACTAAATAAGGTAGATACATCATCTAACTTTAAAGTAGATTTACTCACAATTAATATTTGAACGAAAGATCTATAATACTTGGATAATAAATTCAATAATAACAATATACTTTCTTCTTTTTCTTTAACTCATTAGCAAATATACTTAAAATTTGACTACTTATTGAACGTATTTAGATGATTATAAAGACATACCTTCTTTATTTTTTAAAAAATATAGATTCATTTTCAGATATAATCTGTTAATTATTGACTTTGACACATAAATACTTTTTAACTTGGTCCAAAAACTTCATAATGTAATTTTCCTCAACGTATTGTATTTGATTTTTGGAACAAAAATTAACTTGATTGTACTTACTACTTTCCTCTAAATCACTTGCCGATATTTTTATTCATTCCTTTGGGTATTTTTTCACTCTCTAATATCTAATCTTAACCTTATTGTATTAATAGGTCTTAAATAATACACTACCATTGAGTAAAATTACTCTTTCCACCAAATTAGGAAATTTCATATTTAGACATACATTTTAATATAGTGATCACTATTGTATATATTAAATTCAACAACATTTGCAATGATCTTTCATTTTCTCAACTTACAAACCTTCATCTCATATACTGTTATTTAGGATTTTGGGATCTCACTCATAAAAATAAACATAATAATATAAGAATTTTTATGTGAAAAATAAATGAAGAAAACAAATCATACGATCAAAATTCATTCAAAAATTCACTACAAATCTCTTACAAGTAAAGCTTTTAGAAAAGTGACAAAGTTACAAAACACCTTCACTTTCTCACATAAAAGATCTTTTAATATCACTGTCTCAATAGCACAAAATTAACTATTTTTTTTGTACTTACAAACTTTTGGAACGATTACAAACTCAATCAAGTGGCTATATTAATAGGAGTTTAACTAATTATATTTCTTTTGTTTAAGTAATGTGAGATTTTTTTAATAAAATAAAATTTTTGCAATAGAATTTGAGTAATAATCCAACGCTAAGATCATAGAGGATTCTTGGGCTGCTTCGTATAGGTGTTAAGCAGTCCCTACGGTGCACTTAGGAGCTATTAGATCTTTAAAATTTTCTATTTCTTAAATTGTGGATCGTATGTTCATATACTCATGACTTTTAAAGTGTCTTGTGTTCTGAAATTGTGTTTTTTCAGGCTCCACCTCTGTGTATTGAGCCCGTCATTTTGATACCGCCCATCTATTTGCTCATCTTCCTGACAAAGTCTCTTGCCAATGTTTTAATTAAATTTATATAATATAGTGTTCTATTTAATTTGTGTTAGATTTTGAATTACTCTATTGTGAGTTTTATACCCAACAAATAATTTATCTGGTTTTCATGCAAAAACCAAACAATATTGAACTTTCAGTTGATATTTATGATGTTATTATTTTTATATATTAGATAAATTTAAAAAATAATTGTATAATAAAAATTTTGATAAATAATCAACTGATTATCTATACGGATTGTTATAAAAATATCTTAGATATTATTATTTTGATAATCGTGCACTTTATAATTGATTTGTTCAGAGGTTATTTAGTATTTTTCATTAGTTACAAATAACTTTTTACATTAAATATTACTGTGTAATTTATGTATTTGATTGTTTATTTTTATTCATTATGCTCTTATAGTATTTGATAACTGGCGATTAATCAGATAATTTAAGTTCATTTTTACTATGTCGATATTGTACGTGTTTACATATGCCAACAATCTAATGAGTGTTACCCCCTTCTCATATTCCATTACATTGGTTTCTGGATTTTTTCTTTTTGATTTCTCTTGAATTTTCGTCCTTCATAACCCATGTCTTTGTGCCATCATCTATTATATTTGTATTTTATCAATTCGATGCGTTATCACTTACCAAACTAACATTGTATTCTTTGAGGGCATCTAAGTTTTACATGGAGAAATCCGTGTTGTAAAGGCATTAAACAACACATAATTACGTGCTTTGCAAGCACTCAATCCAATTTTTTTCCCAATAAGAAAGGGCGAAAATTGGTAAAGGGTATAGTTTAAATTAGATATTCTTGCACGCAAGCAATTTCCTATTTAAAAGTCCAAGTTCAAATTTTAATATTTCAGGTTTTAGTTGCTTTTTTCTTAATTAGTGGAGATACAATAGTATCTTCCACATTAAATGTAGTTAAATGGTCATTTTAAAAGAGGGTTGATTTAATTTTTTTCAATTATAATCGTTCGATCAATCTTAAACGGTTAAAATATTTTTTTTAATTTTTTTTAAAAAAATTAATATAATTATTCGATCAATATCGAATCGTTATTATTAAAAGAAGTTAAATTTATCATTTTGTTAAAGAACCAGACTCCCAAATTATATCTGAAATACAATACTTTTGCTTTATATGAGTTCAAAGAAGGATCGAACCACAAAAAAGTGTCTAGTTTTTAGAAAATTATATTACAAGCCAACTATGTAACGTTGTAAAAACTAGTTAAATAGTGGTACCTTAAAGTCCCAAAGATAATTTCGGTATACTTTTGAACATATAGTGCAATAAGATACATATTTTATTTATTTATTAAATTAATATATCTAATTTCTATATCTTTTTGAACATAAAGTGTAACAAATATTTCACTTAATATGATACATAATTTATTATTTATTAAAATAATATATAATATAATTCTATATTAATAATTCAGACATATTAATTATTTACTTACTACTAAGAAATTTATATTTTTTAATAAGTATATTTATTTAAAACACACCATTTGATAAAAAAAATAGAATATTAAAGTTATATAATTTGAAATAATGGTCTCCTTTTATAAAAGACAATGTATTCTAATTATTAGGGAATGACATTAAAAATATATTTTGAGGAATTAAAAAAAAAAAGAGGTAAGGAGATAAATCATTTCTTGATTCTTTGAATTAAAAACAAATTGATGAATTAATTCTATAAATTATTTTTATAAACTAAAACTTTTATATTCATAAAATCATATATGTCAACCTGTCTCCTTATGTACTGATTTAGTAAAGAATGATAAAATTCATAAATAATTAATTCTTATTAATTGTTATTTTTTTAAAAAAATAAATAAATTATAATTATTTATTTTAAAATAAATAATTGAGATTTATACACATGAATACCTACATTTATAAAACCCATATTTTGATATTTATCTTTCTGTCAAAAAAAAAAAAAAAGGCAACAACATGAACTTAATCCAGACTAAATCTCATATTTATATGTATATATATTTAGCTTTATTATTTAACATAATACGCTATAATTTGCATTTTATTTCATAAATGAAACATAAATAAGGTTTTTAGTGCTGACAGCTAAATAAAAGAGTTTGATCCCTTCACGCTATAATCATTTAATTAATCTATCCAACTAATCCCTCATTAAAAATATAAAAGGATTTGCTCTGATCACGATTAAATAAATAACAGTCACTTAATTTTATAATTATTTTTTTAAAAATTATTATTTATATATCTAATTGTAATAAATGCATATCAAAATTGTTTAAATAATCATAGATCTATGCAATTTTAATTTTTACTCTTATTTTTATCTCCTTTTATACTATAATTAATAATTTTAATATAATAAATATATAAGTAAAAGTATAAATAATTATGATTAATTTTTAAAGCTTGATATGTTATTTAGACTGCTTTTGATCTATTGTATAACTTCGATAATTATGCTAAGTTAGCGTAAGCGTACCATTAACATGAGCCGACGGGCACTTGACTTCCGCCTCCCACCTTTGGATATAATTTTAGCGGCAATAATTATTTTAATTGTTTTAAATTTTTTAAATGAAATTTTCTTTTTAAATTTTATTCTCAAATTTTATTTTTTAATATTCTATTCCAACTTTTTCATTTTAGATTAATTTCATCTTAAATAAAAAAAGTTAAGTCAATTTAACCATATTATAAATGATGTGTTAATGGAGAAATAGATGATAGGAAACTTTAAAAGATTAATAATTTAAAAGGATGGTCAAATTCAATGTTCTTACATAACTATTTGAGCAATTGTTTTATATAGCATATATGCTAAAGTAAAGTTGAGATTAAATTTATAAACATTAAAATTAAAAAAGTAAAGAAAAAAAAAGAGGCCATTCAATAGAAATGGGACAATGCCATACCATCATATGCAAAAAAAATATATCACATTTAACTCACTAACTTATCAGATAGTTATATAAACCAGCCAATCTGATACCGTTTCAACAATCATAACTCATTACATCAATCTAAATACCGTCTATCAGAAGAAATTTAAGACCATCCAACGCCCAACAACTTAAAAATATAAATTTGGATAATTACATTAGCAACTATTTTTTTTCATATTTTCAAATATTAATTAAAAATATCGTATTTACGGGTCATAAGTTCAAATTAGTCATCAAATTAATTAATTAGCAAGCCAATTAAAGTTTACTTTATACTATTCATAGAGAATATGCGTATATACCATATGATGTTAGGCAAGAATTGGACCACCAAGAAGGCAAGCTTTTCATAGGAAGAAATGGAAATACTAAGAAATGGGCATGGGACAAGTATGTCATTATCATACAATCTTGGGTTTTGAGCCAGCTTATTTCGACTTTCATCGACCCCTTATTTTCAAAAAATATATCAAATAAAGAAGCATATTTAAATAATGAATATAATGTAGAATATACTTATATATTTATAGGAATACCTATGATCACGATTACATCATTGCTTTCTTCATAAAAAAATTAAACTCTCTTGATGTAAAGCGTGATTACAAGTGAAATATACTCGCATTTTTATTTCTTGTAAGATTGTTTAATTATATTAGAGGACAACAGTATGATAAACCTCCTCTCTCTCCCACTATTCCCTTCTCATGGTCTTGGTGATGCGGCCACAGAGGTGGAATATAGCCAGTGACTTGGGGGCTCTACGTATTGGGATTCGTCGAAACATATACATTTGGTACAACAGGATAAATTTAAGTGCTCTATTAAACATCAATTATTAAATTTTTGAATATAAAAAATATAACAATACATAATATTTTTAATGTAAAAAGTTTTTATCAATTAAGAAAAAAATTATTGATAAATTTTAAATAAATTTATTATAATTATAAGGACGGTTAATAATAACCTTATTTGAAAACCTTTCACTGTAAATCTGAATAAATAATAGTTAAATACCACCCATCAATACATCTAATAAAACATGAGAATATATATTGAGAAATTAAAGCAATTAAATGGTAATATATCCTAAAAAATAATACTCAGAAACATATTCAACTTAAGTAAAGAATAGAATTCAAATTAAATCTCAATTAAATATTAAACATCTTCTTTTTTTTTCTTCTCTTTTTGTATGATATTTATTGTGTACAAAAATAATTTTGAATACCGTAAAATCGTCTTAAGCATAACTTTATATCAGAATTAGCACACAAGCACTGATCAAACGCGATCTCTGTTACGAATTTGGACTAAAAAGATCAAAGTAATAGAAAATTAAAATTTAAATAATAGATAAATAGCGAATATCACATTTGGGTGTGACAAACTAAACATATATGGGATCCAAGTATAAGACGGATAAAACTTTTTTAGACAATAATTTGGACAATATAAATATGATCTGCTTCTAACAGTCATAAAGAAAATAACCAGAGAATAATAACTCGTCCATATAATGAAATAAATCCTCAATACATGGTTGAAAGGCTTACATTCGATTGACTCCAATATTTAAAGATAATGCAAAATAAAATTCATCAATAACAATCAAAGTATAATTGACGCTATCTATATTGAAATAGATATAATATTCACCAGAAAAATGGAACACCGCGTCAAATCTCATCCAACTTCTACAATATATCATAGTCCTCTATAATTCCAAATCGTCAATACCAGAAATCAAATTATCAAATCTGAAATATAATTCAGTATCAGAAACTATTAGTGGTCTCATACTCAAATATTATATCAAATTAGAAAATAGTCCTCTTGGGTCGTATATAGAATAGAAGTGATTTAGATATCAAATTAGATAATTAGATATCCAATCAAATCGAATGTCTAATCAAATTGTGATTCGCAACAGAATTGAATAGCCAAATTATCATATTGAATGTGCAATATATCAGAAGTTGGATCAATGCCATAAATCGATAATCTAAAGTCCATATTAAAATGTACAATTAAAATTAAATGTACGAAAAATACCAAATCTCAACTGTCGGCAAAATCAGCGAATCTCAAATTAGAGTGTAAATTAGAGTCTAAATATAAATCCATATACAAATACAAAGTATGTATTAAATCTGAGTATCAAATGTTTAATGACTAATTTGAGTAAGGCTACATCTAACCCGATAATTTTAGGCCAAATTAAATGCAGTTTAGACTAGTATGCTAGGCCACCTATATACATTGTTTCCCATAAGTAAGGTGACTTACTATATTTTGTCACCGACGATTTTGGATACAATCCTTAAATTTATCAGATATATTAGGATATTCAAATATATTATAAATTCTAAACAAATACCAAATAGAAGTGGTGAGTCAATTACAAATAAATTCTTTCCAATCGGTAGAAAAGGACTTCTAATATCCAATAACAAATATTTTTTTGTCGAGAGTTAGCTAAAACAACAAATAATAAATTCAAAGATAGTAGCCATAACCCTAGCACAAGCATATGAAAATGTAAAACTCAATGCAAGTTTCATACTTATTTTCATACAGATATATTGATATAAAAATATACAATATCAGATATTTTTTAAACTTTCATAAAATAATAAAATCCTCTAAAAATCATAAACCTCAAACAAAATCTTCAAATAGATCCATAAATTATATATGCATGTGCAGAATAAATAAATATGTGGTACAAAAATAGCATGCATGTTAGTAAAATCATTCAACAGTAATCAAAATATATCAGATACTGAAACAGATCAATAATATAATTTTTAGATACTTGTCTTAATCTTATATCAAGTAGATTTGAATAAAAAATATTTTGAGGTATCCTATTCTTCTTCTCCCTTCTCTTTCTCTCTCTTGCCGCACGCCTGACCTCTATTCACTCCCGTACTTTCGCCTTCTCCTCCTCCTCCTCTTTCTCCCTCCTGCTTCCTTTTCTTTCACCGCTTGCACCTTTCTCTTTCCTCTTCTTCTTCTTCACTTTCTCTATTCTTCCTCTCTTCCTCTCTCCTCCTTCTCTACTCTACCCTTCACGTGAGTTCTTTCTCTCTCTCCCCTCTTCCTCTCTTTTCTCATCTTTCTCTGCTCCTACTGCACAACTCTTCCCCTTTTTATTTATTTATTTTTTTATTATTCAATTGATACTCAAGCACCTCTCAAGTGCATTTCAGATGTCACGCTGCAAATTCAATTTTCTTAAAAATTTTACGATATATAATTATTTTAAAATATACCCAATTAACCTAAAAACACAATTAGACCTTAAACTAACCATGGATCAACCTTTCATGAATATTGTGTGACTCTTACCTTGACATCTTCACCGAAGTATGTCATACACAAATGTCACGTATCTTTTTAATGACTAGTTCATTTGCAATAATTAATTTTATTTTACACTTTTATTGTGAAGATCTATTTTATTTTAAATTACGCTTGTTGGATGACGTATTATGATCGATTTAGAAAGTGGATTTCTTGTTCACCCTTTAAAGATGGCCCCTCCCCCGGTTCCCATACGTAGTATCTTATTTGTGGCCAGCACACGAGATGCTCCATCTTGATGGAGCCTCCTTTACCATATGATTCGATAGGTGAACAATTCAACGGTTCATGTGTTAAATTAAAAAAAAAATTAAAAATCTAAATATATACTTTTTTATTTTTAGAATTTAAATATTATATTATTTACACATTATTTTTAACTTAATGTGGGGTGATGCACCTCTGGTTTCCAGTAGTGGTACAAATTAGAGAGCCTTTCAATCTTTCGCTATGAGTCGAACTGAATTAGATCCGGTCTCCGTCACTATTAATTTAAAATCTACACATCACAAATTACAAATAAGAGGTCAGAGGATGGCTAGAGATTGTTTTAATATAAACACTTTGACGCTTAAGTTAGAAATCTTTCGCAATGAACGAAGGAATGTACGCTTAGGAGTAAACATGATGAGAATGCAAAGAAGTAGGGATGAGGGGAGTATGAGTGGTATATATTTGGAGGTTTGGGCTCCGTTGGTCACACCACTATCGGTGGCTCACTAACTCCGTCGAAAAGTGGCGGTAGCTCTAGGGAAGAGTGCAGGTTCTTTCTTCTCGAAACCTAGAACGTTCGGCGAAGGATCAAATACTTAATCTCTGATCACCGTTTGGGCTTAGGATTGAGCTCTTTACGCTTCCCTTAACAGGCGAAGGTATTTGTAGGCTTCTCATGGGAGGCTTTGAGAGCCAGAACCCCCAACAAGTGATTTTTTTGGATTCGTCGGCCGCTGTGCACTAGCGGTGATCAACGACACCAGTTGTCGCTTGTGGAGGCAAGGAGACCGTTGTTGGGCATGAACGTTGGATGAAGGATCGGATACTTAATCTCTAGTCACCGTTTGGGCTTAGGATTGAGCTCTCCTCTCTTCCTTTAGTAGGAGAGGGTATTTATAGGCTCCTCTTGGGAGGCTCAGGGAGTCAAAACCCCTGACGAGTAGTTTGTTGGGATTCGTCGGCAGTTGTACACTGGCAGTGGCCAGTGATGACAATTGTCGCCTTATGGAGGCAAGGAGACTATCGTTGGGTGTGAATAACATTAGGTCTGCTACTCGTTCACAGATTGATCGAGTGGCTGCGAAAACAGTGTGCGCTGTGGCTTGCAGTATTGACATCTTCTCCCATTGGTTGGCATTTTTTGAACTGGCGACAGCCACCTGCAGTCATCTCTGCAGGCGAGAGGGTGTGCTGTTTGGTTGCTCATCTAGGGTGCGATGTGGGCCACGTATCAGGATTCTTTGGGCCCCATAGAGGGGTTTGGGCCTCTCTATTCGGTTGAACCCGCACCTCTTCAATTGGGCTTTGCTGATCTTAGCCCAGTTACGATCTGGACCCATCACTAGCCCTCCATACCTGGGGGCGGCCCACTGCCAGGGCCTGGCATGTCTAAGGTGGGTCCCGTCGGCTGTTCACATGAGCCTTCTCGAGATGCCCTGGTCGTCATCTCCCCATGATGCCATTCCTTCCTCGTGCGATTATTCAGCCTTTCAGAGGTGATGCAGGGATTCGGTGCACTATTAGGAAAGATTCACTATCTGAGAACCAGCTCCTCATTGATGGCTTTCCCGTTTTTTGATTAACAGCCATTGGGTGGTACGCCTCTTTGGGAGCTTGTCAAGCTTTGGCATGGCTATAAATTGGGGAGTTTCTCAGATTGATTGACCCACACTAAACCTTTCATCGGTGAAGCAATGCAGAGTCCCCAGCTTGCATCACACCTTGTGGAGTCCCGCAAGGAATCAGATGGACATGCTAGAGATCTAGTGCTACTGTTAAAGCCTGTCGCCACGCCCTTTCCATGGATGTTTTCTTGTTGTAATGAGGGTGGCTCAACCACTCTGCTATTATAATGTGCCTCCTCTTTGGCTAGCTAGAACTCCAGTTCGTAGGTGGGATGTAGCAAGGCTAGCACACAGTTTCAGGGGATTCTGTTCCCTTGATGGCGTGCCGTCACCGTCTCCTACCATGATTGGTGGTTTATATATTCTACCTGGAGAGGAGGAAAAACCCAAAGTCCCCTTGGTGCGCACGCAAGCGTGTCGCAGCCTTGGCGGGACACTTGATTAATGCTTTTCCTTCACCTGCGGTGGACCCTGTCACACCGGTTGTGTTGGATCGGCATCTGTGACGCCCGTCCAGGAGGGGAATCAGTGCTGAGGTGATGCTATAAGAATAAGCTAATGTGTTCACATTCCCTAGGATGGTCCCCCCCGATGGTATCATTATCCTGAGCTTCTTGTACTCTACCGTATTTTTTGCTCTTTTGCACTTTTACTGATACAAGCTTTGTACTTTGTAAAGAATAATTTCAATGAATAAAATCAGTAATTTGCCTTTTATATCTGGTGTCATTGAATCTTATTTTTGTTGCTTTGCACTTTATGACTCAAGGGCAGTGGGGCCCTCTCACCGCCATACATGCTCAGTTGCTTGCTTATTTTGAATGTTCAGTTGTCTTCTGCTGTCCCCGCCAAGGCCATCCCTCGAGTCTGTGCTTGGACCGTCGGTGGGATGGTCTAGTGAGAACTTTCTATAAGCTTGCGCTGTCCATATCATGCTTGGCCTTGCTGATCGACGTTGACGGAGAGTGCATCAATCAAGGATCACCTGTATTTAATGCACAGAAAATTATAGGAATGTCGCGTCATAATGACCTACCTTGTAAAGGTGTAATATTTTAGGGTGTCGCCATGTGGAGGGATTTTGTTGGGCAGTGGAATGCCCTCCCTTAGTTAAACGACTCCGTCTCCTTGGGAAAGCCTTGGCTATTTAAGCACCAAGAATTTCTTCAGGTCTGGCATCCTTTAGTTGCTTGGAGGTGCGAAATTTGAGCATGCAATCGTTCCCTTCCTTTTTTGTTGTGGTGACGTTATGGCAAGGTCATCTTCCTCTTCAGAACCTAAACCCCCCACCGAGGAATCTCAATGGGAGACCAAGCGTTGAGGGGCCATGACGAGACTGTGCCCACCGCGGTGGCAGTGAAAAGTTGCCATTCGGAGCTTTCAGTCATTAGGATGACGAGGTTCCTGAGGGCACTGCTAGGCTTTGAATTCGATGAAGCATCTAACTTCTCTTCGCGTCGAAGGCCTGGGGGAGCCGGTTCGTCACTCCGTAGTGTCCTAAGGGCAGTAGAGGATATGGAGGCCCAGGTGCAGGTTGCTGTTGATGAGATTGAATAGACTCGAGCACAAGCGGCTCACTTCAAGTAAGCATGGTCGGAGGCAGAGGCAAGATCATCCCAGCTGGCTAACGCCAACTCTTAGGCTCAAAGCAAGATTGTCGCCCTTCAAGAGGCACTTGAGCGATGCCGGGTGTGGCTTAGGGAGGGACACGTCGTCCATGCGTGACAAGAGGCTGAGTTTTGGTCGAGAATCTAGCCGGAAGAGCTGGCTCCCCAGCTGGAAAGGAGGTTCCAGGAAGGTATTTGGCTTAGCCGAAGAATAACTTCATTGGTGGTGCCAGGATTTTGTATCAACCTCTTGGACTCTCGAAATTTAGGCACCCGAACACACTCAGAGCTGATGGAGTTGATGACTCCTGACCCTATCTAGCTGTGAGGGGGCAGATAGTTGTATTTTGAGATCGCTGGTTGGCTTTTCCTATAAAGAAACTTTATTAGTGAAATTACTTAATGAAATTTCTTTACTAACTAAGCAATTTGTTTATTGTTATTTGTTGCTTTTGGATGACCTGTTTGTGCTTCTAGTCCAAAATTTTGGAAGGGTTAATACCGTCACTTCTGATGGTCTATATTGTCACATTAAATACGGGTGTCACAGTTGGGATTTAGCAGGCAACAGCGGTGTGAGCGGTGTTGCAGTTTGTCAGGCGCCATGATGGGCTATATTGGACCGACTAATTGCATCCCATTGAGGAGACACGTGTCATGGTCATCACTTGAGGTGTCCTTTGCGTTTTCCCACGCGACGCCGCTTCGCCTTCCCAAGTGTTGCCTATTTAAATGGCGCTAACTTCCATTCTTCACACTTTGCCATTTGCCTGCTCCAAGTATGTTGAAAAAGAAAGGCTCTTCCTCTTCATTGGTTCACTAGAAAATAAGCAATATTAAGTTAGTCCTTTTGCCAAGTGTCGTTGCTGCTCAGAGGGTGTAGTATGACATTCTTAGTGAATGGATCCGCCTCCTTCCTGGAGAGGGGGGTTGGGTAACCATGCCCCTCGAGGGCTTCATCACGGTGTATGAGCACCATTTGCGGGGCAGCCTTCATTTTCCCATGGAGCTTGATCTGTACGGTCTCTTTGAGGCATTTATCGTTTCCGTGGCTCGGTTTCACTCCAATGCCATCCGTTATCTGGTGATGATGTGCATCTTCGTCAGGCTTTACAATGGTGCGTTTAGCCTACGCTCGCTGAAGGTAAGCTTTCATTTTGCCCAAATGAAGGATTGGCTCTCCATGTCTCCTTGTGCATGCTTCAGCTTCCGGGGGATAAACCCTGACTCCGTGAAGAACTGGAAGAATCTCTACTTCTTTCTAGCGCTCCCTCCAGAATGGGAGTTTTCGATAGTGAGTCAGGAGGTGGTGAGGCAGGATAAAGATCTAATCAACAATAGATAGGCCACAATAGAGACCTTTGCTAAGCAGGGGTATTACTTGACCCCGGAATGTTTGCAGCTGTCGGTTGGGATCGCACAAGCAAAGCTGCTGCAGGTGTCACCCAGAAAAGGAAGGCTAGAGTCTTGGTCCTGAGGGAGCCGTCTAGGGAGTCACCCGTGCAGGCCAACTCATCACTATCGTTGGAGTCCTCTTCCGATGAGGACATGGCGGCTTTGAAGAGGCTAAGGAAAGCCAGTGGCACTGCCAGGAGGAGGGCTTTGATGTTGTCGGCTACATCGGGTTAGTCTGCCGAGCCTGCCCCGTTCTCACCAACCGTGGCTACTGCTGTCACCCAAGAGCCAGAGTCGCCACTGTTGGAGGAAGCTACCCACCAATCTCCTATTCCAGCCATTGCCTTAGTGGAGTATGGCATCCCTGTGGTTGATCTTCCTTCGATAGAGGGGTCTGTGCCGGGCTCCTCGTTTGATGTCTAGGCGGCACCCCTTACCGGCGAGCTGTTGGTTGAGTCTTTTGGAGGAGTAGTCGTATTTGGTAGCGAGGAGGTAGAGACCGGCTCGATAGATCCCATTGAGACAGCTGGATTGGGGCCCACTGCTGCACCCCTAGATGTTCTACAGGAGGTCGAGGTTCCACCTTGTGTGCCACCTAAGCCGCCAACCCTTGGTCCTGAGGCGGCCGATGAGGCCATCTTGCTCGAGGAGGCCCTCGATGGGACCGCGGTCGATAGGGCACCGGAGGGTGAGACGGCTGACATGGTTGAGCGTTCAGAGCCCCCAGGCATTTCTAATCGTGGAGCCACGCAAGAGCCCCCTAGCGCCATGGAGGTAGTCTTCATTGAGGTATAACGCCTTTGCTCATCAAGTAGGAGATTTTGATCATTGACTCCCTTTGTATGGTTCTCTTTGCTGGGTTAAGACTTACGGATCTTTCATTCCTCTTCATCTTTCGTAAACTTCGGACGCAATTCACCTTTTCCATACTACTCTCGTTCAGTGTGACAGGCACACTCGCGGGGCTCATAAGGAAGGTGAGCGAGCGGCTGATCAGCAATGGAAGAATGAGGTAGCCACCTTGAGACAGCAGACGGAGCAGCTGAGAGGTGATCTGCAGACAGTTGACGGCCTTATCATCAACTTGCGAGAGCGGTGGCCCGAGCTGAAGCTGGCTAAAGGGTTCGGCTCTCTTCGGAGGAGGTCTCCCGACTTCTGGATGCAAGGTTTTGGGATGGCATACGCATGTACCGTCACATAGTCTCCGTCGCAGCTTCTGATGTTCCCACGGGAATCCTCAATCCTTGCAATGATGGAATCGATAATTGCTCACATTTGGTTGACTACCCGGAGGAGACAAGACCCCGGTGTTCGTAGGACATCGGCCTTTTGTTCACCTTTCGTGTATATAGCTTCTCGATAAGGCCTTTGTAATCTTTGACTTAGATAAATAATTCCTTCTTTTCTCCTCACTTTCGTTCTCGTGACACGAGTCTTATCCTTGCATTGGCTAAGCTGTTTTGCTATTGTCGCTAAGGCTCGCTTCCAGAGCCTCATGCACTGTGCTTCTCCTTCGGTTGAGAATGTCGTCACATCTCGTGCGAAGTGGGATGCTCTGTCCAGTGGATTGGACATTATCGCATGCCTGACGGAGTCTCTCAAGGGCCAGTTGGATTATATGACCACAGCAACCAGACTCCGGGTCTTAGGCCATAGCGCACACGACACCGTCTTGGTGCTCGACCCTACTTAGGGCGTCATCGCTTTCGTGCACATGGTCCTAGCCCACTGACTGTTGTTGATTGAAGGAGCTCTCTTTTTCTAACAAGGTCGTCGCACGCCTGCTATTTAGGCCCCCTAAAGTTTTGATAGTCTCTTTACCAGGAGCTTCTGAAGCCCCTTGCCCTACTCGTTTGACCATGCTCAGGCCGCTTGGTACGGTGCCAAGGTTCCGTGGCTGTTCAGAGCCATTCGACGTGGAGCCAGAGTTTGAGGTTCAACAGTGGACGGGTTGCTCGGTGTGGAGCCGAGGTTTTGTGGCTACTAAAGGCCTTTCGGCGTGTGGGCCACTTGGCGCGAAGCCAAGGTTTGATGGCCGCAAAGGGCCTTTCGACGCGGGGTTGAAGTTTGGAATTCAACTGCGTGTGGGCCGCTTGGCACGGAGTTAAGGTTTTTTTTTTACAGGTAGACGTCTGTCTTCCTGACTTGGGGGCAGTCTAGGCTATTTATACTTTATGGAAATGGCAAGCAAACATACATTCGCATGAACAACCAAGTAAGTAGATAGAAATAACAACAATTTTATTAATGAAGATGTGTTACATATACAAACATTCCAATTCATGTATGCACGACTTACCTGGGCATTCTTGCACTTTATTAGTAGTATTTCTTGAGGTGGGTGGTGTTCTAGATCCGCGGGATTAGTTTGTCATCCTGGCTGCGTAGCTTGTATATTTTATTTTGGAGGATCGCCGAGACAAGGAACGACCCTTCCCAATTCAGTGAGAGTTTGTTCATGTGGGTTGTCTTATTCGTCATCTCTATACTCCAGAGGACCAAATCCCCAACCTTGAGCGGGCGAGCTTTCACTCGGTTATTGTAGTACCGTGTAATGCGCTGCTGGTAGGCCATCATTTTTAGGCGCACTGTATCACAAACTTCTGGGAGCAGGTACAGGCATTCCCTGAGCCTTTGGGAGTTGTTGGCGAAGTCGAAGCATTCGACCCGAAGGCTGGGGAAGCCCACTTCGACGGGAACGACCGCTTCAGTCCCGTAGCAGAGGCTAATGGGCGTCTCCCTCGTAGGTTCCCGTAGGGTCATGCGGTACGATTAGAGTACAAAAGGCAACTCGTCAGCGTAGGAGCCCCCTGCATCCTCAAGTTTAGTCTTCAATTCGTGCAATAATGTCTGGTTAGTTACTTCAACCTAGCCATTGGCTTGAGGATATGCTACTAACGTATGAATCAGCCTAATGCGCAAGCTCACGCAATACTTAATAAACCGTTTACTAGTGAATTGGATTCCGTTGTCAGTCACTATGATATTAGAAATTCCAAACCAACAAACGATGTTCTGATGGATGAATTCCTTTGCATTTTGCTCGGTTATCCACGCCAGAGGAGCCACCTCGACCCATTTGGTGAAGTCCAAGAGTAGAACGGACGACTTGCTCTTGAGACGTCAACTCTTCCATTGACTGAAAGCATACAAGGTGGTCAATACTTCCATTAACTAGAAGCATGACGAGTTGACCAACCGAAAACCAGTCCTTATGCGGACCAAGCTTAGTTTGGTCCACACGTCCATTCTCGACCAACAATGGTCTGCTCTTCTAATTTTGCGCTCTCTACGAAAGGTAGTTTCTTTTGTAACAGTTATTAGCAGATTCAACGTACATCCCCAAAGGAAGGCACCGTAATCCTTTCCCTACCTGGTAAAAACCCTAGTGGATACAAAACATAGAAGGAGAGCAGTCAACCTAGTGACCATTATTGCCATAAGAGCTCCACGTCAAAACAGACAGCAATCCCAATAGAGCACAAAAATCAAACCCTTTTACACAATGAATGCAGTCTAGCACGGCGGCTATAAAAAGCCATAGAGTTTTCACTCCTAGGGAATGGTCTTACTTGCCTACAAAAGCCTACTACTAAAAAACTTTCACGCTTCCAGTATTCTAACGCTCTCTCTCTCTCTCTTTACTACTACGTTTCTAGAGAACACAGTATTTAGATATTTCGCTCCTCACGAGCTACCCAAAGCTCTCTGTTTACGAGAGCACTATTCCAAATAAATACTCTCAAGCATTCATACTGTAGTACTTTACTTTCACATTCTTAATTCGAAGATCGTTTACTGACTTAATCGTTGGAATGTTTACGGTAGGACGATCTCCTACTGTCACCTGACCTCTTGTTTATAGTTGTGGTGTGCAGAATCCAGACTCGGTGAATGGAACCGGACCCAGATGAATGACTTGACCCGAATTTGTTTGAAATTTAAATCCAGGACGCATCGGTTTATTTTTTAAAAAATAATTATAATTTAATAATTTATTTTTACTATTTTTTTAATTTTTAATAATTAAATTATAATTATTTATTAAAAAATAAAATATCTAAATATAAAGAATAATTCCTCCCATCACTTTTAAGGGATGGGATTATTGAGTAGAAGTGCAATCCCAAACTTCCCAACTAAAAAATTCTTCGCGCATGTTGCGTAGAAGCAACTCACTCACCTGCCGGTTATGTCTTCCCTTGCTCATCCACTCAAATCTATAAATACCAAAACAAATTGAAATCCAACCAATTAAAAATAATCTTAAAAGAAAAAGCTTAACTGTATAGAAAACCCTAATCCGGCAGCCATGGCTAAAAAATCAGTCAAAGACAAAACTCTTTCCAGCCTCGGAAAAATCATCAAACTCCTCCCCACCGGAACAGTCTTCATGTTCCATTTCCTGAGCCCCGTACTCAGTAACAATGGCGTCTGCCACCCCGTCAACAAGGTCCTCACCGTTGCCCTTCTCGCCGTCTGCGCCTTCTCCTGCGCCTTCGCCACGTTCACCGACAGCTACACCGGTAGCGATGGCAAGGTCCACTACGGGATCGTCACCAAGACCGGCCTATGGCCGTCGGTGGACTCCAAGGACATCGACCTGTCCAAGTACAAGCTCCGGTTTGGGGACTTCGTTCACGCCTACTTTGCCGTGATTGTGTTCGCAGTCCTGGCAGTCCTCGACTCGAATACCGTCCACTGCCTCTTCCCGGCGCTCGTGTCCTCCGGAAAGACCCTGCTGAAAGTGTTGCCACCGGCTGTAGGAGCAGTGGCCGCCGTCGTATTTGCCCTGTTCCCTTACGATCGGCATGGCATTGGGTATCCTTCTAGCAGTACTTCGGAAGACTCCGCCGCCTAGTAGGAGAAATTCTAATGAACGGTCTCATATATTATTGTGTAAAATTATCTCCATTTAGTATTTTGTTTAACTTTCATGTAAAAAAATCAAATTTAATAATATATTTTCATAAAATTTGCTTATTTTAAAATTTTAAAAAGTTATGCTTGAAAATAAAACCTTTTCAAAATTTCAAATTCAACTTCGAAGGATTGTAAATTGAATTGTATTTAAAAATTAAGAAATTCCGTATTTGTTTAACATGAATTTTAAATATCAAGTCTTGTTATATAGAACAAATGAAATATGAGACTGTAGCAGTCTTCTTTGCATGGCATGTCTGATATTTACGGGTGATTGATGTGAATTGTACGTAATGTACACTAGTGTTATTGGTCATGTTATTGGTTTATAATTTTATTTATTTCTCTCTTATTGTTTGGGATATTGAAAGGAGATGAAACTTTGCTGTTTAACAAATTGAAGGGACAGTTAGTTTTCCCTACAGGTAATGTTTTTTTCTTTTTTCTTGCATCTTCTATGTACAATATGAAGAATTGAGTTATGTAGGTACGTGACACAACTACAAAGTCTACCAAATCTTAACATAATATATATGTTGCCTAAATTTTAGAAAATTTAAATAAGATATATGTTTAATAGACGGATTTACTAAAGTTTAGTGTAAAAAATAAATATTGAGACCCACAAACCCAAAGATCTTAACCTTTTCTTTGAGGTCATGTTTAGTTGGAGGAAATAAGGTGGGAATAGAATTTCTATTTTCATGATATAGATATTCTTCTATTTAGTTACAAATTTAACCGAAAATAAATATTTTTGTGAGAATATTTATTCTCACATATGTGGGAATAAATAAACCTACTATTTATGTGAAAATTATTTCACATATATGGGAATAATAATTTTCTCATAATAATAATAATAATAATATTATTATTATTATTATAACATATTATTATTATTATCATTATTATAATTATTACTACTATTATTATTATATTATTATCATTATTTTCACCATATTCTATTTTACTAACCAAATATAAACATAATAATGTTAATTCTATTTTCATCCTATTCTATTCACTGAGAATAACTATTATATTCCCATATTATTTTATTCTAACAATCAAACGTACCATTATATCCCATGTGATATGATTTTAATATATTTGTTGGGTTTTGGTCACTCATTTGTCAACATTGTAACAAGTGGATATTCATCATAAGGTCTCATGATATTCGTGTAAAGGTCGATCGTGGGTCGGTCGAAAGTCAGTAGAGGTCTGTAAATTTTAGTATTCTGCAACAAATGCTTTGTGTGCTGGTCTAGCGCCTAAACGCTGAACCGTGGGGTGCTAGCGCCTAAGGCGCACCTGAGGGTGTCTTTCCTAGTGGGACTTGCCCCCAAGGTACGCTCGACAAGCGTTCGAGTGTGGCTTGTAGTATAAAAATATTCTTGACATATTTTTAGGTTATTCTGAAATCAAATATCATATAAAGAGCATCGCACAGAAATAGAAGAAGAAAAATGAGAAGAGAAAAATATTCGACATTCGATTGAGATCCGATTTAAGTTTTATTATTTACTATATTTAGTCATTAGAATGAAATAAGGTAGAAATAAAATAATTTTCTCAAAAGATGAAATAAGATAGGAATAAAGTTAAAAATTTTTATTTTCATATTTGGTTATTAGAATATAATAAATTAAAAATTAGCATTCTAATATTTAAAATGTAGTAATAATATAAGGAATAACGTAGAAATTTATACTAATGACTTTGTACTCTTATTTAATAAAAAAATATTTTAAAGGTTGGAGAGTATGAATAATACATACAATAATGCCTACTAATATTATGCATAGTAAAATTTCGATGCTTGTTCCCGCCGACGATGCCAGAGTAGTAGTACTTTTGCGGATCCAATTGACAGGCCTTCTCACCAAGGTAGGCAAATACGCAATTGGTCCAATCGTGACTGCGGCTGTGGGTGTAGCGACAGACCTTAAATTCATACATTTGAAATTGATAAGAGGAGTACAGGTTGCGAATTTAAACGAATTTAGATGACATCGAATCGAAAAAAGAAAAGAGTGACGAATGGTTGAGAGACAACAAACAAATGAGAAAATAGCTAGGGTTTCGAACAAAAGATAAAATGATGATAGGCAAAATGATAATAATGGCTGAAATAATTATTCATTGGATATAAAGAATAAATAATACCAAAAAAATTTTGATATTTTTTATTCCTTGAGATTGAGGAATATTTATCCCTTTGGAAATAATTATTTCGTCTAAAAAAAATCAAATGTAGGAATAAATATTCTATTAGTAATAAGATGGGAATGAAATTTCTATTCCCACTAATCGAATACACTATTAGGGTAAATTTTATTTAATTACTCTTATTTTTTATTGTATTTTCTCCTGTGAGTTATTGGATATATTGAGAGAGTTGTAATCAACTATTTTTTATTCAAAATTGTAGTAAAAAAAATTTTTGAGGGGTTACTTATAATTACTACTTTTATAGTAAATTTATTTAAAATTTATCTCGTAATTTTTTTTAATTAAAAATGATTTGTTATGTTAAAAATATTATATATTATTATATTTTTTATATTCGCAAGTTTAGTAGTTAACGTATGACGATGAGATTCAATTTTTGTTCTGCTGCGTCAGATTGTGTGTATCTGTGTCAAGCCCCAACAATAACGTCACCCCGAATGGCAAAAAGTAATTATTTCATATAAGTATCTTTGTTCATCACTTGGTTCTCAAAGATTTTGGATATAGATTAAAAGCATATGTGAGTTGAATTCCAATTCATTTAATAAAAAAGATGTTCAGTAACTTATGTTATCCCATGATTGAATTAACATATGCTTCTTGATTAAAAATAGTACCCGAAATACATAAGTAAATTCTATGTGTAAAATGACATATTATTTTCTGAAATAGAATCATACCTAAGGTGTATTTGATCCTGTGCAATATAAACAATAAGGTTAAGGGGCTCGAGTTTTGTCCACGAGTTATCCCCTTTGATGTAGGAGTTAATATATGTTCAACAAATGCAAGAAAAAAAATATATCGAATCTTTGAATTTTATTGCAAGACTCCTAATTTTAGGCTAACAGTTAGGAGAAAGGCTGAGTCCTCTAATGAGCTCGACAGGGAGTGTGTTTTTCCCTTTGAGATTCAAATTTCTTACCGCATAGACCATGAAAGTACTCGATCTTTGTGGTGAAAGGGCTCTAAGACTTACCCTTAGTGAAATCTTGGCGCATGGAAATGTAGCTTGCACTTCTCTACCAGTGCTACTGTCATTAAATGATTGAATTATTACCATTTTAAGGGCTAATCGATATGGCTTAGAACGGGGGACTAATGGCTGTTATTATTTAAAGCTATGATATTTCAAAATCAGAAGGTAAGAGAATTACGGTAAACAACCGGGGGGAGAGAAAGAGGGGGCAACTCTGTGCTTGTCTTCCTTTTCAATATGCTAACTCCTCAAAAATAAGGATTTATGAAGTATTTATAAGTTAGAAGTTAAAAGTAATTATTGGAAAGAATGTGGTGGCTAATTGGCTATGTATCTGAGAGCTTATATTTGTCTTCTTTTTAATATCATAACTTCTTAAAAACAAATATTTATGAGATATTTATAAGTTAAAAGTAATAGTTGAAAACAAAGTGGTAGTTAATTAACTACGTATCTAAGGATAGGGATAGTTGTTCTTTTATTAAAATTTTCTCCTAATACAGTCTCCTGTCTATCACATATCTTCTTGCCAATCTTTTTTTTGAAGGTGTCAATCGCTTTTTTTTGGCATGTTAGTCAAATTGAGTTTCATTTTTTTCGTTGTCCTCTTGCTATTCTCCTTTTAAGCTTAAAGCAATGCTTTTGAGTTCAAAATAAGATGAAACTTTGTTGTTTAATAAATTAAAGGGATAGTTAGTTTGCCCTACAAGTAATGTTCTTTTTTTTTCTTGCATCTTTTATATTTAATATGAAGAATTGAGTTATGTACGTACATGACATAATTACAAAGTCTATAAAATCTTGACATATATGTGGCTGAAATCTGAGATGGTTAAATAAAGTTTATGTTTGATGAATGGATTTATGCAACAATTTTGTTTAAAGAATAGATATGGAGATCCATGAGTTCATAAACCAATCCAAAGATGATATTTTTTTCTCTTGTATCCCATGTGATATAATTTTGATATGTTGTCACCCCGAATTGTAAAAGTTAATTATATCTTTGTTCATTGTCTGGTTCTCAAAGTTTTTGGTTATAGATTAAACACATACGTGAGTTGAAGAATTCCACATCATTTAATAAAAAAAAAGTTCTTTGACTTATAGATATATTATCCCATAACTAAATTAACATATGCTTTTAGATTAAAAATAATATCCAAAATATATAAGTAAATCCAATGTGTACAAGATCGAGAGCGATGGAGGGTGCTTTGTGCTTGTCCTCTTTTTCAATATGGAAGCTCCTTAAAATTGAGAATTTGTGAGGTATTTATAGGTTAGAACTAAAAGTAATAGTTGGAAAAGAGACGGTGGCTAATTGACAAAGTATTTGATGATAGGGTTAGTTGTACCTATGTCAGAAATCTCTCCTAACATGGCTCCATGTCCATTATATATCCTTTTGTTAATATTCTTTTTATAGGTGTTAGACTTTTTTTCAATATGTTAGTCGACTTTAGCCTAAATCTTTTTGTTGGCCTTTTAAAAACCATTAGATTATGTTTACAATCAAATGCTAATTTGTCTTCTTACTATTAAGTAGGCCTTCTCTTATCCCTTGGCATGGCGTCTATTCCATGACTAGGGTGGTAGGGAGCAAGAGAATCGAGTCCCTTTGGGTCAATTGTTTCTATGAATCGATGGAACTAGTCCAAGGCATCCCTCCCTAGCAATATCGTAGTGTGTATTTTATATCACATGTACTTATTCGATTGATTTGAAAGTAAGTGAATTGATTTCTACTTCTTTATTATGTGAGCCATATGAGTTATTCAATTACTCTATTTATGTCATTTATTGACTTTTGATTATATCATAAAACTAAGATCTTAATATTTGCTGTTCTAACATATTATATATGTTGTGAGTAATTCTATTTAAAGGGGCATTATTGGAAAAGTGATTTAGTCAAAATTGAGTGACATGAGGATAAAATATAGATTATTTATAGTTATTTCTCACTGGATTCACCATCAACAAGCTGTGAGATTATGTAGTGATACAATCGTAAATAAATTATGATAAAATTGTAGATGAGTAAGTATAGTTTTGAGTCATAAACTCACGAGAAATTAAAGTAATTGATTTGATATATTTAAATGAGTACATGTTATAACAAAAGATTTTAGAGTTATTGATATACTAATATTTGTTAAAAAGATTTGAAGTAGTACTTCCATCATTTCATTGATGTATTTAGTGATATCATAACTTATTTGCTATCATGGATGAGGTTGAGAAAAACATATGTATGGTTGGATCTTACCCACTATGCCCAAGAAAGAGGTTATAATTGTTGAAGGTGAAAGGGTGGCCCTAGTAAGACTCTTGTAATAAAATAAGTTTATTGCCCTCTTTAACTAAATTTTATAATTGGAAGACTTATATATAGTAAGTTCATCTTGTTTGTAAATATAGTTCACATCAATATTTTTTAGCGCAAGATTTTTGTCTTCCTTTTGTACACTTATATTACAAATGTTATGGGTTTTAGTTTGGGTAATTGGTGCTCCATTTGATCCGAGGAAGAGCTCTTCTTTTACAAAATTTAGCCATTAGATCTTAATAATTTAACTACTCTTATTTCTATTTTTAAACATAAAACAAAATAAGTTTATTTATTCATCTTTTAAATTATAAATTACTAAAGTATTTATATTATAAAAAATTAATAAAAAATTATATCCCATATTTCTTATTTTTTTACAAATATAAAATAAGGGCATTTAATCCTCTCAAAGATAAACCCTAGCTTGGATCATCCACCTAGGACTGATAAGACATTCCGATCTCCAAACTACAAAGCATATATTTTTTTGATTGAGAAGAGCTTTATCTCTTAAAAGGATAAAAAAAATTTATTTACTTAATATTAATTATCTATTTTTAAATATATAACTATAATCTAATTATTCTGAAATAATTAATTTTAACTAGTTTTTTATTTTTTTTAAAAAAAATGGTTAAAACAAAATAACACATGTAAAAACAAATGTTCAAAATATTAAAAATAAACTTTTCAATATCTATAAGAAATATCACTCTCTAAAATCCATAATTTATTCCTTTAAAACGTCATCTCAAATTTGACTTCGCCTTTTTTTATATTTTTTATGTGACGATGATGATGACGCTTTATCTAACTTCTTAATTATACAATTTATATTACTTTGATATTTTTACGTCGTATTAGTTTATATAATATTATTCGGTTGCTTTTGGATTTTGGTTTACGGGTTTTCTTTGTTTCTTAGAGGGTCGTGTCCCAAGTTGTAAATACTCTAAGGGTTCTCATCTTTGACTTGATTTTGTTTGAGTTTTCTATTATCCATATTTTTATCATCAATCTAAAATATTAATTATTTATAGAAAATTTAAAAAAAAAAAAGAATTTGGAAATTATGACATAGTCAAAATCCTAACTATCAGTCACCTTATCATCTCGGTCACACCAGCCAGTCGCACTAATTCAATGAGGTTCTTTCTCGGTCAACCTACTGCCGCTCAAGTTTGAATTCCTTTGATTTGCGTGGCTGCTGAATATTTGGCTGCTAGCACTATTTTGGGGCTGAGGAATTGAAGCGTGGGGGAACTGCGATGCGCAGAGCATCACACGTTTATTATCTGGTGGTTCTAATTTTATAAAAAAAAATTATAAAAATAAAAAAAAATATTAATTTTTTTAAATCAAATACAAAAAAAATAAGAATAAAAAAAATAACTAAAAATATATTTTTATATATAAAATGTGGCCATTGGATTTTTCAATCCAACGGCTACGTCAACGTTGCAAGGGGCTGCGACGGGTACGGGCATCGTAATCCTCCCGAATTTGAGGAATTCAGGATCTCTGTCCATTTAAGAGAGGAGCTGATTCAATCTCTATTAACTATAATCGTTTAATTAATATTAAATGGTTAATTTTTTTTAAAAAAATTAGTTTCTTTTTTAAAATAATGATACAATCGTTTAATTCATATCAAACGGTTATTATTAAGAAAAATTAAATTTATCCCTTTTTTAGGGGTAGGTTTCCTAATTGTAGGGACGAGTCTCTTGGTATATCTATCCCAAGACTTATATACAGATCAAATGGTCTAAATTTTTTTGTTAGAAAAATTCAAATTGATTTTTTAAAAACAAAATTTTTAGACTTAAAAATTACTTCAATTGTTAAACTTATATATAGTGATCACAGGACTGATGTACAGGGACTGCTCCTCAATAATGGGGCGCAACTCTCCTCTCTTGTCGCTAATATGATCTTAATCTGAAGATTATGTTTTCATATTCAATTAAATGTAGTTTAATGTAACGTAATTTTGACACACTTATGACTAGTTAACATGAAATGGCAACCCTCTAATGCAGCCTAGGACCTGGCTACCCTATGAAAGACTGGTATGTGACAAAAACTGTGGTATGTGACCTAGCTACCCACCTAACATATAAGAAAAGGTTGGGTCCAATGCCATGTATTTATCGACAAAATAGGTTACAATATTAACAAAATTTTAGTTACATCCGATTAAATGAGATTAATTATAAATAATTATATGTGCATCAAGGAAAATAAACCTTGATCAATACAATAGGAGGACGTTTTGAGAGGAGCTTCATCTATTAAAAAGTTAGAAATACTTTTGTTTTCAATCTTAATTGTTTATTTTTAAATTAATAATTATATTTTTATTAATTTAAAATAATTAATTTTAAATTTTTATTTATTTTTTTAAAAATTAATTAAATTATAATTATTTATTTAAAAATTAATAGAAGGATACCGATGGGGCTACACTTCACCCTTGAGGTACAATCCATCACCTTGGTTCTATGACCGGTGATATAAATTAAATGTCTCATGTATTTTTTTTTTATATTTCATTTTCAATTAAAAAATAAAAATAAAATGCATTGACCATTGAATGTATATTCAATGACCTCAAAATCGAGATGAAAGAGTTGTGCCGGCGGCCCCCTGTTTCTCCATGGGAGGGCACTGTGATACCACTGCAAACATAATGTACATGTAACCCTAAAATAAATAAATACATAAATAGATCATTATTTAGGTTCATTATTCAAGTGACCTTATCTCCTTAGCAACATGCCAATTTACACATATTCTAATGATATTTTAACTTAAATATGTCTCATCTCCATCAAACGCTCTTACATGCATATAGTTAACTGTGCTACAATGGTCATAATGTACAAACTTAAAACTTCTGAGGTTCATAATATTAATCACAGTTACGTCGTCCTGGATACAAAGAGAGAACCGTCATAAAACAAAGAGATAATGATATTAATTATTGTACATTAATCAATCCTTGAAATAACACAGATCCCTCTACTGTACCCATGCATAAAAGTCTTGCCCTAGAGGACTTGATTGGTAGATAGATAAAATAGAATGCAGAATTCTATTGGTAATGGCAATATGGAACCGAAGCTGTCTTTTTCCAGCTGTTCAAAGAATGAAAATTCAACCCGAAACAAGTCCTCTGAATTTCCTCCTTCCTTCTCAATCTCTCTCTCTCTTTCAACATTTCACTATAAATACATGGAAAATCAGCATGCAAAAATGCCAAACAAAGATTGCAACCCCGGCATAAAATCATGACTACAAGCAGCAGCAGCAGCAGCAGCTCCTCTTCATCAACAACCTCCGCTCTGTCAGCCCTAGGCAATCTCATAAAGCTCCTTCCGACCGGTACCGTCTTCCTCTTCGAGTTCCTCAGCCCTGTCCTCAGCAACAACGGCAAATGCCACACCGTCAACAAGATTCTGACCGCCATTCTCATCGGCGTCTGCGGCCTCTCCTGCGTCATCTCCTGCTTCACCGACAGCTACACAGACAAGCACGGCAAGACCCATTATGGGATCGTGACGACGAGCGGGCTTTGGACATCCGGTTCGGATTCGAGTAGTAGTAAGGATAAGAAGGAGGAGGAGGGGTCCAAGTATAAGCTCCGGTTCTCGGACTTCGTTCACGCGGGTATCTCGGTGCTGGTGTTTGCGGTGGTGGTGATACTGGATGCCCACACCGTGGACTGCTTCTTCCCGTCGCTCGAGTCGTCGGAGCACACCTTGGTTTCGGTTTTGCCGGTGGTGATCGGTGCAGTCTCGAGCGCGGTGTTAATGGTTTTCCCTAGTAGCAGGCATGGGATAGGGTACCCTTCCACCTCTTCATCAAGTTCGGAGTCGTCTTCTGCTGTTTGAGCTTTGATTATCTTCCTCGCTAACCGCCATGAAAGTTCTGGGTCTACGTAGTTTGAAGCTTTCTTCTTTCTGACTTGTCTTGAAGTTTTCTCAGGGAATATTTATTTTTTTATTTTAAATTTTTTGTTTCGTGAAAAAAAAAACCAAAAATCAATGTGATAGTGTGTTGAGGTGACATACAACTCACAGGGGAAAAAAAAAAAAAAACGTTAGTATTAATTATCTATTAATTTTTAGAGTTGCATTTCTTGAGTCTTAAATGGGATAATTGTACGTAGCTTCACCGAGTACTTCATTTAGATTTCCTTTAGCCATTAATTTATGAAAATTTGCATTTTCCTTTTGATACTTATTAGCCATATAAATTAGAAAAACGCAAAAAAATCCCAAATATTCATTCTACTGGTATTAATTATCAAATTGATGGGACACCTTGCCGGGCTGCATGGATATACTTTATAAGTTTAGCGATTTCTCATGAGCAAATTTTTTATAAATAATTTCTAAAATATGAAGATGATTCTCTAATTACAAGCAAATTTCCTTTTCATTGGTATCGAATGAAAATTTTAATAGTCGGACCCTAAAAATATAAGTCACTGAGTTAGAAAATCTTACTTGTTTATATAATGGATTCGTGATAAGTATGCATTTTTATGGCAATTAAGGAGAGAAAATGACTTCAAAAATCTTATTTTTATACGTATGCTCCTCTATCTCTGTTCTAAATCTGCTAAATATAGATCTAATGACACATGAAATTATTTTTTAAATAAATTTAAAAGTAAATTTTAAAAAAAATACCTGTACGGTTGAATTTATTGTTTTGAAGTGGAAACAATAAGGGTACAGTGCAAACCTTATGGGAGAACAAGAATATGGGTCTCCACCTCTTAAAGAGATAATAAGATTATTCTTTATATTTAAGTTATTTTTTTAAATAAATAGTTATAATTTAATAATTAATTTTTTTAATTTTAAAAAATAAATAAATTATGACTATTTATTTAAAAAATAATTTTATTTATATTTTTTTAAGAGGTGAAGACCCATTGATCTGGGGGAAATCCAACTGTGTTTGGGCCTTCGAAGAATAAGCTTACACATGCTTATGTTTCGTTAGTATAACCAATCAATTTATTCATATTACTAAACCATACGGAAAAATTAGGAAAAAAACTTTTTATCCCATTAATCAAATCCCACCTATTTATCTAATTTTTTAGTTGAACTTATAATCGTAAAAATCATAAAATTTGTCGTAATTTTTATAAAATCAACATTGAAAAAAATATATTTTCGTACCTTAATTTTAAGTTATAGATTATGTATCAAATACAGTTTCTCAAAATAAAGGAAAAAAATAATACATTTACGAACTTTGAGTTTCATAAACGTTATTCTAAATTTTATGAATCGTGAGAAGTGTAAATTTAATTTATAAAAAAGAGAATAAATTAGATGAATGTGTGACATAAAATAATGAGATATGTATCAATACTCATTTAAATAACAGCTTGTCAAAAAAAAAAGGCTTGGTTTTACGTGAAGCAACCATTTGTTTATTTGACAGGTAATCGTTTAATTAAGCATGAGGCAAAATTGATTTATGTGATTGTAATCTCTAAATAATTAAAAAATCAAAAGCAAGCTCCAATTATAAAAGTTTCATTAGAATAAATTTAGTTATCTTTATAAATTATAGTCTATTTTTTTTACAAATAAAAAAAATCTATAATAGCATGTTTGATAAAATGAAATTCTAATTCTATGCTGAGTTTATTCCAATAAATTAATAATTTTACTATTTGTTTTTTATGGGTATACCGTAGTTGGGCTAGCCCAATGGTCAAAGAAGGCTCAAATAGCTTGTTGGACGGTGAACTCCAACGTTGGCCAAACAGGAGGTGAAGGCTCAAATCCTGAAAGACCCAAACGCTCTCCCAATGGTCAATACCAGTGTTGACCGTTGAGACACAAGCGGGCGGCCAACTCGCGTCTGAATCTGGCCAACCCGAGCGGCGTTGACTTAATCGGCCGAAGAACGGGTGGAAAATAAAATGGCTTTTTACGGGCCTAGCCCACTTGAGCCCATGATCCAACAGGCGGCCAGCACCGACTCTTTCAGCACCTTCCACGAATTCAGCCAGCACCCAAAAAGGATATTGACAAAATCAACACTCTTCCCATAAGAAAGGCGCCAGATTTTTTCAATCTTCTGCCAATTGGGGCTCTCCAACGATAGAATGCATTGAAGGAAGGTGAGTAACTTGGAAAGCCACTGATCGCCAGAAAGGGAAGGAATCTCAGCCAGTTTAACAACTTGCGCCTCCTTGTAGAAGGGAGGTCATCCAGAATAACGCAGGGGATTTCACCTTCCAACCAAGAAAAATCACTCTGTCATCCTTTTAGTAAACCTTATAATTCTCATTCAGGGCACGTAAGCTTTTACTTACATAACGCCCACAACAACAACTGAGATAGACATTCAATTCCCTGCTTTCTGTTGACACTCAAAAAACCCAAGGCATACAAACGTGCTTCTGACAGCCGTTTATTGCCTCCCCACCATCCAGATTTAAGAAGACGGCTTTACCTCTCTTTCATCTGGATATCCACACACTCTTGCACTCTCTCCCTTTCACTTCTCAAATCCAGTAATCTTTTCAAATTTCGAAGGCTGTTTACTGATTTGAGCGTCAGAATATTTTCGGTGGGATAACTTTCCGCCAACACACTGACCTCCTGTTCGTTTTAGTGGTATGCAGGATCCTAACTCAGTAAACGGAGCCGGAACCAGAACAAGCGGATCAGCCCGAATTTGTTCAAAGTTCAAATCCAAGGACGTATCATTGACGCTGTTTGTGGGAAGCGCTTACGAAAAGCCAACCATAATTCCTCACAACGCTCTCTTTTCACTGCCAGATTTATTCGCAATGGTGAATACGAGAGCCCAAGCTAGCGATCCCACTAGAGACGCCACTTCTCCCGACCAAGACCACGCTGCTGGTACCCTAGTTAACGGGACCATAGGTGGGGTGCCAGCGCCTTACTTTCAGCAACTGATGGAGCAGATGCAGACTAACAACCGTCTATTTCAAATATTCTACTCTCGACAAGAGCAGCCATAGCAGGCGGCTCCGCCAATAGCCGTCTCTGCGCCAGCTACCAAAAAAGGTGGCCAGAGGAAAAAGAGCAGGCCAGAAGGCTTGAGAGACCCACGAATAATCCGATCCCAGCCTCCTCGCGCGCTCCAGGCCATAACAGGCTTGCAGAGCTCTCTAGGAGCACAACTCAGGGAGAAAGTCCAGAGAGAAGAAATCCTCGATACTCTCAGGTAGAAAACGAAAACACAGTCCAGGAGCGAACCTCCAGGACTGCTAGGACCGCTAAAGGCAGTAGCCAGCCAACTACTGAACCCTTCAGGGACAAAACAGAGTTGAGAGCTTACCTCAACTCTAAAAGATCTGCCAACGCTGTCTGCGCAGATCCACGAGTGAATAAGATTTGAAACCGCGTGTTCCAGGACGATGAGCGCTATATTGACCTTGACAGATCTCCTTTCACAGTGGAGATCCTAAACCATCCACTGCTTACCAAGTTCAAGATGCTTTCCCTTAACTCATACGATAGGAGCAGTGATCCAGTTGATTATCTGGATCACTTCTGCACCCATTTGAGTCTACGAGGGTTGAAAGACTCAGCGATGTGCCGCTACTTCCTGCTCATGCTGAAGGGAGATCCCCGCATCTGGTTTCATCACCTCCCTTCAGGCACCATCGGCAGCTTCCGAAAGCTTAACGATCTCTTCCTGGCTTAGTACGCCTTAATCCAACAGGAAGAGAAGTAACCGTGACACCTCTTCCACATCAAGCAGAAGTCAGGAGAGAACCCACGGCGATTTCTGGACCGCTTTGTGGCGGAGGCCAGGCGGATTCTCCGAATCACGGAGGAGATAAAATTGGACAGTTTTATCTTCGCGCTGACCTACGGGGACTTTTTCAAGCACCTGGCCCATAAGAATCCCCAGACCTTCTGGGACGCGGAGTCCATCACCCGGGCCTATGCAGCGGCAGAGGAGGCCAACGAAGCGAAACTCTCAGAACGGGCGGATCAGCCTCGATCATTCCCTGGAGAGGAAAAAAGAAAATATGGTGGCAGTGATCACTCTCGCCGGAAGCAGCACAGGACGGGGCTACCAGAACACAGAGATTACGGGCCCACCAACTTTACGCCCCTGACAGACACACATTCAAATGTCCTCATGCAGATCCGCGAAGAAAAGTTCCTGAAGTGGCCAAAACCACTGAATGATACTGAAAATCAGTCGAAGTACTGTGACTTCCACCGCTCTGCTAGGCATTCTATTGAGGATTGCAAGACGTTGCAGAAGGAGATTAAGGAGCTGATTCGCAGAGGCTGCCTCACAAAATTCGTCAAGGGCCCTAGGCAGAATTTTTGATCAGCTGGCAGAGAAGGACAGGACCAGTCTCCTCCCCGAAATCGGGTTGCGGCAGGGGTGGTTAATATGGTCACCACCTGACCTGCAAAAAACCCAGCCGACAACGAGGAGCAACAGACTGGGAGGAAAAAGCAGCACACGGACAACACCATTAGCTTCAATGATAATGATTTGGCTCATGTAATATCCCCCAATGCTGATCCCCTCGTTGTATCCGCGCTCGTTTCAGACGGTAGTGTCGACTACCAACTGAAGCGAGTGTTTATCGATAATGGTAGTTTAGAGGATTTGCTTTACTTGGATGCCTTCTTTAAACTAGACTTAAAAAAGAACCAATTAAAACCTGCCGAAGGCCCATTGTATGGCCTTGACAACGAGCCAATGCCCGTCCAAGGGACCATCCAACTGGATGTCACATTGGGTACGTATCCAAAAACAGCAAGTCGAACACTCACCTTCTTGATAGTCGACCTACCCTCTATTTATAACGCAATACTAGGCAGACCGTGCTTAACAGCGTTCAAGGTAGTCACCTCAATTCCACACCTCAAGATGAAGTTTTCAATACCTTACAGTGTAGAAGAGGTGTTAGGTGACCAAATTACTGGACGGACATGCTACATGTCTTAGGTTGCCCCTAGCGGCAGCACTAGAATAGTTGAGAAACTCGATCATCGAGATGAGATAACCCTACAGCAAGCGCAATCTAGCGAAGCTACAGATCTAGTCCCACTGAACCCGGAGGAACCGGAAAAGTGTGTACAGATCGGCGGCTCACTCACCGGAACACTACGCGATGAGTTGATCGCGTTCCTGCGACAGAACGCTGATATCTTCGCGTGGACTCCAGCAGACATGCCTGGGATTTCGGCTGAGGTGATGGTCCACAAGTTGGGGCTTGATCCTAGCCGGAAGCCCGTCAGGCAGAAGTGGAGAAACCATTCCGTAGAAAAGCTGATCGCCATCTTAGAGGAGGTGAAGAAACTGCTGGACGCAGGATTTATTAGAGAAGTTCACTACCCGGATTGGCTCTCTAACGTCGTCCTGGTTAAAAATAGCAATGGAAAATAGCGGATATGCGTCGATTTCACCAATGTTAACAAAGCTTACCCAAAGGACAGCTTTCTCTTACCCAGGATCAACCTGCTGGTTGACTCGACAGTCGGATATGAGCTGTTAAGTTTTATGGATGCCTATTCGGGTTACAACCAGATCCAGATGAGTCCAGAGGACGAGAAGCACACCTCATTCATGACTGATCAGGGCACCTACTGCTACAAAGTGATGCCATTTGGACTAAAAAATGCTGGAGCAACGTATCAACGATTGGTCAACAAGATGTTTGAAAAGCAGATCGGTCGCAACATGGAGGTCTATGTCGACGACATGCTCATCAAGAGTAAGGTCACCGGCGACCACATCCGCCACCTGGTAGAGTCGTTTGAGGTACTCCGCAAGCATCACATGAAGTTGAACCCGGCTAAGTGTGTCTTCGGGGTAGCCTCCTGCAAATTCTTGGATTTCATCGTCTCCCAACGGAAAATTGAGGCAAACCCAGAAAAGATTAAGGCTCTCGCAAATACGACTCCACCGCGGAGCGTAAAGGACGTCCAATGATTGACTAGACGGCTGGCAGCGCTGTCCCGCTTTCTCGCGAAGTCTGGCGACAAGTACCAGCCCTTCTTTAAGGGCCCTAAGGGGAACAAAATTCAACGGGTTTCAATTGACGGCAGACTGCCAAACAGCTTTCGATGAATTGAAGCGGTATCTGGCCTGCCCACCGTTGCTAATGTCACCCAAGGGCGAAGAAGAGCTGTATTTTTACTTGGCAATGTTGGAAGCATCCCTCAGTTCTGTCTGCGTACGCCAGAATTTCGACACTCAACGGCTGGTCTACTACGTAAGTAAAACGTTGAGCGGCCTAGAGACCCGCTACTCGCGCGCAGAAAAATTGGCCTTGGCGCTTATATTCTCTGTGCGGAAGTTAAGGCCATACTTTCAGGCACACTGTATAATGGTCCTTACAACCAGCCTTTGAAAAGTATATTCCAGAAATCCGACGTTTTTAGATGGCTGGTAAAATAGGTTATCAAGTTGGGCGAGTTCGACATCGAATTTCGGCCCAGACCTACAGTAAAAGCGCAGGCTCTGGCTGACTTCATTGTTGAAACCACGGCCTCAGTTCTCGAGGAGCAGCCCGCAGAAAGCGCAGAACAGCTTGACGGAGCTTCAGAATGGATACTCCACGTAGACAGATAGTTTACGGACAGTGGCAGTGACACTGGAGTTGTCCTCACGACCCCCGACGGGTTTGAGGCGAAATACTCCCTCAGGCTCGATTTTTCGGCAACCAATGAGGCCCTGTTAGCTGGATTACGATTATCCAAGGAATGCTCTGCCAAGAGGTTGGCGGTCTACAGCGACTCCGAACTAATCGTCAACCAGGTTAACGGAGACTTCGAGGTAAACAACCCTCACCTGGCCAAGTACTTGGCAAAGGCAAGGGAGACCACCCAGGGTTTCGACAAACTAACCCTGGTTCGTGTTCCCAGAATTAAAAACTGGAAGGCAGACCAGCTGGCTAGAGCCGCTGCAGCCAAAAATTCGGAACAGTCAATACCAGTGTTGACCACTGAGACACAAGCGGGCGGCCAACTCGCGTACAGAACGGTCAACCTGAGCGTTGACCAGAATCGCTGTAGTAACGGTGGAAAATAAAATGGCTTTTTACGGGCCTGGCCCGCTTGAGCCCATGATCCAGGAGGCGGCCAGCATCGACTCTTTCAGCACCTTCCACGAATTCAGCCAGCACCCAAAAAGGATATTGACAAAATCAACTCTCTTCGCATAAGGAAGGCGCCAGATTTTTTTAATCTTCTGCCAATTGGGACTCTTCAACGGTAGAATGCATGGAAGGAAGGTGAGTAACTTGGAAAGCCGCTGACCGCCAGAAAGGGAAGGAATCTCAACTAGTTTAACAACTTGCGCCTCCCTGTAGAAGGGAGGCCATCTAGAATAACGCAGGGGATCTCACCTTCCAACCAAGGAAGATCACCCTGTCATCCTTTAAGTAAACCCTAGAATTCTCATTCAGGGCACGTAAGCTTTTACTCACATAACACCCACAACAACAACTGAGACAGAAATTTAATTCCCTGCTCTCTGCTGGCACTCAAAAAACCTAAGGCATACAAACGTGTTTCTGACAGCCGTTTACTGCCTCCCCACCATCCAGATTTAAGAAGACGGCTTTACGTCTCTTTCATCTGGATACTACACACTCTTGTACTCTTTCCCTTTCACTTTTCAATTCCAGTAACCTTTTTAGATTTCGAAGGCTATTTACTGATTTGAGTATCAGAGTATTTTCGGTGGGACAGCTTTTCGCAGACATACTGACCTCCTGTTCGTTTTAGTGGTATGCAGGATCCTAACTCAGTAAACGGAGCCTTAACTGCAATGCTGATCGGCCAACTGCTCAAAGTTTGGATCCAAGGACGCATCATTGGCGCTGTTTGTGGGAAGCGCTTATGAAAAGCCAACCACAATTCCTCACAATGCTCTCTTTTCACTGCCAGATTCATCCGTAATGGTGAATACGAGAGCCCAAGCTAGCGATCCTACTAGAGACGCCACTTCTCCCGACCAGGACCACGCTATTGGTATCCTGATCAACGGGACGATAGGCGGGGTGCCAGCACCTTACTTTCAACAATTGATGGAGCAGATGCAGACCAACAATCGTCCGCTCCAAATATTCTACGCTCGAGACAAGAGCAAACAGTAGGCGGCTCTACCAACAGCCGTCTCTGCATCGGCTACCAAAAAAGGTGGCCAGAGGAAAAAAAAAGCCAGCCAGAAGGCCCGAGAGACCCACGAATAATCCGATCCCAGCCTCCTCGTGCGCTCCAGGCCAGAACAGGCCTGAAGAGCGCTCTGGGGGCACAACTCCGGGAGAAAGTCCGGAGAGAAGAAATCCTCGATACTCTCGGGCGGCACGGAACACACCCAGAGCGAACCTCCAGGATCGCCAGTTCGGCAAGGCGTGCTTGGCCGGCTACTGGACTCTCCAGGGACAAACCAGAGTTGAGAGCTTACCTCAACTTTAAGAGATCTGCCAACCCTGTTCGCACAAATCTGTGAGTGAATAAGATTTGAAACCACGTGTTCCAGGACGATGAGTGCTCTATTGATCTTGACAGACCTCCTTTCATAGTGGAGATCCTAAATCGTCCACAGCCCACCAAGTTCAAGATGTCTTTCCTTGACTCATACGATAGGAGCAGTGATCCAGTTGACCATCTGGATCACTTCCGCACCCATTTGAGTCTACGAGGGTTGAAAGACTCTGCAGTGATGTGCCGCTACTTTTCGCTCACGCTGAAGGGAGATGCCCGCATCTAATTTCATCACCTCCCTTCAGGCACCATCGGCAGCTTCCAAAAGCTCACAGATCTCTTCCTAACTCAGTACGCCTTGAGCCAACAAGAGAAGCAACCGTGGCACCTCTCCCACATCAAGCAGAAGTCAGAAGAGAACCCACGGTGATTTCTGGGCCGCTTTGTGGCGGAGGCCAGGTGGATTTTTCGGATCACGGAAGAGATGAAATTGGGCAGTTTTATTTTCGCGCTGACCTACGGGAACTTCTTCAGGCACCTGGCCCATAAGAATCCCCAGACCTTCCGGGAGGCGGAGTCCATCACCTGGGCCTACACAGCAGCAGAGGAGGCCAACGAAACGAAATGCCCAGAATGGGCAGATCAGATTCGATCATTCCCTGGAGAAGAAAAAAGAAAATATGGTGGCAGTGATCACTCTCGCCGAAAGCAGCACAGGACTGGGTCGCCAGAACACAGAGATTACGGTCCCACCAACTTTACACCCCTGACCGACACACGCTCAAATGTCCTCATGCAGATCCGCGGAAAAAAGTTCCTGAAGTGGCCAAAACCACTAAAGGACACTGGGAATCAGTCGAAGTAATGCGACTTTCATCGCTCTGCTCGGCATTCTATTGACGATGCAAGACGCTGCAGAAGGAGATTAAGGAGCTGATTTGCAGAGGCCATCTCACCAAATTCGTTAAGGGCCCTAGGCAGACTTCTCGAGCAGCTGGCGGAGAAGGACAGGACCAGTCTCCTCCCTGAAATCGGTTTACGGCAAGGGTGGTTAATATAGTCACCACCTGACCTGCTAAAAACCCAACTGACAACGAGGAGCAACGGACTAGGAGGAAGAAGCAGCATACGGCGGACAACACCATTAGTTTCAATGATAATGATTTGGCTCATATAATATCCCCCCATGCTGATCCCCTCATTGTATTCGCGCTCGTTTTAGATGGTAGTGTCGACTACCAACTGAAGCGAGTGTTTATTGATAATGGTAGTTCAGAGGATTTGCTTTACTTGGATGTGTTCTTTAAACTAGACTTAAAAAAGAACCAATTAAAACATGCCGAAGGCCCATTGTATGGCCTTGACAACGAGCCAATGCCCGTCCAAGGGACCATCCAACTGGAGGTCACATTGGGTACGTATCCAAAAACAGCAAGTCGAACACTCACCTTCTTGATAGTCGACCGACCCTCTATTTATAACGCAATACTAGGCAGACCGTGCTTAACAGCGTTCGGGGTAGTCAACTCAATTCCTCACCTTAAGATAAAGTTTTCAATGCCTTACGGTGTAGAAGAGGTGTTAGGTGACCAAATTACTGGACGGACATGCTACATGTCTCATGTTGCCCCTAGCGGTAGCACTAGAACAATTAGGAAACTCGATTATCGAGATGAGACAACCCTATAGTAAGCGTAGTCTAGCGAAGCCATAGATCTAGTCCCACAGAACCCGGAGGAACCGGAAATGTGTGTATAGATCGGCGACTCACTCACCGGAACACTGCACGATGAGTTGATCACGTTCCTGTGACGGAACGCTGATATCTTTGCGTGGACTCCAGCAGACATGCCTGAGATTCCGGCTGAGGTGATGGTCCACAAGTTGGGACTTGATCCTAGCGGGAAGCCCATTAGGCAGAAGTGGAGAAACCACTCCGTAGAAAAGCTTATCGCCATCCGAGAGGAGGTGAAAAAACTGCTAGACACAGGATTTATTAGAGAAGTTCACTACCCGGATTGGCTCTCTAACGTCGTCATGGTGAAGAAAAGTAATGGAAAATGGCGGATGTGCGTCGATTTTACCGACGTTAACAAAGCTTGCCCAAAGGATAACTTTCCCTTACCCAGGATCGACCTGCTGGTTGACTCGACAACCGGACATAAGCTGCTAAGTTTCATGGACGCCTATTCGGGTTACAACCAAATCCGGATGAGTCCAGAAGACGAGGAGCACACTTCGTTCATGATTGATCAAGGCACCTACTGTTACAAAGTGATGCCATTCGGACTAAAAAACGCTGGAGCAACGAATCAACGACTAGTCAACAAGATGTTTGAAAAGTAGATCTGTCGCAACATGGAGATCTACGTCGACGACATGCTCATCAAGAGTAAGGTCACCGGCGACCACATCCGTGACCTGGTAGAGTCGTTTGAGGTACTCCACAAGCATCACATGAAGCTGAACCCGGCTAAGTGTGTCTTCGGGTAGCCTCCAGTAAATTCTTGGGTTTTATTGTCTCCCAACAGGGAATTGAGTCAAATCCAGAGAAGATTAAGGCTCTCGCAAATATGACTCCACCGCGGAGTGTAAAGGACGTCCAGTGATTGATTGGACGGCTAGCAGCGCGGTCCCGCTTCCTCGCGATGTTTGGCGACAAGTACCAGCCCTTCTTTAAGGCCCTAAAGGGAACAAAATTCAACGGGTTTCAATTGACAGCAGACTGCAAAACAGCTTTCGATGAATTGAACCGGTATCTGGCTAGCCCACCGTTGCTAGTATCACCCAAGGATGGAGAAGAGCTGTATTTTTGCCTGGCAGTGTCGGAGGCATCCCTCAGTTCTGTCCTCGTATGCAAGGATTTCGACACTCAACGGCCGGTCTACTACGTAAGTAAAACCTTGACTAGCCTAGAGACCCACTATTCGCGCGCAAAAAAATGGCATTGGCGCTTATATTCTTTGCGCGGAAGTTAAGGCCATATTTTTAGGCACACCATATAGTGGTCCTTACAAATCAGCATCTGAAAAGTATACTCCAGAAATCCAACGTTTTTGGATGGCTGGTAAAATAGCTATTAAGTTAGGCGAGTTCGACATCGAATTTCGGCCCAAACCTGCTGTAAAAACGCAGGCTCTGGCTGACTTCATTGTTGAAACCACGACCCCAGTTCTTGAGGAGCAGCCCGCAGAAAGTGCAGAACAGCTTGACGGAGTTCCAGAATGGATACTCCACGTAGACGGATCGTCTACGAACACTGGCAGTAGCGCTCGAATTGTCCTCACGACCCCCGATGGGTTTGAGGTGAAATACTCCCTCAGGCTCAATTTTTTGGCAACCAACAACGTTGCCGAGTACAAGGCCCTATTAGCCGGATTGATTAGCTAAGGAATGCTCTACCAAGAGGTTGGCGGTCTATAGCGACTCTAAACTAATCATCAATCAAGTTAACGGAGACTTCGAGGTAAACAACCATCATCTGGCCAAGTACTTGGCAAAGGCAAGGGAGACCGCCCAGGGTTTCGACAAACTAACCTTGGTTCATGTTCCCGAATTGAAAATCGAAGGCGGAACAAAGCGCTAGAGCCACCGTGGTCGAAAATTTGAAACAAGATTCGAGGGATATGAGGGAGATCTCGAACGCTCCTAACATAGAAAAACAGGAGGCGTCTGATTTTGAATCGAAAACCGGATGACGCCTACCTTAATTATCCGGTGATTGGGTCATTGCGGAAGATGCAGAGAAGGCTAAACGAATCAAAAAGACAACCGGTTGGTACACTGTGGTTGACGAACGGTTATATCACCGTGACTACTCAATCCCATACCTCCGGTGCCTAACTCCCGAAGAGGCTGACTACGCTTTGGGTAAAGCCCACCTCGAGATTTACGAATCGCACATTGGTGGAAAAGACTTAGTCTTCAAGATCATGCGACAGGGCTACTACTGGCCCTCGATAAAAAGGACGCACTTGAGTTTGTGAAGAAGTGTGAAATCTGCCAGCTTCATAGTAACCTTCACCGCCAGCCATCCGCAATCTGAAGACACTTCAGACCCCTTAGCCCTTCGCGTAATGGGGGCTCCATATTCTAAGCCCATTTTCCATTGCCACGGGGCAAAGAAAGTTCGTCATCGTGAGCATCGACTACTTCACCAATTGGGTTGAGGCCATCCCACTGGTGAAGATTACGGAGTACAACGCTCTTGAATTCCTTCGCCAGAATATTATTTGCAGATTTGGCATCCCTGAGGTTGTCGTGACCAACAACGGGACCCAATTCTCGGAAAACGCTTCACTAAGTATTGTGCCAGCCTTGGTATCAAGCTGGTCCACACTTCGATGGCATACTCCCAAGCAAATGGACAGGAGGAGGTCACGAACCGAACGCTATTCCATGGGTTGAAGTCTAAGCTGGAGGAGGCTCTTGGGTAGACGAGCTCCCCTTAGTTCTCTGGTCTTACCGGACAACCCCGAAAGAGCCAACGCGTGAGACGCCCTTTAGTCTCTATTATGGGACTGAAGCGATAATCCCGGTTGAAATTGGGCTTCCAAGTCTTAAGGTGGAATTGTTTGACCCGCGGGGTAACTCCCAAAAAATCAGGGAGCACCTAGACTTGTTAGATGAAGCTCGCGACGCCGCCAGAATGCGAACAGTGGCCTACCATTATCAAATTGCCCAATACTATAATAAAAAGGTAAAGGCGTGATAATTTGATGTTGGAGACCTGGTCCTACGAGGCGTCGAGGCCACGGGCAAGCTGACCGGCCTCAATAAGCTCTCCTTTAATTGAAAAGAGCCTTTTCTAGTCTCCGCTGTCCTGCGAAACGGAGCATACAAGCTCCGGAGTCAGGACGGAAAGTTGATCCCACGAACGTGGAACACAATCCATCTCAAACGCTACTTCCAGTAAAAGGCACAAGTACATATTTGCATTATTGTGTGTACGCATTCGCTTGCTTGTTTTAATTCATCAAAATGAGTGTTTCCTTAGCATACCGCCTTCCCCTTCCTGTGTGCATATATATATATGTTTACTTTGTAGGTTACCCAACCTAGACTACCCTAAGTCGGGAGGGTTCTCACCCTCTCGTTAATAAACCCTGATCATCCAAGTGGCCCATAAGTGGTCGAACATGAACCTCGATTATCCGAGGGGCCCATTAGTTGTCGTATTTAAACCCTAGTCATCCAGTGGCCCATAAGCGGTCTAGTGTAAACTTTGGTTATCCGAGCAGCCCGTTGGTGGTCGTTTTAAACCCTGGTCATCCAGGTGGCCCATATGAGGCCGAATCTAAACCTTGGTCATCCAAGTGACCCGTTAGCGGTCAAATTCTTAGGGGCTAGCGGAAGCACATGCAACGACCTCCTCCACGAAGAGATAGCATGATCAGTCAATGATGGTCGAAGGGAGAAAAATTCTTCTCCAACGTTAGCCGCCCAAGTCAGCATTTGGGCAGTGCCACTAGGCTTCACTCACAAGTCACCACTGCTAGGCCGATTAACGCAGCCGCCTACAAAAAGCCTAAGGACTTCACTCCTTTGGTAGCAATATAATGGCCGCCAGCCAACTAAGTTGGTCGTCCAGTAAGTAGACATGCAAGCAAAAGCAGTAAAAAGAAATGGACACGAAGTGAAAAATTTTCTCATTTTATTGCTTCCAAACATATTACAAAGTACATAAATACAAAGGGAAGTCCAAAAATCAGCAAAAGGCTAAGGGGGCGGCGGAGGCGGTGCCTGATCGTCTCACGGATCCCTCAAGAGACTGTCGCGGTCTGGGCGGACCTGTTTGACATATTCAGCAAGTCCACTGAGAAATTAGGGTCAATTAGCCACGCGATACGCCAACACATATTGACCCCTTCCCACATCCTCGACCACATCAGCTGCTCAATCTCATGGGGGCGTATCTGAAGGCTCAGGCGGTTCTCCGGCTCCGCGGCTACCCTCAGCCGGTTAAGGCGCCCGGTGATTCGCTCGTTCTCTCCGCCTTAGCGGCAACCTTCTTCTTCAACCTGGAGTTCTCGCCTCCGTATCGGCCAGCACCCAAAAGAGATTCACATTGGACCCGTGTTCTGCCCCAAAGTTGCCTTCTTCTCATCTAGTCGTGCAATCTCTGCCCCTATCGTCTCACCCGGTCCCCACCGGTCCATTACCTTGACAATGGTAGCAATCACCTTCTCCTTCTCCGCAAAAAAAAAATTTAGGAATTCTAAAAGGAGAAATTATGCAGAAAGCATCGCGAAAGATTATACCTCCAAGATCAGACCCCCTGCATCCGCAGTCCTGCAACTTCCACTCCATCACCTTTGTTCCGCGAAGGAATCCACCACCCCCAAAACGCGTTGTCAGAGAAGGTATCACCTTGTTCACGTCCCGTCCGATCCGTGGTCTCATCTGATCCATTACTCGGACGGCGATGGTAGCAATCACCTTCTCCTTCCCGGTGCATCCGCATGAAAAAAGCCATCAGGAATTTGTTCTAAAAGGAGAAAACGCGTATGAGAAGGTATCCACGCCCTTATTATAAGATCCTCCCATCCAGACCTTCACGGACTCTCCGCGTGGGCCTCTCAGGTCTGGCCTCCAAGCCTGGCTCAGTGGTGGCGGGCCGAAAGCGATACCCTCGTGAGCGGAGTTGGCAGCGGCTTCCTCCAGGATCTCATCCAGGAGCCCCTCATCGACGCCGGCGTCGCTGCGCGGAGGCTCCCGCCTACGGCGTCCACTGCAGCTGCTGGAGGATCGAGATCAACCACCGGCTACTCAGCAGACATCTACATGACTGGAGAGCCGACAGACGGCTCCTGCGCCTCCGCCGGCGGCTCACAAGCTGGCTCCGAAAAAGTCTCTGTCTGTGCCGCTTGAGGAACCACCTGTGGCACGGGCTGCGCCAGGATAACGTCTTCTCCCCTAGCCTCCAGTAGGTCCTCAAAAGATTTCTCCATTCTGGTGGTACTGTCGGGGCCGCTGCAAATCCAGGGGACGATGTAGTCGGGTCCCGAAGACGATGAGGAGGGCGTCTCCACCGCCATCCTTTTGGGCCATGGGCCGATGAAATTGTCGTCTTTTGGACGGGAGCAGATGAGCAGGCCCCTGGACTCCTCCGGGCGCATCATTATCGCTGCGGTGGCACCCTGAGCTTCTCAACCGGGGAAGGCGGTCCCCAATTCACCTTCTTGGCCTCTACCATAGAGACCAAGAAATCCCTTTTGAAATCCGAAATGTGGTCTTTGACCATTTTGGTTAACCACTCTAAAGACGCCGTCTCCGCCACAGACGGTGTCCCAATATACACCTCCGGCACCTGACCCCAATCCTTTACAAGGGGCCAAGTTTTCGCCACACTCACGAAGAAGAACCAATTCTTTCAGTTCTTCAGTGAGTCATAGATGGCCGTGTTTATCTTCAAGCCACTACGGGAAATGAAGGAGATCCACTCACCTCCTTTTATCTTAAATAGTTCCTTCACCATGGACATTGTTAATCTCTTAGAATGCTTGCAAAGGAAGATGCAAAGAATACAAATGTACCGTATGGCATTAGCGTGGAGTTGGGTGACAGGGACTCGTAAAGCTTGAAGGATCGAGTGTAAGTCGTCTGGAAGAGGAAGATGGAGACCGCTCCTCAGGTGGGCCTCATACACCATTACGTGCCCTACCGGTGGAGAGAAGGTCCCTGTCATCCTTGTCCGAACCTTCCACGCAATGTCCTTCGGGATGTTAAACTCAACACACGGCGCCTTTACGTCACTTTCTCAAAGAACAGAAGAGATGTCGGAACAGAGGTCGAAGCCATGGTTAACAGAGGAACTAGGGCTTCTTTGGGAACAAAAATGGGTTGAAGACGAAGAAGGCAAAGTAGGAGGCGTGAGAGAACACTCAGAACAAGGAGGGAAACTTAAACGGCAATGTGTGAAACGCCTTAAACCTCCTCGAGAAGGCATGCCATCATTCCTGCCACGTGTCGCATCCCAAATGGGCCCCTTATAAAGCAGATTTTCTGACGCATTAATGGCCTGAATAGCGGTCCAACCAAGAGAAGACACAAATCCACTTTTGGCCTGACAAGCAGACTAATGGCCATGCATTAATCAGGGCTTATAGAAAATTTTTTAAAATTTGGCCAAAGACGGTCAATAAATCCGGTCAATTTTCTTCTTCGGATCTGACCAAAGATGGTCAACGAATCTGGTCAATTTTCTCATCCAAATCTGGCCAAAGACGGTCAACAGATCCTGTCAATTTTCTTCTCCGGATTTAACCAAAGACGGTCAACGGATCCGATTAATTTTCTTCTCCGGATCTGGCCAAAGACGGTCAACAGATCCTGTCAATTTTCTTCTCTAGATCTGACCAAAGACGGTCAACAGATCTGATTAATTTTCTTCTCCGGATCTGACTAAAGACGGTCAACAGATCCGGTCAATTTTTTTCTCCAGATCTAGCCAAAGACGGTCAACAGATTCGGTTGACTTTTTTCTTCGGATCTGACCAAAGATGGTTAACAGATCCAATCAACTTTCTTCTCCACTTTTCATAGAGTCTCCGGGATTCTCAAGCAACGAAGGGCAGTGGAGGGCATCCCATCATGAACATGCCGGAGGCAAGAATTCTGTCACCCGGGCATGGGAGTTAGTGATGGGTATACCGTAGCTAGGTTGGCCCAATGGTCAAAGAAGGTCCAAATAGCCTGTTGGACGGTCAATTTCAACGTTGGCCCAACAGAAGTGAACGCCCAAATCCTAAAAGACTCCAAACGCTCTCCCAACGGTCAATGCCAGCGTTGACCGTTGAGACACAAGCGGGCAGCCAACTCGCATACAAAACGGTCAACCCGAATGTTGACCAGAATCACTGTAGCAACGGGTCGACAATAAATGGGCTTTTTACAGGCTTGACCCACTTGAGCCGATGATCCAAAGAAAGCGACAAAAGAATCGCTCTTTTCAAAGACCTTCCATGAATTCAACAAGCACCCAAAAAGAATATTGACAAAATCAATACCCTTCCCATAAGGAATGCACCAGATTTTTTCAATCTCCTGCCAATTGGGACTTTCCAACGGTAGAATACATGGAAGGAATATGAGTAACTTGGAAAGCCGCTGACCGCCAGAAAGAGAAGGAATCGCAGGCAGTTTAACAACTTGCGCCTCCCTGTAGAAGGGAGGCCATCCAAAATAACACAGGGGATCTCACCTTCCAACCAAGGAAGATCACATTGTCATCCTTTAAGTAAACCCTAGAATTCTCATTCAGGGCATGCAAGCTTTTACTCACACAACACCTATAATAACAATTGAGACAGACATTTAATTCCCTATTCTCTAGCTAGCACTCAAAAAACCCAAGGCATACAAACATACTTCTAACAGCCATTTATTGCCTCCCCACCATCTAGATTCAAGAAGACGATTTTGCCTCTCTTTCATCTGGATATTCACACACTCTTGCACTCTCTCCCTTTCACTTCTCAATTCCAGTAACCTTCTCAAATTTTGAAGGCTATTTACTGACTTGAACATCGAAATATTTTCGGTAGGACAACTTTTCGCCGACACACTGACCTCCTGTTCGTTTTAGTGGTGTGCAGGATCCTAACTCAGTGAATGGAGTCAGAACCAGGACAGCGGATTAACCCGAATCTGATCGAAATTCAAATCTAAGGACGCATCAGTTTTGTTATAATAATTCACTCTTTGGTTGATAAACAATACCACCTACATGATCAAACTCCATGAACTTGTTTATTCCTTATCCTTAAAAAATAATAATTTAAATGAAAAGATCATTTCAAACTACATAAGTTATGTGCAGCGAGGTGGTGGGGGGAATTGTTAAATAAAAATAGTCCATATATCTGATACGGTGTTCATTTCCAATCACAAGTGATAAAGTTTCAAGTATTAAGACAGATTACTCTTACATAAATTCCGTAACCCCATTTTTGTGTTAATATCTGATACAAATTTTTTCTCTTGATTCTTGTTAGCACTAATATTGGCACACGACATCCGCTTGCTAGGAGTAGAACTGTAGTGGCTAGCACAATAGGGGCGATCGTGCGTGACATGGGAAAAAATGGCACGGCCAGGATCTTTTGTAAGGTACAGGGAGCTTAGTAGGAGGGTTCAATTCTTCCCTCGGCTCTTTTGATGAGCTTGATCTTTTTTAAAGAATTTGGCTTCTGTAAAATTCTAGTCATGAAAGTTTAGCTTCTCTAGGCATTCAATTGTCTCATCCGTGACTTCCACGATCCATTAGTTTCGACGATCGATGCTTGATATCTCCGCATCTGGGTGAGAGATTTGGAGATCAGATGTCGGATCAGATGTCTGGTAGCACTGCAAAGGCATGAGGTTTTCCTAACTCGTGTATAAACAGAGATGCAGAAGCAAGGGCAAGAACATACAACAAAACAAAATATAAAACACTTGCTATAGCGGCATATAAGCAAAAATGGAAATAAAAGAGACAGAGGTAGAGTTGGTGGAGCATTTAAATAACTATGACTCTTCCCTATGTTCTCTTAAGCCCGGTGTGGAGTATTTCCACATGTTTAGGCTTTATCATTTGAGCTCCCTCTTTGTACCAATCTCGAGTTAGTTATAGCCGTTATTGGTAGGGCTATGTACCCTAGATCCACTTGTGTAGTTGTGTCGTCATTGTAGCTAGGACTCTGTACCCTACTGTGAGATGTGCTAGAGTTCGCATAGCCGAAGCCCTTTTGTTGGAACATCTTTACAGACAATTAGGTCTTATTGCTTTCTTCAGTGGAGAGCTGGTTTTCCACATAACAATCCAAAGGCAACGCCTCTTTGATGTAAACTAAGTATGAAATAGGCCTTGCAATCACAGGCACCAACAGCTCATCATTTTGCAAGGCAATTTCATTATTCTTTTCAAAGCGCATTTCACAGGTAATTATTCAGATCAATTCAAAACTCGACCCATGAAATAAAACTCAAGGATGAGCATACTTTGCACAGATTCGCTGCTCGATAGGGCTCCTACACGAAGGGCAATCCTTCATGCCTCGCTCCTCGTGAAGTTTGTTGCACATCGTGCAGACCACTTGATGAGCACACGGAAGAAAAACAACGGACATCTCTTCTGTAAGGCACATGACGCACTCCCGTTCACGTTTCACTCCTCTCATGCCTGAACCCTCATCACAATCATCTGCCATCGCTGACAAAAAATGAGCCCCGGTTTCCTTCAGAGCCCAGGAGATTTTGCAGTCTGAGAGCTTGCTGACATAACTTCCATCAGCACCCCTCTTTAATGCAGCAATTTTAGAAGAATTGGACTTCAGTCTCAGCTGAGAGATCTCTTGCTCAAGCTTCTGGATATCATCTCTGTACTTCTGAAGATGGGCTTCAGCTTTGGATCTTATCATATCATCCTTTGATTTTGCAGATGCTTCAAGTTGTTCTCTCTCTTTTCTTACTGAATTGGCCTGTCTAAGCAATTCCTCCTTAGCCTTCTCTTCCTCCTTCCACCGAGCCTGTTACAATTTTTTTTCTCTTGGCATTCAGATGAAGTACAGAAGTAAAGCCACATAATCAATTGATGTTAAAATGGCGCAAGGAAGTAGTAAGAGTGCTTATGTCCGCTGGAGGTGATACTCCAGCAAATGTTTTAAAGATAAATATAAACGGCAAAAAAGAAAGGAAAAAGATTTTAGCGCTTGATTTGCACTATCATCCATGTCATAGATGTATTGCTCCTACAAATGTTTTGTAGGGATTATTCCACAACCGAAAGACGTAGTTGCATTTCGCATATATGCCAATAGATGCCCTCTCCAAAGGCCAAGGGAAATTGGCAAGAACGTCAAAAATGTTCGAAGAATGTTGCGAAAAGACATAGAATCATGTTGATAATACAAGAGAATGAAATCAAAACAGCAGAAGAACAGGAAATGACAAAAAATCATCTTTGGGAAAGTGCGGTGAAATCCATAAACTTCAGTTAATCAAATAAGGGATTTGTTACCTTTACCTTGGAAGGGCTGGTTCAAGGTGATGAAAGACATTTACCAGTTAAGGCATTGTCTGAGAAAAGGTGGTCCCATCTGAAAACCAGGAAATCTAAACTTCACTACTATCGCAAGATGGTGTACTACGTAGAGCTAAATAATGAATATATATTCATATTGTCCCCCACTCAGTAGGATTTTTGGATTTGTTATTGTCAATTAGGTTTTTAAACATTATGCTCAAGTCAGAGATAAGTGAACTGTTTGGAGTCCTAAAATGATTCAGAGGTGGTAGGATTCACATTGTAAGTGACAAATGTAGCATTTCAATTATTTCAAATGACAAATTTGAAGCTGGAAAGAGGCTGAGGATTGTGATCTGGAAAGTTAACAAGAGATATTCTTTCTTGTGCATCATCACTTTTTCCTCAGAAACCATTGGAAATATAAGGCCCCGACAAAGATCTCTTTTTGTGCTTGGGAGGCTGCATGGAAGAGGAACCAAACCTTTGACAACTTGCCTAAGATGGCGCATGAATGTGATAAAAGCTCGTTTGCTACATCTAAGGAATTTCCTATGCGTTCATCACTTATTTCTTTCCTGTTGGCAGTCTCAGTAAGCGTGATCCGAAGCTCCCAGCCAGAAGATGATGTAGAAGTCTACTTAATTTTATCAAGTAAACAAAGGTCGAAGCAATTTATGAGAAATTAATTTTTTTCTTTCTTTCCCCTCTTTTGCTAGGTAACATGGGCAGGGGAGTTGCAGACAATCGAACTACCCTTGATTTCACATAATTTTCTTGCATTGCACAAGGAATAATTTTCAGCAATTACAAAAACATGCAAGGCAAACATCATATGCATGCATACATACTATTCGCAAACTTCAATTAAGATGACTAATATCTTCCAATTTAACCACAACTGTCAGATACATAGATCTCTTGGCATTATCTTTCATCAAGAACACGGACTTACCATACAATCAGTCAGCCATCAGTCCAAAAGGGTTCCCTTATTTGAAGAATAGAAGGTAGTTGCAGCATAAGACTAGCACCTCGATCATATATCAAATTATAAGAACTCAACCTGGGATGGCAGGACTTAAATGGACAATTAAACAGTTCAACTATTGGAAACCCTGACATCACAATTTCTCATAAGGTTTGACTTTGTGAGGAAAAACCAAAAGCATGCAATTACCAAGACAAAATAAACACAATTCTTACGTGGAAAGCCCCTCTCAACTAGGAAAAAAACACAGAATCTTACATCCAAAATCATCTTTACTATATGAGATTCAGTTATGAATGACCCCCCAAAGTAACTTTGTTATGCAACACATTATAAGTTTGAGTTCTGGCTACCAATAACCACAAACACCCTAATTACACAACATACTACAAGTGTACCACCCATAGCAATGAATAATAAGAGAATAACTTAAACGAAGCAAACATCATCTCTTGCCCACAACAGCTTCTGTGAGATCCCAAAATAAAAAAGGCTTAAAATCGGAATAAAATATTGCTATTTAAAATTGGAGTAGCCTTGCACCACTAGAAGGTCGAACCACTTCATGGAAGTGCAAGAGGCCGAAGTGAATAATAAGAGAAATTTAACTGAATTTGAAGAGTTGACCGGATTTGAAGAGTTGACCGGATTTAAAGAGTTGACCGGATTTGAAGAGTTGACCGGATTTGAATAAAGGTTGATCGGATTTGAATAGGGTTGATCGAAATTTACTAAAAAGTTGACCGGCAACTAAAGCTAAAAGCAAACTTTATTATTTAGTTAAAATCCAACTGGACGGCGACCAAATGGAGTAACTAAACTAACCTACTTACTCTCACCTACCCCCTGAAAAGAAGTACCGAACAAGTGACTTACCCTCACTTACTCCATCTACTCCCTCCTCTTTATATACCGGGCTCCAATTGAGGGATGAGTGTGAGTTTCTACCACGAAGGAAGAATAAAGAGCGAAGAAGGAGGAAAGAACTTTGAGGCAGCTAGAGTGGGCAGTCAGGCAAGTGTACCTCGGATGCTACTCTTTTAAGTTCTGTTTTTAATAATATTGCTAAGTGTACCCCAATTTTAAAAGTTTCTGCCTTAAGAACTCCCTTAAGTATTTACGTTTGAATTTCTAAGTCCTGTTCTCTACCTTCTATTTCCCGCTTTAAACCGAACATAAACCTGGGACTAAAAATGAAATCGGCATATAAGAAAATGAATCCAGCCTTCCCAGGACAGAGAAAATGAATCCGACCTCGGCCCCTTTGAAAGAAAATGAAACCGCCTTATGACACATGAAAAAATCGAATTGTAAAGTCCTTCTTTGCTGTTTAAAATCGACAAGAGATTTTGAACCTAAAACAAGACCTTCTTAAGAAAGAGGTCCGGCCTCCACCCTTGGACAAAATCCAAACCGGCCCTCCCTTGAGTGACGAAAGAAAACAAGACTGCTCCGTGATGCACATCAACTCCGGCATAATTTTTTGAAGGGTAAAATATGATGTTTCGATCAAGACCGCCTTCCTTTTTAAGCATTGAAAATGAAAATCACAACCAGCTTCCTTATGATGCAAAAGACGATAAGAAGAAAATGTTTCTGTTCATGAAATCATGGACCCGGAAAATGAAACCCGCTCCCTTGATGTAAAAAGAGCTTAGGTTCTCCGATGAAAATTTGAACCTTTTAACGAAATCTAAACCGTTTGTAATCCCGGAAAATAAATCCAGCCTTCTCGTGGAGTTAAAATGGTCCGTCCTCCTCGTGAAAGAAATAAACCGGCCTAGGAGAGTAACCTTCTTACTTGGACAAGAGATTTTGATGGCACCCCTTATGGATAAGGGAAGGATCTGAAAATGGCTTTCAGGTGGGATCATTCTATTCTCGTTATTGCCGTTGATTGTGGAAAGATGTACACAATCTATCCCACGGAGATTATTCACCCCTTTCGCTAGTAGGGTCTACTCGGTAGGGTCCTTTTTGGATAAAAGATGAGTTTTCTACAAACTATCAAGTAAGACCAATTTTTGCTTTTTTGAAACATGAGTACATTGATAAAAGATGAGTTTTCTCAAACTATCAAGTAAGACCGTTTCGCTTTCTTCCGATAGTTCTATATACGTAGTTACGTATCGCATCCTGCTTCGTTATAAATCACTTCCTTATGGCATTTGTATCTTCATGTGAAATAGTATCTGTTTTGTTGAGTTATGTTATATATACATGTTTTACTACGTACCAGCATGTACCTTACTGGGCCTCGGCTCACTGTTTTCTGTTTTCCCCCTCCAGATGAGACTATAGAATTCGTGCCTGACGAGAAGGAGTGACTAGAGCTCCGTCTAAGAGATTCTAAGGATTCCGAAGCATACTTTGGGAGTTACCACGGAAGAAGCAGTGGATGTAATGATCTAATTAGAATAGATGTATTTTTGAAATTGGAACCTTGTGCCTACGTGCGCATGAATGAATTTTATGGGAATAAGTTTGAATACTTCAACAGGTTATTAAATTGACTTCCGCTACATGTTTTATGGATAATGTGTGTGGGTCCTAGATGGCATCTGTGATCCTGTGTTATGAATGACGGAATCAAAAAAAAAAAAAAAATTCGTTCCGTCACAATTTCCCCTCTGTAAGGAGATACACCTAGGAATGCACAAGCCTAAGAGTACCTAATCCTTTTGGAATAAAGTTTTCCTTGCAATGAAACTCTCCTTCACCCTCCCAATTGGCAATGAGCACACTTACTCCCCCTTGTAATCATCATCTCAGAAAACAAACTCTTCTTGGCCAGCCATTTGGGCCTCTTCATGCTATCGTGGCCAAATCTCTCATTTGTTACAATCACGATGCTTTTGGAAACTAAAGCTTCCATCAAATATATGTTCAAATACTTCCTTCCCCATGCTATGACCAAAGAGCCTTTAGTCCATTTTTGTTCTCCCTTGATGAACATCGTATAGGAACCCTCGTCATCAAGCTTAATTGCTGAAATTAAACTCAACCAAACATCATGTACATGCTGCACATTCTTCAACATCAACCTCATCCCATTGATTGCCTTTAAGCATACATCTCTAATGCTCACAACCTTTGACGCATCATTATCCATAATTAATACCCGTAGTCCCAGGGCGTACAAGAGATGAAAAAACTCTTCCTAGATGTCACATGGAGTGATAACTCACTATCTATCAGCTAACTCACCTCGTGGCCGGCGAGGTTAGTTACTTTCTCCTCATCAAATACAAGGAGATCATCATCAGTAGCGGTTAAAACCTCATCATACACTCATGATTCTTCTTCTCTTGCTTCCCACTACCGCCAAGATTCTCCTGCATCCATTTGAAGCATCATGATTTGAAATAGCCCTTCTTACGGTGGCAATGACATTTAAGATTCTGCTACTTGGATCGGCTCTTACTCCATTCAGAATTGTCTCCTCTCTCAGTTGATCTTCCTTTCTAGCAATCAATTGTTGACATCAAGACACTAGGCTCTCCTAAATTTTCATTATTGTTTCTTTTATGTTTAGACTCATTTATTAGCAAGAAAGTAATGACCCTATCAAAACTAAGTGTGTCCGTTTTTTCTAAAAAAAAATAGCATTCTTAGAATTGGATAATGAAGAAAGCAACACTAACACTTTGTCCTCTTCCTCAAACTTCTCATCAAGAATGGACATTTGTGTTTCATGTGTTTTTCAAAGCTCCAACGGCTGCCAATCAAAAGTCATATATTGCTTCTTCAGATGCAATCCCATCATTAGAGACTTGGACTTATATTGTCCTTCCAACTTCATCCAAACCTCCAATGGATCCGACAAACCAACAACTTCTTAAAGAGCATTATCTATGAGAAATACCTTGTCCGTACTATTTGCATGCATATATTGCCACCCTTCTTTTAAAATGCTTTTATTGTTCCTCATATGTCAAAATATTTTCCACTTTTCCAACCAAAGAGTGAAATTGTTTTGACCATTAAAAGCTTCAATGGTGAAAGACGAACCTTTTAATGCTGTCGTCATTGTCGTTATCAAATCAGTGTCCACAAGCAAATTTCACCTTAAGTCTATTTCCACCAATTGATGTGTCCAGTCGCCACCAACCAAGGCTCTGATACCACTTATTGGAAGCCAACACCACAATTCACCTCTTCTCCTAAAGCTTGAATTTGTGACAAAAAACTAAAAGCATACAATCACCCAAACAAAATAAATATGCGATTTTTGAGGTGAAAAATTCCTGTCAACTAGGGATAACATAAGACCTTACACCCAAAATTACCTCCACTATTTATGAGATCCGATTATAGATAATCTCTCAAGCAACTTAGTTATAAAACACACTAAAAATTTGAATCCAGTTACCAATAACCCCCAAACACCTTGATCATACGACACATTGCAAGTATACAAGCCCGAGCAATACATAATAAGAGAATAATCGAGACAAAACAACTAGTAAAATGCTTTACACAAGAGTTAGAACAACATACCCAAGGTTAACAAATAATAGAGCACGAATTGAAGCCCAAACAATTAGAAAAATCTTCCCTTTTTTCTTTTCTTTCCTTTCTCTTTCTCTTTTTCTATTTTGTGCTCTCAAGTGTTTGAAATGAGGCTCAGGTTCCTGACCAAAAGTTAGAACACATATTTATACCCTGGGCCACTCATGTGCCAATTGCGGACATCATGCAAGATGAATATGAAAAACTGTAGCTTAAACACTAGTCATGTGATTCTCCTGTGAAACAAATCTGGACACTTTCACTTAAGTAAAATATTGTGCGAACATTGCATGAAAGTTCTTGTCTGCGCCTAAAATGAAAAACAGTATGTATATCCAATGGGCATTGGACGTACAAGAGAATGACTCATCCCAATATCAATAAGGAAGCCCCTAAATTATAAAGGACAAGGACAACATGAAACATGGAACCAAGAGGACATCTTCTACCAACAGCACAAGAAAGTCAACAAATCCTCCACCAAATGACAGCACAAAAACTCATAGCCATATCAGAAATAGAGCAGATGATAATGTTCTTACATATATACAGATCAATGATAGATCAATGTATTTAAACGCTAAATTTAATAATTCAATCTGAAGAAAAGGTAGTAGCAGCGCACCAACTCTTTCTGTTCATGATTTCAACAATTAAGCTGGCAAAAGGTTTAAAATACGTAAAACCAACATACTTAACATCCTGCAAAAAGAAAAAGGAAAAAAAAAAAAAAAAGCAGAGAAAGGTCATTAGAATGCACAAACCTCAAGTTGAAGATGAAGATCTTGAGCTTGTTCCAGTTGCTGAGGCAGCTGTGCCAACTTGCGTCTCTCAGCTGCAAGCTCCTCCTGAAACAATCTTTTCTGCTTCTCCAGCGTCTGAAACTTCATCTGTGTCTTCTTCTCTCTTTTTGAGACCTCCTGAAAGCCTGCAGCTGACTCCACAGCTTGTAGTTTTGCAGATTCCATCTCCTGTCTCAATGCTGCATTCTCCACCTCCAGCCTCTTAACAGCAGCATTAGCTCTCTCAACCTGTCCAGTAGCCTTAGACAAGGCATTCTCCATCTCAGAAAGCTTCTTAATGGTGTTTTCCTCCAAAGTTTGCTTCTCTTTTTTGAGCCGTTCCACTTCTTCCTTCTCTTGCCTCAAGGTATTAAGCTCAGCTTTGTCCTTGCTCAGCCTATGGGTAGCCTGCATAATCTTTTGATTGGCCCATTCTTTCCACTCTTGGAGCTGATTTTGCAATTCCTGCAATCTAGGAACTAGCTTCATGATCATCTCATCTTTCTTGCCCTGTGGTTCCCACTGACCCAGGGATTTGTCATAAGGAATTCCAGCAAAGCTATAATTAGGAGTGTTAGAATTGCAGCTGATGGACATTGGTGAGGGATTCCTTTTTGTAGCTAGTGAAAGAGAAAGTTCGGTATCATCAGAGGACAGCATAGATTTGATAAATGGTGTGGCAGGTGGGTTAATAGTTTTGGGTATTGAGGATGTGGAAAGTATGGCATCTATGTCAAATGAATATGATGATGAAGAGGACGACATAGATTTGGTTGATAGGTTAATGCTCCCAATGTCATGAGGCACATCAACACCCATTGCCTTGCTATTCTTTACTGAAGCACTTTTATTATGAGCAGCAGCTGAGTCAGACACAGATTTGAGCTTTTTATCCAAGATCAAACCACCCAAACCACTGAGTTTTCCGGCTCTTGAAGCCCCTTTAATACCATATGTACGGTTACTTTTTTCTAGATGAACAGATTTTTGCCAAGTATAGATTCTTTTTTTGGAACTATTAGAATAAATCTTCCTGCCAGACACAAACTTTTCTTCCAGGGCAGGAGTTTTTGAAGTCCCTGTAACACCGAAGGGTTTATCTACAGAAACAGAACTGAATGTTGAGCCCACTTTCTCTGAAGTTAACCCATGCAGATCAGGGGAGTTAACAGGTTTGATGAAATTTGAGCTGCTGCAACGGTATCCATGTCTAGCTGGGTTCCATAAGGAGTGGTTGAAATAGGCTTACAGAGATTTGCAAGGCTAGTGTCGGTGCTTTTGGTCTCTGTTTCAGACGGCGGCGGGGGAGTGGATGAACTAACATTTGGAGTCCCATCACTAAGAAAACTGCTCAAGGGGCCACTGTCCATTGCAAAGGCATGAGAAATATTCATGTCACAAATCAGCAAGGACCACATTGCATCCCCTGTGCTAAAGAATGGCCGAACCTCTCGCAGAACACAAATCAATTCTGCAAGTACATACTTCTCCAACTGCTGTAAATCTTCAAAACAATGCTCCCTCGAAGAATCAATTTCTTGTCCATTTCTAAGATACGCCAATGTATTATCCACTACATTAGAAACTGGGTCTTTACACCCATAAAAAAGGCCAGAACTCAAAACAGCCTTTGTGGCTACTTCTTTGCTGTAGCCACAAGCAACAATTTTCCTAATTGCATTCTTGAAAATAGCATCCAGATTGCTCAAAACAAGTTCTTCAAGCTGGCTTTCTGTAAGGTCATTCCAATCAGCATCTTGAAATTCATTGGCTTCACCTTCCTCTCTATTGTGGCTGGTCCCCACATCAGACGACCCTAAGGCACTTGGCAACCCAAGGTCGGGTCTCAAATAATTGGAATAATCATGGCTGCAGTTCAATATGTTGCAGGCACCAGGTGGGACATGATTCAGGGTTGTCTCAAATTTCTCTGCAAAGAACTCATAACTCGGGCACTCATTATGAGGCAAAGGTAAAGCCTCATTCAGGCCATTCAGATGTGTATCAGCCCAAAACTTTCGCTTGTTCTTACTTCCCTTTTCTTGGACAGACATAGCCGGACACACATCACTACAAGTGTTACTACTTGCCTTAACTACCATTGATGCCATCTTTCAGCTGCACAAAACAATTCCTTTAACGACATTTGAAAATTTTGTCACCCAATTATTACCATATTCACACTCGAAACAAATTAACTTATCATCAGCTCCCCCCTCGGCCCCCCTCCCACCCCCACCTCCCTCCCAAAAAAAACGGAAAAGAAAAGTAAAAAAAAGGAACAAAGAGGAAAAAGACCCAGCGTTGAAAATCCAAACGCCATATATCATCAGAACTAACAACTAACCGAAAACTTATTCAGCATTGCCTTTACCTTCATATAAAAGCTGTAAGGATCATCGAGTGAAATTGAAACAAACAAAAGACTTATAACAAGATTTTAAAACATCGCTGGTCAACAAACTATGTCAATTTCAATGATTTCCCATACTCACGAAGGTTAAAATCGATTATCAGATCAAAAATTTGGTTCAAATTCGATGACAGAGTGTGTGTATAAAAGGAAGATTCAGAAGAAAGGTACGAAACCGTAAAGACATCTATTGAAAAAAAACGAATGACACATACCCGATTTGAGCTTTCGCTTGAGCAATCAGAGAAACGCTTAACCCAAAGGATGGGAGACGAAGAAAAGGGAGAGGAAAAATCGAAGGACCTTGTATTTGTGTTCTTCCTTTCGTTTGTTCTCCAGGAACATTTACGGCCTTTTTCCCCATCCATCTCACCACCCTATATTTTGGGGAACATTTTCTTTTTTTAATATATATATATAAGGATAATCCACACTTAAATTATAAATTATGATTTAATTTTTTATTAAATTGAACTAAACCATTAGTTAAAATAAAATATTAATGTGTGGATTAATTTGATTTGAATTTTATATAATTTATAGTACTAATTTTTTGGCAAGTATTTCTGATACGTCATGAATTTAAATTTCTAATTATTCGGCCAAATCATCTGTCCTAATTCGACTTCATCACCAGTTTGGATTCGTACACAATTATGAACAAGAGGTCAGGTGTCGGCAAAATATTATTCTAGCCGAAAATATTTCGACGCTCAAGTCAATAAATAACCTTCAAAATGTAGAAGGTAGATACAAAGAAATGCAATATGTATACGAAGAGTGTTTTGGGGAGTAGGATTACTTTCGTAGGTGGAGAGGTTTTAGGCACTCGTGAGGAGTGAGATTTTCAAAATACTGAGTTCGTTGGGAACTAGTAGCAGATAGAGAGTGAGCGTAGAGTTGCTCGAGTACTGAAAGCGTGGGAGCTTTATACTTGTTTGAGGGCTTTTGTGCATGAAGAAGACAATGCGATTGAAGGGAGCTTCTATGGCCTTTTATAGCCACGGCCCTAAGCAACCTTCCTTAGGTAGAGGGACTTGATGCTTGCATTTTGTTAGAGACTGTTACCTTTCCTGGAGTGGAGCATTTATGACTGTAATGGTCGATGGATTGATTTCCTTCATTCTACGTTTTGTAACTACCAAGGTTTCCAACAAATAGAGAACGGGTCCTGGCACCTTCCTTTCGGGATGCGCCTTGATTATGAAGGTGACCATTATAATGGAGTTTGCTTTTCGAGAGGACGTGAAATCAGGGAAGGAAACCGTTGTGGCCTGAGGACGGACACGTTGACCTATCTTGGCTTGGACCGCATGAGTCCTGGTCCTCAATCGATCTACTAGTCATGCTTCCAGTTAACAAAAGTATTGACTATCCTAGGCCCAAATGGGCCATCTTGCTTTTGGATTTTTATTGACTCATTAGCCTTTCAACCGGTCAATGCCAACATTAATTGTCCAGGCGTAAATGAGTCGTTGAGGTTTTAAGTCATTTCCTTCTTCGTGGGTTAGCCCATTATTAGCATACCCATCAATTACAGTATTAAATTTATTAATCTAAACATAGCCTATGAATATTTATATTGATGAGTCCAATAACTCATGAGACGGCCTAAGATCTGGCACGTAAGGAAGACAATCCCGAGGTGACAGATCGACGAAAGGTCCTCACGGCCTAGATCCACCCAGTAGAACACAGGCAACGAGGGTCACCCCTTTTAACAACCTCACAATGTGCAATTTAGGGATACTCTCTCAGTAATCTCCAATTCAACAAACAAGCTCGCATGATCACTAGTCTATCACGCTTTAACTCCCTAAAAAAGTGCAATTTAATAGGAAAGTAGGTAACAATCTCCCTCAGAGGGTCAAAGATCGTGACACAATCAACACCCTAATGAATAGCTAACTAGCACTCTTTCTGCAAAAGACATTCTCTCTCCATCTCAAATGGAGAGGGAGGAGGGCTGCATCCCAATGGGGGATCCTTGGCCTTCTCTCCCTAGCGAAACCCTGCAATATCCCTGCAGCTAAAAGAGACCTCCCGAGAAAATAAAGGTAACCAGGCCTGGCATGCAAAAGATAACCACGAGCCCTCAGGGGTCTAAATGGAAGAGCACAGTCTTCCATCTCTAAACCATTCCTTAACTAAGTGCACTGTAATATCTCAAATTTCTATATTAATTTATTTTGGGTGCAATAGATTATATATATATATATTAAGGGAGGCTTGGGAGCAATGAGCAAAGGGAAAAGGAAAGACAGAAAAAAAAAAGAAGAGAAAGGAGATGAAAGAGTGGAGGAAGAGGAAAGAGAGTAGAGAGAGGGAATGCGGCGCGAGGAGTTGCAAGAACCACTAGTCGGAGGAATCGGCACTAGAAATGGGAACCAACAAAATTCTCTCAACTAGTTATCCTCCAATTTATACAATGGTGTGGATGGAGGAAGGAAATCGCTAGCTAAGAGGAGCGATAGTCATCGTCAGAAGAAATACTTGAAATCGAGGCATACAAATCATTCTATTCTCTTTTTTGATATTTATTCTTGGTTTGTATATGGTGATTTTGGGGAGAATTGGCCAAATCGTTAAAAAATAAGTATTCGAGTGAATAGAGAGCTATGACTCTAGCGAGGGAGAAGGAAGAAGAAGAGAAGGAAAGAGAAAAATAAGGAGAGAAGAAGAAAAGAGGAAGGAAAAGAAGGGGGTGAGTGCAGCAAGGTGGCAGCGCAGGCGTCGGCAGGGCCGCACAGAGGCATAGTAGGAGGAAGGGAGAAAAGAGAGAGGGTAGAGGCACGAGAGTTGCGCACGGTAGAAGAGAGATGAAGCAGTTCGGATACTTTGAAACATCCTTTTGACAAATATGTTTGGTACAAAATCGAGGCAAGTATCATCTTATTCTATTTCTGATTAATTTTAACATCTGATATGTCATACATATTTTATATCAGTATATTATATGAATAATGGAAAGAGTTTAAGACTCGGTGGGTCAGTGAATGTGTGAGATTATGGTAGTCTGAGACCCTAGTGGGTCGATATATGATGATCGAGTATTGTAAGCCTAAAATACAACTGGGTTAATGAAGCTGATATTGGATGACCAAGTGTTATAGGACTAAAATACAGCCTGGCTAATGGAGCCGATATTGGATATTGGATGGCCAAGAGCTATACGTCTAAAATGTAATCGGACTAATGAAGCCAATGATATGTGGTAGTTGAGAGTTACATGCCTAAAATATAGTCGGGATCTAATAATGATGAAAAGATTATCGAGAGTTATGGGCCTAAAATATAGTCGATATTAAAAATTTAATGGTCAAAAACTACAGGCCAAAATTATGGCCAATAATGATACGTGAAAGCGTAGAAGTGCTGGCCCAAAATGCAGTTGTATGATATTCAATTTACATCTGCCATAGGTGTGCGGTAGCTTCAATATATGTGGCAAAGTTATTGGAATTTATATAAGATTTTCCTCTAATTTATATCCATTGTTTTATTATTATGATATTTATTGAGCTTTTAGTTCACATTTTCAGTTTTCTTCCATTCAAAGTAGAAGGCTTGGATTCATAGTAAAAGTTGGATAAGATTCAGCATAATATTGCATTCTATTGGTGAATGTTTTATCCTTACGACTATTTAGGAGTATGTCGTTGTTATTTTGTACTGACTATTGTTCGATAAGATCTTATATAGGTTTTTAATTTATCGGATCTTATATATTTAATTTGTCACATCCGAATTTGAAATTTATAAGAATAATAATTAACTTTTAATTAAGAATTTATTTAACCTGCTCTGTTCGAGTTCGTGATAGCACTCATCGGAGTACAGTTCTCCATCTCCAAGTCACTCTTCAACCAAGCACACTCATCAGGACTCAGTCATCTATCTCTAAACCGCTCTTCAATTGAGCGCACTCACCGAAATTCAATCATACATCATTAAGCGCTTTTTAGCTGAGCGCATACATCGGAACTCAATTTTCGGTTCCTAAGTTACTCTCTAGTCGAGTACAAAACAAAACTCAATCATTCATTTCTAAACTGCTCTTTAATTGAGTACACTTATCGGAGTTCAATTCTTCATCTCTAAGCTACACTTTAACCGAACCACTCACTGGAACTCAATTCTCTATCTCTAAGCTACTTCCTAATTGAGCGCATTCACCGAAACTCAACCTTCCATAAATACTCTATCCCTAGAAACATGCATATACGCATTATTCATTCATTCTCATATTTTTCTATTTTCTTCAAAAAAATTCATGATTTAAGTATTAGAGGATACATCGGGTGCGAGTCTCACTATCCTTTGACCTTTTATTTACCAGTTGTAATTTGCAGGATTTAGGTTCGAAATAGCGAAAAATAAACCCCACTTTAACTCAACTTACCGAAAAGATCAAATAACTTTCTAATTTGTTCGATAATTTAGATCCGCTAACACATCATATATCACATATAAAAAACTAAGTAACAAAAAATAATATTAACATAATAATAACATCTCAAATATATTCTAAAATAATATAACAAATATATCAAAAATAAATAATAAAGAAATCTAAGTGAAAAAATGATTATTTGTTTATCAAAAATTATTTCAATGTCAAATTAGCACTTAATTCACAATATTTTAGTTTCTTAATATAAGATATTATTTAATTTGAAAGTAATACTAAAATAAATATAATATAGTATTTTAAAAACTAAATATTATAGATGTAATTTATTTAAAATTTTAAATATTTTTTGTTTTGACAATAAATAAGTGCTTATGATTTAGGTGGTAGTAAATTATTAAAGGATCAAAAATACAATTATCAATAAAAAGTTTAGTCACAAACACAATAAAATAATATATGGTCAGAACATCTCCAATAACAATAAAAAATAAGTTATATATATGTGTGTGCACACACACTTGTTTGTATATAATTTAGATTGATTTATTTTGATTTAAGTTTTAAAATTATAATAAAAACACTTAAATAAAATTGCCGAGCTCAACTGTAATCTAATTTATAAGCTTGTCAAATTATATTACCAAGCCTAAATAAAAGAAATCAAATATATTTATAATATAATATAACATATATACTTTATTGTCAATAAATCAAATTAAAATTGTTAAAAATATTTTATATTGATATATTCTATAACTAGATAAATAGATGGTAACAAAAATTCTTAAATATCAATAAAGGCATGTACACTTATTCTATGCATAATCCATATTTGTGTCTGTGCATGAATGCATTTGATCCAATATGCCCACGTTTGATACATGTTTGACTGCACATGAACACATTTGGTCTAATATACCTACGCCCAATGCCTATCTGATCCACGTATGAACATATTAACCTAGTGTATCCACATGTTGATGTGCACCTATAAGGCGCATGTGCAATTCCTACTGATACTTTTGTGCATGATGCACGACTAAACAGTATACATGTACGGAGACATTACTTTCTCAATAGCTGCGAGCTATGACCAAATTTTCAACCAATCTATATATATTTCTTTTTTAATTGACCGAAAGAGACGAATTAAGAAGCTAAAAACAAATATTTCTATTACTTTATAAGAGGAGATTCATTACAAGAGAAAACCAAATTTCTTTAATTTTGGATAAAAATTGTTTAAGATTTTCTCACCTAACATTTTCTTTAAATATTGCTTTAGATTATAAATTATTTTTGGTGTGTTAGTAACTTGGACACTGAATTTAAGTAGAGCATGAATATTCAATAGTAAGTAAAATTACAAAACAAGAAGATCAAAAGCTGTCCGATTTCATTACTATGAACAAATTCGATGAGTTATATATATATATATATATATAGGGTTATAAGTTAAGAATAAGACGATTAACATTTATTATGTTTCTATCACCCAAGTTGTATATTGATTTTCATATTATATTATTTTTACTAGTTAGAGAAGTATAAAAATTTTACTTGATAACTAATTAACTATCGAAATTTTTTTCATCATCAAAATATATGTGTTTTATTTATTTATTGTCTCAGATATATTTGGATGATATCTTTTTTTCTATATAAATTAATTTTTATTTATATTTTGTAAAGAATATATATTATATGTATTATATATTCGTGCATTATTTACTTTTATTATTTTATAAGGTCTAAACAAATTGTAATTAGAGATCTCTTAATTTTTTTTAAACTATTCATGATAAAATTATTTGATGACAAAAATCATTGAAATTATTAATAATATAAATTTTTAAAATTTTTTATTAATTTTGATACTCCCTAATTCTCGAGTTATTATACGGATTAGGGGGCCTTTTATTCTTCTACTGTTGGTTGAATTGAAATGAGTTTAGTCTCCATCACTACAAACCTAGAACCTGTACACTACAAACTACAAATAAGAGATCAGAGGGTGGACAGGACTCGCTCTCCTGTTTATCCTCTAACGTTCAAGTTAATAATATTTCCAATAAAATAGAAAGTTGTAAGAAAGATATTAGATGATGCAGACTTATATAAATAGGGGATGTAAAAAAAGCTCTGAATCTTGTATATCAAATTTAATGATGCATTAATTATAAGTTTTAAATTATAAAAAGTCTTATATAGTACCATTTTATAGTGATTGAAATATCAAATTTTTTTACTTATATCAAATGTTATACTTGTATTCTTTATTATGTAAGATATATTATATGTAACTATGAACAAAACTACAAAAACTTATTAAGCAATCGTGGTTAAACAACTTAAAAAAATATAAATAATATATTGGTTATAAAGTTGAATTAAACTATAACTATATGCTACAAATATTATTTATGACTTCAACATTTATGTATTTGAGTTTATAAAATAGTAATTTTATCACGACAATTTCTCAAAAGAATAATATATAATTATATTTTAAAAACTAAAAAAAATATCAATTTATGATCACTTTGGAAAATCTTATTTCTATTTTGTGTTTTTAAAATATTGTTCAACATTTAAAGGTGTTGCGTCCGGGAACTCTAGCCAAATTGAGTGCGGGCGTTTAAGAGTTGGAGCAACACAAAGTGAACGGGGGTGAATATGAACAATTTATTCAATATGGTGAAGGGTGAAAAACCACGGTATTTTAAAATCTCACTATAAAGAAGAGGAAACAAAATGGAAGCCCGGGAAACTGATTATATAAGAAATGTAACTCATTTTTTCTCTCTTCTCTGAGGATTTTTGCAAAGAGGAAGTTCTAACCAAAGGTCCTTCTTCACTGCATGAGTTGGGTATTTATAGGGAATGTGATGCCGTAAGGGAAGCTCACACTACGTGGCGCTGGCACGTCAGCTCGTACACCATCGCCACCACATGTTGCGGCTGACAACATTGAATGTACCTAAGGAGCGCCTCCAAACCGCCGAGTGAGATTTTGGTCTTTTTCTCGGTGGTCCCCGTCTCAAATAGATTTCAGTGGAGCCTGCTCGAATTTGGCCGGGTTCATGGGCCTTTGGGCCAACCTTCTTATGCGGCTTTTTGACCTCCCAAAGTTCCAGACCTATCAAAAGGTAACGCCAAATTCTCCGTTTAATTAATTTGATATTATCAATTTATTCTGAATTTATTTTAGATGTATTAAAAATAATTATACAATATAAATTTGAAAGAAAATTTACAAAAGAAAGCTAGCTTGGCATCTAAAGCTCACCCGACGTATGCTCGTACACACTTTTGACAAATTGAATGTACCTAAGGAGCGCCTCCAAACCGCTCGAGTGAGATTCAAACAGATTGGTGAGCGCCTGATGCATGCCTCTTGGACCAGCCTATGGGCTTAAATAGTAGTAATTATGTATAAGATTATCGGGAGTATATATACCCTTCTTTAGAGTCAATTTTTTGATCTTTAGTTCTCCGATTTGAATATGTTTTAGATTTTCGATATATTTTAACTTACATTTGATTTAAATATTTGAGACTTTAATTTGAGATTCGTAGGTTGTGACCGCCATTTGGATTTAGATATCGATTTTGATTGGTTTTGTACATTTGGATCGTTTGCCATTTGCTTTTGGATTATATACTGCACACAAAGCGACATTTAAATATTTGCTGATTTGTCATATTAGATGTTTAGATTTCAGCTCTTATGGATTTTGTATTTGTTTATCGATTTACCCATTTATTCTGATTATAGATTTGCTGTCTTGTTATGTATATATATATTGATACTTTTAAAATATTTGTCTCACATTTTTATTATTTTCAATTCTTCCAAATTAGAGGGTTGCAGATACCTTGTAGGGAGCTCAGATGAGAATATTGGCAAATATTTTATTTATGTTTTGTGGTTATTAGATTTGTATATAGATTATATTGATATTTGATGTATTTTGAAATTGAAAGAATGATGAATATTAATGTGTTCGATTTAGAGGCATGGTTTGGATTAATTGATATTTAGATTAGGACATCTTGGTCCATGTGGGCTCGGTATTGTAGATTTATATTGTTTTAGATTTATCATGTTTTCTTACGAACATTTTGAACAGATTGTGATCAATTTGAAAGTCTGGCTTTGGATGAAATTGGGGGGGACTGAAATGCTCCATGAAGTGGATGACATTTCAGGGGTTTCTTTGAAATTTGCTGTGCAGGATGATACTCTGGATGCCAAGGCTCCAAATCTCCTGGATGGCAAAATTGCTAAGGACATATCTCAGGAAGTGAAACAGCCTCCTCCTGGTGATGCTGGGATTCCAATGATAAATATGGCCAGCTGGGATGCTCAAAATTGTAAGCATCAGCATATGGATGATCTTCGAACTACTCAGCATTCTGCCAAAGCCCATGAGGACACTACCCAGTCTGATACGGCTTCCTTCCACTGTTGGCTTATGCCTACTTGCAGCAGAAGCGCCCAATCGAATGCGCACAGCACTCTCTCACCGGTGGAGACATCTAACTCAGCTGGAAGGCTTCCATCAGATGAATTATCCATTGCTGGTGTTAAAGGCAATGTGGATATTAATGCTGGTGCGAACCCGAGGGATGAGTATGTGCTGCTCTCATATTCCGAGCTGTGCAGATTAAAGGAAAATGGAGAGTGGCTCCATGCTGCTGGCTACAATACAGCCTCATATGCTGATATAACAAAGCGCGGGATTGAAGTTGATGGGGCTGTCGAGCCTGGCAAAGGTGCAACCCTCATTTCCCTGCATCCCATTACAGCTGAGGATCGATTGGCTGCTCTAGGCAGATCTTCTTGTCATGATGAAGTTGTAGGCTCTACGGAAGTAGGCTCTTCTCATGATGGTGTCCCAGCTGACCAACCTGGAGGTGAACCAAAGCCATGCACCAGTATTGGCATACAGCGAAAGAACATTGCAGAAATGCAAAAGCAATTTGACAATCCTCGAGTTCGTTTGGATATTCCTCCGCCCTTCCCCATTGACGGCGTGTTCATCTTCTAAAGACGGAGGGAGCTCCAACTCTAGCCTCCAAAAATCTAAAAGGCGAAAGAAGAAACGCTCTCCTATTTCACATATTTAGCAATGCTGCTTCCTTTATTTTGCATTTTCTGAATAGTGTTAAGTCGTGTTCATGACTTGTGAAGAATAATATATCTATGTTATCATGACATGTTCATAAGGTTTGGAGTATGCCCCATTGTCTTTATTCTAATTTCAAGTCGAAAAAATACTTAGAGTTACCACAAAATTTTTATATTTGTCTTTTAAATTAATACATTTTACTTACTTACAAAAAAAAAAAAAGTTAAAACTGTTTAGATATTTTGACAGTCTAGTCCGAATTTGAATATCATATTTGGGTATTGCTTTAGTTGGAGGATTAATTTATGAAATTCAATTATTATCAATTATTATTATTACATATTTTTGATTTGGATTCATGACATAAAAAGGAGCTCAAAATTATACTTTCTATTATTTTACAAGGAAAACAACTAGATTTAAATATTTTTATTTTTCATTTTAAAAAAATTATTAAAAAATCTTGTTAATTTTTCATAACTCTGATGTATTTTGAGTAACCTTAGGCATATCAACATCAACTTATTATTTATGTGGATTATCTAGTTCTAAATTCTATTAGGACCCGTTTAATTCTCCCTTGAATTTGAAATTAAAATTAAAATTAAAAGTAAAATTTCAGACCTAATCATAATTGTATTATCGAGTGTCAAATGAAATTCAATTTTTCATTTTAAGTTTTGATTCTTTGAATATAAAAATAGCTTGGAATAATTGGTCATAATTTTTTATATTAAGATAAAGAATCATAATTTTGAGATATATAACTAAATAATAGAGTTTAAATTCTAACTAAATTTTAAATTCTAGTATAGTTAAAATTAAATTTGAGCTTTTAATTTTAATTTCCTAATTTAAATAAACAGTATTAAATTAATAAAAATATTATGAGTTCATTTAATTGAAAGGTGCAACCCAATATAAATATACCATAGTAACATAAATATGTCTCAAATTAAATGGAACAGGGCCGAACCACTGCTTTTTTTAACTAGATTTCGCCTGTCACAAGTTAACAACAATAAAGCCTTAATTCTCATTCACTGAGCTCAAATTTATGAATTTTCTTTGGTCATTTCATTCAATTTAATATGTATCTTCTAAGAGTGAAATGAATTCTAAATCATTTCTTATTAAGTTTTTTTCTAATCTTACACATTTCTTTTTTACTTTTTAACTACAATTACTTCGTAATTCATAAGAGATTCTTCATTTGGCTAGCATTTCTAAGTGTTCCAACCATCCTAGAATCTACATCTCCTCTTATCTTCCATAAACACAATTTTTAGATAGTTACAAATTATGATTATTCTTAATCTCTGTGATTAAGTTAGTCCAATTTCTCAGCAATTTTATATCTACCATGCATCACATTTTGGCATGGGAATACTCATAATGCCAAAGGAAAATGCCAACCAGAAATCAGAATGCAGCTGATTTGATCATGCAACTTCAGATTCTGAGGATAATTTTAACTTCACGCCTTTTGGCTTGCTATGGCAAGCAAACTGTCCATGATCAAAGCACAATGCCTCATCATCCACTAAATAAGTTCACAGAATTCACACAGAAGCAAAATGGCAGCTTAGCTCAGAATTGACTCAGCCATTTGTTAATCAACTACATAATTACGCGTAAAGAGCTCGGTTTACTGACTTCTTTTTATTACATGCAGAAATGGGTGTTTCAAAAGAAAAATCTAATCGAGATGATAAAGGAAAAGGAACACATTTACTAACAAAACAATGGCAGTGTAGCTAGAAGCACATAATATGCATTGCTAACCTCAGAGTATGACCATCTTAAGAATATAGAATAACACCAGACCAGTTAAATTCAAATCATTTCTAATTACAGGCAAAAAATTTCAGCAGCAAAGTAAGAAACCATGGCACCCAGAAAATGGAATCGTCCATGGAAGCAGTGTAGTCAGATAGACTCTAGACTAGGTCTTTAAGGCATCATTACTTAGCATTACAACTAGGGTAATCAGGCTAGGCATAAATACAGAGAGGCTCAAGGAATTACTCCTCAACATTGGAGTGCGATGGAAAGATAAATGGAAGTAGAAGAAAGGCTGAAAATTTGACCAAAAGAATCAGTGTACTAAATCGGTGACCACTAGCATAAACATAAAATAATGGATTTTTTTTTTTTTTTGGAAGAAATACAAGTTATAGTTTTGATCTACCTCAAGGAATTTAAAATAATAATGATAATTTTACACTCACAACATGTTAGGGATGACTCGTCCAGAAAATGCATCTAATATGTTTAGAATTCACCAAACTTCAGCCTCTTTCCAGGATCTTCCCTAGACACGTCTCAATATGAAAAGAATTCTCTCCACAAAGTTTACTAACAAGAAAATCACTAACATTTTCGCAGGACTTATAACCTATGTTGAACATGGAACCTAAAACAAGTAAAGCATCATCTAACTTATCTTTCTGCGATAGACATTTTACCAGTCTCTCAAACGTACTCTTCTGTGGTACAAGTTTCTTGTTCAGCATCTCAGACAGCCATTGCATCCCCTCAACAGCAGAACCTTGATCGCAGAAACCAACTATGATACACTCATGATTATAAACTGAAGGCACTATACCCTGGTTTTCCATATCCATCCATAACTCTATTGCTTGATCCATCTTTCGTACTCGACAAAATTGTTCAATAAGGGGAGTATATGATGAAGATGAGGGTTGCAAACCCTGTGCTAAAAGCTCTTCAAAGAGCTCTTGGCTTTTAGTCAAATTCCCATCCTTGCAGAGGCCTCTAATCAAAGTATTATACGTGATTATATCACGGAAAATACCCTTCTGCAACATCTCTTCAAACAAGCTGCATGCGTTCTCAATCTTCCCATTTACACACAACCCCATAATCAAGGTATTGTAACTCACTGTGGTCTCTTTATAACCCCTATCATGCATCTCCTTGTCCAGCTTATGAGCCTCTTGTAAATCACCAATCATACAAAATCCACAAATAAGCACATTATAAGTATATTCATTTGGAACCAAACCCTTCCTTATCATATCAAACCATAGCTTCCTAGCTTCCCCAAGCCATCTCATCTCACATAGACCATGGATCATCGTCGTATACATGACCCTGTCCGGAGCATACCCTCTGTCCTTAAGATCATTGAAAATGCGATACCCTTCAATCCCCTTTCTTCGCTTGCAAAGCCCATGTATAACTTCCTGATAAGTATAAATATCCGGTTTGCAATTCTTCGCAATCATGATGTGAAGAAGTTCAGACACTCTACCATATTTCTTATCGTTACAAAACCGAGAAATCATTTTATTGAATGACACATTGCTGGGAGCAACCCCATCATGCAGAACTTGCCGAAGAAGCTCATAGGCCCTTTCAATTTTATTTTCAATACAAAATGCTTGTATCAGATACCCAACGGTTTCAACATCTGCTGCAACACCACTATCCATCATCTCCCTATACAAATTCCAAACATAATCAGTTTTCTTAAGTCTAATAGAGGCTGACAAAGCCAAATTCCAAGTCTCAATAGAAGCGCAGACGCCAAAAGAATCCAACTTTGAGAAAAAATCGAGCGCCTGGTCCACTGACCCATTTTCGCAAAAACATCGAATCAACCGCTCTAATGAGCTTTTTTCAGGAGTAAACTTAACACATTCAATAAACGACTTAGCTAAACTCGAGGCTTTAGATTCAACTAATGCATCAAACAACAGTTTGCAAGAAAGAGAATCAGGAGAAAATTGGGAAAGCGATATCAGCCAATGGAAAAAGCGAAGAGAGAGAAATACATTATTTTGTCTTCTAAAAACCTCCAGGAAGAGACTGGACTGGGAGAAACTTAAAATAGGGGGGAATTGAGAGAGAAGTGTATTCTCCCATCTAGGTTGTGTCCGAATGATGCCGCAAATCTCCTCAACGAGCTTTGTGAATCCATGTTGCTCTTGTTGTCGATTATCGTCACCATCATTTCGAATTTGGGTTTCTATCGTTTCTGATTTGGAATTACTGGTGTCGACCGGAATTATGAGATTGCGAATTGGGTCGAGAGATTTGGGGTTAAATTTAGGGTTCTGGATGGTGCGATGGTTTTGGAAGAGGAAGATTAAGAATGACGTTGGGGTTCTTGCCATTCAAATGGAACTTACAACTTTTCCTTCGCCATTGCCCTCAAGGATCGACCCGCTGCCAGATCCGATCTCGAAATCAACAGTACCTACATCAATGCGCATTTCGACCAGAGCGATGGCGAACGGGGGATCTTGCATGTGGAAAAGCGCAAGAACCGAGGGCTTGAGAAAGTGAGTGAGAGAGACGGAGAGAAAGGTTGTTGATGAGCAGTGGATATACAGTGAGAGGCAACAGCGAGGATTAGGGTTTTTAGAACTGAGAGGATGGGAAAGAGCGTTTGAGAAAGTCAGAGGAAAAACGAAATTGGGAGATATTTTTTAAAAATTCAACTACGCATCTCGGCCGTCCATGTGGCACAAAATTAACGGCTCATATTTTTTTATTTTTTATTTTAATTTTAAATCTTGACCATTAATATATCTAAAATTTAACGGCCTAACTTATGGCAAAATTCAAATCGTCAAATTTTTGTATTTAAATCGATGGCCTAAATTTTAAAATAAATTTTAAATTTGGATCATCAGTTAACGAGTAATCCAAATCTGTCCAACTAATAATTTTAAAATTAAAAAAAAATTTAAGCCGTTAATTATATCCGACAGCCCAGGATAGAGAAGTAAGAAATTTCACTTCCCTGTAGGCAAAGCAAAATTCTTTAACCCGAGAGGAAGGTTGGAGCGAACAACAAGAATCTACGGGGCTAACATTTAGTTTGATGGGGATAATTTTGATGTGGGGCTGCCTAAAGTACAAGGTAATCCCGTTGAGGGCCCTACAATTGTAGAATATGTTCGAATGAGGCTGCCAAATCACTCTGAGCAGTATAAAAATTTTACCGACTTTATTACAGAAGAGAGAACAAAATTGGCCCTAAACAGAGATTGGCTTAACCTCTACCTCACGTTTGATTAGTAAAAATAAAATTTTTATTTTTATCTTGTTTTTTTAAAAAATATTTATTTTATTATTTAATTACATTTTAATAAAAAATAAATATTTTTTAAAAAATAATTATTCTCGAATATCAACGAATAACTATTACCGCCTTTCAATTAGTATTAATTATTTTTGAATAATTGAGAATAACTATTCCCACATCAATTTTTTAACATTTTAAAAATACCCATATATATATACACGTATAATTATTTAATATATACTTATTTAATAATTATATTTAATAAATATTTATTATATACAAGTAATATATATATTTAATAAATATTTAATATATAATATTACATATTATATAATATTATATCAAATATAATATTTAATAATACATAATATTATAACAACTAATTAATAAATATTTAATATATACACATAATTATATATAATTAATATTTAATAATATTTTATACATAATATCACATATTATATAATAATACGTAATATCATATTAAATATAGTATTTACTAATACATAATATTATATTAAATAATTAATAAATATTTAATATATACACATAATTATATATATATAATATTTAATACATATTATATAATAATAAATAATATTATATTAAATATAATATTTAATTCATATACATAATTACATAAATATGATATATATTCAATTATATATATTGTTGCGTCCCCTACCCAGTTGTCAAATGCGGATTAGGAGCGCCGGATTCCTAAACGTGCGGCGCTCGGAAGAAGGTCCTTCCGTCTCTATAAACTCCTGACTGCACAACACAAACAACAAACAAGAGGTGAAGGGTCTGGCAGGATTTCAACCACCGACGCCGCTCCGACGCTCAAGTCAGCAATATTCCCGCAATAAACGGAAATAGCGCGCGTTAAAGTGGTGCGCGGAGAAATGCTGTGAAAGCGTAGAAGTGCTTATGCGATGATGTGGGGAAATGTTGTGAGCAGGTATTGGAAGGCCTGGCTTCCGTAATGCACCGTAACGGGTGGCTAACTTTCCCGTGATCTCAGAGGATGCTGGGATTGTGAGCGAGTTAGCTAGATGAGGCAAAGCTCTGCTTTGACTCGTCTCTCTTGTGTTTTTTAGAGAAACGGGAGGAAGATGAACAAGGACGCTTGAAACAACGCTCCGTGAAGGTCGTAGTTTGATCGAAGAATTCAAGGTCTCAAGATTGATCGTCCAGTCGATGAAGATCGAGAGGGTTTCAGAGTTCAAGCAAAAGGTCCCCTTCTCTGTGGGGTGTGAGGGTTTTTATATACTTCACCCCTTTGGACTCTTGGGCGCCAAAACGCCCGTTGCTTGGGCTATTGCGCCGCTTGGTCATTATCATGGACCATTGATTCTGTGGCGACCACGACCGCCGTCTTGCGCACGCTTGAGCATCGTTGACCACGCCCGATTTTCCCTGAGCAGGAATTGGTTGGCCGTCTGCAGACGGCAGCGGGTGGCGTTGGTGCTTGCGCCGTACGCCTCTATTAGCTAGCCTTTCCCTTTTTGTCTGTTCCGTGACGCATTTAATGCGTCGCAGGTTACCGTTGCCTCCTTCCGTTGTGGGCTTGCGCCATTCACCCTTTGGTTGGGCTGACATCTCCTCGTGGGCCTCTGATCTTCTCTCTGGCCGCGACACCTTCTTCATGGGCACAGGCTGTCTTATGGGCTAGGACATGGGACCCAACACTAGCCCCCCATGCCCGGGCTAGGCCGTGGTCGGGCTCGGCATGTCTATCGGGTCCATTTCCACGGCCTCGTACCCTTCCTCGTCTTTGCGCCACTTTTGTCGTCTTCCCACCTCGCGCTTTCCCGGGCTGGGCGCGGGCTTTTCGTGCACATGCGACCCGTCCACCTCGCCGTGAGATTCGCGCATCTTGGGTTGCGTCGACTAGTGGTTCTTTGCCGTTGCCCGAAAGACATTCTTGGATGCTTGTGTCGCGCCGAGTGAAGGGATGGTTCAAGTCTTGCCCATAAATGGGGGCACTTTCAGCAAGTGAAGTTCATCCCTTATCAACGAATCGGAGAGGCGATGAGGAGATTCTGGCTTTCCCCGCCCCTGGTGGGCACTCGAGAAGGAGTTGGATGGACCACTTGCACGCCTGGGTTCCCTGATGGAGACCGTTGTAGTCCAAGCCTTGTGGCTTGCTTTCTTTGCTAACGAGAATGGTTCGGCCATTCCGCCGTTGTCGTGCGCTTCCTTCCGGGTTACGGCCCAGCTGGCTGAGCGGGATTCGTTGACTTCCTTCGAGTATCTTCTCCTGTTTGAGAAGGCTTTCGAAGGGGAAGTCCTCTGCGTGCCCGGCCAGTGCGCCAACCATGGAAGGGGTGCGAGGTCGGTAGCCTCCACAAAGCTGGGCTTGACATCGGACTTTCCCTGAGTGCCTCGACTTGATGCTTCCCGGACCCGGTGGATTCAACTCAAGACTCCCACGGGATGCTCCTTCCCGCCCGCCGCTTGGTGCAATTAGGCGGCATCTGCCGCCGTTAAATTCGCCGGGCTCTCTCCCGGGCACGCAAGGGAGCATACTGGGCTTCGCTTCTGATCTTCTTTCGTCTTTCTCGCAGCTTCATGGTTGTGGATTTTGTACTTTTATAAGAAAGCATTTAATAAAAGAAGTAGCCTCTTTTGTTTTCAACTTTTGTCTTTTTCTCCGTAAATGCTTTTCTGTTGCCGGGCGTTTTGCCCTGAAGATCCACGCGTCATTCTTTGGGAGCCCGTGGGGTCCCTGTCAACCGTCATGTCCCTTGAGCTGCCGGTGCATTTAATTCCTACGCGGCCAGGAGACGTCGCTCCGTCTTGAAAACGCGCGAGTTTTCAGGGGCCTCCACGTGGTGGAACCCCATTGGCCCTTCCTTAAAAGCTTTTCGCCCTTTGGGCTTGCCGTTTCAGAAAGGTGCCTTTATTTAAACGCGCCATTTTCTCCCAAAACTGCACGTCTTCGTACTTAACCATCCATTGGCAATTCAATCTTCCTCTGCGTATTTTCGTTGGAAGTTGATGGAAGACTCTTCCAGCCGACGGAGCACTCCTCTCACGGGTCCGAGGTCCGGCTCTCACGCCTCCGCGTCTTAGAGCCCACTCCTCATGGGGCTCGCTCAAAACCACGGTTGCCGGTCCTTCTCTGAGTCGGGAGTTCCTCCGGGTTTCGAGGGGGTCCCACTCTGCGTCGGGGGCTTTAGCGATCGAGCGGAGTGGCTGCAGCACGCGTCGCACACTTAGAGAACGCCTGCCGAGTCGGGCGCTTGTGGTTGTGCGGTGTGGATGCAATGTGGGGCGCAAGGCCGCATATTGGCGCTGAGGAAGAAATGGAGCAACTTGGGCAGCGACACTGCCGGCCGACACGAGATTCGATGCTTCGCCGCAGGACGTGAGACCGGACTTGGATCGGAGATATTTTGGCGCCGTTAGACTTTGCAAAAGGCTTGCTTTACCGGAGGATCCGGGCTTGGTGTGGGCGTCATAGATCCTCGTAACTCGTCCCGCCCGGGACCCGTGATCAATTGGTGGATTATCCCGTTCAAAGTTCCTCCTCCGACCACCGGATCGCCCGACCATTTTGCTTCCGTTGTATTCTTTTCTTTTCTTGTCGTTGTAACAGAACTGTTTTACCGCAATGAGAATTAGCCTTTCGTATCGTTTCGTCTGCTGCGTCTTCTCGTTTCGTGGCGGTTTCTCTTCTTTTCTCTTTTTTTTATTTTTGCTATGCGCTTATTGTGCGCGCCTTCCGGAGTGCTGCTATCGTAAGCCTTCATTTAATGCGGTGGCGCCAGCGTGGACCCTAGCCAGGCAGCTGAAGGGTCGCGCCCGTTAGCCTGGCGCCTAGCCATCATTGCAGTTGATTTGAGGTTCTGCGGTGCGCTCCGATGCCACCACATGTCTCAATCTCCGGAGGCGGTGGCGTTTCAGTTTCCCGCCTCCTGGTTTGGCGTTGCCTATTTAAGCCAAACGTCGATCTCCCTCATTCCTTCTTCTGATTTCTTCTCCCTCGTTTACACTTGCAACCTTTGAGAGACAAATGGCTCCGATAGCAGAAGCTTCTTCCTCTTCTCGAGTCTCCAGAATGGTGCGCCACGGTGTTCGCAACACCGAGTCGATTTTGACTGAGGCGTATATAGCCTCCCTTAGGGTAGATTATGCAATCCCTAGCGAGCTGATCTCCCGCGTTCCTGGTCCTGAGGACAAAGCCAACGCCCCTCCAGAGGGCTTCATTACAGTATACGAGTATCATTTGAAGGGGGCTTCAGATTTCAAAGACCGCTTGTCGACGCGGTAGTCGGGCCAGGGAGTCCCATCGCAAGGCTTCATCCCAATGCCTTGCGCTACCTGGTGTCTCTGTGCGTCTTCGCTATTACGCACCAGTGCGACTTTGATGCCAAGGCGGCCAGGGTAATTTTTCGGGCCACGGAGTCTGAGGACTGGATATCTCTCACCCCCAGGACGGGGTTCAACTTACGCGGCACCAATCCCGACTCTGTGAAGGGCTGGAAGGAGCGCTTCTTCTTCCTGCAGGAACCCTCCGACTGTGAGCTTCCAAGGGCGTGGGGCCCGATCTCGGAGTACTTCCGGGACAAGCCCACCGACGAGGACATTGCAGAATCCTCGAAGCTGATCTCCGCCATTCAATCTGAGGAGAACTTCAAAATCTGGGGCTGCTACCTTACCTTCGTTGCGTTCGAGATCGCGGATGGGGACCTCCCGCCCGCCGGGCGGCGCGGGGCTGTGCAAGGGGGTTCCGGAGATCGGGCTCTCCTCCGCCCGGTGGGACCGAGGAGGAGAGCTGCTCTCTGCTGCGTTCTTGAGTAGTGGCGAGGACGCACCGCCCTTAAAAGATTGAGGGAAGCTGGAGCGACTTCCCGGAGGAGGCCAAGGAGACGAGTCGCCGGTCCTTCTTCTCGCGGGAAAATCGGCTCAAGAGATCGCCAGGCACGTCGCCCAGGGAAATCGCCGCACCTCGTCGACTTCGACCGCGGTTCTAGCCGCCCGCGAAGTCTGCGAGGTCGAGTCTCTACCTGCTGGGGATCCCTCCACTGGCGGCGCTGCTGAGGCGTCGGTCGACGTTGTCAAGCTGGAGAGCCCAGAGGGGCCATTTACTACTGTTTCTGAGCCAGTGCTGGAGGCCCAGGAAGTGGTGGAGTTGCCGGTGATTTTTGTAGAGCCCATTTCGTCGCGTAGGCCTTCCGGAGACCTGGCTGTATTTTCGGAGGCTGGCATCACCTCTCTTCTTGTACAAGCTGACGAAGGGGAAGCCGGATCACCCTCGTGGCAAGAGCCCCCGAGCGTTCCTACGGCTTCCAGCCTTCGGTCAGCCCTCCTCAAACAGTCGAGGGAGCTGAGCCTCCGGGAGAGGTTCCTTTTGCTGAGCTTGCGTGGCCGTATGTTCGAGAGCGACACCGCTCCCGCTGTCGATGCGGTTCAGCCGGGCGAAGGGCAGCCGGGCGTCCCAGCGGCGAGCTGCGAGCGCTCCTTGGCAGCCCGACCTTCCAACCAGCCCTCCCAAGTCAAGTTGAAGACGTTGAGCCCCATGGAGAGGCTCTTTTGGATGAGTCGCGCCGGGCCGCATGTTCGAGGTCTCGCGCGCTTCCACCGGGAAGGCCGTTCAGCCGGCGAAGAGCAGCCGGACGTCCTCGCGGCAAGAAGAGCCCCAGAGTGCTCCTACTGTGCACGCGACCTTCCAAGCCGACCCTCCCCAGCAAATCCAGGAAGTTGAGCCCCGAGAGAGGCTCTTAAGGCGCACCGCTTCTGCGTGCCGAACATCTTCTGGTACGGTTGTTTCCTTCTGGACTTCTTCCTTTGTTGTTTATTTTGGTCATGCTTCTAACTTTCCCTTCCGCGCAGGCTCCTGACGATACGGTCCCCCTCGAGGTACATGCTGACTCTTTTCGCGGGGGCCTAGAGCGTATTATCATCGACGGGCATCATCTCGTCCACGACAGTCTGGCCCGAATCACATCCCTTATTGAGGAGAATGGGCAGCTGCGACGGAGAGTTATGCAGTTGGAGGGCCTTCTTTCTGTTGCGGAGGAAAGGATCGCCGGGTTGGTTGGAGATGTGGTTGGTCGGCATTCTCCTTGAGTGGCAATCGGCGATGGACACTCGCTTTGGGACAGTATCCGCAGGCCGCAGATTGTCTCCCCGCCCAGGCTCCTCACGTCCCAGCCCCGGCGTCCTCCATCCAGGAACGCCGGGGTAGGAGAGGCGTCGCGCTGAAGACTTTCCCGAGGAAGAGTCCGCCGAGTCTTGGCGATTAGCCTTCGCCGCGTTAAGTTTTGAGACCGTTTCCGTCTTTGTATCATATCATCTTTTGTATAAATGAGAAGCTTCCGCTTACACTTCGTGTCCACGCTTCCCTCATCGCATGCGCTGTTGCTTGCTTTTTGCTTTGTTTTCATTTGTTGGATCATGCTTCGTGTTTGAGCATTGGGCTCTTTGGAGCCATTTTGGTTAAGGCCCCCATGCAGGCGCCTTCTTGCGTGGTACTCGTCCTTCGTAAGAGGATGTCATCACACCACACGTTTGGGGGCTCGATCCAGGTAAAGCGGATGTCGCCGCTGAGCCCCTGGAGCCTCAACGAGGGTCGGTCGCAGCCGGTCGTGCCACGGTAAATCGGACTCCGGGTCTAGGACTCGGTTGCGTACAATTGCGGGAGGTGTGTCGCTCCTGCTCAAAGCGTTATAATCACCAAGTTGAGGTCCTAGCCCACGACCATTGTAGGCCGAGGGTGCTCTCTTGTTTAAAGAAGGTCGCCGCACGCCGCGATTCTTCGCCCCTAAGGTTTATTGGCCATATTGTGGGGACTCGGGGAGCCCCCAGGCCTAATGTTTTGACCGCACGGGTCGTTGGCGTATAGCCTTTTGGAATGGATCGCCTGGATCCTTTGTCCAATCCTACGGCTGGACGCCTCCGAGCTGACTAGCACGGGGCTTAGTTTCTGAGTGGCCGCTGGGGCCTTCTGGCGCGGAGCTATGGTGAGTAAAGCCGTCCCCAGGCCATCTGGCGTGAGGGCGGAGTCCTGAGACGGTCCGCTTTGGACCGCCAGGCGTTGAGCCAAGGACTGGTTTTACGGACGGACGCTTGTCCTCCCGACTTAGGGGCAGTCTAGGTCGTTTGATTTGAAAATACAATGCATGGCATTAACTCACACAAATGTATATGCAACAAGATAAAGCAATTATGATAATCAAAGACAAACTCATGTTCAAGCATTCATCATGATGCATGCATGTGTGACTTACCTGAGTCTGAGGTGCATCATTGGTAGTACTTCCTTAAGTTGGCGGCGTTCCAGGTCCGCGGGACCAGTTTGCCGTTCTGGGCGCGTAGTTTGTACGCTCCGCTCCGGAGGATTGCGGAGATGAAGAACGGTCCCTCCCACCCATGGGAGAGTTTGTTCCTATTTGCGGTCTTTCCCGCCGCCTCTACGCTCCGGAGGACCAGATCTCCAACTTCCAGTGAGCGTGCCTTCACTCGCTTGTTGTAGTACCGCGCGACTCGCTGTTGGTAGGCCGTAGTCCTGAGTCGTGCGGCGTCTCGAACCTCCGAGAGCAAGTCTAGGCTTTCCATGACCTTCGTTCATTGGTGGTCATCGAAGCATTCGATCCGCAGCTTGCATCCCCACTTCCACGGTGGTCAAGGTCAAAGCATTCGATCCGCAGAGCTTAGCATCCCCACTTCCACGGGTACCCACAACCTCGGCCAAAGCAAAGGTCAAGGGCGTCTCTCTTGTTGGTTCCCCTCAGCTGTTTGTTCGGTATGACCACAAAGATCGACGGTAGCTCCTCGATCCAGAGCCCCAGCGTCTTCCAACTTGGTTTTTAACCCGTGCGTGGATTGTGCGGTTGGTGACTTCGACGACCGTTTGCGAGAGGGTGCGCCACGGATGTGTGCATCGGCTTAATGCGGAGGTTGCGGCGAAGCCGTGAAGCGTTTGCGGTGAATGGGTTCCGTTGTCGGTTACTACGACTTCAGGAATCCCAAGCGGCAACGATGCCCCAGCGGAGGAACTCCGTCGCGTTACGATACGTAATCCTTGCGAGTGGGACAGCTTCCACCCATTTTGTGAAATAGTCGATGCCACGATCAAGAATTTTCTTTGTCATTGCCATCGGTAGGGGTCCGAGTATGTCGAGCCCCGTTGTGCGAAACGCCATGGGGATTGGAGATAGTGCAGCTCGGTGTGTGGTGATGCGTCATGTTGCCATGGACTGCAACTCGCGCACTTGTGGACGAACTCCATAGCGTCTTGTTTCATGGTGGGCCAAGAGAACCCTTGCCGCATGACGTTGAACGCTAGGTTCTTCCCGCCAATGTGAGATCCGCATGACCCCAAGTGTGTACTTCCGCCAACGCGTGGTCGGCTTCCTCCCGGTAAGGCACTTCGGGAGAGGGGTGGAGTATCCTCGCCTGCATAATCTCCCATTTAGAATCGTGTACCATCCTGCTTGTCTTCCCGATTCGCAGCCGTTGGCGTCTTCTGGCAAAGCTTCTTCAGTGAGGAACTTTATGTACGGAGTCATCCAGTTATCCCTCGTGTCAATATGAAGGACTTCTTTGTCTTCGGCATCAATCTTGCACGTTGGACTTCCACAGGTTCCCTTTGCGTCTTGCTCTGATTCACGGCGGCGTCCCCGCCGGTCCGGTGGCCGCTTTCGTTATCCGTTCTCGGGACATGCTCGATCTCGAATCGGCCGAACTCAGGGATCAGGGCCCTTACTTTCGCCAAGTACTTCACAAGTTGTGGGTTCGAGGCTTCGAAGTTCCCCTTCACCTGATTGACCACGAGTTCGGAGTCACTACGTAGGACCAACGACCGTGCGGAACACTCCCTCGCCAGTCGTAGGCCCGCAAGGAGGGCTTCGTACTCCGCAACGTTGTTCGTGGCCGGGAAGGCCAGAGTAACGGAGTACACGATCTCCACACCCTCGGGTGTCCTCAACACGATTCCAACTCCACTGCTCGCCCGGTAGACGATCCGTCCTACGTTTAGGGTCCACACAGGTGGTCGTGCTCCGTATCTCTGGATTCTTTGTCTTCATCTCGCTTTGGCGTCATTGCCTCGACGATAAAGTCCGCGAGCTTGTCCTTTCCACGGCCGGCCGCGTCAAACTCTAAGTCGAATCTCCCGATTCAACGCCCACTTAACCAGTCGGCCTGACGTCTCTGGTTTCTGCAAGATCGACTTTAGGGGCTAGTCCGTCAGCACGACGATCCGGTGTGACTGGAAGTAGGGTCGCAGTTTCCGCGTCACGTAGACAAGCCCGAGCGCCATCCTTTCTGCGTGCGGGTAGCCCTCTACGTCCGTCGATGCCCGCTTACGTGGTACACCGTTGTTGCTTGCCTTCGTGCTCCGCTACTAGCACGGAGCTGAGCGCTGATGCTGATGTAGCCAGGTAGAGGTAGAGATCTTCCCCACCGCGAGGTGAGCTCAAAAGCGGCGTGCTAGAGAGATAAGTCTTTAGTTCCTTGAATGCTTCGTCGCATTCTTCATTCCACTTGAACCCGTGCGACTTTGTGCCCCTTAGCGCCTTGAAGAAGGGCAAATGCCCTGTCGGTGATTTCGCTAGAAACCGTGAGAGGGCGGCTATCCGCCCTGTCAGCTTCTAGACTTCCTTTATGGTTCGTGGGGGGTTCAAGTCGAGTATTGCTTTGATCTTCTCTGGGTTGGCTTCTATTCCGCGCTGGGATACAATGAAGCCCAAGAACTTCCCGGAGGTCACTCGAACGCGCATTTGGCGAGTTGAGCTTCATCCCATGCGTCGGAGGATTTGAAAAGTCTCATCTAGGTCGTTGACGTGGTGGCTCGCGACTTTGCTTTTCACAAGCATATCGTCGACGTACACCTCCACGTTCCGTCCTATCTGAGCTTCGAACATTTTGTTTATAAGGCGCTGGTACGTGGCGCCTGCATTCTTGAGACCAAAGGGCATCATTTTGTAGCAATATGTCCCTTGATCTGTCATGAACGAGGTGTGCTCCTCGTCTTCTGGGTCCATCCGGATCTGGTTGTATCCCGAGTATGCGTCCATGAAGCTCAGTAGTTCGTGCCCGGATGTGGAATCACGAGCTGGTCGATTCTTGGGAGTGGAAAGCTATCTTTGGGACAGGCCTTGTTCACGTCCGTGAAGTCGACACACATCCGCCACTTGCCGCTGCTCTTCTTTACCAGCACAACGTTGGATAGCCACTCCGGGTACTGGACTTCTCTGATGAATCTGACGTCTAGGAGTCTCTTTACTTCTTCTCTGATGGCGACTAACTTCTCGACGGAGTGGTTCCTCCGCTTTTGCCGGACGGGTTTTTGGCTCGCGTCAAGGCCCAGCTTGTGGACTATGACTTCGGCCGATATCCCGGGCATGTCGGCGGGGACCCAGGCAAACACGTCGGAGTTAACCCGGAGGAAGGTAATTAACTTGTCACGATCTGCAGGTGGAAGGGATCTTCCTACGTTGACGCATCGTTTCGGATCGGAAGGATTGAGAGGGATCGCCTCTGTTTCTTCGCCTGACTGGGCCTGTTGAAGCGACGTCTCGTCGCGGAGGTCCAAGTCTTCGCTTCGATCTTTCGGTGCCACCGGGTTGACTTGGGACGGTAGCGAGTTCGCCCCATTTCTTGGTCTCCCCAGACTTCTCCCACGCCCGGGGGTGGGGAATTTCACCTTCAGTGCGGGATGGGCGTCCACGGCCTCGAAGGTGTCGGGGAAGGGTCCAAAGTATGGCATTGTAGACGGACGGAAGGTCGACGACGAGGAACGCCAACTCGCGCGTTATAAAGCGCGGGTGGGTCGCCATCGTGACTTCCAGTCGTATAATCCCTTGCACTGGAACAGGCTCGTTGTCCAAGCCGTATAATGGTCCGTTTGCTACCTTCATTTGGTCCCGTTTTAGTCCAAGTTTAATGAATGCAGTGAGATACAGCAAATTTTGCGAGCTTCCATTATCAATGAAGACCCGTTTCAGTTGGTAGTCAGCACCACCAGCTGAAACAAGGGCCGATACAACAAGGGGGTCAGTGTGGGGAAAGGTTACATGTGCCATATCGTCGCTACTAAAGCTAATGACATCATTCCTAGCCCCTATCTTCGCCCGCTTGTTGCTGAAAGTCGCTCGGCTGTCCTACTTTGGCGCTGCGGCGTCGGCGGAAGAGGTCATGTGAACCACGTCGGCAGCCGTGCGGGCCTTCGGAGGCTCACTGGGTTCACCGTCGGAGGGAGCAGGCTCCTGACCCGAGCTCTTCACGAAGCGCTTTAAGTGTCCACGCTAGATCAGTTCTTGATCTCTGCCTGCGCAGGTGCGGCGGTTCTCGATCGAGTGCCCTGCATAAATGGTGGTGCTGGCGTGCCATTCGTCGATGACACGCAGGGACCCTTGGGCGTTTGGCCACTTGAAGAATTTTCATCCTGGATCTGCATCGGGATGTTTGCAGACGGCTGTCGTTGAGCGGGGTCGAGAGGTTCGTGTAGTCCCTTTTGGGCCCGTGTGCCGCCAGCTTGCTTCCGGCGCTCGAGTAGCGGCCAGGCCGTCGCTGTCCCTTTTCTCCTCCCGAAGCTCGAGGGGCTTAGGGTCGGTCCACTCGCTTGGGGCGCTTTGCCTCATTGGCCTCTTCGGCCGTGATGTATGCCCGAGCAATGGTCTCGACCTCCCTAAGGTCTCGAGGGCGTTAATGCGACAGTGTTTGAAGAAATCCCCGCCGCGAGTGGCGGCGAAGCGTTGAGCTTTAGTTCGTTGGAGAGGTGTGGGATCCGCCTCGCCTCGGTGATGAAACGTCCGGAAACCGCTTGAGGCTTTCATCATGTCTCTGTCGGAGGCGGACCCCGTGCCGGGTTGCCTCTCCTCCCTTCTGCCGGAGGCGAATCGGCTCGAGAAGGCAACCGGCAAAGCTCGTCGAACGAGCGTATGGAGTTCTGGGGAGGCCGTGGAACCGGGCTTGTGCGTCGCCCCGAGGGTGACGGAAGCACCGGCACATCGGGGCCTCGCTCGCCCCTTGTAGAGATAGGTGGGTGCGGAAGCGCGATTGAGATGGTCCATTGGATCCTTACTCCCGTCGTATCCCTCCAAGTCACGGCATTTTGAACTTGCTCGGCACGGCGCCGTGTCCATGAAGTCCATGGCGAAGGGCGATCTACGGAGGTCGGCGGAGGAGGGCGTGGGTTTTCCTTATGCGGGGGTATCCCACAACACTTTGACTTTCTCCTCCATCGAGGGATCCGTAGAGCCTCTTCGGCGCATTGAGGACGTCACGGAGCTCCGTGTTCCCGGGAGGTGCGTGCAGGCTCGTCGGGGGTGGCGACTCTCCGCCCGAGAGGCGCGTTCACCGTTGGAGCCTACGCTGGTGGCCTCCTGTTGCCACGCGAGTTGCGGGGTTGCGCCCTTGGCCTGTCCTCCTGTCGTCGTTGGGCGAGATGGCTTTCCGCCTCGTCAAGCCCATCCTCACTTGGTGCGGCTTGGTTGCCGCAGGTCGAGATGGTTTGCTCGCCTCCTGCGAGCGGCCTCTCGCGTCTTCCTCTCTTGGAGGTGGAGGCTTGGGCAGCGGGGAGCGATCCGGGCGGCAGGTCCGTGTTCGAGCACACGGCGAGGAGGACTTCTTTCAAAAGATCTATGTCCATTGCCATGCGGCCAGACTTGAACTCCTATTTGGTTGTTCGTTTGGTTCCTATGGGGAACTTCTCCTTGAGGCGGTGACTTCCACCCCAGAGCACTAGTTTGTGCTCGGGTGTTCACCATTTTCGGTTGTTGGTTGCTTGATGGGAAAGAGACACTTGGCTTATTGTCGACTTCCCACGGACGGCGCCAATGTTGCGTCCGGGCCCAAGGTTGTCGAACGGATTAGGGAGCCTTGATTCCTAAACGTGCGGGCGCTCGGAAGAAGGGTCCGGTCTCCGTCTCTATAAACCCTCCGGACTGCACAACACAAACAACAAACAAGAGGTGAAGGGTCTCGACAGATTTCTCCCACCGAGGCTCGCTCGACGCTCAGTCAAGATATTCCCGCAATAAACGAAAATAGCGCGCGTTAAAGTGGTGCGCGGAGAAATGCTGTGAAAGCGTAGAAGTGCTTATGCGATGATGTGGGGAAATGTTGTGAGCAGGTATTGGAAGGCCTGGCTTCCGTAATACACCGCAGCGGGTGGCTAACTTTTCCGTGATCTCAGAGGATGCTGGGATTGTGAGCGAGTCAGCTAGATGAGGCAAAGCTCTGCTTTGACTCGTCTCTCTTGTGTTTTTTAGAGAAACGGGAGGAAGATGAACAAGGACGCTTGAAACAACGCTCCGTGAAGGTCGTAGTTTGATCGAAGAATTCAAGGTCTCAAGATTGATCGTCCGGTCGATTAAGATCGAGAGGGTTTGAGTTGACAAAGGTCCCTTTCTGTGGGGTGTGAGGGTTTTTATATACCTCACCCCTTTGGACTATCACGCGCAAAACGCCCGGGTTGCTTGGGCTATTGCGCCGCTTAATTATTGTCATGGACCGCCCGATTCACAGCCGCGGCCACATTCTGCCGTGCTTTGGCACGCATTCCGAGCATCGTTGACCACGCCCGATTTTCCTGGCGAGGATTGGTTGGCCGTCTGCAGACGGCACGGGTGGCGTTAGCTGCGCGCGCGCCACGCCTATTGGCTTTCCGCCTTTCCGCCTTTTTGTCTGTTCTTGGCGACGCATTTAATGCGTCGCAGACATTGTTACCTCCTTCCGTTGTGGGCTTGCGCCATTCACCCTTTGGTCACCGATATCTCCTCGTGGCCTCGATCTTCTCCTGCCGCGACTGCTTATGGCTGGCCTGTCTTATAAGTAGCGACATGGGAACTCAACAAATATATTATATTAAATATTTATTAAATATATTTTTTATGATAAAAAGATTTATTATATTACATGATAATTTAAAATAATATATATATAATATTTTTTATTAAATAAAGTCAAAAACATTTTTACTATAAATTTTTACCGTATTCATCGTATTATTTTACAAATTAAATATTATATTATTAATTTTTAAATTATTCTATTCTAATAACTAATATGTAAATAATAATTACTAACTTTATTCATATCCTATTCTATTCCTTAAAAATAATCATTATATTCTCACATTATTTTATTTTAATCAAATATACCGTTACAAAATAATCTTAGACTTGCCTTGCCATATAATAAAATAATTCAATATACAAAACTCTTATTATATCTTATATTCAAACAAACTGCACCAAATTTAGATCTATTATACATTAGATTAATTTATATAATCCAAGATATCATTTTTATTAATCAAATCAATAGCTTATAAATAATACGATGATAACTCTATCATTGTGAGAAATGCCACATTCACGTGCCTTTCGCGTATTAGCTTGGCCTTACATGAGTGGAGAATTTCAATATCTTGAGTATATACTATCAAAAAAAACAATCTTCAGTGCACAAATAAGACATGCATAATACCATCCATAGAACCTAGATATTGTTCATATATTTGCTATTTGATCCCCCCCCCCAACTCAAAAACAACCAAAAAAAAAAAAGAAAAATCTCTAAACTAAAACGTAATTAAAAAAAAACCCCATAAAAATTGATAGAAATTCTCATTGGTTCTTCCTAAAATAATTATCAAATTTGTAGCTTTTAAAAAAAAAAAAATTGTTTCAAAGCATGACAATTCTCAGGACAGAAGGAAGGCACAACTAATACCACCATTGTTTTATGCAGACACCTCATCACTCGCCACAAAACTTAGATAACAAAATCATGAATTTCAAGTGGGCAAGAAAATGCATGCTAAGACTCCACTCATCATAGTAATAAGGGCATTCCACATTTGCATTGAAACCAGTAAGAAAAGATCTCAGAAAAGAAATGTGCAAAAGGGACCTTAAGATTCCCGATTCAGGAGGCGGGTTACTCTGCCAATTTCCTTGACAATCAAGTCCTTTTCCTCTTCAAATTGCTCGTCCTCGGAACCTGACCACAGTCACAGCATGAAAACTCAGTGGTCAATTGCTCTGTAAATAAATCGGGGAGCTAACAAGAAGAACGGCCCAAGTCCCAACAGAGTAAGAGATATTTACCGACCTTTTCCAACTGAAAGGCTGTGAAGAAGATCCAACAATTTGTCATGATTTTTTGCCAAAATAATTTTGATTTCTTGGGACTTATTCGGGTTTGCAACAAACACCTGAGATATTATGCCAAGGCAAGAAAATCAAGATGCTCAATCATCTGGCCACTTTGCAAAGACAGGAAGACTACTTATATGAGAATATACACAGAGCATCTGGCTGCTTGCTTCATCAAATAACATAAAATAGTAGAAAATCAACTATTTCTTGCATACTTTGCTGTGTAAACACAGTGGAACAGAGTGCACATCTAATCGCTATGAATGCATGCAGCATTTAAGTGGATAAGTATCACGTTGGCTAAGCCACATTGAACATCATTTGACATCTTAAAAAGCAGAAAATAATAGCTTCGAAGTCTGTTACATTATCATTAAGCATTACTTCTCCAAAGTCATTAAGGACACTTTCATAAACCACATCCCAAATTCACGTGTTCCACAGAAATATAAAACATGCATAGATCAAAAATTATAAGAATATGAAGATTAATTTTAATAAAATAACTAAAACTCTTTAAATAAACTAATGATTAAAAATGGTCAAATTAAAGTTTAATAACTCAATTGATTTTGCCTTGAGGAAAAAAAATTACGTCAACAATGTCCAATACTAATACTGATAATTTCATCCACCACTGTCAGGTTCACCAGCTTGAGCAAAGTCAGAGTTCAGATTTTTCAATGAGTTCAAACCTAAGCATACATTAAGGATTCAGACCCTTCAAAATATGCCCAGCAGTAGCACAAGACAAAAATAACATTTCAAAAACTTCTCATATTTTGCATATACGTTTCACTAAAATTACGTGACAAGCTTGTTAGAGATTTTCTATTAAAGGAAATGAAAATAATAGAGGTCACACACCAAAAAAGGGGGCATCCATAAGAAAGCAAGAAAAGGTTGATTAGTAAATCCAAATCTCAAATTTCATCCAAAACCTAATGTATATATTCCAGCTTCACAAAGAGCGCCCCCTCCTTAGGGATAAAAAAAAAAGAAGAAAGACAAAAAAAAAGCTGTGACACTTCTGACTGACCAGATCACCAGCAAAGCCCAAGAGTCCTGTTAGGCAATTTGAGGATTTCATTCGGACAATTTGAACGGTTAAGATCATGACAACACATTACTGTGGATTATTGGACTCGTCTTAAATTATCACTGGGAATATGAGCGGGCTCTGATAGCTTCCCAAACCTATTGTGAGCCAGTCCAATGGGCTCACGAGTACAAATAAAGACTACAAATGCAACAGTCATAGCTGAATTGAATTCACCTTTAGCAAGAAAACTCAGAGGAAACGTGAAGGCTGTAGGCTGTCCACAACATTCATGAAATGAACAAGCAAATCTGTTTCGAAATGGAACTAATGACATCACATTTTGTTTGGGAAAATTTCAATCCTTTTGGCTACTTCTCCAGCTTAATATTGTCAGAGACTTACGTGTCTGGAAATAACACTGTAAAATATTTCATGGGTAACATAAATGGCAACGATCTTAATTACAATCTTTTCTCTTATACATGCATAGCAAAGGCAAGGTCAGGAAATAACAGTGAATAAATTCTCAGAACACTGGATTATGCTTCCACTTATCCAAGGGTGAAAGCATAAGTTGAGTTCTGCTCCAGGGAGGGTGACCGAAGTTCCACGGAGAGGTTTCAGTGAAAGAAACATCCCGAAGATAAAGCTCAAGAACAAATTTTATTCCGAACAATCTCTAAGGCAATTTTTGCCCCATATTTACAAATTGATTTACTTATTCTCAAAAGTATGAGAGTAAATAACAATAGCTCATCACCTTGAAAATGTGGAAGGCAGATATCTGAATATTTTTGCTCGAATCCTGCTCAAGTGATTAGAAAGAAACAAAAAAGGACATGCACTCAGTTAGTAAACACAAAATGAACAATTAAACATATAACTCAAAGAATCATCTGCATCAATGTAAGAATTCTTATAATGCAGTCAGGACCATCCAAGAGTCTATTGAGAAATCTTGACAATAATATGATAGTCCTAAAATAATTCTAATCAGAAAGCCAGCATTTTAGTCTTAAAAAAATGGTATGATTCATCAAAGATCAGATAAACAATAAAATCACTAGAAATTGGGCTACAAAATTATACTTTTCAATTGCATGTGGCAGTTAGGCTATTGGTTGACAAACAAATCTCCCTCTATAGATGTTGAACTCTCATATTCATCATAGGAATACAACCAAAATATAAAACCAGAGTAAAATAGCTTCCATTAAAGTTCCTTCCATTTACAAATGAAAAGTTCAATTGCATAGTGGCTTTTAACGGAGGTAAAAGGCGAAGCAGCTGCAACAGATCAAAACGTGATAGCAGCATCATCCAAGGGACACCATGGTAAAGAATAGTTTCTTTATATTTTCAATAAAGCAAAAGGCAATTCACAGTGATTGAATAAAATAACAACTAAAATGATTGTCAGAGGTAAACCACATTGAAAAAAAGCAAAACTGAGTAGCACAAAATCCAAAAGCATAGAACACCCAAAGACCCTATATCAAAATACATCGTGGTGGGTTATATCAAGTAAACTTATCTTTCAGGTCACATGATAAAAGAAATTTGGTTTTTATTTTGAGATAATTATCAATAAACTATTCACACAGTCAACTGAAAAAGCAAAAACGGGTCATATAAAATAAACCGGTGAAAAAAACCTGAGACCAAGGACACATCGTTTGATACCTTCAATAACATCATGATGACCTTCAAATATCGAATTTCTGAAATATAGCGCTTCATTACTTGTGAATTTGGAGGCTCCAGGAGAAAATCTGTGAGGAGCTACTATCCATCAACAGCACACTGTTATTACATCCTATTAGGTTAATAAAATCTCACGAATGAAGGCTGGAAAATCATGGCAATGACTTACCTTTAATGATTGTCTTCTTGTCACATAGTTGCCAGACGTCAAAAGTTTTTCATACATAACAAAGAACTGGAAGAATAAGAAACTGATTAGTTAGCAAAACGTACAAGAAGTATCTTTTTCTATGAGTTTTTCTGACAGGTTTCACAAAAGGAAGCTGTTGGTCAAAAAATATCTCAAATGGAATCGTCCAACTTGTAATATAGTTCTATATTATAAACTGAAGCAAGGAGCAATGCAGCCATTATCATCCAAAATTGAAATGTCAAGGAGATGAAGCAAACCTCATCGTAGTGAGAAGTCAGGTATTCAGAGACTTCTTTCCCATGTTTGGTAAGAAGGTCCTGCAATCAGTTCTCTCAAGGACCTCTAAAGTAGCAGATTATATTAATGTGTTTGTGCAACTCTATGTATATGTGCGTGCTTATGTATGTATGTTTATAACATATAAAACATATTATAAGAGCATTCTGACCTTAAATGTGGAAAACGCATCTGAAGCAACATCGAAGTTCGTAAGTTCTACATATTTGAAGAACAACTCAAAGCATGCTGACTCCAATATATATCTGAAAGAACACTATAAAAAGATAACTGCCGCTTGAAAAATAGATATGCAGCATAGGAAACCGAACTCTCATGGATAAGAAAATATTGCACAACCATCCTCTGTCTACACGAATAATCAAAATAAAAGCTTCACAATGCTAATACTTCAATTTGATTTGCAACATTAGAGACTACAATTTTTGGGTTAACAAAAAGAAATTCATGCAGAAAGGCAAGACAGCATCACAACATAGAAGACAGAATGCCCTAGAAAAATTAAGAGCATAACAGAGCAGCAAAGGATTGCTCCAACAAACCATCCCCACTATTTTGAACATCATAACCAATCAGAAACATCTAGTTGCGGTAAACCAAGAACTGAAACCCCTAAAAAACAAAGTACCAAACTCTTCCGGGAGTAAGGTAAGAGGACCAGATAAGTTATGCAGGCTGAAATGCAAAGAAACATTCCACGGCATCAACTGTAAAGTCTCTCTGATAATGCAATATTTTTAAACTCAAATTATGAAAATATTTTTAAAAATTGTAATATTCACCAGTGAAAAGATTTCATTAGATTATGGCAAAAAGAGTGAACCGAAGATTACAAGTGAAAATTGAATCAAGGGATTTTGTACAACCCCCACATTCTTAATTACTATTAGGACTTTGCGTTAGCATATCTATCTGGAAGCCTAATGCCTTCGGCACTTTGTTTCTTCATTTTGGATGGACACTGGAGACAAATTTTATTAAATATACTACGACATATCTTTAGACAAATTTGAGTTGTATTCTAGATGCTTATAGGATTGGGAAAACTTAAGAGTCTTCTACTCATATAAAAATTATATGGTATATTGTATGCTCCGTACATTCTTCTAATTTGAATCATAGTGCTCATAAAGTGGAGTATAATAACAATTCAAAACTTCATATTGTGGACTAGCACCCAGGTTCTCTGTCTCTCTTCCATCCCTCTTTGCAGTTTTGTCAATTCTCCATAATTTCCGACAATTTTGCCACACAGTTTCATCTATCTGCATTCCATGTTTCCTCCAATTTACCAATCCATTCCATCCATCTATCCCCCTTCCTTTATCTTAACTTTGTCGTCCTAGTTCTACATCACTATTTCTCGGCCATAATAACTCTGAAGTGGAACACACGAGATAGATCAGAGCAGAACTGTGATGGAAATCTGAACTATTAATAGAACAGTCTGAGCTCTTGAAAGCTTTACATATGAGGAGTTTTGAGCTTTAGATTGGAACTTAAGGGCACTCAATAGTCCACATGACTTGAAATCAATTGAATAGCAGTATCAACAGCTTTGATAGAAGAAGTACTCAAACAAAGCACTCAACCCATAGACAATGAGCAGTGAAACTATGACAATTTAAGATTCTAGCATAGCATCCCCAAGTACTACTCTGTTTGTCCAGTGTTTCTTCAGTCTTGAGTCTTGACACAAGGCAAGGCCTCCCTAATCCGATAGAATTTGAAAATGCATGCCATGTGATAAGACGCATAAAAGCAGGTGATATGCAGCCAAAGTTAAGTATTATCCTTCATGGAACTCCCTTTTAGTTCACAAAAAAAATTATTTATGAATTTGTACTTGTGAAGTACTTCTCATAATCACATGGTGATGTAGAAAGGGTTACTAACCCAAATAACAACTAAAATTCTCAATTCCTTCTCAAAAACTCTAAGAAAACAGAGCTGCTAATAACAAATCCTAACAACTAGAGAAATAAAATAAAGCACATAATAACAAATCCTAATTAGACCCATGGTCATAATATTTATTATGGCGTCCACCGTATTCCCCATGTAAAAAAGTCATCCACAAGTTTTGAAGTGTTGTAGGATTATAGAATGAGGAATAGACCAAGCAAAATGGGCTTTCCCTTACGGCTGTAGCAGGAGGTAGTTCAAAGATATCTAAGTCATGTAACAAGCCCAACATGATCCAATGTGACAGGTGACTTAAGAACTTCTGATTTTTGCAGTCATTTTCCACCATTGGGCAGAAATGTTCAGATGAGATCTCTCATTCACTTCAATCTGAAGGAACCAACCCAACTTCGTCTTCAAAGGGCTCTGGCATAGAAGTATCAACAATTTCACCTTCTAGTTCCCATGTTGGGGTTCCTCCCTAGAATGGTCATCAAAAAAGAGCTTTGCCTTCCAAGTAATTGTGCCGTGAGCATCAATGGCTACACAATGCCACATCATCTTCTAGACATTTACAACAAATATCTTTACATTCCAATAAAAATGCTGACTCATTGCACGCCCGCATTGCAGGCTTTAGGAAAAGTCATATGTATATAGCTAAGCCCTAAAATGTTGTTTCCTTAACTTGGATATTAACAAGATGTCCATAAATTCAAGATTCATAGACTCAGAAATCGACACAAAAATTCTAGTAGTCAAGGGCATGTTGATTTGATTTCTTTCTAAGAGATATGGGCCCGATACTGGTTTAAATAAAAATTATATCTGGTTTGGTTTTGAGGGATATAGAAGTGGATTAAATAAAATGTGGAATGGGTCTACTAAGTGAAAGCCTTTAAGTTATGATACAGGGCCCTTGGTCAAACTATGTTGACCGAATACCAATTCTTCTTCCCTATATTGGTAAGCTTCCAGTGACGAAGGTGGGAAATGCAGCAGTGGTCAATGGCAACATGCAAAGCTTTGCAGGGCCTGGTCAGCAAAGTCTGAGTGGGATTTGTGGGTTTTCAGGTTATGTCTTGAGCTTCTTGACAGCTGTGAAAAAAGTAACACAGCTACGGTTCTATGGGTTGTGGGTTTGGGATGGTAATGATGGCATTTGGTTTCATATTGAGAAAATGGTAGCAGCAGCGCCAAAGCCTTGACTCTGCTAAAAAATTGTTGTAGAGTGGACTCATAACCAAGAAAATTCAAATTCTCAATTCATATGAAGTATGAGAAAAAGATGAATACATAAGGACATTGATAGGCATCCCAAGCATAGATAAAAATATTGGTATTGGTATCGATTATGGCCATATTAGTATTGAACATATCAGACAATATCTATCAGTATCAATTATACAAAAAGAAAAAATTTTGGAAAACCGTTAGTGGATAGAGCTAAGTCCACTGATATATCACGATGTTATTGTAGTATCGGAAAATATTGGTAACAGGGGCTCCGATACTAATATATATCTGGAGATATTTACAATATCTATCGATATTTGTATCTATGATCCTAGGTTGTCATAACTGAAATGCCGCAATCCTCATCCAAATTCTATCCTAGATATCAGAAGAATCTAAAATTCAGATAGATGATAATATAACAATGTAACAACTAGATTAAAAAGGTGGCTAATAGCAACTCCCAGCAACTAGATAATTAAGAAAAAAAACTCATAGTAACAGATCCGGATTAGGCCCATGGCACAATAAACATTTACTTTTGCATACTGCATGATGTATACATCCAGAAAAAGTAATAAACAGACAATAAACACAAAACACCTTACTTTGCAAGTGTCGGAAATTTGATGCATTCCCTCAACATACTGCCACAAGACAAGGCAATCTCTTTGTTATCATAGCTGCTCGACACAAGACAAGAACCATCATCATCATAAACTTAAAGCAAGGTAATATCCAAGCCAGAATTAGCAATTCAGATCCAAAAGTTGAAATGCAGCATCAGCTAAGGAATGTACAAAGGAAAATCCCTGCCAGAATAACTAAACTATGTCCATATCTAAACAATGCTTGAAATTGAAAATTCTTTTGCTCACATATCTTGAGACTCTCGTATTATCATTTTAAGAAAAAACCGTGCTGTGCTTTGTTTGTGTCCTGTTCGGATCCATGCTTGCTATGCTGTCAATTTCAAATGGTAGAAACTCTAGTTTACATGAGACAAGATGTCGACCATATTTATATATAGGAATTATTTATCAGAAGCAGTGAGGTCAGTTTTACTTGCTACACTTGGGAACACACAAGCACACCTTGATGAAGACTTCGTATACAGCTACCAAGTCAAGAGGTACACAACATAAAAATATTCAACTTTTAAGTATTTGAATACAATGGATCCACTCAGAGACAGACTCAAATTTCGCCTACCATACTTGGCATGAGTAAAGTAAACCTAAAGAGAACAGTCACCCCCAACTCATGTGCCTACTTAGGATCTCCAAAACTGCAAAGGTCAATAGCAAAAATTCTTTCATTTTTAAATGAGTTAACATGGGTAGGGGGAGTTAGTGGTAATTGAACTCAAGTCATGGACTGACCAAGTGGGTAACCAACCACCAAGCTATCCTTGATTTTTCAAACAACCATTGCAATAAGGTACCACTTCCGCTGCAACATGGAGTCAAACTAATTGACCAGAGTCCACAAAATTTACTTCCTTTTCTAATCAAAGCGATCACATCCCCCGTGATTGCATCTAAAAATTCCCTTTTACTTTAGATGACTCTTTGTAATCCACACTCAAGCACAAATTCAAACTATCCAGTACACCAAACATCCTAAAATCAGCAAATCCTAATATTTGTACAGGAAGTAGATTGCTTGGACTAAAAAATCATTACCTACAATAAGAAAAAAGATAATAATTTGGATGTAAAAACATGCATGCATAGTATCAGCATCTTCAAATTGGTGACTAGAAGTTTGCATGACAATATTAAAGTAGCACTCCACTTTTGATTTCACAAATGCTGCTTTAATTTAATTCAAAATTTTAATAATACAAGATGACTCATGAAAGGTTATGAACAAATATTAAATAATTAAACTAAGAGAAAGATATGTGCACTCATACACTTCGCATAGTTAGATGCCAAAGCATGCACAAATGACAGCTTTGACAAGTTAATCAGTATTCAGAGGCTGACCACATGCCAAGCCAAGTCTACTCAGACATCATTATCCTTCAGCAAGATAAGTTGATGAGCAAATAATAACCAAGAGAAGAAGAAGGAGGAGGCGGAGAAGAATGATGAAAAGCCCAGATAGGCTTACCACAAGACAAGGAAGTCTAGCAACTCTAAATGATTCTCAATGTATTCCACACAACAATATTTGGCGTCCACTTTTTGCCTCAATAATATGGACCAACTGTGGACTAAATCTTTCCTTGCCTGTACCACCAACACTTATGTTTGTAAGCAATAAGCAATCTTGTAAGCCTACAAATTACATTCCTGGGTTTCATCATAATTTACCTGCCATCCATATATATGTAACTTGTGAATCAGAAGCGCGATTACATCCTCTTTACAAATTTCTAACGTCAACTGTAAAACCTGTTCTGAATTTGGCTCAGATTCCCCATCTCCGCAAAGCATGAATCTCATTGTTGAGAAGTTCTTCTCAACTTCTTCTAAGGCCTGAGAAGACAGCCAATGCAAAACCTAAGCAAATAATAATGCATGGAAACTGCAAACGTTGAAAGGTACTGCCCTTACAACTTCACAACTCCAATTTATTAACCTGTCAAACAGGCCAGGGTGCATCCACACTCCCTTTTCCTTACCTTGCAAGATTAACCTGAGGAGCAAGTTCCAATGAGCAAGCCTTTGTGGCCTCCTGCTGATAACTTCTGACTTTTGAGTCCTAAATCAAACATGAGATGGCCAGTCCATTAAGACTACCGTACTCATGCTCTTCCCAGAGTTGACAAGTTGTCTAGGAAGCAAGATGCTATCCTGAACTTGCTTGACAGGAATCTATATATCCACTCAAAATTTCAAAAGCATGGTTACATCAGAGTTAAGTTGCTCATGCATTTTCGATGAGACAAGGGTTTTAAAAAAGATGGGTGGGCCAAGGAAGCTTACAGAAGAACAAGATGGACCCTTTTTCTCTTCATCTTGATATCCAAAAGAATTTTGGTTAAACAACAAGGGGAGAATTTTAAGATGGAAACCTTCTAAAAGGACTTTTCATTAATGCACCACCAAATTATCTTTAGAAACTTCACAAATCATGATCAAGGACATGCAGGAAAAAAAAGACTAGCCATTCGATTTTAGATACTTGCTGCTGCACTAGCATAGTGTTTTTTTCAATCAGTAGGAAATGAATTTATTCAGAAAAGGCACCAAGGGAGTGTCACATAGATGAAGAAGTTACGACCACGTTCAACAAAACTGATGAAGCAGTCCCAATTCATAACCAAGAAGTAACTATAAAAGCCAAAAAGTGATTCACTGGCCATTGTGATTAACCTTCCATTCTAGCCTCTAAGCTGCACTATCCTTTCTATCACTTTTAAGGCTATCACAACCATTAAGTAACTGTAATATCCTCTGGTTGTCTAGTCTTTATGTCTTTGAAAGTTTCCTCTGTCTTGTCTTCATTGCCTTCAAAAGACAGCCCCAAGAATTTTATGATCCCATCATTTGTTTCAACACTACCCCAAAAACCTGTCTTATTACAACCTCGCCACGAGTGGGTAATCATAATAACATCAAATATAAGAATTATCCATAAATAATTACAATTCAATAACCAAAGTCAGGTCAAACATTACATACAAATACTATAAGCAACAAAATGAAATCAAAATTGCAGCGGTTACAAGATTGGCTAAACTATCCCCGTCTGATCTCGAAATAATATTATACCTGCTCAATTTATAAATCATTGCAAGAAAAAGTGTCTAACTAAAATACCCAATATACAACAATAAAATCATACATAACTTCATTTTAGCACAAGCCCGAAATCTCAAGCGGTAGAACTTAAAAACATATAAATCCAATATAGTATATAAAATCTAAACAATCAACAATAATACAAATACAATTAATAAAAGTTTTCATCAACCTTCTATCCATATCCTACAAGAATCCACTGGTTGCTATTCTAAAAGGGATTTTGAAAATATTTGCAAACGTGAGTCTAATACTCAACTAAATATATATAAATATAATATACAAATGTGTTATTAAAATAAATGAAAGGGCAGAAAATCATAAATTGCAAGTGAATATTTGAAATGTCTAATTTTTCGTTAAATATGTTCCAAACCAAGATTTTATACATACAGTTCTCTCTCTCTCTCTCTCTCTATATATATATGGTCAAACACCACTTTCTTTTTCTCACCCGTGGACAATAGCTGTGTTCTTCAAGTGCATCTAATATATTAGAATATGTTCAAATATAAGACATCAATTCACTTACAATATTTGTCAAATGGAAGACAAACAAATATATATGACTTTTTAATCTCTCTAGGAAAAATACAAACTACAATCATATCATAAAATAGAGATATCGTCAAATACTTGCATAAAAATAGCATATGAGATAAAATGCTCAAATGTTTCATGATTTTCTTTGCACCGTCTCAATATCAAAACATAATCCTTTAAAATATCCAAATGTTTGGTAAAAATAAATAAAATCCCAAAATACTTGGTAAAAACCAACAAAAATCACAAAATATTCGATAAAATACACATACATGTAACAATATTTGATAAATAGGTGTAAAGAGTAACATGTATGTGCATTTAAACAAATATTAAAAGAAAATCGAATGATTTTAAAAATAAATCAAAGAATGCGCTTAGAAATACTAGCCTCAAATCTTAGATTCACTAAATCTGTCACGAAATAGCTTCCAAATCCCTTTTCTTCTCCTTCTCTCTCTTCTTTTTCCTCTTCTTCCCTTTCTCTCTCTTCTATCCCTTTTTCTAGCACAAAAATCACAAAATCGACAAATAAAGCCTTTTTATACCCAAATCCACCTACGAGCACTGGTCCAGCGCACATCAAGCGCCATACTCAACCACATGCAAGCATGAGTGTCACATTAGGTGCAGACTTTTCTGCCCAAACCACACATGAACGCCCCTTAGACACAAACATTCTACCTAAAACATGCATGAACGTGCCATCATGTGCGAAGCTTCGGTAGGAAATGCACACATGCATTGCACTTGCGCTAATCAGGTGCTGATCTTGTTTACTCAAAATTTAATTTTTTTTTAAAATTTCATTATATAATTATTTTTCATGTTAACCCAACGCGTAACAATTATGATATTATAAACATAAAATAAAAACTGGGTACCACATGCCGTTGGATTTCACCAGGATTTTCGTCCTCCTCCATAAAAAATTGCCTTTAACTTTCCACTAGTGTCTAACCTGTCATGCACCCCATTTTCACAAAAATTCAGAAGGCCAACTGTGCTTAAATACCCAGATTCCAAAGACTTCATAGGAATATAGCAACCTGTAGCCCCAATCTTCAGCACAACATCTAAGAGGAAATCATCTTCAATCAGGACCATCTCAAGATTCTGCTTGAAGAGACTCAATCAAAAGCATTATCCCCACCAATATCAATACAAACCTCACCATTTGTTTCAGAACAAGCCAAGGAAGCACAATCCTTAGGTTGAGATGAAAGCATGACAATTTGTGAAACTACCTTATTCACCAAAGAATCAACCACAACATCCTCCAAACTACCATTAGGATAAGATGAAAGTGTGAGAAGAGAACCTCAATCATCATTTTAGGAAGCTTTTTGGGAAGATGTAATTTATAGTTTTTTTCCGAAATCCATTTCGAAGCAACTGCTAACAGACACTAACTAGCTATCCTAAATCCCTAAATTTCACCATCAAAAAATTTCACAAGATAACAACAAAATATCATAATTGTCATAATTATAGTCTTTCATCCCATCTTCCCATTCTAAATCACTGCAAGTCTCAAAATAAAGTCTCAATCTCTGATTGCTAAAAAATTATTCAAATAGATAGCATAATAATTATGAAACAAATTCAAGGAATATTCTGTGGTAGAGAATCATTTCTAGTTTACTCTGCAACAGTCAACAGTCCCAACTTACATTCCCCATTTATTGCACTGAATTCGGAATCCACTGATCAATGTAATAAAAATCATGGTCACACATCATCAGGATAATACAAAATGGTTAAGTTGCATTCACACTTTTGGACAAATGTAGCGCCGACTACCCATCATCAATTAGAAAAGGAAAGCAACATATTTTTAAGTATATGATGTCTGAGCTACTAATATGATTTTAATCATAATGTAAGGCGATGGCAAGCCATGTATCCATATTCCTATCACCCAAGTATAATCATTATCCTTCTCACCCCATCAACACACCAGACACATCTCCATCAACATAATTCCGGAGAAAGAAATCAGCTGATTAAGTACCAAGATAAAAACATTTCTAGATAACACATATTGGGTAATAATTTCAAACTTTTGCTGGAGAATCAATGGCAGAATGATGGTAACTTTAATAGACAATTAAGAAGAGAAATGTAACAAACCTTTTCAAGGGATTTAACTTCAACAACGGTTTTGGTGTCAAGGGCCATAAGGCTGTCCTTGATCGCTCTTGCAACCTCTTGTGGGGTTTTAGGCCTTGCCTTGAAGAATGAGAACGACATCCTCCCTTTCCCTCACTCACCAATCCAATTTAGAGAATCAACACCTCTAGAGTGATCCAACTTCTAAAATTGTAGTCTAATGGTTTTGCTTATTTAACTCCCAGCCGCAACATAATTCTCCTGATCCTGCAAATTTCAAATAACAACTAATTTATCTGGGTACTTGAACTTTCGAACATTATGAGAACAAGAAGGATAGGATGAGTTTTTTCCCCCTCAGGAAGATCAGCTCTAAATTTTAATCTAGACACCACCTTCCATTAGTTGAAGATAAATAACATGCCATGCAACTTCATTGTTTATGACAATATATAGTGTCACGTCAAAAATGAAAGAAAGATGTAGCTACATAATAGTTGATGCATAAAGTAACATAGAACTGCATCTCTTTGGAGATGACAGAGAGAATTATCAACAATGAAGTTTCTTGCCCCAATTAGCAGCTAGTTGATATCTAATAATTATTACCAGTTTGCAGTTCAGGAACAGATAGTCAAAAAGTGCATTTGGTGATCCGATAAAGAATCAAATTTATTTAAATGTTCTTGCTAGTCTATCATGTCTTGAAAAGGGCCACAACTCTATCAAAACAAAATCAAATTTACATCAGATAATAGAATGCTGACATCCACTTGCTGAACGGAGAGCGGAAAGGTGCGAAGCAACCTTGTCTATGAGTTTACTTTCTAAAAGAGCAAAGGGGAATGGGATTGTGGAGTTCACCCCTATTCGCCAACAATAGGTTCATTGCTCCCTTCTCCCCCACCAAAACATAAAACACATATATAAAAGAAAAATTGAGTGGAAGAGATGTGAAGGAGAACTTATCAATGAAAAATGATTCATCTCCTCCTTTCCTCTCATTAACTGCCAAACAAGGTAAAGATCACCCCCTCTCCACTCCACCCTTCCCCTGCCCTCCCCTATTCTCTTCGCTTTAATTCCCTTTCCGAAATTTAATATTCACAAGAAGACAACTAAATTTTGATCTTCACAAATAGATGCACCAATTTTTGTTCTGTGATTAGCATAATCAACAAGTGAATACACAGAGAATTGTCTCTATGAGCAAAAAAAACAAAAATTTTAAACGAATATGACCTAATAGTATTTGACGTTGAAAAAAGACAGAGTGCAAGAGGAAAGCTTGCAGTTTCATAGATCTAAAACTAAACTTTATGACCAAATAAGAACACAATAAAATATCAGACAATAGAGTAACAAATTAGTCTCGCCAATTGGACATATGGTTATATCAAAAGCACGATGAACAGTCCAAAGCTATTTTAATTCCTAACAAAAAATACAAATTCCTTAGTAAAATAGTAATGCAAGATAGCAAGATAGCTATTTACAGCACACTACTTTCACTACTGCACATTAAAGAAGGCTTCAAAACTACTAACCTCAACTCACAACTACAGAAAAACAACAAAATGGAAGTCAACCACCAACCTTGACAAATACACTACAAAACATTTCTGACAAGTCAAATGAACCTAACCAAAGTAATCTAATCATTTTCCCACTAATTGGGGCTGGCTTTGTAAGTCGTATCCTGCTAACTCCAACAGTGCAAGATGATGATTTCCTTTGGACTTTTCTTTGATCTTCGGTACATCTTTTACAATGAACCTCTTCACAAGGAATAACAGACATACTAGGCAGTCTCCAATTCTCATAATTGAATCACTTCAAGCCCCCCTTGCATTTTGTCTTACAGTGACACCCTGGCTTTCTCCCACATAATATTATCACATATTCTATTACTCCTATGGTCGCTATCCCAACACTTCCATCCTACAACCATTGTCTGACATGTAGTTACAAGGAAGAAATTACTCGAGTTAATCAAGTAAGCATAAGTGGCTTTACCCTTTTTTGTTTTGGGGGAGGTGTATGTATGATGAGAGGACAAGAAAATGGAGATAAAACCTTGCCATTGGCCTAGGCAGGATAGCCCGTCACCGGCTAAACCTGATTTCCCACACGGTGGAAAAATCTTAATCAGTGAGGAATCATATTTCACAACGTGTTCACTGACAATGATAAAACCTAATTTAGAAGCCCCGGATTACATAAATTCCGTAATATAACGAACAAAGCTTAAATATAACTCTCCGAAATGAAACATCTCGAACTTAAATCTTCATCAGAAGACCCTTACTCCAACAATTATAACCAGACCACACAGAAAACACAGAGACTCGAATCATGAGGTGAAAAAATGGGTTCCGATGAGAATCGACGAAGATATACCTTAGCCAACAAGACTTGCGCGCCGAACACCATTCAACATCGTCGCCTGTTCGTCAACAACCATAGAATAATTCCAGAGTAAAACAAACAACAAAATCAATTTAACACATTTTAATCGGATCAACATTGATATGCCATCCTTCCCGCTCACCAAAAGCAAAAGCAAAATGTAAGAAAGCCCTCCAATGAAGTGAAGGCTCATTGAAGATCGTCGAAGTCCAGGAAGAATAGCCTAAAAAACGAGCAAGGGCTACTCCAATAATTTTCCACGCCTTCCTCGGAAAAAAGGGGCTAAAATTGAAGTTATAGAGGTCAACCGATTATCCTTATCCAAAGCAATTATGTAATCAATCGGTTACCTTCATCCGAGGCAATTATGTAATCGATAAAATCACCTCTTACTATTATAAATATTTTGCCAATATTCAACAGCAAGAAAAAAAAAAAAAAAAAAGGAAAAATTCAAAGTAAAAAGCTGATATTATGCAAGACTTACGAGACGATTCATACCAACACAAGGATTTCTTCCCTCTAAAAAATACAAAAATGATACTAGCTACTCAAGAAATACACCTTCGACCAAGTTTAAATAGCTATGTCTTTCGCCTGACTTGAGAAAGATTTATTGACTTGAGCGTCAAAGAACTTGTCGGGGAGCAATCATCACTTGTTCTCTAATTCTCTTATCATCTGTCGTGTTGTATAAAATTCAAGTTTAAGAGAATGATAACTAGATCAAATTTAGTTCAACCCGCATCCAAAGACATAACAATATCAAATAAAAAAAAATTATTATTCTAGTTAATAGAATATCTACATTGATAAGTGCAGTGGCATGTTTATAATTATCTATCTTTTTTTGTTTTTAATTTTTAGCCAATTTCAGAGAAAGCAATGCAAGACATCCGTATTGCGGTAAGAAAATGATAAATGTCAAATATACAATTATCAAATAATGAAAACATCAATCATCAAACCATTAATTAAACTTTTTAAATGTCAACTAGGAATATGTTGGGTCCAGTACCAGTAAGGCCCAATCTAGGGGGCAGCCCAAAGGAACGCAAGGCCCATCTCTGCCCAACATTCAAAACTGCCTACGTGAGAGCCTGGTATTTACAATCAATCAACGCCACCGGAAACCCATTAATGTGGCTACAGGGGCATGTACAATGCAGAGGAAACGAGCCAATGAAGAGAAGGTCAACGTTACTAGCCGCGACTCGCGCCGCTGCCTGCAGTTCTCCAACCAATTCCAACGCAAGAGGTAGATCAAGTGTGGCCTGCAAGATATGACGGTCTCCCCGCCATCACAAGGCGACAACTGACACGCTAGCGACCACCACTGGGCAACGGCCGACGAATCCCTACAGGAAGGATTCTCGCGCCTAAAACTCCAAGCCAATGAGTCTATAAATTCCCTCTCCTTTTATAAGAGACTTGATTGGATTCCGGACATTCAACTTACTATTTTACAATAAAACGCTCATCTCAAAGTTCAAACTCTCAAACCAGTGCCCAAATCCAACCTCAACAGCCTTACTCAGGCTACGAGAGTGAGCCACCCCCAGCGACGTATACAGGAAACCAGGCCTCCCACTAAACGCTCATCAATCCCCCACTCCTACATCCACACACTCTAATACATTTACAGCATATTTTCACGCACTTCTCAGCGTGCACCCCTTTCCGTTCATTGCAGAAAATTGCTGACTTGAACGTTGGAGTATTTTCGGTGGGAGAAATCTCATCGAATCTCTGACCTCTCATTTGTGGTGTGTATAGTGTAGGTTCCAGGTTCACAACGACGGAGACCAGACCCACTCGAGATTCGATCCGGACCAAAAATTAAAAGGCTCCATAATCCGTATGACAATCCGAGATCCAGGATGCAACATTGGTGCCATCTGTGGGAACGTAACAAAAAATCTAGCGTCTCCCTTCAACACTCACTCATTTACAACAAGATAGTCAACACCTGGGCACAAGGCAAACGCCCGACAAGAAATGCAGCCGTTTATGGCGACGACCCTTTGGTGGGTAGCCGTGCTAACGTTTGTCCATAGCCTGACGTTTACCAGCTAGTGGTCGAAATGGGCAACATGAGGCTGATGCTCCAGGCTCTTTGCACCCGGACAAGCACGCAGTGAATGGGGGCTGCTCCCCTAGCAGCTCGGGCGTTATCTTCCAAGCGGAGAAGGCGTCATACCAGAGCCCTCAGGGGTAGATCAGATCGGTCTAACGATACCGAGGCCCAGGCGGCCTCTGGCAGCAGGGCCCAATCGGCAGCTGGAAGTTATCCTAATTGGGATGAGCAGGAGGAGAGCCCAGAGCAGCGTCACCGTCGTAACTCTTGCAGCAAGAGGAGACAGACGGCCTCGGACTCAAACAGCACACGGCCGCCCTGCGCGGAATGCCGCCGCAACTAACAAGTTCAGCACCACCAGCATGGTCACACGAAGCTCTACGATGTCATCAATGTGCGAGGATAATAGAAACAATCAATTTATTTTCAAAATGACAAGTTCAGATGTAAGGACCACGCCATATCTGAACTGACAAGTTCAGATCCATGCCATGGATCTCCGGACTCAGTCGCTCCCCCGCAAGTTTAAAATGCCAACACTGGACGGGTACGACGAAAATAAGGATCCGATGGACTACCTCAACTACTTTTGCACTCACCTGTCCCTCCATAGAGAAAACAAAGCCGTGATGTGCCACTGCTTCCCCATCACCCTCAAGGGGGACGCGCTGCTTTAGTCCCATGGCCTCCCGCCAAACTCCATCCGCTCCTTCGACGAGCTCACGGACTGCTTCTTGGGCCAGTTCGCTTCCAGCCAGAGAGAAGAGAAATAGCCATGACGCCTAGTCCGTCTCCGCCAGAGGACTGATGAAAGCTTGAAGCGATTCCTCAACCGCTTCATCATCGAGGCACGTCAGATCCCCCAGCTCTCTGATGAACTGAAACTCAACACCTTTGTTGCCACCTTGGCGGCAGGGGACTTCTTTAAGCATCTGTCGCATCAGCGTCTTTAACCCTTTTGGGAAGCAGAAGCCATCGCTCGAGCCTATATCTCGGTAAAACGAGGCAAAACATCCCGAACGTGTGGACCACCCTTCGAAAGGGCCTAAGACAGCCACCGAGAAGAAGAGGAACGGCGACAGTGGCCGCTCCCAGGAACGCCACAAGCAGCCGCGACCTTCGCCGGGATCTAGAAAGGAGTACGGGCCGACGTCCTTGACTCTCCTAAATGACACCCGCGCGAACATTTTGATGCAGATCTAGAATGAAAAGTTCTTCAGGTAGCCGAAAGCGCCGAAGGGCCCAAGCGGTGGTGACCAGATGAAGTACTGTCAGTACCACCGCTACTGGGACATTCCACTGAGAACTACTGGACCTTACAGTAGGAGATAGAAGACCTGATCTGCCGCGGACACCTCAAACGATTTGTGAAGGACTCAGGGCAGGCCCTCGTAGCCTCAGAAGGCAAGGTGAGCGAGCCTCCGAAGAACCAAACGGCAGCTGACGTAACAGCATGATCTCAACCGCGCCGGCTAAGAGCAACAAGCAAGTGCAACCTGAGCAGACTTTCAACAAGAAGAGAACGAGTATAGGGGATAGGAGTGATGTCATTAGCTTTAGCAGTGACGATATGGCTCATGTAACCTTCCCCCATTCTAATACCCTTGTTGTATCCGCCTTCATTTCAAACGGTACGGTCGATTACTAACTGAAATTGAATCTTTGTTGATAATAGAAGCTCTCAGAATTTGCTATATCTTATTACCTTCTTTAAGCTTGGATTGAGAAGAAGTCAGATGAAAGCGGCCGATGGCCTTCTATATGGTCTGGACAATGAACCTATACATGTACAGGGGGTCGTTCAGTTGGAGGTCACGATGGGAACCTATCCATGTATTGCAATGCGAGAGCTGACGTTCCTTGTTGTCGACCTACTGTCCGTCTACAACGCCATCTTGAGCAGACCATTCCTCGCGGCCTTCGGGGTTATTACTTCGATCCCTCATTTAAAGATGAAATTTCTAACCCCATACGGCGTAAGAGAGGTGCTCGGTGATCAAGTGATGGGACAGACATATTACCTGTCCCAAGTCGCCCTAGCGGCGCCAAACCGCGTGGATGGAGACTTTGACCTCCGTGATGAAGCCACGCTACAACAAGCCCAGTTAGGAGAAGCAACCGAAGTGATACCTCTAGACCCTGTTGAGCCAGAGAAGTGCGTACATATCGGCAACTCTCTTATTGCAACCAACCATGATCGACTGATTAGCTTTCTCTAGAAAAAATCTGACGTGTTTGCTTGGGTCAATGCCGACATGCCCAGAATACCGACCGGAGTAATGGTCCACAAGTTTGGCCCCAATCCCGGTCATAAGTCAGTTAGGCAAAAGCGTAGGAACCACTTCGTCAGGAAACTAATAGCCATAAGGGAGGAGGTGAAGAGACTATTGGATGCTGGATTTATTAGAGAGGTCCAGTACCTGGACTGGTATCCAACATCGTGCTCATGAAGAAGAGCAATAACAAGTGGCCGATGTGCGTGGACTTCACTAACGTGAACAAAGCCTGTCCTAAGGACAGCTTCCTGCTCCCTCGGATCGATCAACTTGTGGATTCTACGTCCAAGTACGAGCTCCTGAGCTTCGTGGACGCCTACTCAGACTACAATCAAATCAGAATAGACCCGAATGACGAGGAACACACCTCCTTTATGACCGACCAGGGGACGTACTACTATAAGGTAATACCCTTCGGCCTCAAAAATACCGAAATAACCTACCAATGCCTCGTGAACAACATGTTCGAGGCCCAGATCGGAAGGAACATGGAAGTATATGTCGACGACATGCTCGTGAAAATCCGACCATTCGACGACCATGTTTGTGATTTGGAGGAGACCTTCCAGGTACTCCAAGCTCACAAGATGAAGCTCAATCCGGCCAAATGCGCATTTGGGGTGACCTCCGAAAAGTTCTTGTGCGGCATAGAAGCCAACCCGAAAAAATCAAGGCCATTCTTGACATGACCCCTCTGCGAACCGTGAAGGAAGTACAGAAGCTCGCAGGACGGCTGGTAGCCCTCTCGTGGTTCCTAGCTAAGTTCGCGAAGTACTTGCCCTTCTTCAAGGCGCTCAGAGGGACCAAAGCGTCTGGATTCCAGTGGACGGATGAGTGTGAGGAAGCATTTCAAGAGCTAAAGACATATCTCATCAGCCCACTTCTCTTGAGTTCACCATCCGCGGGCAAGGACCCGTACCTCTACCTAGCCACGTCGAACACAGCACTTAGCTTAGTGCTCGTCAGAGAGCACGAGGGCACACAGTGACCCGTGTACTACGTAAGTAGGGTATTGACGGACGTCGAGACTCGCTACCCGCATGTGGAGAGGATTGCGCTGACCCTCATTTATTCGGCGCGGAAGCTGAGGCCCTACTTTCGAGCACACCGGATCATCGTCCTAATGGATCAACCCTTGAAGTCAATCCTGTAGAAACTGGAGACCTCCTGGTCAAGTGGGCTATAGAATTGGGAGAGTTCGACGTGGAGTTTCGACCACAACTGACTCTTAAGAGCCAAGCACTGATGGACTTCATCGTCGAGGCGGTGACTCTAGCTCTAAATGACCCACACAGCCCAAAGACCTTGCATGCACTGGGCATTCCATCATGGATCCTAAATGTGGATGGATCATCCACCCAAATAGGTAGCGGATTTGGAGTCATACTCAGAACTCCTGACGGTACAAAAATCAAGTACTCTATTGTGCTGACCCTCCCTGCCACTAATAACGTGGCAGAATACGAAGCCCTTCTTGCAGGATTTCGTCTAGCAAAGGAATGTTCTACTAGGTCACTGGTTGTGCGAAGTGACTTGGAACTCGTGGTCAATCAAATCCAAGGAGTCTTCGAGGTATCAAAGCCTTAGCTTGTGAAGTACCTAGCGAGAGCAAAAGCCCAGCTCCATGCGTTCGAGCATTTCAAGATTGAACACGTACTCAGAGCCAAAAAATAGAAAGCTGACCAGTTGGCTAGGGACGCAGCTGCAGAATCTCCAGAGTAGTACGCCAGGATCCTGTGAAAAATCCTGGCCACACCAAGTGTGGACGGTTCGGACCAGGAAGTACTATAAATTGACGAAGGCGACAACTGGATGACTCCGTACCATAGGTATTTGGCGGATGGCACGATGCCTACAAACTTCGATGAGTCCAAGCAGATCAAGAAGACAACAGGCTGGTATACGATCCTTAATGGCAGGCTATACAGGCGAGGGTATTCCATTCCCTACCTAAAATGTCTAACCCTCGAGGAGGCTGAGTATGCACTGAGCGAAGTCCACGTTGGCATATGTAGCTCACACATCAAAGGAAAAAATCTCGCATTCAAGATCATGCGGTGAGATCCTTTCTAGCCCACGATGAAGTGGGATTCCATGGAATTCATGAAGAAGTATGAAAGTTGTCAGGTTCACGGGACTGCGACCCATCAGCTTTGCACAGAGCTACACGACCTTCAATCTCCATGGCTGTTCGTGCAGTGGGGGGTGGATATCCTTGGACTGCTACCTCTAGCCTCCGGGTAAAGGAAGTTCCTCATTGTCAGCATTGACTACTTCACCAAATGGGTGGAGGCAGTTCCTCTAGCATGGATCACGGAACAGAACGCAATGGAGTTCCTCTACCAGAACATCATTTGCCATTTTGGGATTCCCGAGATTGTAGTGACTATCAACGAAACTCAATTCACCGGCAAACAGGTCACTAAGTACTGTGCGAGTTTGCGTATCAGGTTGGTTCATACGTCTGTAGCATACCCTCAGGAAAATGGACAAGTCGAAATCACCAACCGCACGCTGCTACACGGACTAAAGACCAAGTTGGAGGACACGGAGGGCTCTTGGGTCGATAAGTTGCCTTCCGTGCTCTGGTCATATCGAACAACCCCGTGGGAACTAATGAGAGAGACGTCCTTCAACCTCTGCTATGGAGTTGAAGCAGTTGTCCTCGTTGAAGTGGGACTTCTCCACTTGCGGGTGGAATGTTTCGATCCGACCACCAACTCCCAGAGACTCAGGGAATGCCTTGACTTGCTCCCAAAAGTTTACGACACGGCCCGCCTGAGGACCGCAACCTACCAGCAGCGTATCACACGGTAGTACAACAAGCGGGTAAAGGCATGCCCACTCGAGGTTGGAGACCTAATCCTCCAAAGTGTAGAGGCCGCAGGAAAGATTGCTTACAGGAACAAGCTCTCCCCTGGCTGGGAGGGCCCGTTCCTTGTCTCACAAATCCTCCGAAGTGGAGCGTATAAGTTACGCACTCAGGATGGCAAGTTGGTCCCGAAGACCTGAAACACTACCAACCTCAAAAAATATTATCAGTAATACAAAACTGGCCCAGGTAAGGCATACACATGCACTATGCGGAAAGCTTGTACATGTATTGTGTGTTCTCATTTAGTAAAATTGATCATTTTTGTTATTTTGGGTGTCCATTCATATGAGTTTTGCATGCATGACATTTCGAAAACAAAGCGACATAGATTGTCCCTAAGTCAGACAGATCCTCATCCGTCTGTAAACCATAGTCTTAGCTTTGCGCCTAGTGGCCCGAGAGCAGCCATATCCGAACCTCGACCTTGTGTTGAGTGGCCGAAAGTGGCCCCAAAACCTTGGCTCCGTGTTGAGTGGCCCAAAGCGGCCCCAAAACCTTGGCTCCGCGTCGAGCGGCCCAAAAGTGGCCATATCCGAGCCTCGCCCCTGCGTCGAGAGGCCCAAAAGTGGCTATATCGAACCTCAACCCCGCATCGAGCTGCCTGAAAGTAGCCATAACCGGACTTCGATTCCACGTCGAAAGGTCTTTAAGTGGCCCACCAACCTAGCTTTACACCATACGACCCAAAAGTGGTCATACTCAAATCACAGCTCTGCGCCGAAGGGCCCATGTGACCCTGAAAACCTTGGTTCCGTACCAAGTGACCCAAGCGGTCAAAGTGTCAAGCCTGGGGGCTTTTGGAGTTTCCAACGTACGGCCACTAAAACCTTAAGGGGTAAGAATTGCAGGCGTGTGGCGACCTTTTTTCGAATAAGAGAGTACCTTCAATCTACGATGGTCGTAGGATAAAACCATGCACACGAGAGTGATGACGCCTTGAGCGAGGCCGAGCACCTAAGACAGGTATCGTGTACGAAAAGGCCCAGACTCAGAGTTCGGCTGCTACGGCCTGAAAACCCAGCTGGCCCTTAACGTGGCTCCACAGGGTTAGCGACACCGTCCACTCTACTGGACCGAGCTTCCCACAAGATGCGATGACATTCCCTGACGAAGGATGAGTATAGCGCAAGAAGGTGCCGGATTGGGGCATTGGCGACAATAGTTTCACAGCTTAGCCTCTAATACATGAACAAAGATTCACAAAGCTGCATCATGCAGCCAAAGACACCAGGTGCAACAAAAAATGACTACCTTTCATTTATCAAGGGTGAGCGAATTCAAAACACGGAACTATACAACGAAAAATACAAGAGCTATTCTAATCCTACGAGTCTAATGGCCTATCCTCTCTCGAGAAGTCTCTCAAATTGGAGCAATTGGGAACTCCGGCATTCTCGGGATGTAAAATGCCCACGGAGTTGCCTGGAAGCACAATGGAGATGATCCAACGACACAGGAAGATATCATCCCAAAATATGGCGTCGAGTGGGAGGCGCACTTCTTCTAATGTGAGCCGCATCCTGAGGTCTGTGGTGAGGCGAGATATATTATCCACCATGGTGGAGGTCCATCCCCTCCACTGCTCGACCTCCTGCCTCAGTTGCTCAACCTCCTCCGTAAGCTGTTCACCTTCCTCCGCTTGCCGCCTGTTCTCCTCCCTTAGTTGTTCGCCTTCCTCCGCCAGCCGCTAGTTCTCCTTCCTCAGTTGTTCGCCCTCCTGCAATAGCCGCCCGACCTGTTCCTTAAATAGCTCGTTCTCATCCCTAAGTGCGGCAGTTTCATCTCCCTCGCATTGTGCCGTCTCCTGCCTAGACTCTTCCCTGACTCGGAGAAAGAAGTCGAGCAGTTGAGCATGCACTGTGTTGAGGAAGCTGAACCCCTCAGGGACCTGCAAGAGTAAACAAGAAATTAATAAATTTCAAAGTTTCAGTCTGCAAAAAAACACAAGGACCAAGGCAATCGCACCTGAGTTGAGAGTGCGGTCATGTGACTAAGCCCGCAACCTGACGCCAGCACGCTTAGGGGCTCCAAGTCCCCAACAGCAGCTTCTGCGAAACGAAGAGCATCCGAAATCGCAGGCAGTGAGGAAACACTTGGGGGCTCCAACTCCTGAACCGCCTCCACTGCAATCACCTCCGGGGCCAGGTTAGCACCAGGCAGACTAGCAACCCATCCAGCTACAGCCTCCTCCACAACAGCAGCGCCCTCGGGGATGCGCACCTCCTGGGACACTCTGTCAGGCAATCCTATGAGCTCCAAAGCCTGAGGTGGCCCTGGCACAAACTCCGGAACACCAGCCCCCTTTGCCTCTCCTGACTCGGGCACGTCGACCTCCACTATCGGCACGTCCTCAGCAACCGCCTCTGGCCACTCCAGATCAACAAAAGGACCTGTGGGAGATTCCCCTCCAAAATGAAGCTCCACCATGGGGACTCCGTACTCAGCCAGCACCATAGCAGGTATTGGCGAGTGTTCAGTCGCCCCTTCCTGCTACTCCAGGCCTGACATCTGCTCCGGAGAAGGACACGCAACAAGTGTGGCAAACTCCGCCGCCTATCTCCGTGACCTCCGGGTGGAGGTGCCACCGACTTCTCTCAACCACTTTAGTGGAGCCTCCACCTCCTCCTCTAACAAGGTCTCCAACAACGAGACACTTTCCTCTGGAAGTTTCCCTGACGGCTCGTGAAGTACGAGGGCGTCAAACTTCTTCTTCTCTGGGCCAGTGATCGCCCATCCAGACTCCGGCCCCCACCTAGCGGCCTCGAAAACATGCGAGGTTAGATAATAACCCTGGATGAAAAACGTTTTCATCTCCGACCGGGTCGCTGCGATCAGTTTTGCCGAGTCGCTCTTCTCTTCGGTAGTCACTCCCTCGCAAAAATACTCGAGGATTGGACCCCACTCGTTGGAGAGTTCCGAGTCCGAGGGCTCCTACAGGAAAAAGAACCAGTTCTTCCAATTCTTAACTGAATCAGGGTTGATACCTCTGAAGTGAAAGCTAGCTCAGGGAGACATTGAGATCCAGTCTTCGGACTCAGAAAAGTGAAAGACTACCTTTGCCGCCTTTGCATCAAAGATGCAAGAATGAAGGTGGTCGAAAATGCACAAGGTAACTAAATAATGGACAGCGTTCGAATGAAGCCTTGCGACGGGAACGTACAACGCTTCGACAAGTGTGTACAGATCACACACCATGGGATGGCGAAACCCACCTTTCAGATGGTGCTCATAAATAGAAATGAAACCCTCTGGAGGGGCGTTGGCTTTACCAATGGAGCCAGGAGCACGGTAGGCCTAGTTGCTGGGGATCCCGTAGTCCACCATCAGGGCAGCAATTGTGCTTGCCTTCAGGATGGACCTAGTGTTCTTAACCCTATGACGAACAACATGAGAAACTTGGGAAGAGGAAGGGGATCCTTTCTTCTTTGCCATCTCTCTCTATCAAATAAGCCAAAGCCTTCAAGCACAAGGAAGCATAAAAGAGGGGATCTTACTGAAGTGTCGCTTAAATAGGCAATGGGTTGCCAGCACGCAGGAAATTCAAATGACGCCTCTGCTTATTGGCCAGGCCACTTGCCCGCTCAGCAGGAACGTCGCAAGTCCCAAGCAACAACCAATCATGGCCCTGCCAGACTGTAGATCGACATCACCTCAACCGCTTGTCAGAATTTCGGTTGTCACACTTGCATTGAATGCGAGGATCCTAACCGCTAGAGGCGGCAGCGGAAAGACTTCCAAGGCAAATGCATGTGAGAAATAACAAACCATTCAAGCACAGCAAACGATAGAAAATGAGTGGCACAGCTAAGTATACAGTTTCATTATGTGATTTATTAATAACCCTTTTTTATAGCAGCCTACAGCCGCAAAGTACAACTAAAGGCCCCCTCTAGGCCCAGAAGGATCTGGAGTAGTGTCCTCCGTCAGGTCCGTGCACATCAAGGCGCTAGAGTTTCAAGAGTTCAGGATACTGATGCGGAAGTTTGGATCCTCCGGCGATAACCTTGACCTCAACTCAGCCCCTAGCTGCGTGCACTCCTCTTCGAACTGCACCCGTAGTTGCTCAAGCTCCTCCTGCAGAGCCAGTATGCTGTCCCAAGCCTGCACATTGGTGCCAGCAAGCCTCGAGGACCTTGCCTCAGATTCTGACCATGCCCGTTCAAAGCGCGCCGCACAGGCTTGAGCCCGCTTGACTGCACTTGCAGTAGCTTGCACACAAACCTCCGTGTCTCCCACGACCCTGGCGACTCGATGAAGCGAGGGATCCGCCCTCCTGGACCTATGATGCCATAAGGAAGTGGACGCCTCCTCCCTCTCGAAGCCTGAAGGTGCCCTCAGAAATCGCATTGGGCCTACAACAGTGGCCTCTGAATGACAACCCTCGGCTGCTGCTGCACCAGCCGCAGTCTCACCACGGATCCTTGAAGCGTGAGTGTCCCTCACAGATTCTCCAGAAGAAGATTCAGATCCTGATGATATCGATGACCTTTCCATTGAAACTATAACGTGGAGAGAGAAAGACAAAAAGACCGAAAGGCAGCACAAAGTTTCACGCTGTCAAAGTAGCAATAGGGCACAAAGCCTTGGAGGAAACTCAAGCATTTAAATAGCCAAAGGCCCCCAGTGAAACGGCGACATTCTAGAACCGAAGTGTGCTAAAAAAGGACCAAAAGACTCCTTCCACATGGCGGATCCTCAAAGCATTGCGCCTTTCCAAAGAAGTCATCATGATGCGACGCCCCAAAATCGCCCACTAGCCAAAAGCCCCAAGTGAAACGGCGTTGTTCTGGAACTGAAGCATGCTGGAAAAAGACCAATAGACTCCTTCCACGTGGCGGATCCTCGAAGCGTTGCGCCTTTCCAATGAAGTTATTATGACATGACACCTTAAAATCTCCCACACAACCAATGCGTCAAACCATCCAGCGGATGTGACGTCTGCCAGCAGCATTTGACCTCCCCAAGTAGCCTGCGTCAACAATCTCTTCGCACAGCGTCCTCCCATCGACGGTCAACACAGCGACTCGAGGGAAGGCGCCTGCAAAAGCAGACCGCGATCCACTGGGAGCGCTCAAATGCGTGAATTGGCGCATGTGACGAAAAAAGAAGCCCTGCAATCCGGGAGATGCAACGCTCCAGGAACAAAAAAGGGAGAAGATTCATGCGACAAGAGAAAAGAATAAAGGCAATAACTACTACTTTTATTAATCAAAGTTCCTTTACAAGTACACAGTTCGCAACATCAAAAGTACAAGAAAGAGGAAGAAGATACGGCACAAGGCATAAGCCCTAAAGCGACTGCCCCAAATGCTTGGAGCGTGGTTAGGGAAACGTGATCCACAGGGGATCACCATGGCTCCATCGCCGGAACCCCAACTCGCCCAAGCACCGGGACCGCCGGTGTTGGCCAGCTCCTACGGGCTTGCCCAATGCTAACCGCAAAAGTAGAACCAACACCCGTAACTGGAGTTTCCGGCAGGGACTTAAAGAGCCTACGCTCCCCTACGGAGACTTCCTCCTTCGCCTCCCCTCCAGATGGCACATATGATGACCCAAATGGAGTGGAGACCGTAAGCAATGCGCTCCCCCATAGGCAAAGAGCCCCATGATAGCTCTGCTGCGATCCTCCACCGCACAGGAGATCACCACAGCCTGGTGGGAGGCAGACGATGACGGCAGAGTGGCCGAGCCACCCTCATTAGTATGAGTAACCGCCCATAGAAGGGGTGTAAGGACAATCTTTGTCAAGAGCTCCGGATCTCCAACTAGTCCATCCAACTCTTTTACAGGCTCCCACTGGAAGCGGGACGAGCCAAGACCCCAATATCGCTCCTTCAAAATCAGCTAAAGGATGAGCAACACCGGTCGAAGAGTCCCCTATTTATGGACAAGCTGGCACCCTATCCTCACTTAATTGGGCATGCTCCCCGATAGCCATCATTCACAAACAAGGAAAGTCCTTGTTACCACGTGACCTCAAGCGTGCGAATCTATCTTTTCGGAGCACCGAATCACTACGGCACCTAAAAAGCCTGCATGACTACCTGGGAAAGATGCAACACTAGAAGAAGACAAAGCCTAACACATCTCGAGGAGGGCATCGCGGTGACTAGCTAGACCCGAAGCAGACATGCCAGGCCTTGACCACAAGTCGGCCCAAGCATTGGGGGCTAGTGTTTGTTCTAATACCGATAAGGCCCAATCCTGGGGGCGGCCCAGAGGAACACAAGGCCCATCTCGGCCCAACATTCAAAACTGCCTACGTGGGAGCTCGGTACTCAAAACCAATCAGCGCCACCTACAACCCATTAATGCGGCTGCACCGGGTAGATACTGTAAGGATCATAATTTTGAAACCAGAAGCTAGAGGCTTATTTTGGAGTATGATATATAATCCGATTTTGTACTAAAATTAATCCAAAATGACCGTTGACAACCGAATTGATTTTTACATATTTCCACACACTCACACCAGGTCACGTTAATTTCATTGTCATAATTTGGCACCGAAAATTGGAATCACAAACCATCAATTCGGCAACCAATCGGCTGCCCCATTTTAGCTGCCACCCGGTAGCTTCGGTCCCAAACTTTCCATAGGAAAATTTTACACACTCAAGCACTATACTTAGTAAAAAAAAATCTATCAACAAAATTTAGTAAGGAATCAAGGCATGTGGCAGCTCCCCTGGCCCTTGGTAGCCCGGCATCAGCAGCAGCATCAGGAGATGGCATCAGCAGCTACCAATTTTGAAAAAACAAATCAGCAGGGAGCAAGTCTTCTCCAATTGCACATGTAATTAGCCGCCAAGGGGGACTTTGACTAAGAGAATAATATATTTATATCCTCAACCAAGGTATATATATACATATATATGTATAAAAGGCAGCAAAAGCTGCTAAATTAAATCAGCTGTTGCACGGCTGCATCAGCAGCCAAGTTTTCAACCAAGTGGACAGCCCTCTCAGCCAAGTTTTCAAGCCAATTAAGTAGCTCTCTCTTAACCATTTGGAGCTCTAATAATTAGCATCATAATTACCTAAGTTTAGGTAATAAATTCAGCTGAACCACAAGTCCAAAATGGAGGCTGTGGCTGTAGGCAGAGGAGGCAGCATGCAAACAAGAGCTTGGCACAAGTTTTTTCACCTCAATCTTTTTGAGGTCTATTTAAGGGACGTTGGCTAGAAGAAAAATGAAGTAAGGAGAGGCTATGTTAGTAAAAAGTTGAGGAAAAACTTTGAGAAAAAGAGGAAGGAACCAAGAGCAGCAAGGAAGGAAAAAGGAAGTGCTGAAATTGTGGCAAGTGTACTTATGCCTTTCTTTGGTTGTTGCAACTTTTTGGTTAATTTTTTCTAAGTATTGTTGATCCAATACTTACATATGCTCTCTTATTTATCATATGATCATATAGAATCGAAAACAAAAATTTATAAAACAGCGAACCAGCCCTGGAAACCATAACAGTACCCAAACTGGGTTCTGCTGTAACAATTTCTAATTTTTGCCTTGAATCAACCATGAAACAGCCAAATTGGCTAGCGGTTAAAACTGTTTAAATATCACAAGTTGATGATGTAAATGTGAAAAATGGACCCCTGAATCGTTCAAGAACTGGTTCAAAATCGACCCCAAAATCACCTACAGAATCAGCTTACTGGTTCTGCTGATGCAGAAAACTGGGAATCTGAAATTTAGCCAAACAGGGTCCAAACTGGGCTCACTCGGAGTCCAAGCCGACCCAATTTGTAAGTAATATGGGTATGCCATCACCATGTGAGTCGGCAGCCAAAGAAAATCACGGCCGGATGCTGAACCGGGCCCAGGAACAGCAAGTGGTCTTGCTAAACTGCATCAGGGAGCAGTTGGAATGTAGCCTCTGAACCAGATCCGAACCGGACCCCAAATGGGCTGAACCGGTGCCCATATTTAGTTAAAATCCTTGTGGTGATATTCACGTATCACCCGGTAAAAAGAAACCTTAATAAGCTATGAATCGGATCCTCAAAACGAAGCCAGAAGCTGTCCATTTCAACTGGTACAGATGTAGAATCTGTTTTTATAAAATGACCCGAACCAGCCTAAAATTTGACTTGAACCGACCATAAACCAAATTATTTCTTGAAGATAAGTCTCTTGGCTATAATAGAACTTCCCGAACAGATCAAAAATTGGCCCCGGATTAATCATAAAAATTAAGAGAAACAGAATTGTCCCTGGCATCTATATTGAAGCCAAAACTGGCAGTTTGGGGATATTACGCCGAACCGGCCACCACCGACCACCAAACTGGATCAAATTTGGTCACCGCAATAGGGCACAAAGCCTTGGAGGGAACTCGGGCGTTTAAATAGCCAAAGGCCCTAGTGAAACGGCGTCATTCTAGAACCGAAGTGTGCTGGAAGAGGACCAACAGACTCCTTCCACGTGGCAGATCCTTGAAGCGTCGCGCCTTTCCAAAGAAGTCATTATAACGTGACACCCCGAAATCTCCCACGCAATCAATGCATCAGACCATCTAGCGAATGTGACGTCTGCCAGCAGCATTTGATCTTCCCGAGCTGCCAGTGTCAGCAATCTCTTTGCACCGCGTCCTCCCATCGACAGTCAACACAGCGACTCCAGGGAAGGCACAGGCAAAGGCGGGCAGCAGGCCACTAGGAGCACTCAAACGCACAAAACGGCACATGCGACGAAAAAAGAAGATCTACAATCCGGGGGATGTAATGCACCAAGCGACAAAAATGGAAAAAATTCATGCAACAGGCGAAGAGAATAAAGGCAATAACTATTACTTTTATTGATCAAAATTCCTTTACAAGTACACGGCTTACAATAGCGAAAGTACAAGAAAGAGAAGGAAGATACGACACGAGGCATAAAACCTGGAGCAACTGCCCTAGATGCTTGGAACATTGCAAGGGAAAATGAACCGCATGGGATCACCACGGCTCCATCGCCAGAACCCTGACTAGCCTAAGCACTGGAGCTGCCAGTGTTGGCTAGCTCCTGCGGGCTATCCCAATGCTGACCACAGGGGCAGAACCAACACCCGCAACAGGAGTCTCAAGCAGGGGTGCAGAAAACCTGCGTCTCCCTGCAGAGGCTCTGCCTTCTACCTCCCCTCGAGATGGCACATATGATGACCCAAGTGAACTGGAAACCACACCACACCGGAGGCAAAGAGCCCCGTGATAGCTCTGCCGTGATCCTCCACCGCATTGGAGATCACCACAGCCTGGAGGGAGGCACACGACGACGGTAGAGTGGCCGAGCCACCCTCGTTAACATGAGGAATCACCCATAGTGAGGGCGTGAGGACAATTTTCGTCAGAAGCTCTAGATCTCCAGCTAGTCCATCTTACTCCTTTGCGGACTCACACCGGAAGCGGGACGAGCCAAGGCCCTCGCATTGCTCCTCCAAAATCAGCCAAGGGATGAACCACACCGATCGAAGAGCCCTCCTATTTATGGACAAGCTGGCGCCCTACCCCCACTTAATTGAGCGTGCTCCCTAATAGCCGTCATTCACGAAGAAGGAAAGTTCTCGATACCAACACGACCTTAGGCGTGCAAATCTAACCCTTCAGAGTACCGAATCACTGCGGCACCTAAAAAGCCTGCATGATTGCCTAGGGAAGACATAACGCCAAAAGAAGACAAAGTCTAGCACATCTCGGGGAGGGCAGTGCAGTAACCGATTGGACCCGAAGTGGGCATGCCAAGCCTCGACTGCAAGATGGCCCAGGTATGGAGGGCTAGTGTTGGGTCCAGTACCAATAAAGTTCAGAGGAACGTAAGGCCCAATGTAGGGAGCAGCAGCCCGAGCAACCATCTCGACCCAATATTCAAAACTGCCTACATGGGAGCCCAATACTCACAGCCAATCGGCACCACCTGCAGCCCATTAATGCGGCTGTAGGGGGCAGGAACAGCGCAGAGAAAAAGAGCCAATGAGAAGAAGGTTAGCGTTGTCAGCCACTACTCACGCCGCTACCTACAGTTCTCCAGCCAATCCTAACGCGAGAGGTAGACCAGGCGTGACCTACAACGCACGACCGTCTTGCCACCATCACAAAGCAACAACTGACACGCTGGTGACCACTACTAGACAACGGGCGATGAATCCCTACAAAAAGGATTCGCGCGTCCCAAGGCTCTAAGCCAAGGAGCCTATAAATTTCCTCTCATTGTACAGAAGACGGGATCAGATTCTAGACATTTAGTTTCATATTGTGCAGTGGGACGCACACCTCCAGAGATTAAGCTCTCAAATCAGTGTCCAAATCCGACCTCCACAGCATTCTTCAGGTTACAAGAGTGAGCCATTCTCTGTGGTGCATATAGGGAGCCAGATCTCCTACTAAACGCTCATCAATCCCACGCTCCTGTATTCACACACACTCCCAACGCAGTTACAATATATTTCCGCGCACCTCTAAGTGTGCACCCCCCTTTCCGTTCATTGTAGAAAGTTGCTGACTTGAGTGTCGGAGTGTTTTCAGTAGAAGAAATCCCACCGGACTTCTGACCTCTTATTTGTAATCTGTATTGTACAGGTTCCAGGTTCACAGCAATGGAGACGGGACCCGCTCGAGATTCAACTCAGACTAGAAATCTGAGGACTCCCTAACTCGTACAACAACCCGAGACTCAAGACACAACAATTTATACCTTTTCATATTATAAATTGGGTACTTCTATATAGGGTTTATGATCCATAATCTAGTTTGGATCTTTGGTTTCCAGAGAAACCTGGGTTTTAGGGCATTATGTTTCACTCCTGTCTCCCTCTTACATTTTTCATTTGCAAATTATATTCCGATATTTTTCATTTCATAGTTATATTTTAGACCTCGTTGCTGGAATGAAACGCACCCTTCTCGCTACCTTTTTTTACGACGAGTTTACCAGTATTGATACTTCAATTGGTTTCCCGCATATATTACATTGTTTTCTGACCATGCTCTATATTTACAGCTTTTTCTGACCTTGCTCTATATTTACTGCTTGCATCTAAAAGGGCATCCTCATTTTACTGCTGCTTGGTAGTTTTTGATGGCCATTTTCCTTCCTTTTCGCTACCTTATTCAGAAAGCGGTGTGGGGGAAATGGCAGTTCTGAGTTGTCTCCCTCTGTGCAATGTACAGAAGTAGCTGTATGTAATTTCGACTGTTTGGGATAGGAGATATGAGTATTATTACTAGTCAAGAAGTTGATGCAGTTTAAATAATGCTATTGTAATTATTTGGAGTTGGCTGAGGGAAAAAAAATTATCTTGCAGTCGATTATGCTGGGGGTGCACTGTTGGGATTCTTGAATAGAGGTTCTTTATGGGGCAGTTTCTGACCGAATGCTTGAAAACTACAGCTCAGGAACGAAAGAATGGTGATAAATAGTTTATTTCTCTTTTGGGACACTTACTATGAGAGAACAACTACTTATATGCTCATTTCGTCCTTCAAGTCATCTCCGTCGCTGCTACACAGGTGTAACTCAGTTTATCTTACCAACGAGAATTGTGCAGTGGAGGTATTCCTTTCATTGTATAAGTGATTGGATTCTCCAATTCTGCGCCTTTCTAATGTACAACATATTTTAAAAAGTTCCCTTGTAACTGTGACCTGGAACTTATTTAGTCTGAAATCCTCTTACTTCTCTTTAATCCTTCCGTAAAGAGATTAGCTATCAATTGCATAGAGAGGAGGAGATTTATAATTATGTCAAAAAAAAAAAAGGAAGGAGAGGAGAAACAAGCTAGTGGAGATGTAGCCGTGGGATGGGGAGGAATGATAGAAGAATGATATCGGAAGCTTAAAGAGCATGCAGAATTGTACCCTTATGTGTGGGCATCTTATATTGTTGTCTATGGCGGATTTGCATTGTGGACCACTTACAGATGGTGAAAGCTCAGAAAGACTGAGGACATAGTTCGTGCCCTTCAAAAACATCTGTGCAAGCTGGTTGACGCCGAGGAATCAACTAGTTGTGCTTACTCTGCAGAGAAGGCACCCTCCACCTCCATCTCCAGTTGATAAACCACCCAAATAGTCATCTATGGGTTCATTGTCTCCTGCGTATTGTTTTGATTTAGGCTCATTACAAGTTCTTGGTGCTTCCAACTAGAAGAATACAAGTATTCTTTCCATATTTTAGGTAATTAGATCCTTTACAAACTCACTGATTAAAAGATCCAGATTCTATAAAAGTATACAAAAATGCCATTAACTGTGGTGGCTCCTATTGCCCTGAAACTGTCTTGATCATTTCGTATTACTGGTTGAAGATAGGAGTACCATGATGCGATTACATGTAACAGTGTGTTCCATGTATTTGAATTCTGTTGGAGTATACCTTTTGACTTTGGTAATCTGTATCTTTATAGTTTGTACCAAATTTACCGCAAGGTTGATCATCAGATGTTGCTATGTTGAGGAACCCAGGTGTAATGGGAAATGAAAAAGTTATTTGTCTAAAAATCGATTTGGCGTTAGATGTTCTTAATAGTAGTTACCATATCTTTGATCAGTATTAAAGTCCAGTGAAATTTGTGTTTGATCCTCATTAAGATGAAGGTACTATGAAGATGGATGCTCAAGTCAAAGTGGGCTATGGATCAAGTATCTTAGTTGTGGTACATTGGATTGTTCTGACAGCTGCATTTGCCAAAGGGAAACACTCGCACATAAAAGGTTTGTCCAACAATGCTGCTTTTTTGCTTAGTGTCTATTTCTTACAACATCAGAAACTGTCAACAATATTTTGAGTAGTCACTTCCTGTTTGACATCGCTGAAGCTTTTGTAATTTGACTGTACTGTTTGGGTAGAATTCACCTTTTTCATTTGGAATTAGGAAAGTTTGTTAGAGGAAAAAGAAGACCTGGAAAATTTTTCTCAAGAAGTCATAGCCATGACTACATTTCTTTGAAGTTTTGTTCAGAAATTTGTAGGATCTACTTATGTAGAAAGGTTCTTAAAGAGTATTAGCAATTAGTGGTATTCCAAATACTTCTCCATCACTTTGATTCAAGAATGTACTTGCCGTACCCAATAATAATTGCTTTGACATTTTGAAAGCTACTTATGTCCGACCTACTCCGATGGAAGGAAGAGGAAAAGACCTACCTTGAGGATCTTACAGCCATGAGAAGTCCCCACGGGGACCCTACCTTGAAGACCTTAGAGCCATCGTCTTACAGAGTTGGAGAGAGAAATAGAAACCCACTTAAGAAATCAACTTTGTGCAAGTTAATTTCCAAACCACGGCCTCAAATTCCACCATGCTTTGTTGCCATGGCTGTCTGTATCAATCTCTAAACCACGAAGACCACCCTTCAAACTCCACCAGGATTTTTGATTGCTATCTGGTTCTATGGTCTTCAAATCAATGCCAAGGAGTTGTACATTTTGACATGGAACACTTGAGCTGCACTTAAGTGTAACCTGGGGCTTAGTCCTTGAAGTTCCTCTTATATTCCTGAAACTAATGTTTGAAAGTTGCACGAGCGATGGCTGCATAACCAACATAACAAGAAGAAGTTAAGAGTGATGCTCATGCCCTATTTGTAAAAAATGATGAAATCTAGTAACCGATGAAACAATTTTTTTTATTATTTGTTAAACAATTGTTCGAAGTAATGCAGAAAATTGATCCTTGTTTAGTGGTAATCACACTGCTTCTTAAATCCTAAATATATATTGTTCATTATTCCATTAAAAAAATCTTTTGAAAATTAGTCTTAAATTAGAGTAGTGTAATGTAGATAGCGATCAATTATTAACAGTAGGAGTTGAGATGGGATATTAGAGAAAAATAGGAGCTGAAATAGGTATTTAAGTATAATTAGGGCCTAATGTCATTGTAAAATGCGTTTTTCTAAGGTATTGGTCCGCACGACTCTCTGAAATTACTGGATCATCTATTTCATGTGAAAAAAAAAAAGAGTGCTCTTGTAAGAATGTACTTGCCTTAGATTTGGCGCAATTTTCTGAAGGACAGTACTCCTGATCTATGATGATAGGGTTTGAAACATTGATCATGATTATGTCCTGGAATATCATATCAGAAGCGCTACTTCGAGGAGATGCCGGCCATGTCTTTACCCTAACTCCATTCTGAGTGCTGTTGATGGTGCAGTTCCTTACGGCGATCCCCGCCACATTGTTTTCATTTTCCTTGCGCCCGAGACTCCCCACACTGCAGAATCACATAGTCACAATTGGCAAAAGATCACGAATCATGAGATTTATTGACATATAACTTAGCCGATGACATTCGAGCTTGGAGTTGAATGGTCGGCATCTCTTTTGTTTATCAAAATCAAAACCATCCTACGCTGAGTTTTCTTTTACCTGATCCCGTGTCCTGGTCCGCAGGTGATGTTAAAGATGGAGATGTTGAAGCTGCCTGGCCCAACGGAGACACAATCGTCTCCAACTCCAATGGTCGACGATGAGATTGTGATGTTTGTAGATTCTCCGACGTGGATGCCGTCTGTATTCGGGCTATCCCACGGAGCTATAATGTTGAGGCCGTGAACGGTGACGTTGTAGGAATGCAACAAGCTGACATGGAAGCCCTTGCTGTTTAGCAAAGTAATGTTGCTTATGATCCCGTCCGAAACGTTCTGAAATCTTATCGACTACAAACAAATAGAGCCCATTAGTTTTGAAAAAGGCACCCAAATGTCCAAAGAAAAAATTGTATTATTTTTTAGAAAATATTTAAAAGGAAAAAACAGTGCTAGAGAACTTACTCTAGGTAGTGCGGTACGTTTGCCCCTTTCTCCACAGGTGGGGTCGGCCCATGCTGCTTCTCCTTGGCCATCCAGCACTGCAGCTCCTCCTGATCCGGTGAGGGCAAGTCCACGAAGATCTTGAAACAATATCCACGTGGGCTCTGGGAAGGCAGATAGGCTGGAAGGGGCCCTCAGGGACCCTCTGATCTCGACCTGTGGGGCCTTGTTATTGTAGCATGGGCCCTCAAATGAGATAGGACCCACATGGAATGTCCCGTTGGGTATCAATAGTGTCGATGTTCCTGGGTACTTACATGCATCTGCCCATGCAGATAAGAATGCCTACAAATATAAATACAATGCAAAATCACCTAAGTTTGTGATGCTTTTGAATGAATCTCTTTGAATTTTGAGGTCAAGTCTGTTTTCTTTTAAAATTTTATTCCCTTTAAAAAAAAAGTAAGATATATTTGATCATTAGTCAACTAATTTTACTCATAAGTAATAATTTATCTCTTTACTCAACTAATATAGAAAAATTTATACTTATAATATGACGTACAGTTAAAATATAATTATAATATTATGTTTTAAATGTTGGTATGGATTTTCATATAATTAACTGCTGAGTTTTAATAAAAATAAATATAATATTAAAATGTAATAAAATAAATAATAGTTACAAATAAAGTTTTGGGTTTTCCTATTGATGGAAAAATATGATATGATATGTATTGAAAGTATTTGATGAAAATGGAAATGTTGTTGTTTAGGTGATAAAAAAAATGGAAAATTAAACCCCATACTGCAAAGTATGACTGTTTTAATTATATATATAATATAAAACTATTTTATTAAATTTCAAAACAAAAAATTAGAAATAATCTTAAAAAAAAAAAAAAAATGGCCCCGCCCGATTGCCACTCCGACGGAAAATCATACTCCAAGACCAAATACCTCAGTGCTGTCCGTTTTTGCGTCACCTATTCCACCGTAATCGCTGACGTCAAACAGGGCTATCTCCAGAGATTCCGATGACGACGTCGGTGCTGATTCTGCTGAATACTCCGCCGTGCGGGAGGCTCCGTCCGCCGAGTTACCGGCAGGAATCGATCGAATTGCCGCATGAAGAGTCGACTTGGCTGAAACAACGACGCAGAGAGTAAGCAAAATTACTCTATAAGTCATAATCCACTGTTTCTAAATCTCTACTTATGGAATCCAAGGCTACCGTTCTTAATTCTACGTCATTTGTTTCTGTAAATGTTTGCTGTATAAGGAGATTATTAGCAACAACTTCCTTTTCTCAATCAGGTACGTTTTTGTGCCATTAATGGCATTTAATTAGCCGTTGATCTGCTTTGTTAGTGTTAATCACATCAGTTTAGACTTGAACAGTCCATGTTTAATAGCCTTTTGAGCTGCGATTTTGTGTCTTTTCTGCTGAGGATAATTTTGCATCAGACCGTGAAGATGGTGGTGGATAACATCTTTTTGCTTTAATTTCAATGTGATGCGTAATTGACATTTGACCAGACGCATGGTAATACATTTAGGTTATCAAAAGGATCCGTCAGTTTCATTCTATTTTTATTTTTATTATTTTTATTTTTTTATATCAAAGTTAATAATTTTAATACAATTAATTGTATAATTAGATATATAAATGATATTATTCTTAAATATTTTTAATAATTTTATTGATTTACCTTTGACCTAACTGGAGCCGAAATTGTCAAAATGCTAGACATTGATGGCGCTGGATACCGCCATGAAATTCTTTCCAAAAGTTAATTCAATTCGCAATAACAGCGACCATGTTATGGTCCTTTAGTGTGTGTCTTGAATTTCAGCACTAAATTTTGTGTTTAATTCATGGGGCAACGCCATAGCTATCTTATGGGTTAAAGAATTGAAGTTTCATTCACAGTATAAATGTTAATTTTAACGGTATGTTTATCTATACTCTAGTCTTATTTGGGATGCCATTATTACTTATTATAATTATTACAACGTAAGTATAGAGATTATTGTATCAGCCTTGGTAATTAGCGGCATCTTGTTGCTTTAATTTTTAAGCTATTATATAATGACATTTGACCTATCGGATGATATCTTATGATACGTTTAGATTAAGAATATTGACTCTCTCAAAAATTAAACTTGTGGAGAATTATGAGGCATTTTTTTTTTACTGCCATGAGGTAATCTTTAATAACATAACATCTTATAAGTATATTTGTTCCCAATATTAGGTGACATAAAGTCAGTCCCCAAATCTCAATATATCATCCGTCCCAAAATCCACTCATGGCTCAACGGATAAGTCTTCCATTATCTCCTACAATAGCAAACTCTCGTTCTGACCTTCTTGGCTCTGCTCCATAAACATTGGTTGATTACAAAAATAAGATATGGTTACCTGTGAATTCTTTGGGGGCAACTCTTTTTAATAGTCTTTGGCATCTTCCAGAATTTTCCACTCTCTTATCATTAAGTGAGCACAAACATTTGCAGGCTTTCAATCTAAGGAGTATGCTACCATATAAACTTTATCTGATTGATATCTAATTTCACAATTATATCTTTTAAAAGGTCCGTCCTTTAACTTTGGCTAATATTAATCTTCTTTTGTGAAAGCAAATATTTTAAACTTTTATGATCATAATAGATGATAAATTCTATTATGTATAAGTAATGATGCAAAGTCTTTAAAGTAAATACTATCGTTGTTAACTCTAAATCATGAGTCGATTACTTAAACTCATAAGTCTTCAACTCTTTGGACCCATATGCAATAACATTGTCATGTTATATTAAAGCACAATCCAACCCCTTAAATGAAGTGTCGTTGTATACAACAAAACTTCCTATCTCCTCTAGGATAGTTAAGATTGGTGCAAATATTAGTCTATTCTTCAATTCTTAAAAACTTTTCTCGCATTAATCTTATCACACGAATTCTATTTCCTTTTGAGTTAGTCTAATTAATAGGATAGCGATACAAGAATATCCTTTCATGAATCACTAATAATATGTTGCAAGATCAAGACAGCTCTTGACCTTTGTTAAAATATTAGATCTAGCCCAATAAGTAGTCGCTTTGATCTTTGGTAAGATTAACTAAATAACAACTCCCAATGTCACGTTGTTAAAGAATGCTACCTTTTTGAGCTAGAATCCACATTTCCTAAATTTTGCGTATAACTGCTCCTCTTGTAATCTCTAAAGTACCATGTGAAGATGCTCTTTGTGCTTTACTGCACTTTTGAAGTTGATTAAGATGTTGTTTATGAATATTACCATGAATTGATCCAAGTATGCCTTAAAAACTCGATTCATCGTATTCATGAAAAATATTGGGATATTTGTTAATTCAAAAGTGATCACCTAAAATTCGTAATGTCTATACCTTATTCTGAATGTCAACTTCTGAATATTACTATCTTTGATTCAAAGCTGGTGATATTCGGATCGGGAATCGATTTTTGAGAACACTTGCTCCCCTTGAAATTGATCAAATAGAATATTAAACCTTGGAAAAGAAATATTTATTTTACATTATGATTTTATTTAACTCTCAATAATCAATATAGAGATGTATGGAGTCATCCATCTTTTTCACAAATAACACCAGGCCTTCCCAAAAAAACACATTAAGTTGAGTGGAACCTTTATCTAACAATTCTTATAATTGGTCATTAAATCCTCTCAATTTCACCGGCGCCATATGATACAGAGCCTTGGATATTGGTACAATTTCAGGTACCAACTCAATTGCAAAGTCGATCTCCCGCACCGGAAGTATGCCGGGCAAGTCCTTTGAAAAACATCAACTTAACTCTTACACTATTAAAATATCTTGGATCTTGTAGTCTCCATATGTCACTGCAGACACAAAAGCTAAGAATCTTTGACAAGCATCGTTAAGAAGTCGCTTTGCCTTAATCATAGACATCAGGGATATGACACTACAATCACTGGCTCCCTTGAAGCCAAACAAAGCAACATTTGAAATGGTAAAATTCATGACCTTCCAAAACCAGTCAATGTTAGCATATTTAGTAATTAACCAATCCATTCTCAAAATTACATTAAATTCTAACATATATAGTGGGGTCAAATCTACCAGGAACTCATGACCATCAATGATCAGCACACAACTAGATGAGTGAAATCCAATAACATTATTTCACCGACTGATAAAGAAATTGCTAGCACAAAATATAAAGGTCTTGGATTCAAATCCAAATAAATTTAAAAACAAGGAGCCACAAACAAATATAACTCCTCGATCGAGCAATATGCATGCAGGATGATTAGAGATATGAATAATATCTTCCACCACTGCGGGTGAAGCTTGCATCTGATGTTATAAACCCTTGACATAAGTAGGTAATAATAATATTATTAAATATAAAATTTATCAATAAATAATCATGATCTAAGAATTAAAATCAAGTCAGATACTATATCTTAACATCATAAGTAACATAATTAAATATAAAATATAGTAGTCACAAGATTGGCCAAACTATCCCATTTGACCTTGAAACATTATTGATACGTTATGGATCCAAATTTTGAACGGGTTCAGGTCAAGCTGTCTATCAGATTTTGGTTTTCATCCATCGAGCTTGAGATCCTACACTCTACAACTTAAAATGAGAGGTCAAGTGATGGCAAAATTTAGTCCCATCAAAGACACTTCGACGCTCAAGTTAATATATAGCCTTCTGAGAGCAAGAAGGTAAAATGCTGAATGCAAAGATGAATACTTGGAGTGTGTTTTGGAAATAATGGTGGAAAGTGCACTCATGGAGAGAGCGGCTTGGATTATGAAAGCTTGTGAGAAGCTATTTTCTCCAATACTTAGCCCACAGTGGACCAGTAGTAGAGGGAAAAGGAGCGAGCGTTAGAGAGCTCTAGAGCGTAGAAAACTTCTGTAAGTTGCTAGAGGGCGTTTTGTAGGCAGAAGACAACGTGCCTGTTAAGTGAATCTCCATGCTCTTTTATAACCATGGTTATCCACTGCTTTCCTTGCTTGGTGAGGCAGGATGCCTACTTTCTGTGGGGGATCGTTATCTTTTTTGCATGGATGCGAGCACCATTCTTAGCTGTAACGGTCGAGAATGTGGATCCCTTTCCTTCTACGGATGGTAACCGTTAGGATTTTCGGTGCTATTCGTGTGCCTACCTCTTGGGATGTGCTTTAATTTTTGGAGATTTCCGTTACAATATAGATTGCATTTCTTATAGAAGCGGTGAATTAGGGCAGATGACCGTTGAGACTTGAGAAAGTGCGCGTGGGCCAATTAAGACATGGGCCTCAACGGGCCTACTTGCTACTTCTTCGGTCAATGACAGTATTGACCGTCTAGGCTCAGATGGGCCGTTGTTGATCTTGGGCCACTGCTGACCTGCTTAATACTTCTTCGGTCAACGTCCTAGGTAGAAATGGGTCGCTGTTCGTTTTGGGTCATTACCCCATTTGTGGGCCAGCCTGCTACCAACGTCCCCATCACTAGCCTCCCATACCGGTGTTCTGGGACTCCAAACCCCTGCATGTTTACGATGGGACACGTCAAGCTGTATTCTGGATCCAAAGTTTTGAACGGGTCTACTGGCCATTGCACTTGAATTCAGAGCGGAAAGATTCGTTGACCACAATGCTAGAATCCGAAGAACTAAGCTGAACAAGAGTTGACCGGATTCGTTAACTGCAACGTTAGAATTTGGATTACTGAGCTGACGAGAATGTTGATCATGACGTTAGAATCCGGAGAAATGAGTCGAAAAGAGTGTTGACCGGATTCGTTGATATCACATTAGAATCCGGAGAACTGAGCCGAAAAAAGCATTGACTGGATTTGTTGACTCCACATTAGAATCTGGAGAATTGGACCGGAGAGAACGTTGATTGGATTTGTTGACCGCGGCGTTAGAAACGAAAAAACTAAACTAGAGAGAACATTGACCAGATTCGTTAACCACGATGTAAAATCCGGAGAATGGTGTGGTTTGAGGAAAACGCCGATTGGGCAATTGAAGGAGTGTAGAGCCAATTCAGTTCTCTGAGTAGCCCGTTACTCTTTGCCACATGTTGTCATGCAACAAATTTGCAATCCTTGTAATTAATTTACCAAAGGATTTGATTTGAAGGCGCCCTCTCCGAAAACGACACATGTCCGTTATGATTGCCGCTCCTTTTCGATGCACTGCCTTACTTTAACAGGTGTGAACTTTATAAAAATCGTACATCAATTTAAGCTTCCCACGCCTTTCTTCTTGAAAATTCTAAGTCCTTGTTTCTCCTCTTGCTCTAATCTCATAGCTCCTTCCGCTTCAAAAATCCGCTCAGTCATTTCCATCGGTGAGGTGAGAGAGTTGTACATCAAGTTCAACATCCGGTCGCATATTGTGTTCTCGATACCCAGGGAGTAAGACAGGGCCTGCTCTCCTCCGGCGGCCACATTACTGTGTAGAGGCTCACCTGAGGGGTGGGTTTCTCATCCCGGTTTCAGAGGAGCTGCTCCTCATTTTTACGGCGCTTGGTGTTTCTATCGCACGGTTTCATGCAAATGTCGTGCGATATCTTTATTCACTCTACATCTTCCTACGCCACCATTCGTGGCTGCTGACAGTGGAGGTTGTCAGGGTGATTTTCTGGTTCACCCTCAGCAGTGACTGGATTTCTTTATCTCCCAGGGAGCTGCATATTAGTAGCACAATCTATGACTCACTCAAGAATTGGAAAGACTATTTTTTCTTTGTTCGCGTTGTTGACAGCTAGCCCTTGTTCCGGGGTTGGGGTGAAGTTCCTGATGGTCTCACCGGGAAGCGCATGAAGAAAGAGGTGGGGACAGTGGAGCCATTGCTGCAGCTGGTGAAGAGGAATCTCTCCGAATTCAGGAGGGATCACCTAGTTTCCAGGGAGGAAGTCAGGAGAGCTTGTTGGGGCCCTCTTTCACCCATTCACAAGATCAGACCTCCACCGCCAATGGCGTCACAACGCAATAGGAAGGCCAGTGCTCTCACCATCGGCGAGGCCAGCGCTCTCTCAATCGGTGATGCTCCCAACTGCCTTGGGAAGAAGAGGGCTATACCAGCTAAGCCTGCTTCCTTGTTGTTTTCCACAGAGCTAGATTATGGAATGGTTGGGCGACTTGTTGGAGTCAGAGAGCACTCTAGTGTTGAGGCTTCTATGGAAGACTTTGGAGCCATCGAGAGAGTCGCCACAGGAGGCGCTGACTTTGAGTCATTGCTGCCGGGCGACTTGGCAGTGCTAGTTGCGCCAATGGAGCCATTGTTCGAAGCCACGGGGTTAGAGGAGTCAGCCGCGGAGCCAGAATAGTCAGCCATCAAAGAACTTGCTGTGGCAGTTGACATTATTGCGGATCCTTTACAAGAGGCCGTTGCTCCTAGTCCCCTGGACATCTAGCCGCCGGAGCTCGTCAGCGAAGTCACTATGGAGTGGGCTAAGGAGGAAGCTACTCCAAATTCCCCACCAGCAGGTCCTGAGTCATGGGGCCAATCAGGAAGGAAGCAACGAAGAATCTTCCCGATAACTTTTTGAAGTTCTCGCTTTCTTCTTCTTGTGCTGTTGTTGCCTAATTTTTTTGATTTCTTACAAGAAAATAAGATATTGGGTGTTGTGTGTAAGGGACTGCGCCAAAGGGACATAGTGATCGGAGATCGGGATGAAGAGATTCTCCAACTAAATAAACACATGAGCCAACTGAGTGTCCAAGTTTAAAAGCACTAGATGGAGATGGCCGCCCTCCAGCTAGAGCTGTCTAAGTTGTGGGCACAGTCAACGACACTGGAAGAGAGGGTTTCCCGGACAGAGGGGCTCACTGGTGAGCTTCGGATGAGGATAGTCTCATTAGAGAACGAAATGTCCACCGGTCTGCATCCTCAGGAGGTCACTTAAGGGCTATGGGCTAGGCACTGGAAAGGCATCAGCATTTATCGCCATATTGTCAAGGTTGTGGATCCTGATTTTTTGATGGGCGTCCTTGACCCGTCAAACCATGGCGTCCAACAACGTGAGGACCTGGTTGACTTTTTTCAGGGCGCACAGGGACCTCTTCCACATCCTCCTAGGACTCTACTCCCTAGTTGGGATTTTAATCCTTTTTTGTTCTTCATTGTAATTATAAATAAAGTCTTCATTAATAAAGAATTAATTCCTTTGACTTGTCGAGCTCCATGACTTTATATAGTTTTTTCTTTAGTTATTTCTTTTGCGTTGCCCGACTGGTTGGCGTTTTGCACTTTGCATGGAATGGATTGATGACCATCGCAGCCTGGCTACTTGGAAACGTGTGTCGTGCCCTCAGAGGGATCCTTAGTCCCCGAGGAGACATTTGGATGAGTTGTTGTATTATGACATATGAGCCCACTTTGCTCAATGAGTTTAGCTTTCGCATTAGGCGGCGCTGCCTGTGACGGACCGAGTTATTTTTCTTAAATAACCTCCATCAATGGTAACATAAACTTATACTCATAATTTATGATTATGAATTCTGTAAAAATTTTAGCAAAGTTTTCTCTACAATTAGACGAAAAATTAAAAATACAACCTGCTTAAAATAACCTGTATAAGGACACAACTAACCAATAATCAACATTTTGGCCTACAATACAATACACAGGATCACAATCGTCATACTATCCATGGCTCCAATATAGTATTTCTATCTACCATGCTGGGTCAAAAGAGATGCCATCTAATAAACAAAGTCCAAAATATCAACATAAATGTAGAAGTGTAACTAAATTATCAATACATGCGGAAGTATAACGAAACCATCATGTAATAACAAGCCACACTCATCCATGAATGGCTGTTTACACTCTATTACAATAAAATATGACTAAATCTTCAAGTCTTCGGCATCCAGCTAATCCCTTCAAGCAAGTCCTTCTCCTTGCTCTAACTATCAGGTATCGGCTAAGTGTTCTCATCTGGAAGGAAAAATAGTAAGAGTGAGCGTATAGCTCAGCAAATGTAATCACATCACTAACTATCATAGATAACAGTAAAAGCAATAATTGAAAGGGAAGGAAACATGTATTCTCACAATCATGAATCATGAAAGGAAACAGGGAACATTTGGGACCATTAGATTCACGATGTTGCATCGGTTACGCATTATTCATTTTCATCATTTACATTATCTTTGTTGACCCAAGTTAGTAGATCGTACTAACTAACGATATGAGAGAATAAGGAAAGGAATGTGTCTGCCACACATTCTAAGGCCGACTACATTTTAGGTCTGCAGCACTCGACCATCGGCTATATTTTAGGTCTGTAGTACTCGACCATCGGCTACATTTTAGACCTGCAGCACTCGACCATCTCAATCCCCCATATCCCTCGGGGACCAGGGCAATCCTCGTTCTTCCACAGTAGTATCCTAAAGCGTACCAAGAACATCACCCATTTTCACGAGCGGCCAGAATACTTGGCTAAATATTCCTTGGGTTCACACCGTGATGGACATGGCAAACTAAAGAATACTACCCCTATAAACCATGGTCCTAGTTTCAGGATTAATTCTTCTTTGAGGAAAGATCCACCACAAGTACATGTTTTTCAATTGGAAAATCCCATTCCCATCCTGTCTCCACCCGGGAGACCAAATCCACACATATCTCCATTCGGGAGTTCAAATCCATCATATCCCACTTTGGTGGATTTTCCCTCCACTTACTTGCTCGGTTCCTTTATTTCTTTGGAACTTAAACCTTTTTAGCCATTCAGTTCGAGCTCACAAGAGAGTTTCGATTTACTTACCTCCAGTAATCAAATACAACCTTAGAAGCCTCTAGGACGCATTCCCTTGCTTCCAGTGCACACTTGCACATTTTCAGAACTTACAATTTAACATGATCAATTAGATACAAATTTCATAAGTATTAAATGGGTGGAATCATGCAATTTTTCCCATTCAACTCGGATGAACAGTAATATGGGACTTTTAGAGCTCTCGGATGCCGCAAACGGGTCGATTCTTGCGGAATCAGACATCCAGCCGATATATACATACAATTGTGAAGTGGCGATTTATATTTTTGGATTAATTTAACATAACACGAGGGTGGAAACATGCGAATTCCCCTTTTTGTCTCGGGTGAACAGTAACAGTGCTCATTTAAAGGGCCCAGATGCCACAGACGGGTCGAAACGTGCGAGATCGATCACGTGGCTGACCTATATACACATTTGGGAAGTGGGGATTCACATTTTGGGGTCAATTTCACGATACACAGAAGGAAAACGGGAAATCCCCAAATTTCGTGTGTTAGGGTTTTGGTGAAATAAGACCGGTGAATCGAATAACGATTCAAACAAATAACTACATATTCCTTGGTCATTAGTCTTGGATTTCATGATTCTAACATTTATAGCAGGTATCGACACAAGAATACCCAATAAAATCAAGCAAAATATCGAAAGAGAACGAGATGTGAGTATAAAAATACTTGCCTCGACGCGTGCTATCATCTTTATAACTGGCTCCCAGACGGATTTGGACTCTACGGTTCTATCTCCTCCCTTTCTCTCTCTAAAATCGGCATTCTTCCTCTCTCCTCCTCTCCAAAAGCCCTCTGGAAATGAGAAAAATAGGAGAAACGCAAAGTAGGTCACGTTTTATACCCGTCCCGCACTTGAGCGCCGGCGAGCGGGCGGCGAGCGGGCGGCGAGCGTGGCCTCACTGCTGGCCCGTGCTCGAGCGCGCACAGGCGCACGGCAGGCGGGGTGCCACTGGTTTTTGGCACTCCGGCAATGTTCTGTCCGGCACATACCTCCAATATGACATCATCCAATTTTTGTCATTGGAGACATGTATCACTTCCTACTCCTCTATGTTGGGTGTGCTCAAGACTTCCCGTATATTCCTCAAATACTATTCTGGACTTTTGGCCGCCGCTACTCTCGCAAGCTGATCGGCCTTTAAGTTTTTAATCCTGGGGACGTGGACCATATTTAGCTTTTCAAATCTATGAATTGTTTTCTTTTCCTTAACCAGATACTTAGCCAAGAGAGGGCTGCACGACTCAAATTTTTTGTTGATCTGGTTGACGACTAGTTCTGAATCACTGTAGACAGTCAGCCGCGTAGCTACACACTCTTTGGATAGTCATAATCCAGCTAATAGGGCTTTGTACTGGACAATGTTGTTAGTAGTCGAAAAATCGAGTTTAAGGGAATATTTCACCTCAAACTCGTCAGGAGTCCTTAGGACCACTCCGGCGCCACTGCCTGAACTGGTAGATGAACTGTCTACATTGAGAACCCACTCTGATTCTTCTGGGTGGTGATTTGTGTCCTCAACATGGTCCTCATCGAAGATTGGGGTCACGATCTCGGCAATGAAGTCAACCGGGGTCTGCCCCTTGATGGTTAGCCTGGACTAAAATTCAATATCAAACCTCCCAACTCGATGGCCCACTTGACTAGTCGTCCAAAAATATTAGGTTTCTGAAGGATACCCTTCGACAGCTTGTCGGTCAGGACGACCACACGATGAGTCTAAAAATAGGATCTCAACTTCCGGGCAAAGAAGACGTGTACAAGAGCGAGCTTCTCGGCATGTGGGTACCGCATCTCTGCACCGATCAATGTTTTGCTTACATAGTAAATCGACTGTTGTGCATCAGAATCCTGGCGTATCAGAACAAATCTGAGAGCAGCCTCTGATACAGCCAGGTAGAGGTATAACTCTTCCTCGTCTCTTGGTGATGTCTGCAACGGTAGACTGGCTAGGTCTAGCTTCAGCTCGTCGAAGGTGGCCTAGCACTCTATCGTCCACTGAAGGTCGTTCGCCTTTGTCCCTCTCAGAGCCTTGAAAAATGGCTGATATTTGTCTCCCGACTTTGCCAAGAAGCGGGACAGCGCTGCCAGTCTTTCAATTAGCCTCTGAATATCCTTAACATTTTGTGGTGAAAACATATTCGTGAGGTCCTTGATCTTCTCTAGGTTTGTCTCAATCCCTCGTTAAGAGACGATAAAATCTAAGAATTTTCTTGAGGATACTCTAAAGACATATTTTGATGGGGTTAACTTCATCTGGTGTGTACAGAGTATCTCAAAAGATTCAACCAGATCGCGAATATGGTCACTAGTAGTTTTGCTTTTGATGAGCGTATTGTCTACATACACCTCCATATTTAGGCCGATCTACTTTCCAAACATTTTGTCCACGAGCCTTTGGTAAGTTGCACCCGCGTTCTTTAAACCGAAAGGCATGACCTTATAGCAACAGGTACCTTGATCGGTCATGAATGAGGTGTGCTTATCATCGTCTAGGCTCATCCTAATCTAGCTGTGACCCGAGTACGCGTCTATAAAACTTAGCAGTTCATGACCAGTAGTTGAGTCTACTAGTAAGTCGATCCTGAGCAATGGGAAACTATTCTTTGGGCAGGCTTTATTGACGTCAGTGAAATCGATACACATCTGTCATTTCTCGTTACTTTTTTTAACAAGGACAGCGTTGGAGAATCAATCCAGGTATTGGACGTTTCTGATAAATCCAACATCTAACAACTTCTTCACCTCTTCCCGGATGGCTATAAGCTTTTCAACAGAGTGATTTCTCCGCTTCTATCTAACGGGCTTGCGACCGAGATCGAGACCAAACTTGTGGACTATTACTCTGGTCAGAATCCCTAACATGTCAGTGGACATCCACGCAAAGCTATCCGCATTCTGCCTCAAGAAAGCTATCAGCTCATCACGTAGGAGTTCGGTGAGTGAGCCCTCTACCTGTACACACCTCTCCGGGTCCTCCAGATTCAGCGATACAAGGTTGGTGGCTTCACTAGACTATGCTTGCTGCAAGGTTGCTTCGTTCCAATGGTCCAACTCTCCTGCAGGCCTTTCGCTACCGCTTGGGGCTATTTGTGACATGTAGCACATCTGTCTAGTCACTTGGTTGCCTAACACTTCACCTATGCCACATGCTGTTAAAAATTTTATTTTTAAGTGTGGTATTAAAGTGATGGCTCCAAACACCGTTAAGCACAGCCGGCCTAGAATGGCGTTGTATATGGATAACAAGTCGACAACTAAGAAGGTGAGTGTGCGACTCGCTATCCTAGGGTACATGTCCGGGTGACCTCTAACTTGTATTGTCCCTTTGACGGCTACTAATTCATTATCTAAGCCATACAGTGGCCCTTCGGTTGGTTTAAATTGATTCTTTTTGAGCCCTAACTTAAAGAATGTATTGAGATAAAGCAAATCTTGTAATTTTTATTATCGACAAAAATTTATTTCAGTTGATAGTCTACAGTATCGTCTAAAATGAATACAAATACAATAAGGGGATCAGTATGTGGAAAATTACATGCGCCATGTCATTATTGCCAAAACTAATGACATTTTCCTCCATTCTATGGTTCTTGCACCCATCTTGCCTTTCCTTGTGATCTGCCTGGTAGACCTTGGGCGGCCGGTTCGCTATCATGTTAACCACTCCAACCGTGATCCGATTTCGCGGCTGGTGCTGATTTGAACCTTCTCCGTTTGAGGTGCCGGAACTCTACCCAGGGTTCCAGAGGAACCTGGTGAGATGGTCCCTTCAAATTAGCTTCTCAATTTTCCTCTGCAGCGTCTTGCATTCCTCCATGGTGTGCCCTGGAGATCGATGAAAATCACAGTATTTCACTCGATCTCCTCCCTCCGTATTCTTCATTAGCTTTGGCCACTTGATGACCTTTTCTCCACAGATCTGCATGAAGACGTTGGCCCTTGCGTCATATAGCGAAGTTAGGTTGACGAACCTATACTCCTTCCGGTCCAATGCTTCGATCTTGAATTGATTCCAATGGGGATTATCGCCGCCACCATTCTTTCTCTCTCCTTTGGCCAAGAAAGAGTGAAGTTGGTCGGTCCTCTCTGGATGCTTTACCTCGTTGACCTCTTCAATGGCCATGTACGCTCTGGTAATCGCTTTCCCTTTTTGAAAAGTTTACAAATTTTTGTAGGCCAAGTGCTTGAATAAGTTGCCCGACCCTAACGTAGACATGAAGCTGCCAAGCTTCATCTCTTCGATGAGCTTGAGGATTCTTCTAGCTTCCTCCACGTACCGTTCAAGGAACTTCCTTGGATTCTCACCCGGTCTCTGCTTGATGTAGGTGAGATGCCATGACTGTTTCTCTTTTCAGCGATTGGAGGCGTATTTGGTCAGGAAAAGATCAGTGAGATTCCGAAAACTCCGGATCAAATTTGAAGGGAGCCAATGGAACTAGATCCGGGTATTTTCCTTCAATATAATAGGGAAACATCGACACATTATCGCCTCCTTCAAGCCCTGGAAGCCTAAATGGGTGTGGAAGTAATCCAAGTGGCGCTCCCATCATAGGAATCTAGAGCGAGCATCTTGAACTTAGCCGACATTAGTCTAGTTAAAATCTCATCAGTGAAGGGATATCTCTCTAGATCGATGTGTTCATCGTCATCACTAAACACGTAATTCCAAATCTTCTCAACCTTTTTCTCCACTTGGGGAGGAGTTTCCAACTTTTTTGGAGTTGAGGTAAGTCCTCAACTCTATTCTTTTTACAGTGCGGCATGTAGCCAGCCGGTTGCTACCACGGGCGGATCGATCAATCCGAGAGGCTCACTCCTATGCTTGGGGCCTTAGCTCATCCTGAGAGTACCGGGGGTTTCTTCTTTTTGGACTTTCGTCTGGAGTCCCACAGCCCAAGTGTCCTTTGAGCCTTGAACGACTCTGGACGTGGGAGGCCTCCGGGATACGTAAGTTGCCTGGCCTTAAAGCCTTCTTGGTTGGCTTCTTCTTTTTCTGGCCTCCTCACTTGGAGACCGGGATGGGAGTCGAGGAGGACTGAGCCTCTACTTCTTCTTATCTTGGCGTGTGCAGAGCATTTGAAACATCAAAAACATATTGTTCATCTACTCCGCCTGATTCAGGAAAAATGGGGTAGGCTACGATCGGACCTGACTACCAGCGGAGTGATTGTGGTCAGGAAAGACAACCTCTCTAGCAAGACCGCTAACTTGAGCCTTGGTATTCACTATTCTACTTGATGATGCTAGTTTGAAGGATGTACTTGGTCAGCTTTTAGTTAGTGTTCCCACAAACGGGGCAAATTATGCATCCTGGATCCAAATTTCGAACGGGTTTGAATTGAACTGTCCATCTGATTTTGATTTTCGTCTACTGAGCTTGAGATCCTACACATCACAACTCAAAATCATATGCCAGGTGACGGCAGAATTTATCTCCACCGAAGACACTCTGATACTTAAGTCAATATATATCCTTCTAAGAGCGAGAAGGTAAAATGCTAAATGCAAAGATGAATGCTTGGAGTGTGTTTTGTTAATGATGGTGGGAAGTGCACTCGTAGAGAGAGTGGCTTGGATTATGTAAGCTTGTAAGAAGTTGTTTTCTCCCAATACTCAGCTCATAGGGGACTAATAGAAAGGGAGCGAGCGTTGGAGAGCTCAAAAGCATAAAGAGGTTTTGTAAGCTTCAATTGCTAGGGGCGTTTTGTAGGCAGAAGAGAGCGTATCTGTGGAGTGAATTTCTATGGCTTTTTATAGCCATGGTCATCCACTGCTTTCCTTGCGTAGTGAGGCGAGATACTCGCCTTCTGTGGGAGACCGTTGTCTTTCCTATGTGGATGCGGATGTCATTCTTGGGTGTAACGGTCGAGAATGTGGATCCTTTTTGTTTTGCGAATGGTAACCGTTAGGGTTTCCAGCCCTAATTCGTGTGCCTGCCTCCCAAAATGCGCTCTAATTTTGGGAGGTTACTGTTACAGTGTAAATTGTCTTTCTTGGAGAGACAGAGAATTAGGGCTAATAACCATTGAGGCTTGAGAAGGTGTGCGTGAATCGATTAAGGCATAGGCCTCGACCGGCCTACTTGTCACTTCTCCGGTCAACAGCAACGTTGAAAGTCTAGGTTCAGATAGGCCGTCACTGATCTTGGGTCATTGCTGGCCTGCTTGATACTTCTCTGATCAACTGCAGCGTTAACCGTTCCAGGTAGAAATGGGCCGTTGTTGGTTTTGGGCCATTCCCTTCTTTATGAGCCAACCTGCTACTGACATTTTTATCATTTATTATACCTATTTAATCTATAAATAGCTATAAGAAAAGGTATTAATCCAAAATACCAAATATTCAATAGCAAAAAAATTATAAATAACTCTATCGGGCACACTGCTAGAAAGCCAAACTATAAAACTTAAAATATAAATCCTAACTAATGCAAAAGATCCAAAAATAAATCCAAAAATTCATAAATAAACTCATAATTGGTCCTCCATCAAAATCTTATAAGAATCCATTCCCTGCTAATGTGAAAGGCTTTTGAAAATATATTTAAACGTGAGCTTGAGATCTTGAAAACATGCACACCGCACACACACACGTTAAATAATTTCATGTAAATAAAATAGATGAAATAATCAAAAATTCATAAATTGCACACAAGAGTCTAAAATATCCTATTTTTGACAAATGCATTGCAAATTATGACTAAATACAAACTGTAAAAAATATATAAATGAAAATATAAATCTCTTTCAAAAAACATATTAAGATTAAAACATGTAATACACCTCTAAAACAATAAAACTAAAAAACCATATAAAAAACATACAAAAACATAATAATAATTAACCGGTGACTTATACACCGATTAATTAAAAAGCAACTTTGAATAATGAGTCATATATATTTCTAATAATCTTAGGGTGATATACTATTATTTGAGAACCGTAGGTCAGCCATCTACAATACTCTATAAATAATATCAAATATTACTTTTTTTTACTCATGAATGATAGATGTGATCTTAAAGTGTTCATAGGTATATTATGACATATTCAAATATAATTTATCCAAAATATAATGGTTCTCATTTTATTAACCAAAGGATTCTACAATATATATTCATAACTTTTTTAAATTGAAAAAAAAATACATCTGTCCATATCATAAAGTAGAATCTTCATCAAATACTAATCTGAAAATGACTTGCAAAGTTAAATGCTTAAATATTTCATTATCTTTTATAATATCGTAATATAAGAACATAAACTTTCAAATTACCCATATATTTGGTAAAAAGAAGTACATTTTTCAAAAATTTGGTAAAAACAAGTAAAATTTCTAAATATTTGATAAAAAAATAAAAACTCTAGATATTTAGTAAAAATCAATAAAATTTTAAAATATTCAGTAAAATAAATATACATACAATAATATTTAAAAAATGAGTAAAAATAATAACATATATATATATAAACAAAAATCGAAAGTAAAATCAAAAGATTTAAAAAAATAGATTTAGATATAACTATTTGAACTCATAAATTTATCAGATTTGACACAAAGTAGTTTTGAAATTTATTTTCGTATATTTCTCTCTCTTCTTCCTTCTATTCTTTCCCTCTCTTTCGCCCCTCGCTCTCCCCTTTTTTCACACAAATGACTGATTTAGTTGAAAGAGGACTTGAATACCTAAATCGTCACGTGAACATGAGTCAAGCGTGTATCAAACGCCACACCTAGGTGCATGCATCCATAAACATTGCATTAAGTGCACCTTAGGCGTAATGTATTATACCCAAACTACGCACAAGTGCTTCTTAAACGTGAACATTCTGTCTAAAATATGTACAAGCGTGTCACAAATACTTATCATGCATTCTACCTAATTTTTTAAATTTAATTTTTATTATAATTTTTATTATATAATTATTTTTTATATTAGTCTAATATATAATAATTATAATATTATAAATATAAATTAAAATATCGGGTATTACACCTTTTGTCTAGTTAATGCATAAACTTTCCCCAACACTGGCAACTTCCACCAATTAGTTTGAGGCGCATTATCCTTCTTCAGTACTTGACAATCCTTTGAAAAATGTCCTGATTTGTCACAATTATATCGTAGCTTAGGCTTAGGCTGTCAGTTTGATATCGTCATCTGTCTAATCCGGCAATCTCTCAATATATGACCACGTTTGCCACATGTAAGGCAGGTCATTTGACTTCCAGTCTGAGTCTGTTCATTAGGCTGGCCTGCTTCTACGTCGAGCTTCCTCATCTTGTTATTTCTGAGTGATTGCTCTGAGGTTCAACTAGATCCCATCATAACAACATAGAGGGTTTAATCTCATAAAGTTGCTTGATTAACAAAGCACGCTTCGCAATTGCATCGAACTCTTCAAGGTCAAAAGGCGGCAATTGTCTTTGATTATCTTCATTCAAGCCTTATTGAAATCTCATGGCCTTGTGACCCCTCTGCTCCGGATTGAGCATGACGTTACAGTTTGGTGAACTTAGCATAACACTATGTGTTGGGCTTTTTGGTTTCTCTCTTATAGATAACTTAGCAAATAAAAAGTTATTAGAGGTTCGTATGAGACTTGTATGAAGATCGGAGTCAGAAGGCAAGATCAAGTCGAGCTATTGAGGGGCGCTCGAGCGTCGATTGCAGATTGATGAAGGATTGTTAGTACTCACTTCACGTTCGAGCGATACAGAGGTACGAATTCCAGACTTGGTGTGCTCGCTATGCGCTTATTGGGCACTCGAGTGCGGAATCCAAGACCGGTGCGCTCAATCCACGCTCACCAGGCGTTCGAGCACTGGTACACAGTATAAAATGCGACTCATATGTTTTAGAGTTATAATTCTAAAATCTTTCTCCACAATGAGCACTGCACATAAAAAGATAAGAGAAGAAGAGAGAAGAAGAAGAGGTTCGACATCTGGTCGAGGTCCGATTTAAGTTTTGTTCTTTGCTAAGGTGGGGTACGTCGTTTTGAATATGATTCTGGAAACGTATTTTCGTTCAATTGCTCTTTTCTCATTGTATTTCTCTTATGGGTTATCGGGTGTATTGAGAGGGAGTTATATTCAACCATTCTTTACTCAGGTTTGGAATGAAAGAATTTTGGAGTAAATCATTGTAATCGAAACTATTTATAATGGTTTTATTCGAAATTTGTTATATGATTTTTTTCTTAGTTAAAAAGGTTTTTCAAGTTAAAAATTATTATACATTGTTTGTTTTTGTACTCACAAACTTGATGGCTAACAGTTGATGGGGGGTTTGAGTTTGTTCCATTATACCGGATCGGGTGTATTAGGATGTCAAATTTCCAACACTGTGTACAGAAAGGTCCTTTGTGCTAGACATAGGATTTTATTCTCCATCTTGATACTTAATACTCGTTAGGAAGTACTTGTCGTTGAATAAACTTAGGAGATCCTCCCACGGCTACAAATCTACGGTCACGGTTCCGCCTATGTCTTATTTGCCTTCCATAGCAAGGCAGACCTCATCTCCTGTCAAACACATAGTAGTAGTATAAAAAAATTTCTCCAATCGAGCTATCCAAGCCTTAACCTTCAAAGGGTTGGGCTCTTATCTAAACTCCAGAACACGCTGCTCAATAAATTGGCTGAACAAGTTGTCTTCATAGCCTAATTCATCAAATCAGCCAACTTATAAAGTGTGCAATATGATCTCGCAAGATTCAAACCTCTCAGACTTTCGATTTCTGGTAGAGAATCTATAGCATTAACACAACATTGGCTCAACATGATCAGCTATAATACAACAATGCTTAGAAAGTTGAATGAAACATGAGTTCTAAACATGACATTATCCGCCAAAGTCTAATCCCAAATGCTTAGAAAATTGTGTAAATATTTTCCAAATATTTGTGATCTCTAAATCCCCGAGTGTTTGCAGAGAATTTTATTTCTCTGATACCATAATTGTCAATACACAGCCTAATTTCCAAAAATGCAATACAAATCGTCTAAACTACAATGTGAAAAAGCTTAAATACTTCCTCAACTAATAAAATTCAATCATCATTCCATTGATTGAAATTTTCAAAACGTCTACCGGGAGCATGAACCATTTAATCTGAAAATCTCTACTACAACATAATATTCAGACCTTCTAATATTATTACATGATAATCAAAGTTTAATATTAATCTAAATTGTAGATATTCCACTGAACCTCCCAGTCGGCTACACTGCTCTATATCTAAATCTCCACAACACTTGCAACTAATCTGACAAGATAGAATAAAATATTAAAGAATGAATCAAATATCTAATAAGTTAATTAAAATCATTAGTCTTAAATAATTACAATTTAGACAATTTTCAAAGCAGAACTATAATTACATAAATATTCAACATATTTAAAGAATATTTACTTTTAAATATTACAAATATAATATGATAATCCTACATATTTGTTATTACAAATATCAACCATAAATCAAGTTCAAAAAATGAATTCACGTGAATTACGGTGATAAAAAAAATATTAAAAATTAAACAATTCTTAAGTAAAATATTTTAGATTTCTTAAATTAGTTAAAGTAAATTTACTATAAAAAAAACTTACAAATTAAATGATACAAATAGGTAACATTTAATCGAGTTATTCCTAATCAATGAATCCTAACAAGCAAATCCTTAGATTTACTCCCTAACAATAGAACCATATGACTTTTTATCTTTTTTCAAACTTTACTTCATTATCTCAGGAATATCTAAAACTTATGAAACTGATCTAAGTCTCCAACAGAACTCTGAAGATTCACAAATTAGAATAAGTGTTTAATGATAATGGAAAGATTTTAGGATAGAAAAGTCATTCCTTGTGGATCACATATAATGAAATAGGTTTTCTCCTTTTTCTCCACACTTCTTTAGTTTTCCTCCTCTTTAACATTCAGCAAGGTAATAGTTAGATTAAAAAAAATAAGAACATATATAAGCGTGACTGAAAATTAGAATTTTAAACGTAAAATTGGCAAAAACCCGAATTGATGTTGAACCGTTGGCTTGAAAGCCAACTTGAATGTCAATGCACATGAGCGCATTTCTCTGTGCGCTTGATGGGTGAAGCATCTGTTATCCGTACATGTGCACCCGTCAATTCCTCATGCATGGAGATACTAGCAAGTGCATAAGTATACCTTTTATACGTGTTTTATTCGTAAAATTATTACAAAGTCTACATTAGTATCCTTCAAATGTCCCTTATGAGTGGGGCAACACTCCCCAATATGCATGTATGTCTTTTATACATTTGTTCATCTTCATCTTTGAAGAGTTTTTCTTAAATTATAATTAAATACAATTAATAAATAAAAAAACTAAAATATAATTCAATTAATATTAAAATTTATAAAATAAATAAACCAATAAATTAGACCTATAGCTTGGTTGAGTGACACAAGATTATTCGATATCTAATATCGTATATGTAACCGCTTCAACTTTTAAGAGCTTCTCCCTACCCACAAAGGTTGGTAGTTACCTGGAGAATCTTAGTCCACATGGCATTACTATATCCCGATCCAGTGTCCCTCATTGATATTATTTCATACTATTATACTACAGATTATAGTCGTCATGCTGTATAATCAAATACCTCAAACCTCCAATATGAAAATCAAAGACCCCATGCGTAGAGCTACATTTCCTAATATACATATACGTCTTTTATGCATTTGGTCCTTTTCATATTCAAAGAGCTTGTTTTCAGTAACGACTAAGCATAATTAATAAATAAAAATATTTAAATATGACTTAATTAAGATTAAATTTTATCATCGATATAAGTCAATAAAATAGATCTAATAAGCTAAGTGATAGCATGTGATTATTTGACATCTAAAATCGTGCATGTAATCACCTTGACTCTTAAGAGAATTCTTTCTACCCCACAAAGGCCAATAGCTACATGTAGAATCTCAGGCCTTATGACATGTCCATATCTTGATTCAATATTTTTTATCAATATCATCTGATATCATTATATGATATTTACAGTTTATAAGTGTTATTGTAATATCAAAGATCTTAAACCTCTTGTGTGAAAATTAATATTAGACAAATATAAATTATACTAAAATTTTATGGGTTTCATAATTTTTAAGATTATATTATCCTTATATATTTTTTTATCTTAATTATAAAATATGAATAACAATTGATAAAAAAACAATTCCAAAATCCATCTATCAAAAATATTTAAGTAAGGATCGTAATCCAAGAATTTAATAAAATTTCAAGGCTTAGACATTAATATGTTAGATAGATGTTTGAATGTTGGGTTGAATGACATAATTATTGGTCTGCCCGTTTTAACGGCATTTAAATATCACAAACTATTAAATAATTATTTTAATTTTTAACGGATAAAAATCCAATATATTCAAAGACTAATGATGTAAACTCGCAAATTAAAACTTATATAATAACTTTGGAGTCTAATATCTAATAAATAATTGAAAATAAATATTGGATTCAACAATTCAGTACTGAAATTTAAAAATTAGACAAACTATCAAGAATAGACAGTAACGTTCAAACGAAGGCCTTAAGTGCCGATTAGAAACTAAATACAAACAATTTGATTATAGATAATCTTTACAAATCCTTGAAAAATAAGATGATATAATAAATTATATACTCAAATACTATAAATATAATCAAATAATTAAACAAATTTGAGTATAAAGAACCTAAATTAAAAATTCATTTCTACTTCAATACGCTTCCTCTTATCTTTCCTTAAATTAAACAATTATGCTAATTTTATCATGAATTATCATATGCTTCAAATTTTTATAATATAATTTGTATACTTAACCTCTGCTGCCATACCAACAGTTTGGGCCACAAAGTGGTAGGGGTCACGTAGTGGGACCCAATACAGCTCATAACTTTGCGTGAACTCCAAGCCAAAGAGCCTACCTGCTAACTGGTTAAAAGGCAGCATGGGCAGGCGTGCGGGTTAGTAATTGATTTGTTTCTTCAAAGTCTGACGTTTGCAAAATTTCCTGAATTCTATAATTTACAATTATTGTTTGTTGTTAACTATTATATTAATATTAACTACAAAAATAGTGGTTGGAATTATATATTAAACACCGTCGATGATATTTCTTATTCTATTTTATAGTTTTATTTATTTATTATTTTTTAAAAAGAATATAAAACAAAATTGTCAATATTTATATATTTTTATGTAGTAAAAAGTGGCATTAAAACTTAAATGATATGTTAAAATTCATATATATAAATGACACCAAAAAAATTATGTTGCGTCCCTAGAATCCTGTTTATTATACGGGTTAGAAAATTACTCAATCTTTCACATTTGGTCGAATTGGAGTCGATCCAGTTTGACCGTCTATTTTAATCTGAACTCTGCATAACACAGCTAAAAATAATAGGTGGAAGGATTGGCAGGAATTTACTCATTAATATACATTCCGACGTTTAAATTAAATATCATTCCAATAAAATAAAAAGATATTATAAAAATATAAAAAATACGTAAATATATGTATTGGGAAATTGAGTATTTATATGCGGCCCACTGAGGGACCGCTTAGACGTATACTCAGTGGAAGGGTGGCTTGAAGGTGTGCCCTGTCAAAGAATGACTTGGAGGTGTGCCCGACAAGAGGCGGCTTGTAAGATAGAAGGTAGGAATAAGGCTCCTAGATGGAAGACAAGTCGCTTGGACAGATGCCCTCCTGGATAGTAGATGGCTCCTTGGAGGATGGCCTCCTAATTGGGGTCTGTAGCACCTTTTTCTCATTTTTTTCCTTCCTTTTCTGTTGAGATGAAAGAATATTTATAGAGTTAGAGAGCGGTTGAGTTACCTTTTTCTAGTGACAACTGCCCACAGATAAGATAAGAAGTAGTTGGCCGTTATATAGTTATAACCGTTACATGTGAAATAGGCTGTTTTAACTAGACTGAAAAATAAATTAGTTCGTTTGGGTCATTTTTCTAAGTCAGATAGGCTGAATCCATCAAATTATATGAAATATACAAATTTAAAGAGTCTTTGAAAGGGATGATTCTTTTATTTCTCTCTAAGAAATAAGAGTATAACATAAGTGGTCTAAAATAGAAAAATAAAGAAGAAAATCAAAAATTAAAAATAAAAATTATTTTTTCAAAAAATAATTTTCATATTTTTAGTGGCAATAGTTTTATTGTTATTATTATTTAAAATTATGATAATATATTAAAATATATTAAAATTATTTTATAATTTTAATTGTTTAAATTATAATAAATTAAGTTCTATTTACTAAAAATATGAGATAACTCTTGTAACATTTTATTTGGATGAGTTATTTGTGTATGAGATTCATAACTTTTTTTTTTTTTTGAGACATATCTGATATACAGTTGTAATAATTTAGACAAAATTGTCATATCTAATACGCACTCAAAGGGCATATCTATACAGGGTAGAAAGTGTTTTTATGTCCAATACGTATCTAAAGGATACACATCAATAGTGGTACTTACGCATGATACTCATATAGCCGTTGCATGAGGACAAATGCTGATATAAAATGCTCTATTTCAATTTTTTAGGACAGTATATGTGAGATTTTAAAATCTATTTTTAAGTGCTGAGTTAAAAGAAAAGAAAGAAGAATGAGAAAATTTTACAATCCATTTGAATTTTAATTCACGTTTTAATATTTACAAATTTTATAATATGTTATTTTATTTTATTTTTTTATGAAACTTTTATAGGTAATTTGTCTCATTTGCTCTATAGTTGTTCTTTACTTGATTTATCAACGTTTGTGATAAAAATTAAAGATGGTTTGGTGGGTTTATTATAATCAAAATCATATATGATAGAGACTGATGGACACAAAATCTTATAATTTTATTTTTTTATTTATAAAAAAAATTCACATAAAACTTATAATTTTTTTATTTTGTAATTATTATTGTGTTTATATTTATGTTATCTTCTCATTTTCTTACAAAATTCATGCAAATGGTTCGATAATTAATTTATAAAGAGATTTACTCTCAATTTTATATAAAGGAAGTTTGGTTTGATCATTTCCTACACTTTTCACTGTTTTTTTTTTTTTTGGGGAAAATATCAAATTTGGTATTTGCCCTTCCAATTTATTTTTAAAAAGGGTTGGTTTCTATAAGATTTTTTTCCAAAAAAATTCCAATTCTAATCAAATTTGGGTTAATATAGTAATTATGATAATAGATACGCTAGTGCCGCCGTATAAGTGGCCACAAGTTTTTTTTTAAGTATTGAATGACATTATGGAATATTTATGTAAAATTTTAAATAATGTCACGTATTATTTATTTATACATATTGTAATTTTTTATATAAATAAATATATAGTGCATTATTTAATAATATTTATTAAATAAAAAATATTAATTTATTATCATAATATTTCTTGCTTTTTTTTTTTTTTCAGTATGTGGAAGGGGCATCCCCCGAAAAAGTTATAGCAACGAAGTATATCTTTTCAACGGCTATATATAGTATCAGAAAAATGTTTTAGTTATTATTAAAATATGTTTTTTTTTTAAATGTAACGCCATATTAATGAATTTATGATAAAAAAACAGATTATAATAAACATATAAATAAATATTATATTATTTAATAATTATTTAAAAATATTTAATTTATTTCTATAAGTTTGTTATTAATTTCTTTTTTACTTAGACATGCAATGAAAATATGGGACGAATGAAAATTTGAAAGTCAATACAGATTTTGGATGATTAGGTGGTAAAAAGCAAGTAACGCTTTATGTAACGCATGTAAAAGAATGTTGGTGGTTAAGTGTATATTTTACATTCTCTAATGATATATTTGATTACTTAAATAGAATAAGATAGGAATATAATAATTATTTTTAAGAAATAGAATAGGATAAGAATAGAGTCAAAATTATTATTCTCATATTTGATTATTGAAATAGACTAAAATAAAAATTAATATTTTATTATTTAATTTGTAAAATAATATGATGAATAAGATAGGAATGATGATAATAATAATAATAATAATAATAATACAACAACATAATAATAATAATATTATTATTATTATTAAAATATAATAATAATAATAAATAAATAAAAATAACTATTATCACTTTTTATGTGAGTATAGTTATTCTGACATATATGAGAATAAATATTCTCACGTGAATATTTATTATTGGTTAAATTGTAATCAAATGTAGAAATATCTATTCCCAAAAAATAATGAGGAAATAAAAATTATATTCCCTCTAACCAAACGTAGGGCAAGTATCTAATTTATGAATAATAGACTAGTGTCTATAATAAATTTCTTCATCATAATATTAATTGATAGGTCGTTGTTGGTAAGTGCAATACGATCTTGTATATTGAAATCCAACTGCTAAAACGTATTAAAAATAGGCAAATTTATATATTTTAATGAACAAATTTGCTACCGATTGGTATAATTTACTAGAAATGCTTATGGGAGATTATTTAGCTGTTTTTAAATGCCCCATAATGATATTATAATCATTTATTTATTTATTTATTTGTAAAGTTATTAATATAAATAAATGAATAAGACATTATATCATATTAGATATCTAAAAAAATTTAAAAAACATTCCCATGGCATTAATTGTGTTGTTGGCCAGATCCTTTTATATGTACAAGATCAAATTAGTACCACAATGTCTCCACCGATTAGCCAGATCTGACGCATTGTCGGAATATGGGGTCTTGGATCATCCCTTATCCAATCTTGCCATATTGTTGACGTAGTATTAAGCTTTATTTTCTTTGCCCCATACATCTTGGTGGATCCCTTATGTGGGGGACACGATTATGTGTTAATTGTTGATTTTTGGTGGGCATTGGGATTAATGTTTTGGTTTTATTGTTGGGATACTACTAACTTATTTAAATCGTGATGAATCAATTAATAATGAATAATAATTATCACAAATAAAAAAATGTATACAAATTTTCTTTAAAATGAGGAATAAAAATTATTAAAAAGTTCATCTAAAATATATTTATTTTGTGATAAGTCTGATGACACAAACCACCATATACAATATCACAATATCTTGTCATTAATAAGCTCGAATAGTATATAATATAATATCAAAGAGAATAAATAAAATTGATAAAATATTATTATTAACTTTTAGAACAACGTACCTAAGATTGGTAGAGATTAAAATACACTTCAAAATTTAATTGAATACTCAAATATTTCTATTCTCTATTTTTTCTCTTTTTTTCTTTTCTTTTTCATAAGAACGACGCTCTCTAGATTTGAATATCACAAATGATAAACCCTAAAAATGTATCAACGCGATGTCATTGGGTTCGGCGCCTCTCATGCCCCTCATGCAGACATCAACTATTTTCAATGTCTTGAGAACTTTTGCTATGGAATCAGCACTTCTTACATAGGTTGTGCATGTAAAAATTTCAATGATCCGTATCAATATAAAATTCATGAGTGTTTGTCCGAATCATCAATTGGTTTATTAAATGAATATGGACTCACACGGGAGTAATTTATATTCCAATAATTATTTGTATAATTTTTTACATTAATACATATTAATTAATTAAAAAAAACATTAATCATGTTTTGTATGGGCAACGTTTTCCTTTTTTTTTTTTTTTTGCCAGCCCTTTTAAAATACTAATTATGATAAAGTTTTAAAAAGTTTTAATTCTCAAAATTGTAAAATTTAATATAAGTTAGAGTCTTATTTTTTTTTTTAATTATTAGCCTTTTAAAAAATACTAATAGCTATAAGTACATTCCCTTCTGTTCTCATACCAACTAAACTGAAAAGAGTATTATTTTGGATTAATTTTTAAGATCTTTAAAATATTTTTTAAATAATATTTTCTTTAGTTATCTATTTTTATAAAAAAAATTATTAATATATATAAATAAATTCAATATTATATCTCTAAAATACCTCTAAAATAATTAAAAAATATCTTCTTAACACCAATCAAATTTAAAATCCTCCATTGTGGATTTCTTCTTTATTTATCTACCATTGAATAACCAATCTAACTGTAGATATTTTAAAACAAAAAATAATTAAAGATAATTTTTTAAAAACAAATTATATAATATTAATATTTATTAAATATAAAATATAAATATAATTTTAAAAAATTATTCAAAAGCAATTTTTATCATTTCCTGGACTCTGAGAAAGGGAAGATAACTGTGTAATGTACTTTAAGTCGTGCAGCTTTGACCAGTTCATGTTGCTGAACCACTTTCTGATTATTTAATTTTAATTTTTTGCAAAAAAATCTCACAAATGATTTTCAAAAAAATTCAAAATTATAATTTATTTTTCAAAAAATATATTTTAATTTAATCTTAAAAAAAAAAACCAAACACGTCCTAATTTCCCCTAATATTGAGTGAACTACTTCACCTAATGCTTTATGTCTTGGACTTATCGAGCTACCGGCCGTAGAAAGAGTGGTTTAAGCTGACATGTAGGCAATATATATATTTATATAAAGTATTTTATTAATATTTTTAATAATATTATTAATTAGTATAATATTTTATTTTTTTATATTGATAAATTTATAAAAATAAGAAAAATAAATATTTAAAAAATGGAAGATGGTTGTTTGATCAGTTTGGTGGGCCACTCCATCAGCAGATACCCCAGCCGTGGAAGAAAGGGACCCACAAAGCATGTTAGTTGAGAAAAATAATTAATTTCTAATATTATCCATCGAATAAATTGTTTTTTTTTTTTCCAAAAAAATAAAATAGATAAGAAAAGTGTCGTTGTCAAAGGGGAGTGGGGGCCCACCATCCAAGTTCCAATAGAATCAGCCCACTAGTGCTTACCTACCAAGAGCATAAAGCACTTTAAAAAAAGAATAAATAATAGTAATTTAATATTTGTAAATAATATAATATTTATTAAATTTCATTTATTTTAATAAATTATGTTAAATAAATGGATAGCAGTTTGTCTTTATTCATTATTTATTATTTAATTTTCAATGCATATTTGTGACGTGGTAGGGATGCCAACCCCATCATGTCTTAGTCGTTACCTAACCTAACCGACACCAATTTACTATTATATCCTTAGTTAATAGTAATCACAGTAGTAATCTTACGATGTATAACCGTAAATTTGTGCCCTCAATGTGATACTTTCATAAGAGATGGTAGCCGTTAGATTTTTTTTTTAAAAAAAAAAATTCAATAAGTATCATTTAAATAATAAAAAAATTAGGAAAAAATAATTTATGTTTGAAATTGATAAAATATTAAAATCCCCATAAAATTAAAACAAAGCAAATTTTGTTTTTATTTTTAATAAAAATATATCCCAATTGTTAGATGTATTATCCAATAATGATTATGTGGCCTTTTGATCTTGAATTAACATTTACGTGCATGCATGCAGTGAAAAACCTAATTCTGCTAGCGTTTTTAATTTATTTATTATTAGTTTTTTAAAATTTTATTTAACAGTTAAAATTATATTGAATTTATTTATAATTCTAGCCACGAAGCTTTTGGTTAAAGAAGGAACGGTTTAAATAAAATTTATAATATAACTATTTGTTGACTTTATAGTTTGTATATTATATTTTGATGATTGGAATCACGATAGTATTATGAAATTAATTTTTTAAAATAATAATAATGTGGTAGCTTAAATTTGCGGCTATTAAGGCAAAAGAAATTGAAAAATATAAACAATTATTAATCCAAAACTGAAACACGGCCGTCCTCTGCCCCCTTCATTGATGTCCTGTTCTTGTTCCCCCTCCTCATTCACCTCATCTGGTGGCCTCTAATGGCAGTCTTGATACAGGACAGCAGCATATGGGAGAATGCCATAGAGCAGACAAAGGCTGCCCAAGAGAAGGGCAGTGACCCGTTGTTGTGGGCAATCCAGCTCTATTCTAATTTGAGCTCGGCGGGAGTGTCTATTCCCTCCATTGACTTAGCCCATCTTCTGGTATCGTACATTTTCTGGGACAACAACGTTCCCGCAGCGTGGAAATTTCTTGAGAGAGCTCTAGTGATGAAGATCGTCCCACCCATGCTTGTCCTAGCTCTGCTGTCCACGAGGTTCTTTCATTTATTCCTTCCTTCCATGGCATTTCTCTATGAAAACATTGTGCGAATTGATATATTAAGCTGGGATTGATTCAATTTGAGTTCTTATTGTTTCTTGTTATGGAATTTATAACGTGCATTTGCCATTACATTATCTTTTTTGTGGCCTGGTTGGCTCTGATTTTGAGTTCTTCATTTAGATAGATTATCGGCATGAAAGTCTTGGTTTCTTCTTTTGTTCATCGTTATCATGTCTTTTTCTTTGTCTCTTTGGATACCCTGACGGCGTACTTCATACAAGGAAAGATCATGTTGTTGTGATATGAAGTTCATAGGTTTAGGTCACGGAGGCAACAATGCAGGACTATAAGGCATTACCCGTGTATAATGCAGCATAGGCCACTCTTTTTCAATTTGGGTCAATACTAATGAGTTTCTAGCTTTTGCAATTGTAATGATATGTTTTCGGAGGCCTTACATTTTGGCCAGGAGGAGTAATTCTGTTTTTCGTGGCCTCAAATTGATCTTATTTTCGAGGCCATACATTTTGGTTAGGTAGAGTAATTCTTATTTTCCTTGCCTAAAATTGACTTTTTTCCCGTTTTCTGAATTTTCTCCTATTAGAACTTGCAAGGGCTTAGAAATTATGAGCTTGACGGCCAACCTCTGGTATTCTCATCATGAAATGTAAAAGGCCCATTGATATAGATAGACATTTGATACCTTTATTGTTTGCAATGTAGAAGACATGTTTTGGAGGCCATCCATTTTGGTCAGATAGAAGTAATTCTTCTTTTCCTGACCTAAATTGATATTATTCCCTTTTAATGAATTTTCTTCCATTAGAATTTGGAAGGCCTTTGAGAATATAAGCTTAAAGGCTAAAAACTCTATCGTGTAATTTATAAAGCCCAGGGATCCAGATTGACATTGGATGCCTTTATTGTTTGCAATGCATGTTTTCTGCCTGACTTTTCCATTGATTGGTTGAATTTGGAGTCTTATATTATGATTTTTTTTTACTATTAGAGTGGGTTTATTTGTGGATACTTATGTAAAGCTTCGCCTGTCTTCTTTTTTACTCTTCCTAACTATCCTCTTCTTATTTCTTATTTGTTCATCGTTGTCACTCATTAGCATCAATTTTGCAGCGGTACTCTGGCATCTGTCATTTTGCTGAGCTTTTCCCTTGCCAGGAATCAAGTAATGATGTCCTACAAAGTTGTAGGTTCAGATGAAAACTGTGTTAGGTCCTAAAATCTGCAGCAAAAAGAAATACAACAAGGAGATTGTCCAAATATATATGTGGTGCTCCAAAGTTCATATTGAAGCCTTTTTTTTTTTTGTGAGAAGCCCATTTTGTAAGTGCAAGACATCCATAACTGATCTGTTTATAATGGTTGGACCATTCATTTCATCCAAAACAGGGGGCCGCAAGGAGAGCTAGGAACTTTCCTCTTTTACGTGCCTTGTTATTGTTTGATTAGGATTCTCACACATTTTGACCCAGATTTGAAAACCTCAGGATTGAGTTCAATCAAAATCTATTTTTAGTGAATGGCTCTGCAACTTCTGAAAGTTAGGGCATCATCTTGTAGAATTAAAAAAAAAGAAAAACCTTAGGCGACTTTTCTTTAGTCCCTTTTTTTTTTTTTTTTGGCCGGAATAGGTTTTCAGATTGTTATTGCAGCTATCTTGTATGATTTTCTACTTGCATTTCCAAGTCAAAATACTTTCTTTTAGTAATCAATATCTTTCTCCATCCCATAAAATGTATCAAATACATTGCTAGAAGAGTTTTAACAAAACAAATTACTCTCTTTTGCATCAGACTTATAGATGATTTGTATTTATTTCCTTTTTCTGCAGGGTCATTCCATACCGGCATTCTCAGCCCACAGCATATAGGCTTTATATGGAACTTCTAAAAAGGCATGCTTTCAGCTTTGTATCCGAAATTAATGGGGCAGATTATAAGCAGTATGTTTCAAGCTTACAAACCTTACAAGAGAAGTTCACTCATTTATTATTATAAGTCCTTTACCCATTGGTCTATTGCTTCCTTATGTGTGTCTGCCATTTTGTTGTACGATTGCTAGTGTGCTTGCTTAATCATTTAGAGTAATTTGAAAGAAAATGCTTATTTCTGACTGGAGAATCTATCATTACCGGAGCTTTGTGTTTTTGATTAAACTTCCCGCTGATGTCTGGTAGTGTTAGCAGCTTCTTGTAAATGTCTTTTTGTTTGTTGAATATTGGACTGGCTATTTAACTCCTTGTGCTTCCTTCATAGGATTTAAAATTATAACAAGGGTGCAGAGTCATGACATCAATTGAACCTTTTCTTCATCTATCTCAGATATTTGGCCTGTGCACAAGTGAACCAGGGAATGTTCTAGTTGAGTTTAGCTTTACAATTTGATGGCAGCTGCTTGATGCATCACTAGATGACGAGGGGCTATTTGAACTTCCTGCATAGGATTTAAAATTATAACAAGGGTGCATAGTCATGGAGTACTAACATTTGATTTGTTGTTTACAGAGTTTGGGTTACTCTACATGGATTCATTCATACGCATAGTCCATTTGTACCGTGCTTCCCCTGCTTCTGTTCTAGACATTGACTGAATTTAGTAAACTTCATTATAAATGTCAATTGGGTGAATTTGTGATAATCTGCCTACCAAAGTCAGATTGCTAGCAAACCTCTTTGGCGATGATTTTGTTAAACGACACTAAAGCAAGTTAATTGCTAATTGCTGTGAGGTCATTACCATTTTGAACTGTTGGTGGTCTAGAGGAATTGATGTAGTCTATGTGGCCACAGTTGAATGCAGTGCAGTTTGGTTTGCTTTTGTCATTACAGCAGCCCATTATAAGCTAGTCATTCTTATGAAATTGGGTATTTTATAACATAACTGGCTTTTGGTAATATGAATCTTAAAGTTACCGGTTTTGTAAACCTACTAGATATGGTATCTGTGTTTTCTAACTTCACATTCCTGTTTTTTGACTTCTCTAAAAGTACATCCCTTTTGTCAAGTTGCATTTGTTTGTTGTTTCTCAGGTGGTTGGATTATTAGAAAATTGATTATATGTTACCTTTCTTTTCCCGAATTCTTGCAGAGTCATGACATCGATTGAACCTGTTCTTCATCTTTCTCAGATATTTGGCCTGCGCACAAGTGAACCAGGGATTGTTCTAGTTGAGTTTATCTTTACAATTGTATGGCAGCTGCTTGATGCATCACTAGATGACGAGGGGCTATTAGAACTTACACCCGAAAAGAAGCCTATGTGGGCAACTGAAATTCAGGAAATGGATATAGATAGTTGTGATAGATATGATGAAAAAGGCCTTGAACATCTTGAGAGATTACGGAGTATGAATACTGTGATGTCTGTTGAGATCATTGAGCAATTTTTCCAAAACAGAGTTACATCTAGAATCCTATGCTTGGCATGCCAAAATCTGTAAGCCTTTTGTGCCTGTGTAGACTCAATGCATGCGCTTGATTTTGAATGGTAATGACAAGCGAATTGAGTTGCTTTAGGTTGACCAAGGAAATTGCATTTGCTAGGCATAGGTTAAAGAAGTACATATTATGCTCAGGTGTGAGCAAAGATAGCAATGTAGAACTAAGGGAAACAGATCTTTGGGATTGCAAAAACATCCATTTTTTTTTTTGGGGGAAAACAATATTTTTCTAAAAAATTATTATTTGCTCAGAGGAAAATACAAAATGAATTACTATTTTCATAAGGGCCTTTACTATTTTCATAATATATGAGTTGCATCTATCTTGATGTCAACTTTAGTGAAGATATTGAAATTATTTTCCTCTCTCACAACTATAGGCCGACCCATTGGGAAAGTTTCATTCAGCATGTATGGCTGCTGGGAACGAACTCTTTAGCATTAAGGAACTCAACGAATACAAGTCCAGAGAAACTTTTAAAGCTGATTTCAGATCCTCACAATGTACTATCTCAGGACCGTAAAAGAAGTTCTATGGAAGAGTTTGACACAATGATGGCTTCTGGATTGCTAGCTTCTTCGGCTGGTCTTTCTGATGGAGCTAATCCTCCTGTTGTGTGGCTTCCCCTTGATCTAGTATTAGAAGATGCCATGGATGGATCACAAGTTATGACAACAAGTGCTGTTGAGATCATTGCTGGTAGTTTTGTTTTTTTTTTTTTTTTTTTTAAATATACCTCAGAAGGTTAACACTAACAGCATAAAATAATGCTTATAGAATTGGAAATTGCGCTTCTTTTGTTTCAGGTTTAGTAAAGTCTCTTCAAGCAATTAATGGTACTAGCTGGCATGACACGTTTTTGGCTCTCTGGATTGCTGTTCTTCGTCTTCTTCAAAGGGTATGACATATTTTACTAATCAATGCAGATCCCCTCCCACTGGTTTCCCTACCTTCCTTATTCCCATGCTGTCTGAGGCTCGATAGGCCTCATATTATCTTTGTATCCTAGTCTATGACCGGTCTCTAGTAACGTCATAGAGCAAGGTTATTCCAATTCCCACCTTTTTAACTTTTTGCTGATATGAATTTTATCTGGTTATCTCAACTAATGTAAAAGGTGGTGTTATTTAGCACTTGTTCTGTTTACATAAAGTGACAATGTTTAGAAACTTTTATACAAAATCTTCTACTGAGATTTTCTTGTGAAAGAGGCGCTCCCTTGCTGCAGATATGCATTCATTAAGTTATCATCAATTTTTTTTTTTAAATCTGTCTTTACCAGTAAAAAAGCTCAGCATTTTTTTTGTTTTTGTTTTCACGTATCACTACATGCTCCTTAAAATCCATGATAATTATCATTTTATGTTATGGTTTTTTATGTTTAATAACGGTTGTGCTGATTGTTGTGTGTTGTTTTTATTCCATCGAGGGATATGCTAATTATTTCATTTCTATGATTGACCATGCAATATCTAGGAAAGGGATCCCATTGAGGGGCCAGTGCCTCACCTTGATACTCGCATGTGTATGTTGTTGTCTATTACTACTCTAGTGGTGGCTGACCTTATTGATGAAGAGGAAAATCCTCTTGAGGCAACAAAATGTGGCTCCACTAATCATTGGAAGGAGAAACAAGTTCCCAGAAAACGTCGCAACGACTTGATTTCCTGCTTACAGTTACTTGGTGATTACCAGACTTTGCTGGTGCCACCTCAATCTGTTATTTCTGCGGCCAATTTGGCTGCTGCAAAAGCAATGATGTTTGTTTCAGGCATTAATGTTGGAAGCGGATACTTCGAATGCATTAAGGCGACAGACTTGCCAATCAACTGTTGTAAGTGACATATTTCTTTGATCTTTATAAATTTACTGGCCCTGACTTTCCATAGATGAGTGGGTCAAGTTTGTGAAAATGAGCAAAGTATCTGTTATTTTGGGTCATAACCTTTAGATCTGACACCGGATATTGTTATTTTGAGGGTAAGCCTTGGCGAGTATCCATTGTTACTTGTAATTCATGCGTTCAAATGATGAAAATAGCCTATCTTCAATGTTGGGATAAGGATGTGTCCATCAGAGTCTCCTCAGACTTTACAATGTGGGAGCCTCATAGACTTTGCTATTCTTTTGTATCTTCAAATCCAACACGCTTTTGCTTTTGCATCTTAACTCAACCGAAAGTCTGATCTAGTTTTTCATTTGGAGTCTTAAAGCAATGGTTTGGAATGATTTGGATTGTGTTTATTTTGGAACCAAGCCCATAGGAAGACCATGTGTGGATTATATAGCTGTAATTAAGCTCCTTTCCCATCGTAGTAAAATAATCAATATTCATGTGATATCCATCAGAAACAAACATCAAATCAATTAACCATTGCAGCTGTTTCCCTCTAAATGACCTTTATCTACCATGAACTCTTTACTAGTCTCTGTCTCCACCTCCGGCAACACACCTCCTACTTTATATCTTTGGACAAAAGGAGTAGGAACTTGGAAAAGAGGGAAAAATCTGATACGATATATCTTCTTTTCGAATTGCATATGTCATTGCTTTGGATTGACTTATTAGTAGTCCATCATCGTCAGCACTGCAAATAAATATGGTAATTTTTAAACTAAAGATTTGGTTGTAGACATTTTTGGTTTTTTTAGTCATGGCTCTTGTGTAAGTTATTTTTTAACCAATTTGACATTAAGATTGTGTTATATTCGGTTGGCTTGTACACTTGGATGATTCTTGTTCCACTGTTAATATCATACTTTGCCTGCAGCTGGGAATATCCGCCACTTGATAATTGAAGCTTGCATAGCTAGGAATCTACTTGATACTTCGGCATACTTTTGGCCAGGCTATGTGAATGACCAACTCAATCATATTCCAGATACCCTGTCTTATCAAGTACCTGGCTGGTCATCTTTCATGAAGGGGGCTCCACTTACGCCATTAATGATAAATGCAATGGTTGCAACTCCTGCTTCAAGGTACCTGGAATGTGGAATCTATTTCCTTGAAAGTTCATGCAGCGTATCAATCTTTAGTTTTCGGAACTTATCTGAATGAACTTTGAAATTATCCAGTTTAACGTTTTGAAAGTTCATGCTTCTTGTACTTTTTCCAAGTTGACATGGATCCCATCTGGAGTTTCTGCTCTGTATTCCAGTGACAAGGACTTTTGTGAGTTTTCTGGAAGTGTTTGGTTTACCAAATATGCCGAGCAGTTTGGATCTCAGATTTTTCAATATAAACTTAGATATTAGAAATATTATAATCTTATGAAGGGTCTTTGAAACAAAGTTGAGCTTGTATGTTGGTGAATTGTGAGTTTGACATGTTTTGCAAGAAGTTAGAGAATCGAGTCATTGAAATCCATTATCTCATGTCATATTGTATATTAATAGATTCAAGAATCAATTATGATTCAAATCAACGGATGAGAATGAAGGGAGACCAGAAGTCTCAACGAAAGCATTTCCTTAGGAATGATAACAAAAATTTGTGAAAAAGCACGTTTTGTGCTAATGTGAACAAACAAGTTTCAACCCCGTTAAAAGTATAGCGGAAACAGTAGAAATAAATATCTAATATACGTAAAAGATATTTAGGACTAGATGCATACGAGACTAACAATCATGCACAGTAAACAAAATACGTAAGTAATAATATAAAGACGCGATTTTTGGTGACGAAGTGAAAACTCGATACCCACGGTATCGAGAAAAACACTCCGGGCTTCAACGGCCAGGGAAGCAATGCACTATGAAAATCAACTTATAGACCGGATGGTAACAACGCGCTAACATAGCCGACTTATTCCCGTCACGTGATCCCTACCAAGGAACTTATTGGATTTGCCCGCGGCAACGGAACCGGACACCTTCCGGTCTTCACGTCAATATTCCCTCGAACCATTTGAATTGCCGATCACGATCGAGTCTCCTTCACGAACCAACGTTTCCAAACGAAGGTAGAAGATAATGATTCAATGGTTAAAGAAGGTTGGTGAAAAAACTTGTTTGAACATGTGGATCAATCTTGTAGTGTTTAGTTTTCTTAAGAGGTACAATAACAATCAAGCACAAGAGGCTTTCTTCTCAAGGAGGCACGAAAATAATCTCTCCTGAATTCTTAGGGTTTCAAAAACCTAAGTCCAGTATTTATAGAGGGCGCAAAAAGACGTTCAAAAATTTTGCCCGTTGCACTGGCGCTCGAGCGGGGCTAGAGCGCGCGGCGGGCGGACGTAGGGTTTCGTGAGAAACCCTGCGGGCGCTTGAGCGGCCAAAAGGCGAGCAGCAAGCGGGCACCCTACTGGATTTTCGGCTCGAGCGGATGTCGAACTCCTGGAGAGCGGACACCCTACTGGATTTTCGGCTCTAGCGGGTATCGAGCACCTGGCGAGCCGGGGACCTTCTGGATTTTCGACTCGAGCGGGGTTCGAGCACCAGGCGAGCGGGGGGGTTTCGGACGGCTCGAGCTACTAGAGTGCGGAACGGACATAACGGACTTTAATCCGACAACCTACAACCCGACATTGATACACTAATACAAATGGTCACGGAATATGCCAATTAGACAAATGTCTCTAACAATTTGGATTTCATTTAAAAGGTTTGGGTATGAATTGGTTTATGTTATCGATGGTTTGGGTGGTCTTTGGAATGGTTTCAACAAGCTTTTGGTGGCTTGTTGTTTATATCTTAGGCTCTTGGCCTTGGGTCAGAGAGCATTGGGTCGATACGAACCCATACCCTTATTGAAAGTGAAGTGTATCAACAGGGGAATGCTGCTTTCCCTTTAGAGATTTGAGGAGACAGGTAGACTGTGATTCATAATCACAGAGTGGTTTCAAGGCAAAATGTTGGTGGAATGCTGGAAAGTGATTGAGGATTTTCCATACAGTGCCTGAAAATATTGTTGATCCACCAAGAGTTATAAGAGTCCCGAGTTTTGTTGATCTGCTGTTTATTATACTAACTCCTACAAGGCAAGATGGCTATTTCTCAGATGGTGCTACATGAATGAGTTCCTACAGTTAATTGTTTCAGAAGGCATTGCGCTACTGGACACCATCAGCTTCAATTCACCTTTCGGTGTGCTAATTGTAGTGCTCACGTACAAGGGATGAAAGGTGTAGGTTTCTGCTCATAATTGGCCCGTGTACATAGGAAAACATTAGCTCATGGTGCTGGAGGTAAGGCCACCCGGAAGGCACATGTTGATGTTGATGGATCCAAAAATCATTGAGGGGACCTAGATGGTCCCAGGCATACAGAAATGTTGAAACCGCCCCACCTGTGAACAAAGATCGGGATGCCCCTGTGATGTTTCATGACGGATCATCAAAGAGGAGCCTTGAGGTTCGTGTTGTGGACCTCACAAGTTGAATTTATCTAGAGATCTGTGCATTTATATGGGACAGAATTGAATAATTAGGGTCTTGCACCTGGGCATATATAACCATTAGCATGGATGAAAAAATTGGAATTGGTGTTGGTCATGGCCATATTGGTATTACACATTGCGGATGTAAAATTCTTTTATCTCGTAAGGGCATAAAATTAGTTATATACGTTTTTGAAAGTTGAGGAACAGTCTCAGGGGCTTTTTGATTGCTTTCTAGGAATCAATGATGAGTGATTTATTGTCTGTGGATCTGGCATTCAATCTGTTTAGATGTGCTTATTTGATTCTGAGATTTTGTCTTTGCTGTGGGCAGTTAATGGATGTTCACAAGTGTAATCTTTGTATCTCTTTCTGTTAGGACAGGTTTTCCATCTTGATGTATTTCTTTTGGATTTTTGTAAGATGTTGCTATTAATTCCTATGGAATTTCTACTGCTATTACTTGTTAGTATGTCAGGGTGAGCCTGGCGCATGGTAAACTTGCTATATTGTGACCTAGAATTTACGAAGCTGTATATATCTAGCCTTTTCAGACCCTAAACGTTAGATCCTCGTATACTAAGTTGCCATTTATTACTTTCTAGTATGTTTTTCTTAAAACCTTCTGCCAGACTCTGTCCCTTGGCCAATAACTTTCTTGTTCACTCTGTTCTTGATACCTCTCCTGACGGTGCCTTCGAAATTCTTAGGGTGGGAAATTGGTTTAGATTCCCTTCTATTTCCCTTAACTGTGGCCTGATCTTCAGTAGTGTTTCCTTTCCTGAAGCCAGGTCTATCATATGCTCTGTTTTTTTTATTTTTTTGGGAAATTTACCCAAGGGGTTAAGCTACTGAATTTAAGCTCATGGATTTGATGGAAGTTTAGCAGAGCTTGAGCAAATTTTTGAGCTTGCACTTAACGGATCTGATGATGAGAAGATTTCTGCTGCTACAATTCTTTGTGGATCCTCCTTAATCCGTGGTTGGAATGTACAGGCAAGTCAAATTTCTCATGAACTTTCTTGAAATTCACATTCTACTGCAGAAGTCATCAACTAGATTGTGCTCATTTATTGAACTGGAATTGCAGTCATAGTTTCCAGCAAAATATATCATGCATTAATATTGATCATATTGCAGGAGCATACTGCTTATTTCATCACTAGATTATTGTCTCCATCAGTTCCTGCTGATTATAGTGGGGCCAACAGCCATCTAATTGCATATGCTCAGATGCTCAATGTCCTCCTCGTTGGTATAGCATCAGTTGATTGTGTTCAGATATTCTCTTTGCATGGCTTGGTATGCTCAACTTTTGCTCAGAAAAACTCTGTATATTCTTTGTACATAAAGACAATGCTTATGTCTTAGTTGTCAGCCAATTTATTCTGATTACAGTGAAGGCAAATATATTGCAGATCCATTTAATTCATAACCATGCATAACTACTTTGGGAAATTGATGGTAGTTGGATTTTTGCTAGGATGAGACAATGATATCTGAATGAGGCACTGGCAGTGTCAGGTTTGCTAAATTTTCGGATGAGGTCTAAGATTCACGGATAGATAATTCCCTTGAAATTATATACAAATTTGATTGGCCTAAGTTGAAGCTGATTTTAGATGGTGCATTTGTTGGTCCAAAAAAGGGTCAGATAGATACGAACAATTCAAACTTGTTAAGGCAAATGGCCAGTTGGACAGCAAACACTTGGACACATACAGAAATGAGAGTCGAGAGAAAGAACGCACAGTTTTATGTGGAAAATCCTTCACAAATCGAAGGCAAAAACCATGAGACACTTAATCCTCAACAAATCCACTATGTGAAAAATTGTTACACAAACCACACAGCTACACAAGCCTAAGAGACGAAAATGAAGAGAACAGTACAAGTATGCGAGAACCCACACTTGATTTTTCACTCACTACTCCCACTTTTCTTCCACTCTTTCTCTCAACTTTCAACACTTAGAATTTCACATGCCTCTTATGCATACCACTCTTTGCAGACACTACAATATATATATATTGATTGTTGAAAGCAACAGCCAAACCAACGTAGAGGACACCTGTACAGACAGCCGCCTGACGCATGTACCCCCTGCAACAGCTCTGCACTGGTACTCTCCTGTAAAAGATCGTGCACCGTAGAAAACGGCTTTGCAAGTGCTCTGCAAAAGTGGCTTTGCAAAGATTACGCATGCTCAGACAATCTTCTGAGCTGGCATCCACGTGCGCTTCTTCAAGCAAGTCCTCGAACGTTGGCCGCTCACAAAGACCTCGGCCTAATACTGTACAAAGTTCTCGGACCTATGTTACATAAGTCCTCGAATAATGATGGCCCCGTTCATTTCCAGAATCCTTGGACGGAAAGCTCATAAGTTCACGGACTACATCCGCACAAAAATCCGCGACCTTTTTTCCCATAAGGGAGTGACCCCAACAGACTTCCCCTCACGACCGAGTGGGAACAAAATTAGTCAGCCCAACGATATCATAGCAAGCTTTAAGCTTTCCCTTGGATAAAACTTTGGTCATCATGTCTGACCCATTTTCATTCGACCGGACTTTCTCTACTGATAGCCTTCATTCATCAATAGCATCTTTCACCCAATGATATCGAACGTCAATATGCTTCGATCTCGAGTGGAATGAGGAGTTCCTACACAAGTGTATGGCACTTTGACTATCACAGAGTACCACGTACCTTTCCTGCCTTACGCCTAGTTTTTGGATAAACCTTTTCATCCACAATAACTCTTTGCTAGCCTCGGTTACTGCAATGTACTTGGCATCTGTAGTGGAAAGAGCAATACACTTTTGCAATTTAGATTGCTAGGAGACTGCCTCTCCTGCAAACTTGACCAAGTACCCGGATGTGGATTTACGGGAGTCAATGTCTCTGGCCATATTTGCATCTGTGTAGCTGACCAACTGATGCTTCTCTTCTTCATGCCGCAGACACATTTTTTAAGTTCCCTGAAGATATCTCAGGATCCACTTCACAGCAAGCCGATGTTCCTTTCCTAGATTTGAGAGGAATCTGCTAACGATATTGATCGCATGAGCAATGTCCGACCTTATGTACACGACCGTGTACATCAAGCTACCAACGGTTGACAAATAATGTATACTTCTCATTTGGGCTTTCTCTATGTTCGAGGACAGACATTGCTTCCTACTCAACATGAAGTGGTTGGCCATTGGAGAGCTCACTGGCTTGGATTTTTTCATGTCGAACCATTGGAACATTCTCTCAATGTAGCTCAGCTAGAGTTTCTTGTTCTTCTAGTCGCAAAATATTCTGATCCTCAGAATCTGCTTTGCCAATCTGAGGTCTTTCATAGCAAATGACTGTCCCAATTGCTTCTTCAACTCTTGAATCCGAGCACTATTTTGTCCGACAATTAGCATGTTATCCACATAAAGGATGATAAAATCGTCCTCGAAAAATCTCTGCATAAAGACACAGTGGTGAGAAGCAGTCCTTTGGTATCCTTATCTGACCATGACAGACTTAAACTTTTTATATCACTGTCTTAGTGCCTATTTGAGTTCGTACAGACTCTTCCTTAGACGACAGACCAATCCTTCCTTTCCCTTGACCTCAAACCTCTTTGGTTGCTCCATGTAAATCTCTTCCTCAAGGTCACCGTGAAGGAATGCTGTCTGGACATCCAGCTGCTCTACCTCCAAATCTAGAGCAGCTTCTAAACCAAGCACAACATGAACGGAAGACATTTTCACCACCGGCGCAAAGATCTCATCAAAATCCCCGCCTTTGAGTTGATTAAAACCTTTCACCACTAGCTGTGCCTTGTACCTCAGTTGCATGGTGTCCTCGGATGTCTTCAATCGGAAAACCCATTTGTTTTTAGGGCTTTCTTCCCCTTAGGTAGCTCAGCCAATTCAAAAGTATGATTTTCATACAATGAAGTCATCTCATCCTTCATTGCTTCCAACCATTTTTCTTTGTTCTCGTCCCTCATAGCCTCATCAAAGTCTTTAGGCTCACTTGCGTTAGTGAGCAGAACGTACTTGCCAAGTGATAGGCAGACAGATGGTCTCTTAGCTCTCATGGACTGTCGAACAGGTATCTCCTGAGCCTCCTCGTCTTGTTGAGGAATGACAACTTCCTCATCTTCATCAAGCACCTCATCAGCTTCATTATTATCCTCGGCCATTCCTAGGCCGTTGACCTCGTCCCGAGGAGGTATTGGATGAACATCATCAGCTGTAATCTTGTCTGTTCGTCCAATTTTAGAGTTGACCATCTCACCAATATCTTTGATGGTTTCAGCTTCAACAAAGGCAATATCCCTCGACCGAACAAGCTTTCGCTCAACTGGGTCATAAAGTTGTACCCCAATTCATCTTTCCCGTAGCCGAAGAAGACACATTGCTTCGTCCTTGGCTCAAGTTTGGTCCTCTCAGCCTTTGGGACATAAACAAAGGTTTGCACCTAAATACCCGCAGATGGTCTTAAGATGGCTCCTTTTCTGACCAAACCTTCTCTGGCACATCACCATTCAATGGTTTACCGGGTGACTTATTGATAATATAGGCTGCGGTCTTCAACACTTCTGCCCAGAAGGAACTAGACAACTTTGCCTCAGAAAGGATACATCTGACCCTTTCCAATAGTGTGCGGTTCATCCGTTCGGCTACTTCATTCAACTGCGGTGTTTTTGGTGGTTTTTTTAATGCCGGATACCATGAGACCTATAGTAGGTATCAAATGCCCCAATATATTCTCCGCTATTATTACTTCGGACAGTTTTTAGCTTCTTCTCCATCTGTCATTCTACCATAACATGAAAATGCTCAAAAGTACCGAGGACTTGGTCTTGAGTGAATAAACCCACAATTTCCTTAAACAGTTGTCGATGAACGACACAAAGTACTGAGCCCCCTCCAAATGATTTTTCTTTAAATGGTCCACACACATCGATGTGAACCAGGTCAAGTAGTTTTGTCTTCACAGAGGACGAGTTTCCTTGGAACGTGACCCTTCTTTGTTTTCCAGCCATGCAGTGGGGACAAGTCCTCGGTCTATCTACCTTTACTTCTGGAATGAAGCCTTTTTTGACCAAGTGACATAATCTCTTGTCACTCATGTGGCCTAACCTGCGGTGCCACAGATTCGAGAATTCCTCACTACTTGTGATATTCACGTCCCCGGCCACAGCAGGCGCCGTCATCACATATAGGCCGGCAGTCTTCTGTCATCAGGCAACAACCAGAGATCCTCTGGTTAGCTTCCATTCTCATTCATAGAATGTATTGTAGTAACCTTTATCGTCCAACTTGCCAACTAAAATTATATTTATTCGAATATCAGGGACATACAGCATATCTTTCAACAACAATCTTATCCCATTATTGGTGACCGGCAACACGTCATCTCCGCCAACAGTTGGGTATGTTCCTTCATTACCCATCTTTATTACTCCAACGTCTCCTGGAGTATAAGAAACGAATAATCCCCTTCTGAATGTCACGTGGAGAGAGGTACCGGTGTCAACCACCCAGTCGGACTCATGATTCATCAAACTCACCACATTGTGCACTTCACAAGTTAATAGAAGGTCTCTTCCTGTAATGACTGAGACCAAGGATTTTTCCTCACATCGTCCCTTTTCTCCTTTGCTCTCCTTTTCAACATTTTCACGCTTTTACTTGTAACAATATTTCTTACTGTGGCATTTCTTGTTACAATGATGATCCTCAACATTTTGGAACCTTGATCTGAACTTACTATGACCCTTTTCACCTTACTTTGGGCCGCGTTTCTTACTTCATCCCTGTGACTCAGTCACGAGTACCTCCAAATGGGAAGAAGTGAAAGTCCCTTGAGACCGCCTTGTCTCATTCATGAGCAAGGAGGCAACGACCTCATCCAACTTAAGTGTGTCATTTCCAAATAGTAAGGTCGTCACAATATGATCATATGATACTGGTAAAGAAGCCAGCAACACCAACACCAACACCAACACCAACACCCTGTCCTCCTCCTTGATCTTCTCATCAACGGCCAACATCTGTGTGACGATCTTATTGAACTCGTCTAGATGCTTTTTAAAACTACCTCCCTTGGATAGACGCAGCCTATAAAACTGCTTCTTCACATGCAGTCTCGTGGTCAAGGATTTGGACTTATATTTGCTTTCAAGTTTCTCCCAGACCTCAACCGAGTCCGACAGACTGAGAACCTCCTGAAGTGTGTTATCAGCGAGACATAGCTTAATGGTGCAGTTTGTAAGATCTCTCTTGTCTTGTCATTCCTCATCGGTCAGGTTTTTCGGCTTCTCATCCTTCTTCCTCAACTCCTTCACAGTTTTTTTTCGGGTCAAGACGTTCTTTATCCCTTCTTGCCAAAGGATGAAGTTATCCTACCCATTGAACTGCTCCACGCTAAATGGTAAATTCTTTGAAGACGACACCATTTAAACGATGGCTTTGAACCTATCTCTGATACTACTTGTTGGTCCAGAAAAGGATCGGACAAATACAAACTCTTCAAACTTGTTAAAGCAAATGGCCGGTTGGACAGCAAACACTCAGACACACACAGAATGGGAGATAGAGAGGAAGAACGCACAATTTTACGTGGAAAACCCTTCACAAATCAAAAGGAAAAACCATGGGACACTTGGTCCTCAACAAATCCACAATGTGAAAAATGGTTGCACAAATCACACGACTACACAAGCTTAAGAGGTGAAGATGAAGAACAGAGCACAAGTATGCAAGAACTCACACTTGATTTTTCACTCACTAATCTCACTTTTCTTCCACTCTTTCTCTCCTCTTTCAACACTTAGAATTTCACACACCTCTCATGCATACCACTCTCTGCACACACTACAATATATATATATTGACTGTTGAAAGCAATAGCCAAGCTAACGTGGAGGATACCTGTACAGACAGCCGCCTGATGCACGTACCTCTTGCAATAGCTCTGCACCGGCACTCCCCTATAAAAGATTGTGCCTTGTAGAAAACGACTCTGCAGGTGCTCTGTAGAAGCGGCTTTGAAGAGATTACACATGCTCAGACAATCTTTTGAGTTGGCATCCACGTGCGCTTTCTTTAAGCAAGTCCTCGAATCTTGGCCGCTTACAAAGACCTCGGCCTTATACTGTACAGTGTTCTCGGACCTATGCTGCATAAGTCCTCGAACAATGATAACCTCGTCCATTTCTAGAGTCCTTGGACGGAAAGCTCATAAGTCTGCGGACTACATTCGCACAAAAATCCGTGACCTTTTTTCCCACAAGGGAGTGAACCCAACAGCATTTGTGCATCATTTAGCAATAGTGGCAATGTATTAGTTATATAACTCACCCTGGCTTTGACAAGGAAGGCTGAGTGTCAGTTCCCACTGGAAGGTTGTCCAACACATGCCTATGTAACTACTCAGCAAATAAAGAACTAAGGAAAAAAGGCAAAACAAAATGTTGACAATGTATCGGTGATGCAGCTTTGGAAAAAGTCAAAGATCAAGAAGAAAAATTAGTGGCAAACCTTGATTGGTAGAGTTAAGCTCAACAGCCCTTTCTCCATAGAGCCATGGAAATATAGTCCTGAAAGTAGGTGGTGATGACTAAAAGAAAGAAACTGTGGTCTGTTCAACTTCTCCATGATGCAACTTGTTTCTCATGGTCGTATGCATAATAAATTATGCTGGATGAAGGGGGAGGTAGTGTTGAGAATTTTCTGCATTCATGTATAAGTGGTAACTATAAAATGAAATATCAGCTGATATATATTTGTATTTGCCCCCGATACTGATATTTTTGCTAATGTGACAAAATCTTGAGATGTCACCATATTTGATATAAAAGCCGATATTTCCTTCCAATTTATTTTGTATTGTTCGTTAAATTTTTTTTTGCATCCAATACATTTCATATTAATATGTATCACCTGATATGGTTGATATCAATATGATCCATACTGATATTTTAATTAATGGTGGTAACTGAAGTTGCACCTCACATGATTTGGCTGTTTTTACACAATTCAGTCATTTTTAGCAGGAGACCTACTTTGCCATCACTTCGTTCTCCTTTGCAATTCTGCAGGTTGATGAGAAAGCAAGGGCTGTTTTTGTCTAGTAACATACAAAGTTCATGCCTTTATGTCTTTTACCGAGACCAAGCAGGATAGTTGGTGATTGAGATATGTATGCTGGTTCACTTAGTGAACTTATTTCCTTTTGGCAGGTGCCACAACTTGCAGGCTCCTTGATGCCAATCTGTGAAGTTTTCGGATCCTGTGTGCCAAATGTCTCTTGGACACTGACAACAGGGGAAGAAATTTCTTCTCATGCTGTCTTTTCAAATGCATTTGCCCTTCTCCTAAAGCTTTGGAGGTTTAATTATCCGCCGCTTGAGTGTGGTGTAGGAGACGTGCCACCAGTCGGATCTCAACTTACTCCTGAATTTCTCCTGTTAGTTCGGAATTCTCACCTACCATCTTCTGGGAATGCCCAGAAGGATCGAAATAAGAGGAGACTATCCACAGTTGCATGCTCATCGTCTCCAGAACCCATATTTGTTGACTCATTCCCAAAACTGAAGAATTGGTATCGGCAACATCAGGCCTGTATAGCTTCAACCCTCTCGGGCCTCATACATGGAACTCCCGTTCATCAAATAGTTGACGGGCTTCTTGGCATGATGTTTAGGAGAATTATCAATAAAGGAAGCCAATCTGTGGTTTCTCTAACTTCTGGAAGTAGTAGCTCATCTGGACCGGGAACTGAAGATTGCCCTTTCAGACCTAAATTACCCGCTTGGGACATCTTGGAAGCTGTTCCCTTTGTTGTGGATGCTGCCCTAACAGCCTGTGCTCATGGACAATTGTCTCCTCGTGACTTGGCTACAGGTGTGTTGGTTTTTATATGAATCACAGTTAGGATTGAATATATTAATATCAGTTTCAGTCGCAATTATATCAGTATTAGTCATATTAGGTAATATATATTGATATTAGTCGTATTGGGCTCAATTTGTTTTGTGAAATCGAACAAAATGAACTGCAGGGACCGAACACCGTTAGATCTATCTTTTATCTCGGTCTGTGTTTCTGGGGGAAAATGAATTTGTTGCCCAATCCAGCTTGATTTATTTTCAGCTGTGAAGAGCATGGTTTATAATTTCTTCTATTTCAGGGCTTAAAGATCTTGCTGATTTTCTTCCTGCATCATTGGCAACAATTGTTAGTTACTTCTCAGCTGAAGTAACTCGAGGTGTTTGGAAGCCAGTTCTTATGAATGGAACAGACTGGCCGAGCCCTGCTGCAAATCTTTCCAAGGTAGAGGAACAGATTAAGAGAATAATTGCTGCGACTGGCGTTGATGTTCCAAGCCTTTCTGCAGGTTTCCTCTTGCTATCCTCATACATTGGCATTGTTCTATGCGTCTATCCCAAGAACTTAAGGGTCTGTTTCTCTTGGGGTCTGCAAATGGTTGGAAAGGAAATGGAATGAAGAAAAATAGGATGGAATTTTGATGCCGAAATGTTGGTGTATTGGTCCAATGGACCTCAAATCCATGAGGAAAGGTGATAAGAAAAAAGAAGGCACCAAAAAAGTGCCATTAAAATGTATCCTCACCTTCCCTCTTCCCGTCCCCTGCTGCCCTGACCCCCCAAAAGAGGTTTTTCTCTCTAAATCAGGCTTTTGCCCAAAATTAGTGAGCCTAGATCAGCCTTTCTAGAATGGTGGTCAGGGTCGTGGTTGTCCACAGTGGGTCACTTTTTTCTTCTTCCCAGGCCATACACGGAATGGGCCATTCAGATCTCCATAAATTGAACTCTTAGCATGTCTGTCTGAGGAAAGAATAGAAACCAAAGTCAAATGGGTTTTTCCATATCACTCATGAGATATATATTAACTCGGTCATCCATTTCATCTCGAATTACGTCTAGATAGTTAAGCTCTACGGTTACCATATGCAATCATTGGCATTATCACTATAGGTCGGTAATATAACCAAGATTTATGCCATCAACAGGTGGAGGCTCTCCAGCGACTCTTCCGCTGCCACTGGCTGCCTTTACAAGCCTCACCATAACCTACAAACTCGACAAAGCCTCTGAACGTTTCCTGAATCTTGCTGGTCCAGCCCTGGAGTCACTTGCAGCAGGTTGTCCATGGCCGTGCATGCCAATTGTGGCTTCTCTATGGACACAGAAGGTAAAACGTTGGAGTGATTTCCTCATCTTCTCTGCATCTCGTACAGTCTTCCTCCACAACAATGATGCCGTGGTTCAGCTTCTCAAAAGTTGTTTTGCGGTCGCTCTTGGTCTGAGTGCCTCCCCTATTTCAAGCGGAGGCAGTGTGGGGGCGCTTCTGGGTCACGGGTTTGGCTCCGATTTCTATGGTGGGATATCTCCTGTTGCTCCGGGCATCCTGTATCTACGTGTATACCGCTCCATCAGAGATATCATGTTCTTGGCCGAACAAATCGTTTCCCTCTTGATGCAGACTGTCCGAGAAATAGCGTGCGCTAAGTTTTCCACAGAAAGACGAGACAAGATTAGGAAGGCCAAAACCGGAATGAGATACGGGCAGGTTTCACTTGCAGCAGCCATGACTCGAGTGAAAATCGCAGCCTCACTCGGGGCTACTCTGTTATGGTTATCCGGTGGATCGGGCTTGGTTCAATGCGTGATAAAAGAAACTCTGCCTTCATGGTTCATATCTGTTCATAGGTCCGAGCACGAAGAAGAATATGGAGGGATGGTTTCCGTGCTTGGGGGGTATGCACTTGCATACTTTGCGGTGCTTTGTGGAGCTTTCGCTTGGGGCATTGACTCGTCATCGTCAGCATCAAAGCGGCGCCCGAGAATCCTCGGGCACCACATGAAATTCCTAGCTAGTGCACTTGATGGGAAGATCTCTCTTGGTTGTGATAGCGTCGTATGGCGAGCCTATGTGTATGGGTTTGTGAGTCTGGTGGCAAGGTGCATGCCGAATTGGGTGGTGGAAGTGGATGTTGCAGTGTTGAAGAGATTTAGCAAGGGACTGCAGCGGTGTAATGCTGAGGAGCTTGCTCTTATTTTGCTGGCCGTTGGTGGTGTTGGTACTATGGCTGCAGCTGCTGAATTGATAATAGAAACGAATACATGACACAACCTCTCCAGCAATGGTGTCTTTTAACTTGCTAGAACATGGTGTAAATGAGTTTTGAGTGCAGATTTGCTGCTTAGAAGAATTCATTTCTATAACATAGGACCGGATTTTCTTCAAAAATTCACTATCTTTTTCTACCATATACATAGTTTGCTTCAATGGAGGATTTACCTTACGAAGAGAATGAGAATTTACTGCAATGCCTGTGTTTTCATGTCTATCCGAAGTTGAGAAGCTTCATGCCAAGATTAGATTCAGTTTATGATCATCAACAGGTAGATATGTTATAGTGAATGCTGCATGAGCAATGAAGCACTGTCCCAAGAAACTGAAAATACAGTTTAAATAAAAAATCAAAATACAATCAAATCGTATATATATCAAATAATCATTGGCAGTTAGGTTTATACTGTTTAAGCGTTTATTTTTTCTTTTTTCTTTTTTCCATCTCTAGAGAGTATACTGTTTAAGTCTAACTGAAATTTTCCAAAGAGAAATTTTTATAAGAAATCTAACAACATGTTTGATTAAAAAGAATTGGGCCAAAACCTTCACTTCATTATAAAATGAATGAGTAAATATTATTTGAGAATACTCATTCTAACTATACTTACAACAATACTTATTATTAGTTGTTGCATCCTGAGTCCTCGATTGTCGTACGGATTAGGGAGCCTTCGGATTTCGAAATGTTCGTGGAAGGGTCCGTCTCTGTCTCTGTTAACCTAAGGCCTGCCCAACACAATTAATAAACGAGAGGTCAAAGGTCTGGCGGGATTTTTCCCACCAAGGCCACTCCGACTTTCAAGTCAGTAAATTTCCGCAATGAACGGAAATGGGGCACACGCTAAGCGGTGCACGGAAGTTTGTTGTAAATGTGTGGATGGTGCGTGTTTGTTTATGTGAGAGAGAGTAATGAGCGGGTGGTGGGAGGCCTGACTCTCTAGGTGTACCGCTGCGGGTGGCTGACTTCCTATCCCTGAGTTGACTAAGGAGTTTGGATCCAGAAGATAGCTGGTGAGCTTAAGGCTTGCGACGCTGAGTCGATTATCTCAGCTCCCCCCTCCCTCTCTTCGTTGGAGAAGAGAGATTTTATAGGCCCCCTGATGGGGGCTTTTGGGCACGAGAACTCCTGTTGCTAGGGTTCATCGGCCGCTGATCGCTGTCGATGATTGCCGACGTGTTGGCTGTCGTTTTGCCGTGGCAGGCAGACTATCGAACGTTGCTGGCCACGCGTGGTCTCCCCCTTGAGCTAGGATTGGCGGGTCACCTATGGGCAGCCGCCTGAATCACGGTTGGTAGCGTTGACTGCTTCTCCATTGGCCGGTTCCTCATGCTCTTTTGCCGTTTTTCGATAGCCGCATTAATGAGTTACAGGAGGCATCCGTTGGCTGCTTATAGTGGGCTGCCACGTAGGCATCCCGTGTAGTTGGGTTGAGCTCCAAATCTTCTTGGGCTTTAGCATTGGACCCAACACTAGCCCCCCATGCCTGGGCTGACCAATGGTCTGGGCCTTGCATGTCCCTTGGGTTCAATCCGCGGTCCGCCGGTTTCCCTCGAGATGCTCCAACACTTGTTGTCTTCTAGGCTCGCGCCTTCCCCAGGCATCTGCGCAGGCCTTTCTGACGCTGTAGCGATTCGATGCCTGGATTGGGAGGATTTGCACGCCTAGGGTTGCGTTTGATTTGAGGGCTTTTCCTGTTCCATGAAAGACGTCCGCCGAGAGGCGTACCTCACCGAGCACAAGAAGGATGCTTGTTTCTCCCATAAATAGGAGGGCTCCTTGGTGAGTGTAGTGCATCCTTTGGCTGTCTTCGAGGGAACAATACGAAGGTTTTGGCTTGTTCCACCTTCGGTGGGGATCCGCGAAGGAGTTGGATGGACTAACTGGAGGTCCAAAATTCTCGGAGAAGACTGCTTTCACACCCGCGCTGCGGTCAATTCCTCATACTAATGAGGGTGGCTCGGCCACTCTGCTGTCGTCACGTACCTCCCCTCCATGGTGTGACTCGTCCAAAGCGTTGTGGGATCGTGGTGGAACTTTCACGATGATGCTTCCCGCCGGTGAAGTGCGTCGCTCGCAACCTCCACTTCACTTGGTTCGTGCGCGGTCCATGGAGAAGGCAGAGAGGGGAGTCCCGGTGAGGGAATTACAGGGTTTTTCCTTTTGGTCCCTCCCGAGGCTCCTAAGGCTGGGCGCTAGTTTTGCCTCGGTGGATAACACTGGAATAGTCTCCACCGTGGGCAAGGCAACGCGCGACTGCCGCTTGTGCTTGTTGGGGAACCAGCGCCGAGTCCGTGGTGATCTCATGTAGATCATGTTCCCCAAGCTCACTTGGGCATCCGGGGTAGTCGCTGTGGGGCCTAGGCCCCGTGCCGTATCTTCTTCTCTTATCTTGTACCTTTGTTACTGCAAATCTTATACTTTGTAATGAAAGCTTTGATTAATAAAACAAGTAGTCCATTTGTCTTTATTCTTCCATCCACCCTAACGCCCTCCGTTATCTAGTCTCGCCGTGTATCTTCGCTGGCCTCTATGGTGGCTCTTTGGACGCCAAGGCGGCTAAGTTGATCTTTCGCTTCTTGAAGTTGGAGGACTAGATCTCCATGTCGCCGAAGACCGGCTTCTACTTTTGAGGGACCAATCCCGACTCGGTAAAGAACTAGAAGAGCTGGTTCTTCTTTTTGCAGGAGCCCCCTAACTCTGAGCTTTCGCACGAGTGGGGTCCCATTTCGGAGTTCTTCCACGAGAAAGCGTCGACGGATGATGCTAAGGAAGCAGTAGAGTTAGTCATCGCCATTGAATCCCAGATGGCGAAGTTCTCCATCCAGGGCTACTTTTTGACATCCGTTACATTTTACGCCGCTAGGTGGGGGCCTTCGTCGGGCTAGCATGTCACCGGTCCTACCAAAAAGGATCCTGAGAAAGTCGCTATTCCCCCACCGTCCGGAGGGGACGAGGAGGAGAGTTGCTCCCTACTGGAATCGTCCTCGGATGAGGAGGAGATTGAGACTCCCTTGAAGAGATTGAGGGGGGCCGGAGGTACCTCCACGTGGAGGTCGCGGAGGTTGGCTGTTAGCTCTATTGCGCTGGTTCAGGCTCCATCCCTAGAGGCGGCGTTAAGTGCCGGGTCTCAGGAGGAGGCCGACGTACCCGTTCCGATTCTAGCCGCGACGTTAACTGAGTACGGCCTCCCTGAAGTGGGGATTCATTTTGGCGAGGAGTCTCCTATGCGGTCTTTCATCGATCTGGTCATGGAGGCGGCTCCAGGCATGGTGGGCGGCACATTGGTCCTTGGTGACGCGGAGGAAGCATGCACGCTAGCGCCAGCGCCAGAGTTAGAGGGATCTTCGGAGCTGGCTGTGATCTTTGTGGGGCCAATTTTGGAGCGTGGGATCCTGGAGGATGTCCCCATGGTGTCGGAGGTGGAAGTCATATCGGAGGTCGGCCCACCAGGCGCTGAGACGGCCATGGGAGAGACGGCTTCAGAGCCGGAGCCCCCAAGCATTCCTTTGCCTTCCGCTCTTCCAATCGCGGTTGAACATGAGGAGCCCTTGGGCGCGTCTGCATCAGAAGATCTACCACGTCCTCTGGACGCCGCTTCCGCTCAGGTACAATCACTCTGAACTGGTCGTTCTTTCGCAGTCATAATTTTTGAAAATTCTTCTGATTTCTCCATTTTCCATGCAGATTCCTAAGGATGGTGATCCATCGAGGGCTGCACGCCATCCAGCGCACGAGAGCCCAGGTCGCTTCCCTTCGAGGGGACAGCGAGCGGGCGTAAGAGGAAGTCAGGCGCTTGTAGCTGAAGGTGGAACGACTGGAGGTGACACTCACCGTTCTTGAAGATGACAATTCACACTTGTCTAGGAATCTGAGGGGTCGGCTCACCCCGTCGGAGGCGGATCTCATGATGGAGACTCGGTTTTAGGACGGCATTCGCCTGTGCCGTAGGATTGCTTCTCTTGCGACTCTTGATGTACCGGAAGGAGTCTTCCACCTTGGCAACGTCGGGGTCCGAGACAGGTCTCACCTAAGGAATTTTCTTTAGGACGCTGGTCCGTCGGTCCCTTCACAGTAGTCTTGTCTGTATGCATTACTTTTCTTTCCTCTTTTTTTTGTACAAGCAAATAAAAAGCAGCTCATTTCTTTTTGTATACATTGTCTCCCAATGTGATCCGTGAGGTCGTGTCTCACGTTCAACGGCTAAGCTTGCAAAGCTATTGTCGCCAAGGCTCCAATCCGGTGCCTTCTTACGTTGTACTCGTCATTCGTTAGAGGATGTCGTCGCATCTCGCATGTTTAATGGAAAGTTCGTTCCAGTAAAGTGGACATCGTCACAAGTCCTGTGGAGTTGCACTAAGGGCCAACGGGTTTTCAGGCCGCGGCAGCCGGGCTCCGGGTCTAGGCCTTTCATTGTGCGGTATCCGCATTAGGTGTGTGGCCCCCGCTCAAGGCGTCATCACTACTATGTACAAGGTCCTAGCCCTCAACCGTTGTAGACTGAGGGTGCTCTCTTCTTCGTGAGAAAGTCGCCACACGCCTGTAATTCTTGCCCCCTAAGGTTTTAGTGGCCGCAAGTTGGGAAGCTTCAAAAGCCCCCAGGCCTAGTGTCTTGACTGCCTGGGTCATTTGGCGCGAAGCCAATGTAGCTGGTCTCTGGGACCCTTCCGACGTGGAGTCAAAGTCGAGATGTGTCTGCTCCGGACATCTCGTCGTGTGGTCAAGGCTTGAACGAGACCGCTAATGGGCCGCTTGGCGTAGGGCCAAGGTTTTGAGGTGGCCGCTCACGGGCCGCTTGGCATGGTGCCAAGGCCTTATTTTACGGACGGACGATTGTCTTCCTGACTTAGGGGCAATCTAGATCATATTATTTTTGGAATGCTATGCATGCTAACACTTCATACGAATGGATAATGTCAGCTAACAAGAATAATTAATTTTAGTAAGCAAAAACTTGATGCATGTACAAGCACTCTTCAGGATGCGTGTGCGTGCCTTACCAAGGCCGGCGCTGCGTCACGGGTAGTATTTCCTTAGGTGGGTGGCATTTCAGGTCCGGGGGACCAATTTGACGTTCTGGGCGCATAGCTTGTACACTCCACTCCAGAGGATTGCGAAGACAATGAACGGGCCTTACCATCCAGGGGAGAGTTTGTTCCTACTTGTGGCTTTTCTTGCCGCCTCTATGCTCTGGAGGACCAGATTCCGTACCTCAAGTGGGTGCGCTTTCACCTGCTTGTTGTAGTATCATGTGATACGCTGTTGATAGGTCGTGGTCCGCAGGCGGGTTGTGTCTCGAACTTCTAGAAGTAGGTCAAGGCTTTCCCGGAGTCTCTGTGAGTTGGTGGTTGAATCGAAACATTTGACCCGTAGGTAGGGTAATCCCACTTCAACGGGGACTACGGCCTCAACTCCGTAACAGAGGCTAAAGGGTGTCTCTCTCGTTGGTTCCCGGGGGGTCATCCGATACGACCAGAGTATGGAAGGTAGCTCTTCAACCCACGAGCCCCCTATGTCCTCCAGCTTGGTTTTTAACCCATGCAGCAGCGTGCGGTTGGTGACTTCAACCTTTCCATTAGCCTGAGGGTACGCCATGGACTTGTGGACTAGCCTGATGCGTAGATTAGTGTAGTACCTTGTGAACCGTTTATCGGTGAATTGGGTTTCGTTGTTGGTCACTACGATATCGGGAATCCCAAAGCGGCAGACGATATTTTGACAGAGGAATTCCATTGCGTTTTGCTTAGTAATTCGAGCCAGAGGGATTGCTTCTACCCACTTGGTGAAGTAGTCAATGCCGACGATTAGGAACTTCTTTTGCCTGGAGGCCAAAGGTAATAGTCCGAGGATGTCGAGCCCCCATTGCACAAATGGCCATAGGGATTGAAGGCTGTGCAACTCAGTGTGCGGTAGGTGCATCACAGAACCGTAGATTTGGTAGCTCTCGCACTTCCTGACGAATTCCATGGCATATTGTATCAGGGTTGGCTAATAGAGACCTTGTCGCATGATTTTAAAATTAAGGTTCTTTCCCCCAATGTGCGAGCCGCATATGCCGAGGTGTACTTCACTTAGAGCGTACTCGGCTTCCTCAGGGGTAAGGCATTTCAGAAAGGGAGTAGAATATCCCTGCCTGTACAGCCTCCCGCCGAGCAGCGTGTACTAGCCTGCCATCTTCTTAATCTGTTTGGCCTCGTCGGCGTTGTCGGGTAGAGTTCCGTCGGTCAAGTATTTTCTGTCCGAAGTCATCCAATTGTCCCCTACCTCGACCCGCAGCACTTCTTGGTTCGAGGAGTCGATGCTGGGCGCAACCAGAATCTCCCTCGGTTCCTTGGCGTACTACTCTAGGGATCCCTTAGCTGCATCCCTGGCCAGGCGATCAGCTTTCTAGTTGTCAGACCTAGGGACATACTTGATCAGGAAGCGGTCGAACCCCTCAATTAGGAATCGTTTAAGCTGTCCGTGGCGGATCAGATCTTTTATCTCCTGCTACAAGGTCCTGCAGTTCTCTGTAAAATGTTCGAGGCAACGGTGATACTGGCAGTATTTCGTCTGGTTGCTGCCGCTCGGGCCCTTTGGTGCTTTCGGTCATTTGAAAAACTTTTCATCCTAGATCTGCATCAGGATGTTCATGTCGGTATCATTCAGAGGAGTCAGGGACGTCTGTCCACGATCCTTCCTAGATCTCAGTGAAGGGCGCGGCTGCTTGCGGCTCTCCGGGAAGTGGTTACCATCGCCGCTTCTCTTTTATCCGTTGGTAGGCCGGGGAGCTTCTGGGGGGCAGTCTACATGTTTAGGGCGCTTCGCCTCGTTTGCCTCCTCTACTGTGATGTAGGCTCGGGCGATGGCCTCGACCTCCTGAAAGAACTGAGGGCACTGGTGTGACATGTGCTTAAAGAAATCCCCTGTGGCCAACGTAGCAACGAAGGCGTTGAGCTTCAGCTCGTCAGAGAGTTGGGGGATCCGGTGGGCCTCAGTGATGAAGCAGTTGAGAAATCGCTTCAGGCTTTCATTCGACCTCTGCTGAAGGCGGATCAGGTGCCACAGCTACCTCTCTTTTCTTCAGCTGGAGGCGAACTGGCTCAAGAAGCTGTTAGCTAGCTCATCGAATGAGCGAATGGAATTTGGCGGGAGGCCGTAAAACCAGAGCAGTGCGTCTCCCTGAGGGTGATGGGAAAGTACTGGCACATCATGACCTCGCTTGCCCCCTGTAGGGACAAATGAGTGCGGAAGCAGTTGAGGTGGTCCTCAAGTCCTTGCTTCAATCATACCCTTTCAGGACGGGCATCTTGAACTTACGGGGTAGTGGCTGAGTCCGCAGGTCCATGGAGAAAGGTGACCTTTGAAGGTCGGCGGAGGATCGTGCGGGTCTCTCCTTGTGCAGGAGATCCCACAGTACCTTGACCTTCTCCTCATTCGACGGGTCAGATGTCCCTTTCCGCATGTTGATAATGTCACAGAGCTCGGTGTGGTCCTGAGGGTGTGGCTAGATTTGTCGGCGGTGGCGGCTTTCCATACTGTTGGGCCGCTCACTGTTGGAGTCTGTGGCGGTCGGCCTCCCTTGGCCGCGGAAGTTGCGAGGGTTACACCTCTTAGGGCTTTCTCTCCAATCGTCTCGGTTGGGATGGCTTTCAGCCACGGATTGTCAAAGGCCGCCTGGGCCCCGGCGTCGTCAGGCTAGTCAGATTATCTCCTAAGGGTTGTCGCACAACGCCTCCTTCTCCCTGAGGAGGACGCCTAGGATGCTGGAGGGGCAGGCCCCATCCAAGGGGTACCCGTCCGATTGCAGAGGGCCTGAGGTACTAGCCTCATGTCGCCCATGTCTGCGGCCAGGCGGTGGACATCGGGCTTTGGACGGGTGTCTGCATGGTTTCCCACAGAGAGGTCTTCGCTGTGAGCGACTACGTTTATTGCTGGGTCACTAGCTTGTGCCCTAGTATTCATCATTCTTGATGTTTTGGAATGAAGGTGAGAAGGAGACACTAGGCTTCTTATCCCATTTCCCACAGACGGCACTAATGTTATGTCCTGAGTCCTCGGTTGTCGTATGAATTAGGGAGCCTTCGGATTCCTAGCCGTTCCGAAGCGTTCGTGGAAGGGTCCAGTCTTCGTCTCTGTTAACCTGAGGTATGCACAACACAATCAACAAATGAGAGGTCAGAGGTTCGGCGGGATTTCTCCCACCAAGGCCACTTTGATGCTCAAGTCAGTAAATTTTTGCAATAAACAGAAATGGGGTGCACGCTAAGCAGTGCGCAAAAGTATACTGTAAACGCGTGGATGGTACGTGTTTGTTTATGTGAGATAGAGTAATGAACGGGTGGTGGGAGGCCTGGCACCTTAGGTGCACCGCTGCGGGTGGCTTACTTATTGTTGCCTGAGTTGGCTAAGGAGTTTGGATCCAGAGGATAGCTGGTGAGCTTAATGTTTGCGACGCTGAGTCGATTATCTCAGCTCCCCCTCCCTCTCCTCATTAGAGAAGAGAGATTTTATAGGCCCCCTGATGAGGGGATTTTGGGCGCTAGAACTCTTGTTGTTAGGGTTTATTGGCCGCTGATCGCTGTCGATAATTACATGACTTCTGGCGTATCGGCTGTTGTTTTGCGGTGGCTGGCAGACTACCAGGCGTTGCCGGCCACGCGTGGTATCCCCCTTGAATTGAGGTTGGTGGTTCGCCTTTTGGCGGCCGTCTGAATCACGGCTGGCAGCGTTGACAGCTTCTCTATTAACTGGTTCCTCCTACTATTTTTTCGTTTTTCGGCAGCCGCATTAATGAGCTGTAGAAGGCGCCCGTTGGCTGCTGATGGTAGGTTGTCACATAGGCATCCCATGTAGTTGAGTTGGGCTCCGAATCTTCTTAAACTTTAGTATTAGACCTAACATTAATAATTTTATTTAGTTAGTACCTTATCTTTTTCAGGCAACCAAACAAATTTTTTAGTTGGAAGCAGATGGGCCCGATCTCCTGCTGTTAAAACCTTTCATTACATAAATGCTTAAATAAATCATAAAATATACTAGAAAGTGTAAATTCTTTTCATGCTATCATTTAGATAGACATAGGGGCATGGTGGCGCACGTGAAATGGGACCTAATAAACTTAATTATGGGAGTTAATTACACGGGAGGACACCTGTCCTAATTCATCGAAAGTTCTAGGGCATTTTCTGTTCAAGTGGGTCCTGAGAACAGGTTTCACAATACACAGATTTCCATGGATGTCCATGCAGAAGTCATGCATGCATGGCAAGTCAACGGAATTTGAAAATTATTTAACACCATTTTACCTTTTTTTTTAATATTTTAAAATAACATAATGTCTACCTATTTATTTATTTTTATATAAATTTATTAATATAAATAAGTGGATAAGACTCCACGTCATTGAGTATTCTAATAACGGGTAAATGGTGCCTCCCTAATATTGTTTTTATTTCTAAAGAGAAAAATCTAGATATCTATTTAGAGTTAAAACATATAATACAACTATTTATACAACTTAAATCTAGTGCAAACAACATGAACATAATCATCAAAATTTGCCTATTGCTAGCTTAATGTGTTCGTTTATGGAATTTTTCAATGGGTAAGGAAATAAAGAGAATTCTATTAACGCTAGTAATGTGCAAATTAAGTAACATTCATGTTGCAGGCCCCAGACTTTCTCTTGTACCACGCTGATAGCACACATAGCAGTTAACTATTGTCAATAAATTAATTATATAATCATTTAAAAATAAACTTATATAGGTATACAGGAAAGTATTTGGATAAAACACTGTCACACATGTCCAATTGATATCCATGATGATAATGATAATATTAGACTTAACCTTAGGACTCATTTTTCTTCTATTGTTTATTTATTCAAATCTTTGTTTTTTGTTCTATGAGTCTACATTTTTTTATTAAAGTCTAGCCCATTGTAGTGAGACCCATATATATATGTTGCCTATCCTAGGCCTTAGGCTTGCCCCTTTACTCTAGTTTATTTGGCTTTAACCTTAGGACCTATTTTCTTTTGATTGCTTATCCATTCAGGTCTTTATATATTTTTTTATGGGTCTCTATTTTTTTTTTAGTCTGGCTTATTTTAGAAAGACCCAGTATATATATATATATATAGAGAGAGAGAGAGAGAGAGAGAGAGAGAGAGAGAGAGAGAGAGAGAGAGAACGGATATAAACTGACAAAATCTATTATCTGTCATTACTGCTGTCCAGCAATTATAAGGAAAGGAGTCTATAAATATGCTGACAACAGAGTGCAAGCACGTGGCTATCAACTCATAAAGACCCAAATGTTTACAACTTATCACCCCAAGTTCACAGGCCAACAGAAAGACCTCTAATGTCCACATGATGTAGGTCCTGTCTCTCCACCCCCTCCCCCCTTTAAAGGGAAAGATTGGACTAATTAAATGCATGGAATTGGTTAAAAATTCATATGAGTTGGGATTTCATTATTAGAAGGAAAAAATGTGATAGGATCAATCGACTTAGATAGGAAGCATGAGTGAGAGGTTCTCCAAGTGGAAGAGGAAGGCAAGACAGCTGAGAGGGAAGCTATACATCATGAAGCTGTGCATCTCTTTGCTTCTGGGTTGCCACAAGTCATGCTCTTAGATATTTTTGAAGTAAATTTTTCCCTCAATATCTTAAGCCTCATCATCTCAAACTATCTATCTTTTGTATATTGTCACTTTTTAGTTCTTAATTGTCCCAAACTACTATATTACTGTTGCTTGTTCAAATTTTTAGACAGACATACATGCCTGCATGTTTGTTCGATTCCACTGCTCCTTTTCGGATTTGAAAGTTGCTTCTTCTTTTATTTCCGATGAGAGGGTTCGACTTTAGGGTACAGAAAACAATCAACTTCCGACCATATGATCGAGCCCGGGACTTGATCTATCCTTACATTTCTAGCACAGTCTTACATTGAAAGTTTACAAAAATATTGTATGGAGCATGAAAAATAAAGGATAAATTGTCTGCTGATATCCATGCAATGCAGTATTGTGAATGTTCCAGGGCACAGCATCGTTACTCCTCTTTTTACTTTATATCAAGACGTAAACCGCTCTGAAGGTAAATTTTTAGCTGTAAGGATGGTCGATTTTGGACTTCAATGTCGTGGTGACAGAAGCCACGTTAATAAAATAACGTTGGGTGGAAGCGGTGGCGTTGGGTGGCAATGGGGAAGTGGGGAGTGTGGAAGGGATGGAAAGGAGAGGAGAGCGGATTAGTGCTGCCAGTGTTCTTTTAATTTTAGGCATAATTTTCTTTTGCTTTTTTTTTGACATTTTTATTTTTTATTATTTAATGTTTTATTGTCAAAACTTTTATATGTAATTTTAATTCTAAAATTTTTTCAATTGCAATATTTTTTTTTTAAAAAAAAGAATAAATCATTGGTTCAAAAAAAAAAAAAAATTAATTTGACATTCACATGCCTATTTGAATTAAATCCAACACGGGCACTGCCACGTATGAAGACATTGTAATGCCTGCAGTTCTTTCTTATTTTTTTTTTTTTGGAAAAGAAAGATCCGATAGATAATATTTAAAATTTAAAAATAATTTTCTAAATAATTTTTAAATTTTTTTATATTTGATAGATATTAATATTTTAAAAATTTTAAAAATAATTTTTTTAAAAATATCTTAATAATAAAATATCTATTCTTAAATTTAATCTAAGTAAGAAGAAAAAGAGTTAACATTACCATACTTTTACGCATTGCAGCGCCTCTCGGCCTTGGGGAACACTACCTCACTTTCCTATTGTAAGAAACAATGGGACAAATTGTAGCCTTTTAAATTCAGAGCTTGTCATCCCTTGTTCAAGGCGTTAAATGGGTCGAATCATCCGTAATATGGCACTATGCCTATGCTAAGTATGGCAATGGATAAACAACTATGTATAGGATGATTCAATATTTTAGATTGTATCAGGGCATATGATAAATGGCTCGTTAGAGATGATGACCAAAAATAATTTTATTTTTAATATATATATATATAATTTTTTAATAAATAAGTTTTACTGTATTGATTCATGACACAGTATGGTCCATAAGTACACCCAATCCAAAATATTACGGGTTTACATGCCATACTAGGTCGAAATTTTAAAATTTTAAGCCGTGCCTAATATAGTCTGTTTACAAATAGAGGTATGTACAATTTTATAAGACTTGCTTTTTGTTAACTTAATCTTCTCTATGATTTTAAATTGTTATACAAATATCACACTTAATTTCTTCTTTCTTTTACTTAATAATGAAAAAATGTTCAATTTACATCTTTTGTTGCCATTTCATGAATATATAAAACTTAGAGTTGTTATTTTTAGTGAAGCCTTTTTATGCATAGCGACGTATATTGAATCTTAATATTTGGAATAACTATTAGAAAGATACTTTTAAATAATGTGTATTATATTTATTTAGTTACAATTATAAATCCACATAAAATTAAATGGATAAAACGTTAGGACATTAAAATTATTCTAATTGTTCCACGTGGGTGTAAACAAAATATTTCACTATTTTTTAAGTATATGTTTTTTTCTCTTAGCACATACAATTAAGTTTAGCAAGAAAATAGGATCAATTGTATGGGAAAAATAAGCATAAGAAAAAAGAACAAGTACTAAAATAAGACCCAAATGGGAGATGTTAAAAATAGAAAAGAAGTGTGGGTCATTGAGTACAATTAAGCCTTTTCCTATAGTAAGTAGCATATGTATGTATGCTTCCATGAAAATTCCTACACTTAAACTACTAAGAACAGTTTTAACCTTAATAGATATCTACTTTAAAACATCTATTCTTGTACCAATTATAACAATAAAAATTATAAAAAATTTAGATCATTAGTCATAAATCAGAAAAGAAGATTGGGTTCATCCCATTTCTCAAATTGTTTATAATAACATCAGTTATGAAATCATGTTCTAGAGGAAAAGCATAGTAATTCTTAGTTGATAGACAGGAGCCAAAGTTTTTTTCATTTAGAATTATTAGTTAATGCTATAAGTATAATGTCTATAATCTATTAATAGAACTGTGTATATATATTTATTTTTCTTTTCGTAGATTCTATACTATAAAATATACTCATTAGCAATTTCATGTTAGCTATATGCATTCACTATAAGGGTTAATTTTAGCATGAACAATCAATCTATAGTATAAGAGGTCCTTATTTCTTGTTGAAAATATGCCTACTATTAAGTTAGAATTATTTCTTACCACATTTATTTTAAAACAATCATTTTTATAAATAAAATAAATCTCAATTTGATTTAACAAATTATGAATCGAATTCTTAAACTTTCTTATTTAGATTTTGTATATCACAAACAAAAATAAAAGGCTAAAGGATTGTAATTTACTCGATAGTTTATCATTTCATATTCATATTAAAATAGGGCTAGCCAAACTGGAAGCAAGTAAGTGAAATGAGGGGAAAAGGTTATGGAGAATAGGCCCTTGCCTAAGGGTTTATGTAAGGAGTGAGTTCTTTGGATAATAAACTTATATAACTCTTTAATATAAGTTTGAGTGTTATGAGACTTATGCCTAAACACGTGATTTGTTATAGAACGCTAAAATTCAGTTTTTCAAGGTGCAAAAGGTATGATTAATGGACGAAGGGGGCTTATGCTTGTAGAAGGGCTTGTTCAGGGGACAATTTAATAACTGTTTCAGCTTTTAATTGACTCAATGTAGTAATAATATAACTGTACATCTCTAATTATTGAGACTAATTTGTTATTCAAACATTTACCACCATAATAGTTCTGAATAAATAATATCTTTATAAAGCGAGATTTTGACCAAGTAGCATAGTGGGTCACTTTAGTAGTTGTCTAAAACCCACTTTGTGACCGACCGGTTGATATGGTAAGGTAATCTTGTGGGGTTGTCTGTCTATCAATTAGCATATTTTGAATAAGTGTTCTTTTAATAACATAGACCATATTGATATTTCAAATTCTAACATCTAGATATAGATCTATCCATTTTAATGAGGGACCTATCAGTTTTGGATTTAATGTGATTCACTTTTATATGTTAAGTGGCTGCTTTGCTTAGTTATGGCGTCCTTTGAGAAATTCAATGCAAATTCGTTACTAAAAATTATGTTTAATTAGTTAGTTTTTCACTAATTAATTGGTTATCTATAACGTTATTCTGTTACTCTAACCTAATGTGATATATATACATATATGTATATTCTGACTGACACAGTGAATATAAAAAGAGAAAAAGGATACAGAAGAGGACTGGCTGTCGCTCATTGTAATCACAGCAATTACAATGCACTCAAGGTGTTTGCAGAAAGGCTGAGAGGAGGAATATTTTTTCTCTAATTTCTGATGGGACTTAATGAAAAATATTTCCATATTAATAAAGTATTGTCTTTAATTTCTCAAGAAGAAAGACATAGAGAAATCACGACCTCTGCAGCATCCAATATGGATTAGGTTGGATTCTGTGGCTATGCACAGAATAACCAATACTGGAAGAGTTCCTGCAAACATGAGCAGATCTCAGCCAATCAAGTTGCAGAATCAAGAACTGCAGATGATAATTCCCAGTTCTTTTTCTCAGAGGAAGCTGCCGGCCTTGATACAATCTAATATGGAAATGGGACTAGAATTTAACCCAGCATCTCAGCTCGTCTCTTCATCCTATTGCAGCCATTTGCTTCTAGCAAACAAACTTAACTTTGATTCATCCTTATTGAATTTCTCAGGTATGGCAGGTCTTGCTTCTGCTTACAATTCTGTCCACAACTCAGCCACATGAATTTTGGACACTGGAGCCACAGACCACAAGGTCTCTTCCATTTCTCTTCTAACCACAACAACTTCCATAGTTTCAACCTCTGTTAAATTGCCAAATGGGAACCATGTGCCTATTTTGCACATTAGCAATGTTAAATTATCAGGATCTTTGATTTTCATAAATGTGTTATTGTTGGCCGGAAATGAGGCGGCCCACTCACACAAGCATAGAAAAGATCGAAGAGAAGGAAATGAAAGAATAATGACAAACGATATTTACGTGGAAAACCCTTATGAATCAAGGGAAAAACCACGGGACGTTGAGTCCGAAAGATTGCACTATATTTGTGATGAAGATTACAAAAAATGGGGCGGAAAAGCACACACTCAATCGAGCCTTCTTCCTCTCCTTTTTGTTTTTCCTTCTTACTCTCACACACTCTGTTTTTCTGTATATATTACATACAGCCTCATATGCACACACATATAAAAAAAATCTCAGCTGCCGAGCTAGCACGTTCTTCCTGGTGGTAGGTGTATGGTTCCCAAGAGGCATTTATCAGCCTGGCAGTAGACGGCGCATGCTTGCAATAGTAGAAGTTCTTGGGTTTCTAAAGGTTACCTAAATAGGCAGGTCAACCAACTCCCCTTTAATTAAGACAGGTGCTCAGAATTGCCTTAATGAGCCGGTCAATATTTAGTTGACCGCCCTTCCGGTCAACGTTATGTTGACCGCCCATCCGGTAAACATTCTTGTTGACCGGAATTTCTTCATGGGAGAGATTTCCAACAAACTTCCCCTCTCGACCATGAGGAAGTTAACTCTGTTAGCCCGGCCATCTTGCAGCATGCTTAATTCTTCCCTTTTGGTAGAATCTTCGTCATCATGTCTGCCACGTTCTCTTCCGTGCTAACTTTGTCCAATGACAGAAGACCTTCCTCCAGCACCTCTCGCACCCAATGATATCGAACATCAATGTGCTTGGATCTGGAATGGAATGAAGAGTTCTTACATAAATGAATAGCAATTTGACTGTCACAAAGTACCACATATTTCTCCTATATAAAGCCTAACTCTTGGACGAACTCCTTTATCCACAGCACCTCCTTGCAGGCTTCTGTAACTGCAATGTATTCAGCTTCGGTTGTGGATAGAGCTACACACTTTTGTAGCTTGGATTGCCAAGAAACTGCACCGCTCGCAAATTTAATCAAGTAACCCGATGTGGATTTGCGTGTGTCAACATCTCCGACCATATCCGCGTCTGAGTATCCCACCAACTGCGGTTTGTCACCTCCAAGACACAGGCACCTCTTGGAAGTACCTCGAATATATCTCATGATCCACTTCACAAATGGGACCGGTGCTCCTTTCCGGATTGACGAAACCGACTAATCTGTCCGACAAAGATGAGCTATGTCCGGCGTCCGGTGCATACTGAGCATACATCAAGCTTCCCACACCGATGAGTAGGGAACGCCTTTCATGTGTTTCTTCTCGCCATCCGTACTGGACATTGGCGAGTGCTCACCTATAGTGATTTGCCAATGGTGTACTTACGGGCTTTGATTCTCCATATTAAATCGTTGGAGCACCTTCTCAAGATAATTCTCTTGTGACATCCATGCCTTCCTTGCCTTTCGATCGCGCGCACTCGACTCCCCGGACTGTTTGGCGGTGTCCAAGGTCCTTCATGGCAAATGATTGTCCAAGTCGCTCCTTGACTTCTTTATCCGATCTCTATTGCGTCCGACGATCAACATGTCGTCTACGTAAAGGAGAAGAATAACAAAATCATCATCTGAGAACCTTTGTACAAATACGCAATGGTCACGAGTTGTCCGCTGGTACCCTTGACTAGTCATGACTGACTCAAATTTCTTGTACCACTGCCTGGGAGCTTGTTTTAACCCGTACAGACTTTTCCTTAGACGGCAGACAAGTTTCTCCTTCCCCTTGACCTTGAACCCCTCCAGTTGCTCCATATAGATCTCCTCTTCTAGCTCACCATGAAGGAATGCCGTCCGGACATCCATTTGTTCAACCTCCAAATTTTGGGCGGCGGCCAGGCCAAGCACTATCCGGACAGAGGACATTTTGACAACCGGGGTAAAGATCTCATCAAAATCAATCCCTTTTTGTTGACTGAAGCCCTTCACAACCAACCGTGCCTTGTACTTAGGCTTCTTGGTATTCTCGTCCTGCTTCAAACGATAGACCCATTTGTTCTTAAGGGCCTTTTTCCCCTTAGGAAGTTTTACCAAGTCAAAGGTGTGGTTTTCATGAAGGGAGCTCATCTCCTCTTTCATGGCTTCCAGCCATTCCCTTTTATTGTCGTCCTTCATTGCCTCCTCATAATCCTCGGGCTCTCCTGCATCGATGAGCATTATATATTCATTTGGTGATAGACGGACGGATGGTCGTCTTTCTCGTGAAGACCGTCTAACAGGGACATATTCAACCTCCCTTTCATTTTCTTCAACTGTCTCCTGATCAGGATCCTCTCCTTCTGTTGATATCGGACGGACAACTCCAGCGTCCACTTGGTTCGTTTGCACGTCATTACACTTAGCATTTTTGCCAATGTCTTCAATCGTTTCATTTTCAACAAAAGTTACGTCCCTGAACCGGACGAGTTTTCTGGTGGCTGGATCATAGAATCGGTAGCCCAGTTCATCTTCCTCGTAGCCCAGAAAGACGCACTGAGTCGTCTTTGGCTCCAACTTTGTCCTTTCATCTCTAGGGACATGTACAAATGTTTTGCATCCGAATACTCGCAAATGATCATAGGACGGCTCCTTGCCCGTCCATATCTTTTCTGTCACTTCACCCATCAGAGGCTTGCTGGGCGACCTGTTGATGATGTAAGCCGCCGTCCGGAGTGCTTCTGCCCAGAACGACGCGTGAAGCTTTGCTTCGGAAAGCATACAACGTACTCTCTCCAAGAGCGTGCGATTCATCCGTTCTGCTACCCCATTCAGCTGAGGTGTCTTCGGTAGTGTTTTCTGATGCCTAATACCATGTGACCTGCAGTAGGCATCAAAAGGTCCCAAATATTCACCGCCGTTGTCGCTACGGACAACCTTCAGCTTCTTTCCTGTCTGTCACTCCACCAGAGCGTGGAACTGCTCAAAGATACCAAGAACCTGATCCTTGGTCTTTAGTGGGTAGACCCACAGCCTTCTTGAACAGTCGTCAATGAAAGAAACAAAATATTGGGCTCCACCAAAAGAATTTTCTCTGAAAGGCCCACACACATCTGTGTGAATGAGTTCTAGGAGCTCCGCCTTAGGACCGGACAAGTCTCCATGAAATGAAACTCTCCTTTGCTTTCCTGCCAAGCAGTGAGGACACACCTTTTGTCCTTCCTCCTTTGCTCCAGTGATCAGGCCTTTCTTGGCTAAGCAGGACAGCCCTTCATTACTCATGTGATTTAGCCTTTTATGCCACAAGTTCATCCTCTCAGAGCTAGTCGTGACATTTACATCTCCTGCCACTCCACAGGCTTTCATCTGATACAGACCGGAGGCCTTCATTCCTCTTGCTACAACAAGAGATCCCTTGTCGCCTTCTACTCGCCATCACGAAAGGTGTTGCAATAACCTTCATCATCCAAAGTCCGATCGAGATGACATTCACCGGATGTCGGGAACATGACGTACGTCCTTGATGACGCCTTTGTCCTTATTTTTGTGACCGTGGCAACATCTCCTCTCGCCTACTACGGAGATGTTCCTTCATTCCCCATTCTTATTACTCCAAAATCTCCTGGAGTATAAGATGTAAACAAATGGCCTTACGGGCGTGGCGTGCAAGGTGGCACCAGAGTCGATCACCCAACCGGACTCCTCGTCCGTCAGACTTGCCACGTCTCCTTCACTTGTCAGCAGGAGACCGCCTGCTGTTACTACAGAGACGGAGGACCTTTTCTCTTCTCGTCCACTGTCACCTTTCTCCTTTTCCGCATTTTTCCGCTTCTATTTGAAGCAATACTTTTTAATATGGCCTTTCTTGCCACAGTGGTGACACTCAAGGTTTTGATACCTCGATCTTGACTTGCTGCGGGCTTTCTCGCCTTGTTTCTGACTACGACCTCTACTCCTTCCCCTAGATTCATTCATAAGTACCTCAGACGTCGAGGCCCCTTGTGACCTCCTTGACTCATTCATGAGCAAGAAAGCAATAACTGCATCCAACTCCAAAGTGTCTTTGCCAAACAGCAAGGTTGTGACTATATGATCATAAGAGGCTGGCAGAGAGGCCAGCAGGACCAACGCCTTGTCCTTCTCCTTGATATCTTCATCAAGGGCGGACATCTGCGTTAATATCCGGTTGAACTCATCCAGATGCTTCTCGAAGCTTCCTCCTTCCGACAACCGTAAGCCATAGAACTGCTTCTTTATATGGAGCCTGGTTGTCAAGGACTTCGACTTATATCGGCTCTCCAACTTCTCCCAGACCTCCGCCGGGTCAGTCAAGGCCAAGCACCTCCTGGAGAGTGTTGTTAGCTAGACAGAGTTTAATGGTGCAATTTGCAAGATCTCTTTTGTCTTGCCACTCATCATCGGTCATTCTTTCAGGCTTTTCATCCATCTTCTTCAGGGCCTTTATCGTTACTTCTCTGGTGAGAATGTTCTTCACCCTTTCTTGCCAGAGAATGAAGTTACCTTACCCGTTAAACTGCTCAACGCTAAATGGAAAATTCTTCGATGAAGTCGACGCCATCAGAACAAGTTCTCAACCTTGCTCTCTGATACCACTTGTTGGCCGGAAATGAGGCGGCCCACTCACACAAGCACAGAAAAGATCGAAGAGAAGGAAAGGAAAGAATAATGACAAACGATATTTACGTGGAAAACCCTTATGAATCAAGGGAAAAACCACGGGACGTTGAGTCCGAAAGATTGCACTATGTTTGTGATGAAGATTACAAAAACAGTAAGGCGGAAAAGCACACACTCAATCGAGCCTTCTTCCTCTCCTTTTTGTTTTTCCTTCTTACTCTCACACACTCTGTTTTTCTGTATATATTACATACAGGCTCACATGCACACACATATAAAAAAAATCTCAGCCGCCGAGCCAGCACGTTCTTCCTGGTGGTAGGTGTACGGTTCCCAAGAGGCATTTATCAGCCTGGCAGTAGACGGCGCATGCTTGTAGTAGCAGAAGTTCTTGGGTTTCCAAAGGTTACCTAAATAGGCAGGTCAACCAACTCCCCTTTAATTAAGACAGGTGCTCAGAATTGCCTTAATGAGCCGGTCAATATTTAGTTGACCGCCCATCCGGTCAACGTTCCGTTGACCGGAATTTCTTCATGGGAGAGATTTACAACAGTTATGTGTACCTTGTTTTTCTTTCAACCTTATTTCAGTCAGTTGCCTTATCAAGACAATCAATTGTAGTTTGTTTCTGCTGAATGACTATTGCTTCATACAGGACCTGTGCAAATGGTCAACGATTAGGCTTGCTAAAGGAAAGGATGGCCTCTACTGCCTACTGAACAACAAGCAAAGCTGTAATAATGCTCGAATATCCTCTGATTCTCAGAACATTTTAGGATTATAGCGCATTAGACTTGGCTGAATTGCAGCTGTTGCATCCAAAAGTCCAGAATGGAGATTAAAGCCTCAGAGGAGAATCATACCTCAGATCTGACCACTCTTCCTAAATCTATACATCGTAATGATTACGAATGGGTCTATAAGATTAAGTTTAAATCCCATAGTACTATCAAATGTCTAAAGCTAGACTTGTAGCTAAAGGATATATGCAAATAGAAGGTCTGGACTATTTTAACACTTTTTCCCCTGTAGAAAATATAGCTTCTGTTATAATTTTTCTTGCAGTTACTGCAGCTAGACAATGGCATTTATCTCAATTGGATATAAACAATTCCTTCTTTTATGGAGACTTAGCAGAAGACATTTGCATGAAAATTTCGACTGGATTTGGTAGATAGGGGGAGCATCGAAATCAGGTGTGAAATTTAAATAAATCATTATATGGCATTGAACAGACTTCAAGATAATGATTTGTCTAGTTTTCTGTTTTCATTTTAGAACAAGGATTTGTTCAATTCAGGGCAGACTACACCCTATTTAGCAAACGACAAGGTGATTCATTCATTGCTCTCTTAGTTTATGTAGATGATATTATCCTTGCTAGTAATGATTTGCAATAGATTGATCAACTAAAGCATGCTCTTAATAATAAGTTTAAGATCAAAGAATTGAGAGCTTTGATATTATTCCTAGGATTGGAGGCAGCTAGGTCACAGAAACGTATCCCCTTGTGCCAAAGAAAATTTGCATTAAAAATTTTGAATGATAATGGATTTTAGGGGCCAAACCTGTCAAAACCCCTATGGAACAACATTTGAAGCTGTTGCGGAAAAATGGAGACAAACGGGCAGTCCCCACTGTTTACAAAGAGTTGGTGGCTAGAATGTTGTCTCCCAATCACTCGGCCGGATATCACTCATGCAATATATGTCTTGAGTCAATCTGTGGATCATCCTTGTCAATCCCACTTAGTTGCAACCAACAAGATTTTTGAGATATATAAAGGGCACATCTTCACAGGGACTGTCTTTTCAGACTCCAACAGCCTACAATTGAAAGTCTCCTCAAATTTGGACTGGGTTAGGCGTCCTGAAACCCGGATATCAGCTACAGGTTTTTGTGCATTCATTGGGGAAGCCCTTATCTCATGGAAGTCGAAGAAATAGAAGATAGTTGTAAAGTCATATGACGAAGTAGAATACAGAGCAATGGCAGTAGTATGTTGTGACATTCAATAGTTACTTATCTACTTGCTGATCTGAAAATACATTATAATCAACCAGTATTGTTGTTTTGTGACAAACAAGCGGCTTTACACATTACTGTGAGTCCAGTATTCCACAAAAGAACAAAGTATATAATGTTAGATTGCCACTTGGTCAGAGAGAAGATTCAAGCATAAATCAAGTGCACATTACTTGTCAAATCCGAACATCAGTTAGCTGATTTACTTACAAAACCATTGGGACATGATCAGTTTCATTGTCTTCTAGTCAAGATGGATGTATTCACACTCCCATCTTGAGGAGTACTAAAATTTCTGTTCAGTTAGTTGTTCTGTCATTAATTGGTTAGCCATTCTATTTTTTGTGTCTATTGTTTCTCATCATGTTTTCAGCCAATTTTCACATGCCTTGTCCGACATAGCAAAACTTGCGGTTAAGAGAGAGAAAATGCGAAAAGAGAAGCACATAACGCGCGGCTCGCTTTTTTCTCAGTGGAATTGCCACTTACTTGGAGGAATCTCGAGCTCAATGAGATTAAGAGACGTAATACCCACAAAGAGGACAAGCAGGCAGCAAATTCCAGAGTAGATGAACCACCAAGTGTTTCTGAATGCAAAAAATCTCAGGTTCGGATGCAGCAGCAGCTCCAATAGAACTACAGCTCTTTAATATAATTTCTAATTTTATTACCAATCACTGCCCTCTAATATAACTGCAGATTTTTAAAATTACTTTTCCTATTGAAAAATATTATATTAAATTGAGCAAATGACGAAACTAAATTCATAGAATCAACTCCACGTAAAAAGACTTAAGATTCATGCTTAAAAAAATATGCATGGTTGCTGCAACTTAGCTAAGGACGGTGAGATCAAAGAGGGGTATGGCCTTGCCAATACGTTCTGAGCATTCATCTACATAGCCAGAAGGTTGAGATGAATCCAAGAAGCCGGCATCGTTGAAATTCCTATTCAGTTGATAGAACAAGCAGTTTGCTGGAGAAGTATTTGCAAGCATGGAGATTGAACAAAAATTTAAAAACCTCCGCAAGTGTGATCTTTGAAGAGGGGGACAGAAAGTTTCAAGCTATATCAGGTCTCAGCATATAGCGCATCAACGATTTACTCACTCGAGTTTTCATTCTTGGCCATGGATTGGAGCACCACGAGTCCTAGGTTCTGTTTGACGTTGGATCACATTCACTCGGTTTCGTGATGCTTTGCCCAAACTTACTTTGGCCTGCCTGAAAAGTTTGCGCAACATAGGAGCTTTTAATACTGCAAGATACCAATTACGATGATGGCAAAAGCGGTGAGCAACTTGGAGGAAAAAAGCATCTGTTCTGCTTTGGAGATAAATGGGGAGAGAATATCAGCTATGATCCAACAAAACATGGAGATCATTGTTTCATAGTTTGTTGGAAGAGGTAATATAAAAAAAATCATTTGGAAAATCTGTTTTTCTTATTTTCACCGAGCTCTAACTAAGGTCATGGCCTCAAACACAGAAATAGCAGTTTTGCAAAGTAAGGTTGTGCATATTTGATCGTCTTTAGACCCCCTAACGTGAAAAGCTTATGCGTTAGGAGAGCAGGCGGGCTGCAAACGTATCGCAGCCCCTGCGACAATAATAGGGCCGTTGAATTTTAAGTTTGATGACCCTATTTTTTCTTTTAAAAAAATAATAACAACAAAAAAATAAAAATAAAAAATATTTTTTTTATATACTGTACAGGCCGTCAGATTTCCAATCCAACGGCCGTCTAGGGCATCACAGCCCCCTCAATTTTATGCGTTAGATTGCCCTTTTTATCATCATTGCCATTTCTTTGCTTGAAAATAGTAAGAAAAACTATCCTTAGAAGGGTTCTTCAAACAAAATGAAATTACAGTGGCTTATGAGCGTGTTGTTTGTGTAGGGCTTTAGGATTTATATAGAAGGGAAATTTGATACTTACAGCCCCCTTTTGGCTAGCTAACTTCCGAAATGATGGGGATCGGGCCAATGAAGAAGCAGCTGCAACTGCGGCAACCCGTATCCTGCAAAAATGGAAAGTCATTAGAGCTTCTCATGGTCACATCTGTTCACCTGCAAACTGTGCGGTGAACTTTCGAAGGTCTACAGACTCTACACCTTTTATGAACATCAACGAATTCATCTGTTTCATCCACAATCTCCTCCTACATTTCTCAAATAAAAGAACTTAACAGTTAGCAACTTATTATTAGCTTAAATGTGTTATAAACATAAAATGAAATATTCGCAAATATAAAATATATTAGTTGATATCTATATTGGTATCAGAACTTCCAATACCACGAAAATCACGATATATCGTTATATCGGTGATATATTAGCCAATTTTTAACATACCGGCCGATACACCCAATATTATCAGCCAATAATTTATGTCTAATACATTGATACCAAAGCATATCACCCAATATGGCCAACGCAAGTATTGCTGGATATCGGCATTTTCATCCATGGTTAGAATCAAAGAACACACCTGCAGAAGCTCTTCAAATACATCTTCCAAGGTGATTATGCTGATCACTTCGCCATCTTCAGTATCATCTGATGAGCAAGGCATAACACTTGGAGATGTGTTATCCAAATGGGACAAGTTTTTCTTGCTCGGATTAGCCTCCTCAGAAACCTTCACAGTTTCCACAGTATCATTCGTGGTCTCATTTGTTGCAGAGAGCAAAGGAGTAACTAAATCCAAGTTTTCATTAGTGTCTTTATTCTCATCCAATTCTTCTGTATCTGATGATTCAGGCATAACACTCGGTAACGTGTCATCCAACTGGGAGAAGATTTGCTTGTTCATATAGGACTGCTCTTGAATCTTCTCAATTTCCACAGTATCATCTGAGTTCTCATTAGACTTGGGAAGCAAAGGACTACTTAAATCTGAATTTTCATTAGTATCTTTATTCTCATCCATTTCTACTGTATCAGTGATTGATGAAGGTTTAATATTCTTTGGCTTGGCCTTCACCACAGCTGCCATATGGCTATTACCCTTCTGAAATTCATTCAATACGTCATAAAGTGGCATATCAGCTGGAAACCTGGGCAATCATTCAACATGTGGTTTAATTATAAGTCTGAGTTCAATTCAGGGCTAGAATATGTGAATGTAGGCATAAGAGCAACGCTACTTGTAAGTCCATACCATACCATGCCCAATATGGTATGTGTGGTATGCAAAAAGGGCATCTCAATGCACAAAGATCATCCTCTCAATGCACAAAGATCATCCTATGCGCATGGTTTGAATTACTTTGGTTCCGTTGTACACCATCTTACTTTACATGTAAGAGGTCGTTTCCACAACTCAAACTCATAACATTTAGACCAAATGGTAACAACGCTACCATTGTTCCAAGGCTCCCTTCAATTTGTGATATGCAGATGAGTGTAATTTTCACAAAAGACTGCAACTTAGGACAATGTTTGGTACATGATATGCTGGACCACAATATTGAGAGGGTCAGAACCACAATAACTATGGACAAGAGCATACCTGGGAATTTTCCGCATGGAAACAGCACTAACAGGGGTTTCTGTTTCAGGTTTTACAGTAAGAAGTGTTTTCACCTAGATTTGGACAAGTATGAGAAAATGAGAAAAGAGATTGCACAATTCGCCATCATATGGAGCATTTGGATGACACCCACCAAAAGAACTCCAATTAAGTTTCTTGGACTTCCGTTATACACTGGAACACGGCTATGACCATGCAAAAGAATTTTTTCCATTTGTTTCCTGTAACATCAAATTTCAGCACAAAGAAAACAAGTGTATTTTTACTTTCTAAAAATGTATCTAAGGATGAATATGCCAGAAACTTAAGGAGGAGGTTAACATAAATATGATAATCATCATAAGCGGCAGTTCAAACAATCTGTTAAAAATGTGACTTTGGAAAATTTATTCCTTCCATTAAAAAATGCCCACCTTGTTGCCAAAAAAATTTTTCTTAATCTGTTGGACAATAACTAATATAAGCAAAGCATAATTAGATAATAAGTCATACAATATAAGGCAACATTAACAGTTAATGACATTTTTGTGTTACCATCGTCGGAAAAACATTTGGGTTTCAAGTCCTCATAATTCTATTTCACAAAACAAGAAGGTAATGACACAGAGAAAAACAAAATATAGGTTGTAACATCTGAAAGTTAGAATGTTGCAGCATGCGGAAGAAAGGGGTTGGCTCCATTCACAATGTTCTCATATCGTATGTTTGAAAGTGTGGTACGTACATGAACCCAATGTCACAAAACAAGAAAAAAGGTAATGACAGAGAGAAAAACAAAAATCTAGGTTGCAATATGTGAAAGAATGCTGCAGCATATATGTGATGATAGAAAAAAGGGGTGGCCCAATGCACAATGTTCTATATCATAGATTTGGAAGGATCAAATATACATAGTTTAACCCTTACATTATACAGAGATTGTTCCTTCATTTTCAATCCAAGACCTCCTAGTTAATATGGAACAACCTTACATTTTTGCCAAGGCCCACCCTCTATGTAGGTGATGATAAATAAACTTCCAATGGCAGTAAAGAAAAATTGTGGACACTTTTTCTCATAAAGCATGATGCACGGAGTGAAGATCGAAGAGCATATCATTAGAATCAGTAAAAGATGTTGTACATCTGAATATTGAACTGTTTTTGAACAAATGGAGCTCACTCATATGTTGAATGGCATAAACAGATAATGATTGTACTGTTTTTGGGCCCAACCCATCTCAACTCCTAATAGGTTGACCATTTCTGCTGTAGCAATGTAACTCTCGCCTTTGGCTTTGACACCAAAAAATTGATGGCAGTCTCTATAATTGACAACTGAAGATGCATCCAACACTACTGAGGAAAAAACTACGAAGATGCAACCAACACCAAAGATTAAGCACATGTAATGGACGCCACATTTTTTAGGAGTAATAATACTTCAGGTGAACAATGAAGAAGGGAAGCACAATTCTTTACCAGTCAAGTTAATGAAGCAGGGAAGCAAAATTGTTTACCGGTCAAGTTTTGAGTTAACATCTAAAGAAAATGTTGATTCCATAGGCGTCATAGCCTCCTGAGCAGTCTGTCCATCCAAAACAAAGAATAACAATCACAATAGAAACAAGGTGTGTTAGAATAACACTATTGTAAACTTGCAACAATCAAGAGTTCTGAGATAAAAGAGTAGAGATCTAGGCGCTACAGGTGTGCAACAGGTGCGCTTGCTTCTCTTTTTAGGGCCTACCCCAGGCGCTAGTAAATTGGATTGGGCACCCACAGCGCCGCCTCAGGTGCGCGGCAGGCGTCCCCCATCGATGTCACCTACCGCACCCGAAACCTTATTACCTACAAGTATTAAGCCTAATCTTTATTATATTATCTTAATTACTCCTAATTATGATATTATGAAAATCGGAACATTATAACTCTCCCCCACTTAGAAAATTTTGTCCTTGAAACTAACGAATTCCAGAATTCAAACAAATAGACATACCTCGAAATAAATGGTAAAGCTTGTCCCGAATCTCATCTTTCCTCTCCCATGTCGCTTTCTTGTTGGAGTGGTTCTTTTACAAAACCTTCACGAGAGGAATGGTCTTCGAGTATAAAATGTGATCCTTCTAATCTAGAATTTGAATTGGCTCCTCCGAATAAGACAAATATTCTTGGATAACTAAGGGGCCGTAATTGATGACGTGTGTCGGATCGTGGACGTACTTCCTCAATATCGAGACATAGAAAATATTATGCACATCGGCCAAACTTGGTGGCAACGCCAAACAATACACCACTTTTCCAACTCTCTTCAAAATCTTGAAAGGTCTTACAAATCGCGACTTTAGCTTTCCTTTAACACAAAATCTGGAAATCCCCTTCCACAGTGACACTTTAAGGAAAAGAAAATTGCTAATTTCGAATATGAGTTCGGATCTTCTTCGGTCAGCATAACTCTTCTGCCGACTCTGAATCATCTTCAATTTCTCAAAAATCACCGTAATTTTCTCCGATGTCTCCCTAATCACATCAGACCCCAAAAGCCTTCTATCTCCTATCTCCTCCAAATAGATCGAACATCAGCACTTTCTACCATATAATATCTCAAAAAGAGCCATGTCAATGCTCACCTGAAAACTATTGTTATATGAAAATTCAGCCAACGTCAGGTTATCATCCCAATTTTCCTTCAACTCCATCACAGAGGTTCTAAGCATGTCCTCTAATATCTGAATAGTCCGCTTAGACTAGCCATTTGTCTGAGGGTGATACGCTGTATTGAATTTCAAGTTCGTCCCCAACTCTTGATGCAAACTCTCCCAAAACTTAGAGACGAAATGTGGATCATGATCAGACACAATAGATGTTGACGCTCCATGTAGTCTAACAATCTCATTGATATACAACTGCGCTAAGCGATCACGAGAATACGTCGTCCGAATGGCTAAGACCGAATGGCTAAGAAATGAGCCGATTTTGTTAACCTATCCACAATAACCCAAATTGCATCATGATTCTTCAGGGTTCTAAGTAAGCCCACAACAAAATCCATGGAAATCTTCTTCCACTTCTAACTCGGAATGGGCAAAGGCTGCAATAAACCCAAGGGTTTCCTCCTCTCAACCTTCAATTGTTGACATACAAGGCATCTACCAACAAAAGTAACGATCTCTCTCTGTATATTCTTCCACCAGAATATCTTCCTCAGGTTTTGATACATCTTGTTCATTCCGAGGTGGATAGTGTACCTGGTTCGTTGTGTCTCCTTTATGATTTCTTCCTTCAAATCGTTATCATCAGGCACACATAAATGATCCCGGAATCACAAAACTCCATCGGCATGAACACTGAAATCCATTCGAGAATCTCGACCAAGATCTCCAACAATATCCATCAAGAATGGATCACTTGCCTGCTCTTCCTTAATCTTTTGGAGGATCTCAGGCTGCACTTGCAAGAAGAGAAACATCATCTGATTACCTTTGACATATTGCTAGACATTATAAAACTTCAAGCAGTCCTGCATCTCCATCTGCTTGATTTATATCCTCGCCACAAAATTAGTCCAACGACTCTAACCATCCACGATGGCATTCGCTTTCCCCGGTTGATAGTGGATCTCACAATCATAATCCTTAAGAAACTCGATTCGCTTCCGCTGCCTCATATTCAGCTCTTTTTACGAGAACAAATACTTAAGGCTCTTATGATCGGAATACACTAAAAATTTTTTGCCGTATAGATAATGCATCCAAATTTTCAATGCGAACACAATGGCAGCTAATTCTAAAATATGGGTCGGTAAATTCTTGTCATGGATCTTCAATTGTCGAGATTCATAAGCAATCACCTTCCCATTCTGCATCAAAACACATCTGAGACCAACCTTGGAAGCATTACAATATACCTCAAAACCACCAGAACCATCGGGGACAGACAGATCGGTGCCGAAGTCAAACGATCCTTCAATTCTTGAAAGTTTCGGTCACACTCTTCAGTCCACTCAAAGCTCACTTCCTTCTTCATTAATTGGGTGGGCAACAAAGTAATCCAAAAGAAATTTTCTACAAATTGACAATAATAACTAGCCATACCCAAGAAACAATGAACCTTCGTCACCACTGTTGGCCTACTCCAACTACTCATGGCTTCAATCTTCTTTGGGTCTACTGATACACCACCATCGAAAATGATATGGCCCAAGAATACAACTTCATTGAGCCAAAACTTGCACTTCTTCAGCTTCACAAATAACTTATGCTCTCGAAGGGTCTAGAGCATGGTTCTCAAATGCTCCTCATACTCAACACAACTCTTCGAATATATCAAGATGTCATTAATGAAAACCATAACAAATTTATCCAAATAGGGTTGAAAAACCTGATTCATCAAATTTATAAACATCGTAGAGGTATTCGTTAATCCGAATGGCATCACAAGAAACTCATAGTGGCCATACCTCGTCCAAAATGCCGTTTTCGCCATATCTTCTTGCTTAATTCGAAGCTGATGGTATCTTGACTGAAAATTGATCTTGGAGAACATGCAGGACCCTTGCAATTGATTGAAGATATCATCAATTCGCAGCCACAGGTACTTGTTCTTGATCGTGATCATATTTAGCTCATGATAGTCCACACATAGCTGCAAAGTCCCATCCTTCTTCTTCACGAATAGGACCGTAGCACTCCAAGGCGAAACACTAGGTCTAATAAAATTCAAATCCATAAGGTTTTGCAATTGCTACTTTAATTTTTTTAAGTCAGTAGGAGCCATACGATAGGGTGTCTTTGAGATAGGTGCTGATTCAAGGACGAGATCAATCCTGAACTTGATCTCTTAGTGTGACGGCAAAGCAGATAACTTATCCAAAAATACATCATCAAACTCGTATACCACCAAAATCTCCTTCGCTATTAAGTCACGGCTCTCCACCACATTGGCATATGCTAAATAAGCTTTATATCCACTACTCAACAGATGATGGGCTTGCACAGCCGAAATAAAGCTAGACGACTCCACCAGTCAAATTCCTTGAACGTGGAAGAGCTCACATTCCAGAATTGTAAAATCTCCTCTTATGAAAACAATCAATGATTGCATGATTCCTTGATAACTAATTCATACCCAGAATAATATCAAAATCATTCATTTATAACAAAATCAGATTAACAACTAATGACAACCCATTCACCTCAACTAAACACTTAGGGTACAAAACATCAGTAACAACAAAAAATCTTGTGAGCATCGAAACAACTAACGAATAATCAAGAATCATAGGAGAAAATGCTAAATGACAAGCAAATTGAGACGAAACGAAATAATGGGTGGATTCAGAATTAAAAAGCACAGTAGCAGAAGCATCACAAATAGGAAGGATACCTTCTACAACCGCATCAGACGCCTTAGCTTTACTAGCAGTCACAGCAAATGCCTTCCCATGAACAGCAGGCTTAGGGGTAAGGGCTTTCTTCTGATAAGGACAATCTTTAATCTTGTGCCCAAAATGTCTGCAATTGAAACATACACCCAACGCCTTGTAGCAACGCCTATTACCATGAGGTTTCCTACAATGTTGACACAAACTGGTGGGAGGTTGCTTGGCCGGTGTAGGACTAGCATTCTTTCCTTGTTCTACTTGATTCAGCCTCTTCGATGTCTCTCGAAACTCACACTAGAGCTAGAACCAGCGCTACCTCGGCTTGACATTCTCTTCTTGAAGTATTCTTCTTTATCAAGCTCTTTCTCGTGGATCAAAGCACGATCCAACACCTCCCCATAGGTCATTAGCTTGAGGGTCACCAATTACTTGCAGAATGTTGTCCCAAGACATTGCAAGAACTTCCTTGCTTTCCTCTCCTCATCCTCGACCATGTACGGAGCATAACTCCGTGAACTTTGCGTAATATTCAGCCATTGTCTTGTTGCCTTACCCACGTGAATAGTATACATGAGCAGTATTCGAATACACATATCAGTTAATCCTTGATATTTCGAACATCCAATAGGAATATCATCAAATTCAAGGTATGGGTAAACATAATCTTAAGTCAAATGATGTATCAAACCCAATGTAATCTATTAAATAGGGTTCGGGCACGAGTTAGGGTCTCCTCAAATAAAATTTCACACAAAACTACAAATTCGGATACCCAATTAATAAATTAACATGTCCAACTTATGGGTAGCCATATTCTATCTCCAAATTAAGCAAAAGTTTCAAAATGTCGTGGGTAATATGTCCCGGCATGGGTCTAGGATTTTGCAAACGAAAATCCACATAAATCTACCAAATCGGGTGTCCAATTGATAAATTAAGTCTAGGATTTCACAAACGAAAATCCACATAAATCCACCAAATCGGGTGTTCAATTGATAAATTAACTTATCTAGTATATGAGTAATGATATTCTAGTTTCAATTTATGCAAAAGCCCCAAAAATCAAAGGTCGAAACCATTGGGCGCGGGTTTAAGGTTTTAGGTGCAAAAATCAGTCGAAATCTATAAATCTGGGTATGAAATTTACATATATGCATGCTTAGGTCCTAAATAATACAAAGTATAACTCTAATCTGGTATCGGAACGATGATACTGGATAAAAATAAGACAAAAGTGTAAGAAAATAAAAGAGGAGTGTATGAGTACACTAACCTCGACCCGATCTATCACATTTCGAACTTGGAAGCCTCGTTCTCCACCTTCTCTCTCTTCCACTTTCATGTTTCTCTCTCTTATTTCTCTTGGAATCAGCAAAAATGGTCGAGGGAACGCGCGCGCGGTGCTTTATTTTGCTGGCTGGCGCTCAAGCACCGATTAGGCGCGTGGCAGGCGCACCCATTCTGCCTGCCCAGCGCTCGGCGGGCGCTAGCCCACGGGTCTTGGGAGCCATGGCGCCGCTTCGAGCGCCCGGCGAGCCCACTTCACCAAATTAACTCACATTTTCAAAAATTAATCTTCTTACATAAATTTAAGTCTAATCTTGATTATATTGATCAAACTTCCTTCTAATTATTATGTTTTGGAACTCAGGTCATTACAATTACGACACGAAATAACGGCCACAGTAACAGTAACTCTCTCTCTCTCTCAGGCGACAGCAACGGCTACGACAATAATGACAACAATGGCTACGACAATAATGACAACAATGGCACCACTTAGCAAAATGAAGAGGAGAAGACGGAGAGAGGAAGAGAAAGTGTGGCATTGAACGTAGAAATGGGGAGCCTGAGAAATGGGGATGAGGGTTTATTTTGTCTAACAAATTCACGGTCGTTGGATGCTTTTTTTTTCAACGATTGCATATCAATATTTTTTTTATATATAATGACAACGTGGAATTTTATTAAAAATGATATCAGATGAAGAGAAAGTTTGCGGAGAAGGTTGGAGACCATCGAGTTATTAAATTTCATTAAATTTAAATTTTATTTGCCAAATTTTTACAAGAGATGAATTTCTAAAATGATAATTTAATAAATAATTTATAACTTTTTTTTTAAATATTTTTGATTATTAGTATATATTTTTTATAACGTTATCATGACAATGTATTTCTATCACTCTTATTTTTATTATTTAGTATTAATTATTTTATTTTATTTTTTACTTACTAAAAAAATTATTTTATTTTTCATGAATTAATATTTATTTAATTTTAAACTTTTAGTGATAAAATTATATTTTTATCACTAAATTATAAATATTGATCATTAATAATAATAATAAAACATTTGTCACTAAAAATTATTTTTTTTGTAGTATGTGTGGAATCCAGATTAAAAGATTCACAAGCTTTTTTTTGAAATCTTTCAAATTGAAATTCAAATTTGATTTGTGTCACAAGTATATATTTTGAAAAGGTTTGTTAGTTGAAATTATTTACATATTTCTTACCTCTATCCATGGAATCCATATAATATTAAAAAAACATGGTTTTGAATTAAAACTCTTCTGGGTTGTGCCACATTTGATTAATTTCTCCCTTTCTTGGATTAGTAATTATTTTATCGACCAAGAGCATCCTCACCAAAACCATATATTGATTGCCAGCTAAGAAATAATGATTTCATAAATAAACCTATATTATCCTGGTCTAAGAAATTAGGATGAGCAGCAAATGTTGCATGCATAAATATTATATTATTTAATTTATATAAAAACTAAATCTTAATAGTAACAGTACATGACAAAGATGTTCAACATTGGCGGTGGTTTTTTGTTGGGTTGGGGGGGGGGAAATCCTTGACAAAGTCATCAAGCGGACCAATAATAATTTTGCTACCATGAATAACGAATCTGAAATTGAATTTCAATTCTTTAGAACTTAAAATTCATACACCAAATTTATTTCAACATTGGCGGTGGTTTTCTACGCATGCTCACTTGACCCTTCACATTTCGTGTATCGTTGCAATATCCCTAAATATTTTAAAGACTTTCATAACTCACGTGAGAAAATTGTCAACCGTAATATCAATCTCTTAACTTTTTCAATTATATGCAGCTAATTCGTATGTTGACATTGGTTTTACACTCCCAAAACCTCGCCAATGTTAATATCAACCGCTATTTTTATTTAGACATCTGCGTTTCAAACTCCAATAACTTACCGTTTTGAATTTTCTTCACATTTTCTCGGGCTCCTGCATACGCTAACATGCGTGGTTGCTGATTACTCACATTTCATGAAAATAGGAAAACAACATATTTTTAATGTATCAACTAGCGCTCATATAGAATTTTCATCTTAGATGACGATCCGCATATATATATATATATTTATATAAATTTAAATCAATTACTTTCTTGAATAAAAAAATATTATTATGCAATGTCCGCAGATTGGAACAAAACAAAGGATCACTTCCTTGCCGCATAATTTCCAAACGTGATCTGACTAGCTAATCAAAGTCGCGCAATTCAAGTTTGCAACGGCTTCATAATATATATATATATATATATATATATATATATATATATATATATGAGAGGGATTTGGTTACTTCATTATTTCTCATTAAAAATTATAACTATAGATTATTATGTTATACAGCGTGATCATACCAAGTTTTTTTTGTTTTTTCTTCCCCCTGTAAATAAAAATCCAGGGGCTACGACGCATACGAGTGTCGCAATCCGAACTGAAAACTGGAAGGCGGACCAGCTGGTCAGAGCTATTGCAGCCGAAAATCCAGAATAGTACTCGAGGGACATGCGGGAGATCCTAAACGCTCCAAGCATCGAGAAACAAGAGGCGATGTAAATTTCCGAAGCGAAAAATTGGATGACGCCTTACTTTAATTATTTGGCTGATGGATCATTGCCAGAGGACGTGGAGAAGGCCAAACGGATTAGGAAGATAGCCGGCTAGTATGTTGTGGTTAACGGACGGCTATATCGCCGTGGCTACTCGACCCCATACCTCTGATGCCTAACTCCCGAAGAGGGTGACTAAGCTTTAGGCGAAGTCCACCTCGGGATCTGCGAATCTCAAATCGGTGAAAAAAACTTAGCATTCAAGGTCATGCGCCAGGGTTACTACTGGCCCTCGATAAAAAAGGACGCGCTTGAGTTTGTGAAGAAATGTGAAAGCTTCCAATTTCACAGCAACCTTCACCGCCAGCCATTCGTGGATCTTAAGACCCTTCAGACTCCTTGGCCCTTCGCGCAATGGGGGTTCAATCTTCTTTGCCCATTTCCCATTGCCACGGGGCAAAGGAAGTTCATCATCGTGGCGTCGACTACTTCACCAAGTGGTTCGAGGCCTTCCCACTGGCAAAGATTGCAAGCATAACGCCCTGAAATTCCTCCGCCACAACATCATTTGTAGATTCGGCGTCCATAAGGTTGTTGTGACCAACAATGGGAACCAATTCTTGGGGAAACGCTTTACCAAATATTACACCAGCCTGGGCATCAAGTTGATCCACACTTCGGTGACATACCCTCAAGCGAATGGACAGGCGGAGGTCACAAACCGAAAGCTGCTCCATGGGTTAAAAACTAAGCTGGAGGACGCACGGGGCTCCTGGGCGGACGAGCTCCCCTCCGTTCTCTGATCTTATCGGACAACCCAAAAGGAACCAACGCGTGAGACGCCCTTCAGCCTCTATTACGGGACTGAGGCAGTAATCCCGGTCAATATCGGGCTTTCAAGTCTTAAGGTGAAGTCCTTCACCCACTGGCTAATTCCCAAAAAATTAGGGAGCACCTAGACTTGTTAGAGGAAGCCCGCGATACTATCAGAGTACGGACAGTGGCCTACCAATACCGAATTACCCGATACTACAACAAAAAGGTTAAGGCACGACGATTCGATGTTGGAGACCTGGTCCTACGATGCGTCGAAACCACAGGTAAGTTGGCCAGTCGTAACAAGCTCTCTCCTAATTGGGAAGGGCCTTTCCTCATCTCCGCCGTCCTGCGAAACTCAACCTACAAGCTCCGGAGCCAGGACGGAAAGCTGGTTTCCGCAAACGTCGAACACAATCCACCTCAGACGCTACTTCCAGTGGAAGGCACGGGTACGTATTTGCATTATTGTGTTGTACATTTGCTTGCTTGTTTTAAATTTGCCCAAAATAAGTGTTTAATTAGCATACTGCCTACCCCTCCTATGTGCATGTATATGTGTTTGCTTTGTAAGTTATCCGACCTAAACTGCCCCTAAGTCGGGAGGGTCCTCACCCTCTCATTAATAAACCTTGGTCACCCAGGTGGCCCACAAGTGGTCGAACATGAACCTCGGTCATCCGAGCGACCCATTAGCGGTCGTATTCAAACCCTAGTCATCCAGGTGGCCCGTAAGTGGTCTAATATGAACCTCGATCATCCGAGAGGCCCGTTGGCGATCTTATTAAACCCTGGTCATCCAGGCAACCCATTAGCGGTCGTATCTAAACCTTGGTCATCCAAGTGGCCTGATAACGGTCAAAATCTTAGGGGCCTTACGCAGCACGCGCAACGACCTCCTCTACGAGGACATAGCGTGATCAGTCAGTGACGGTCGAAGGGAGAAGCATCCTTCTCCAACGCTAGCCATCCAAGTCAACACTTGACAAGCGCCACCAGCCGGTTAACACAACCACCTGCCAAGCCTAAGGACCTCACTCATTAGGCAGCACAACAATGGCAGCCGGCCAACCAAGCTGGCCGTCCATTGCAACAAAAATACAAACACAAAATAAGTAAAGGCAAATGGATACAAAGTTGAAAAAACTTCCATTTTATTGCTTCCGAATGTGTTACAAGATACAACTTATGTACATAAATACGATGGAGGTCCCAAAAATGTATAACATAAGAGGCTATGGGGGTGGCGGATGCCTCTGACTGTCACGGGGCTCCCCACGAGGTCGTCTCTATGTTGCGCCGCCCTATTGGCTAGATTGATGAGGTCAATGAGGAAGTCGGGATCGATCAATCGCACAATGCGCCGACTGATGTTGACCCCCTCCAACAGCCATGCGTGCATCATGCCCTCAACCTCGTGGGGGTGGATACGGAGACTCAAGTCATTCTCCAAGGTTGCTACTCGCCGGCAAGTCGATTGATGCGCGCTTTGACCTGATCACCCTCTTCTTTCAAACGGGCAACCTCGGCCATAAAGTCCGCAACCTCAGCCTTCAAGTTGGCATTCTCCATTTCCACTCCCGCCAGAACAGTCTCGAGGGCAACAATCTCCTCACGATGCTCCCACCGAAACAGCCAGCCTAGCATCTAGTCAAGCGATCTCCGCTTCCCTACAGGGAATCACCCGATCATGCTGCTCCACCGCCTTGATGATGGCGGCAACCAGCTTCGACGTCTGCACAAAAAACAAACAAAGAACAAGTTAGAAATCCGGGAAATGAGAAAGTACGCGGAAGCCATCACCAAGAATCATACATCCCAAACTCTCCTCACGGGCCTCTCAGGCCTAGCCTCCAGACCTGGCCTAGGTGGCGGTGGACTAGAAGCAACGCCCTCTTGAACTGAGCTGGCGGCAGCCTCCTCCAGAATGCTATCCAGCAGCCCATCATTATTGTCATCCATAGCGACCCCGGGCTCTCCGACTACAGCCTCCGCAGCAGCTGCTGGAGCATCGAGCTCCAACATTGGCTCCACAGTAGAAGTCTGCACAACTGGAGAGCTAACGAATGGCTCCCGCGCCTCCACCAATGGCTCATAGGTAGGTTCCGTAAAGGACTCTTTTTGTACCGCTCTAGGAGCCGCCTGCGGCGCAGGATGCGCCAAGATGACACTTTCTCCCAAGTCCACCGACCAGTCTTCAAAGGTCTTCTCCATGCCCGTAGCACTGCCTGGGCCGCGGCAGATCCCTGCGGCGACATAATCGGGGCACGACGACGATGAGGAAGGTGTCTCCAACACCTTCTTAGGCAACAGACCAATAAAGCCTTCATCTATGGGGCGGATACGGATAAGCAGACCCTTGGAGTGCTCCGCCGCATCATCCTCGCCGGCGGCATGGGCTTTTGAACCGGGGAAGGCGGTCCCCAGTTCACCTTCTTGGTCTCTATCCTAAAAACCAAGAAGTCCCTCTTGAAGTCTGCAAGGTGGTCTCTGAACAGTTTGGTCAACTACTCTAAGGATGCCGTCTCCGCTACAAACGACATCCCAGTATACACCTTTGGCACCTAGCCCCAGTCCTTTGCAAAGGGCCAGGTCGTCCCCACGCCCAGAAAAAAGAATCGGTTCTTTCAGTTCTTGAACGAGTCATAAATGGCCGTATTTATTTTGAGGTCAGGATTGGGGACGAGGGATATCCATTCGCCCCTGGTTTATTTTGAAAAGCCCCTTCACTATCGGCATCCTCAGCCTCTTAGAATGCTTATGAAGGAAAATACATAGGGTACAGATATACCGTACGGCGTTGGCGTAAAGTTGAGAAACTAGGACTCGTAGGGCTTGCAGGACCGACAGCAAGTCATCCGGCAGAGGAAGACGGAGGCCGCTCCTCAGGTGGGCCTCGTATATCGTAATGTGCCCTGCCGATGGAGAGAAGGCTCTTTCGTCCTTGCCTGGGACCCTCCATCCAATATCCTTCAGGATATTGAACTCAACTCATAATACTTTTACGTCACCCTCTCTAAGGACAGACGCGATGTCGGCGAGGAGGCCGTGGCTTGCAGAAACGGCTAGGGTTTCTTGGAGAAGGAAAGTCGAAGACAAAGAAGACGAAGCAAGGAGGGTAGAGGAATTTCAAAGCGGAGGGAAACTTGAACGACAAAATGCCTTAAAACCCCTCAGAAAGGACGCCGTCAATCCTGCCACATGTTGCCTCCTTATTTGGCCCTTCAAAAGGCAAATCTCTAACACACTAATGGCCTAGATATCCGCCCAACCAAAAGAAGACGCATGTCTACTTTTGGCCTGACAAGCCGGCTAATTGCCACGCGTCAATCAGGGCTCGCAGAAATCCTTCCGAATCGACCAAAGACGGTCAACTCATCGGCCAACATTCTTCTCCTAATCGACCAAAGACGGTCAGCAATGTATGGTCAACATTTTTCTCCGAATCGACCAAAGACGGTCAATAGCTCCGATCAAACATTCTTTTTCGGAATCGCCAAAGACGGCAACATTTGATCAATATTCTATCCGAAATCGACCAAAGACAAGCCAATCGCTCCGTCAACATTCCTCTCCTAATCGACCAAAGATGGTCAATAGCTCCTGTCAACATTCTTCTCCGGAACTGACCAAAGACGGTCAACGGCTCCAGTCAAACATTCTTCTTCGGAACTGACCAAAGACGGTCAACCGCTCCAATCAACTTTCCTCTCCGCCTTTCATAGAATCCTCCGGGTTCCTCAAACGACGAAGGGCTAGTTAGGGGCATCCCATCATAAACATACTGGAGGCCAGAATTTTGGCCACCGGCATGAGGGTCTAGTGATGGGTATATCGGAATATGGGCTGGCCCAAGGTCAAAGAATGCCCAAAACGGCCTGCTGAACGGTCAACTTAAAAATGGCCCAACAGGTGACACAGGCCCAAATCCTAAGAGGCCCAAGATGGTCAACGAGAGGCCCAAGTCCAAACCTCGAGTAGGCGCCAACTCGCATCTGACGCAGTCGGCCAACTTTAGCATTGGCCAATGTATCAGAGCGGAGCCCAAAAAGGCTTTTTATGGACCCGGCCCACTTGAGCCGACGATCCAGCAAACGACTAGCAACGGCTCTTTCAGCACCTTCCACGATCCCAACCAGAACCCAAAAAGGACATTGACAAAATCAACGCCCTTCCCATAAGGAAGGTGCCAGATTTTCTCAATCTCCTGCCAACTGGGGCTCTCCAACGGTAAAATGTACAGAAGGAATGTGGGCAACTTGGAAAGCAGCTGATCGCCGTGAAGGAAGCAATCTCAACCAGTTTGGCAACTGTCGCTTTCCTGTAAAAGGAAGGCCGCCTAGAATAACGCCAGGGATCATACCTTCCAACCGAGGAAGATCACCCTGTCAACCTTTAAGTAAACCCTAGAATTCTCATTCAAGGGACAAAATCTCTTACGTACACAAGCTTACTTACTCAAACTCTGACTAAGGCAAGTTCTGATACACAAAAGATGAACTCTTACTCAGACAACGAAAACGCTAACTCAGACAACGCAAAGCCCTTACTGAAAGGACGCCCACGAATGCTGATAGAATACTGGACAGAGGTTCATTATCTATGCCTCTCTACCCAAGCGTTCGTCCTCCAATCCCACCAAAAGGGCCTCCAGATTCCTGGAGACCCATTCGGCATTCCAAGAGTCGTTCCCGGGAGCTTCCACGCTTTCAAAACTTATCTTCCTCACGCTCTCTGTGAGTAGGAAGCAATAGCTCACGTTCTCGACAAGTCAACACTCCCGACCGATCAACTCACTCTCTCCCTCTCTTGCTTTCCAGTTTCCTTTTCCTGCTTAGGAGGCTTTACTGACTTGAGTGTCGGAGTGTTTTCGGTGGGACAATCTCCCGTCGACACACTGACCTCTTATTCATTTTAGTGGTGTGCAGGATTCGAACTCAGTGAACGGAGCCGGGTCAAGTAATCCAGACGAATCTGAATTTATTCAAAGTCGGATCCAGGTACGCATCATATATATATATATAAAGGTTTAATATTATTTTTTTATTTTTATAATTTTTTTTGTATTTAATTAAAAAACATTTTTCATTTTTTTTATTTTTCTCAATTTTTTTAAAAAACATCGGTCGTCGTAGGGGCTGCAATATCCGTACACGTCGTAGTCCCCCGTGCCCGGTAAATAATCCATCAAAGTTTGACTGACCTAGTTTTGTTCATAACCATGCGGGTTGCGCTTGGTATTGACCCTCTTTATGACGATAGAGGACAGTGGAACATCATTTTATTTAACCGTCCAAATTTTTTATGTACAAAATTTAAAATAAAATAAAATAAATGGTTATATTTTTTGTTTTTTAATAATACAAATATTTTATTATTTTTAATATTACAAAAATTTAAAACTACTTATATATATATTTCAAATACTTAATTTACACAGATTATCTAAATTTAAGAGTCTCTGTATGTTCATTGCAGGGTAGACGTACACTAATGGGGGCACAACGGAATACCCTCAAATCCTTTGCTCCTCACCCCCGATGTGTTGGGGTTTTAACTATTGGGATTTTGGTCACTCCCGTATAAAAAGTATTGTTCGCCGCACGTAGTGATATGGCCCTCAAAGGCCTTTGCTCTTCACCCCAAAGATGTAGTTACACTTGGGGTTTTTGAACTATAACTCAAAATGATTGCCAAAAACATGAGTTGATGGCCGAGGACTTTAACTATCGACCGAGGACTCTAACTGAAGGACAAGGACTCCAAATGATGGAAAAAAATATAAGCTAATGGCCAAGGACTTTGATTATTGGCCAAGAGCATTACCTGAAGACTGAGGACTTTGGTCAATAGCCAATGATGCATTTTGTCAAAGCTGACTTTGCAAAAAAGTTCACTTTGCAAAAAAAGTTCACTGGGAGTCAATTTACAAAATAGGTCAACTACATTCGACAAGAAGGCATCTTGTAGAGTTGATGGCAAGTTTGGCTATGCACACAACCATCTTGCAAAATAAGGGACTGCTTGATATATATGTGTGCGTGTGTGCTTAGCGCTGGAGTATAGTGAGAGCGAGAAAAGTGCGAGTATGCGAAAAGAAAAACGGAGAGAAAAATAAAGAGTCGCTATTTTTGCTATTGTATTATGTTCTTACTCTATTTTCTATTCTCCAAGGGTTTGTGTAATAAGAATTTTTATAACAAAAATCTCATAGTGTGATTTTTGTAGACTAAGTGTTTCCGTAATTTTTTTCTCTTATTCAGAAGAGAGTTTTCAAATAAAATTATGTGTTCCCAATTCTCTTCTATCTCTCTTGTGTGCATGTCCATCATCTTTGTCCTCTCAATTTTACTAATCGACCTGCACTCCTTTCCTTCAAATGGTATCAAAGATCGGTTATTCATACCGGTGTTTAAAATTTGTTGAAACCGATTGAAGTGAAAAATAAGATGATCTATTTGAATGGTACAAACTATGATACTTAAAAAAGAAAAACAGCCGACTTGCTATTTGTGAATATTATGTATCTTCTAATATGCACTGTGCAAAAGTCTGAGGCGAAATTAGAGAAAGAGTGGGGCATTAAGCACAAACAGGTATGTGACTACATTCGACAGTTTGTGTACGACAACGTGTACAATCACATTCGAAATGAGACGGATGCAAAGACACTATGGGAGACGCTAGAAACTTTCTATACTTCTAAGACCAACAATAGCAAGTTGTTTTGCTTAAATAAATTGATACAAGTGAAGTACAAGGAGGAAACACTCACTGCCAACCACCTAAATGAGTTTTAAGGGTGTATTAACCGGTTGAATAACATGGGCATCAAATTCGAAGACGAAATACTGGGTTTGTGGCTCCTAATAATTTTGCCGGACTCCTGAGAGGTGATACGAATCACCTTAGCCAATACTACTCTAAATGGCGTGATTACCTTTAAAATGGCAAAAGGAGTTGGGTTAAACGAGAAGATGAAGTATCAGTCACAGGCCTCTTCTTCCTTTCAGCACTCCGACCTGTGGTCACAAGGTCTCAGGATAGGAGCAAAGGGTGCGGACCCAAGTCTGGAGAGAATGGCCGAAGTAAGTCTCGTTTAAGGTATCAGAACCTTAAGTGTCACTACTATGGTAAGAAAAGTCATATTAAGAAGTATTGTTACAAGTGTAGATGTGACAATAATGATGAAAGCAAGGAGAATAACGCCGAGAAAGGACGAGGTGAGGAGAAGGCCTCAATCTCAGTCGTCATCAGAGGAGATCTCCTATTGACTTGTGATATGAATGATGTAGTAAATATGGCCGAGTAGGAGACCGACTGGGTAGTGGACACTAGTGTATCCCTCCACATCACGTCTCAGAGGGGACTCTTTATATCTTACACTCGGGTGATTTTGGAGTGTTGAAAATGAAAAATAAATAGACGTCTAGAGTCATTGGCTATGGCGATGTGTCCATTGTCACCAATAATAGGACCCAACTGTTGTTGAGGGACGTCGGCATGTCCTTAATATTCGAATAAATATAATCTTGACAGCATACTAGATCATAAGGACTTCTGTAATATCTTCAACGATGGGGCATGTAAACTTACTAAAAAATCTCTAGTTGTTGCCCGTGGATGAAAGGTGTATGGACTATACATGTTGCAAACCTTTGCTGCGGCCGAAGAGGTAAATATTGTTAGCAGTGAGGGGTCCTCAGATTTGTGATACCGTTGGTTGGGATACACAAGTAAAAATGTCACGAATCAAAAACACAATATACGTAGATCAAAAATAAAATCAATAATAATATTTTCATCAATCATACACATACAGGATCCGATATAATAAAACCCGCACAAGATTTTATCGGATATAAATCCGGACAAATATAATACACGATCTGATTTCCACAATCGTAATAGAGGTATCCAAATACGTAACTCTAATATTTCTCATATAAGGATCAGGTCCATCATTCGGTCATAAACAATAACCATAACACAACCTCAGGATCAAAAACATACCCAACATAATATCTCTATATATTCAAGCCCGATCACGTCCGAACTCCTGCAAGCGTATCCATACTACTAGTCTGAAGGGATAAAATATGAAAACGTAAACTTAGAGCTCAGTAAGTATCAACATCGTATAAAACAGTATACATAAATGAAAAGTAGGGATATCGCATAATAATCACATAAAACAAAACACAATGTCCGTGAAATCCCTAAAAACCCAGGAGATGTCTCGTGCTAAATCATCGTCATAATAAATATGATCCGATTAAACCTCATAAACAATATCATATCATATGATATAAGGTCACATAGGCCGCAACCGTTATCACATCTGTGTGGGATACATTCTATCATCCGAATCTAAATCTCATATGCAGAAATCGAGAGAAGATTGTTGAAACTAAAACATAAATTAAAATACGTTTTGAGTTTATCACATATTTATATATACGAGACATTCCTATCGCCTAATTGTGGAACAATCAGTATATCTTAAAATCATCCTCCACCCAAATACATGCAGAACTATAAAGTATTCATGAAATCAGAAAATCAAAGATAAATAATACCAACTTGAGGAAGGATTACCATCGTCCGATAACCACGGTTATATCAGCTACGATTTATGCTAGTAGCTCAAGGCCATCCATGTACTGTCTCCCATAGATTAGGAATTTGCTCACTATATTTTACCACCCGTGACTTTGGGTGCAACTTTAAATTTTAGTTATATATTATGACGTCCGAATATATTAGTTCCGTCAATTTTTTATGATGGTTCTCATTTAAATAAATAATGAGATAGGTCACCTACTAAACATTTCAACCTTCCTTTCGGCGGAAGTGGGCCATATCATATACGTTCTGTCGAGCAAGCATATCTCATACCTCAGATCAATATAATCATACCTGGTCCCAGATCACATGCATAATGACCACGGCAAAGTTCCAGTATACGGCTCACAAATACCATGGTCCCCTCCAAATTATAAATACTCATATAAAATCACTGCATAATTAGTAAAACATACATGCATGTAAACAATAAATAGAGAGGATACATAAAAATTACATGCATGTAAATAAAATCTCCGAAACATACGAAAATATTATCGAACATGAATTAGACCAAGAATTGGCTTACGGATACTTGCCTTAACCTTTACGCTCCACAAATCGGAAGAAATAATGCTCTAAAATACCCGATTGGCACGTTTCTCTCTCCTACCGTGCCTATCTCTCTCTACCAGCTTGCTTTCTCTCTCATTCCCGCAGCGTCGCTTCACCCGGAGAGCTGTTGTAGCTTCTGCCACGAGCTGCGACCGCCTCTGCCACCTCTCATGGTCGTCAACCTTCCCCCAAAGACCTTTCTCTCTCCTCGCCACGTACACAGTCATCGCTCCAACCCCCTCTTCACAGCCCACAACAGCGTGCACCACCACCGTGCTGCCTGTAACCGCCGTGCCGATCTCCTCTCCGGTGGACCTGAAGCCCGCGCCACTGCCATTTTCTCTCTCCCGCGTGAGCCTGTCACGCTGCCGAGCACTACCGCCACAGCTTCCCTTCGCGTCGCAATTGCTGCAGCTTCCCCCTTGCATCACAGCCTCTACTTACGCCGCATAGCCTTCTCCCTTCCTCCTCATTCCCTCTTCTTATTCTTTTTCTTATTCTTCTCTTTGTCGAGACCCTCCCCTCTTCTTTTCTTTTCTCCTCTCTCTTTCTTTTTCTTTTTCTTTCTTTTCTTTTCTTGGTTTCTTCTACCATGCCAGACTTCCTCCCTTTTGAATTTATTTCCCCCATCCCCTTTCCTCAAACCAATCATGGGTTTCAACCCACGGTTTTCCCCCACTACTACTGTTATTATTATTATTATTATTATTATTATTATTATTATTATTATTATTATTATTATTATTATTATTATTATTATTATTATTATTATTATAGAATCGGTACTTGAATGATAACACGGGCGCACCTCGGTGCCACTCCGCGTTTCCGATCATTCTAAAAAATTTTGTAATATTCTAATTTATTTTCACCAAGTCCGAAATACCCAAAATTACAATTAATATTAAAATGCTCCAAATGGGGATCCGAGACATTACACTCTCCCTTCATTAAAATTTTATTCTCAAAATTTATGCATATCAATCCTCGATTTCTTTCGGACTTAATCTCAATCAAATGATTCATCCAAAGATTTGATTATCTACACCTGATCTATCTATCCCAATATTGAAACCCAAAACCTCAACATACGATAAATTCTTGCTAATTTTTAACGACTCAAACTCAATCATGTGGAAAGGATCATATATATATTTTCTCAACCGAAAGATTTTTCATAAACATCATAATCAAAGTGTTCATTTTATTCTCAACACTTGATCCCTTCCACCTCAAAAATTTCAGCGAAAACCCAGAATAAAATAGCTCCTCGAAATCAGCAACAATCCATGCCTGATCACATGCCAAGGATCAACCATATTTCTCTTAGCATACATACATAAAACACATCATAACGATCCGCCAAACTCGGGACAACACCATTCTATTGGCCACCTTTTCAATTCGCTGCGAAACCTCAAAAGGCCAATTGAATTTCAACCTCAATCTATTATTTGCCTCCAAAACTTGAGATTCTCTTCTTCATAATACTTTTAGAACATCTGGCCACCCTTCTCGAACCTCCAATCGGGCTGCAAATCTAATTTCTTACTTCAATCCTCAAATCAAATCTTGTGACCGATTAGCTATGAGTTCAGACACTTTCACTGCACAACTCTGATCGATCATCTACTTCCAATGGCAATCAAGAGCCACAAAATTAGAATATCTTCCAATCTCCTCATCTTGATAATGTGTTGACAGCCAAACTCAGGAATGACGTTCTGATCAGCAAGCAATGAGTCGACTTCATCAGCTCATCCATCATCATCCGAATTGCCACCAAATTCCTCACTATCTAACACAGGCTAGAAACAAAATGTTGAATGCTTCTTCTTAGCTTTTTCCTTTAGACACGAGACGTACGATCAACTCGTTACTCCGCTGATAGAGAATCGTCGACATTCCTTACGAGCTTAGACCACTCCAATTCCACCATAGCTGCTGACAACCTCAATTGCTCCATGAGCCAAATGTCCCATGGAAGCTACAATTCTCGATGAATCCTCAACAAATCGCTGAACAGATTCAACCAGACCCCAGAAATTGTGCATCTTTGCGATAAACGATGGCTGTCCCAATCGACCATCGCTTCATTCTTCTGCAAATCCACAAACATGCCATTTAAGAAACAACACGCCCCAAATAACGCTACTTTGAACCAAAGTCACATCTCTTCAATTGGGCAAACAATTAACTACCCTTCGCAGCTATGACACTGTCCTCATATGGACTCTTGAACAATTCAAAATATCATTAATAAAACCATCACAAATAGACCCAAATGCAGCTGAAAAATCCGATTTATAAGATTCACAAAAGATGCCAATGAAATTCCTATCCCAAAAGGTATCGCCAAAACTCACAACGGCCATACATTTATTTTGAAGGCTATCTCAGGTATATTCTCCCGATTTCTATAATTGACAACACTCCGAATGCATATCGAGTTTAGAAAACATCGAGCTCTAACATTAATTAAACAAATCACTCGCTTATCAAATAATTCATTCTCCAGATGAATTAAATTTTTAAAAATTCATAGATAGCCTCATCGATTCATCTTGCTCATCCTAAATGCATTAAACACCCCACGGAAAAGCTCTCAAGTAATGCCTCATCGATTCTATACAGGGTCCTCGAAATCGATATTACTCCCGACGTAGCCTTAACAACAACCTCAATTTTACCACACAACCAAAATTTCTTAAAAACCACAGAAAGACTCCGAGATATGGCCATATATGCCAATGAAACTCGGCACATATTCTCATCAAATAATTGCAAGCAAAACATTATCAATTTTATCGCCTCTCGATAAACTCTTCCTCAAACTCAAAATTCATAACCCAAATTGCTAATCAGAATATTCTTACCGAAATCACCTATACTAATGTGGCAACTTACCAACCAAATTACTCCTAATATGACATCAAAGTCTGACACCTCAAATAAAATCAGATCAATCAATTATTATATCTATAGACCCAGATCAAACACTGGAGTCCACAGTTTTAGCAGACCAAAGTTTACCCATCAGGAGTAGACATCCCCAAAGCTCATTTTAGAAATTAGAAAAGAATATAATATTTACATACAATCTCAAAAGCTACAAACTTATTTTCATGCATTTACCAACTAAATTCACCTTTCTTACTATCTCGAATGCCAAACAGAAAGTGATTCTCCCAAAATTGCCTCCACAAAACACCACAACAAGTGGAATACGGCATTGAGAAGCCCACCACCGACTTACCTCACTCTCCAACTTATGGATAGTAGATCGAGTTTCATCTGAACAATCAGAAACCTCAAACACCTCCTTCACTTTTTGAAGTTCAATTTAAGCTTTAATTGGATCAAAAATCCTAAAAATCTTCCAAATTGACTCACTTTTAACGATTTGAAGAGCGCTCCATCTTGTCCCTAACAGTATACCCTTCACATAGCAACCAAACTCTCATCCGGCTGCTGGATCGAATCACCCATTACGTCACTCGTGCGACTTATCACAGCCTATTAATCGACTTTCCGAGTCGAATTCAAACATTTACAACTCAAACTTCCATTCTTTGCCATAGGCTGCATTTATCGCGCTAAATATTCTATCAATTACTTTCACGACCTTTTCTCTTATACCACCTCTGTCAAGACCCAGAAAGACAATATACACATATCAAAAATGAAATCGATAATAATATTTTCATCAGTAATAAAAGCTGAATCCGGGTGTGACAGTCATACACATGCAGGACACGATATAATAAAATCCGCACAAGATTTCATCAGATATAAATCCGGACAAATATAATACACGACCTACTACCCACAATCACAAAAGAGGTATCCAAATATGCAACTTTAATATTTCTCATACAAGGATCAGGTCCATCATTCAATCATAAATAATAATCATAACACAACCTTTGGATTAGAAACATACCCAACATAACATCTTCATTCAACGATAGAGATATTTGAGCCCAATCACGTCCGAACTCCTATAAGCATATTCATACCACTAGTTTGAAGGGATAAAATATGAAAACGTGAGCCTAGAGCTCAGCAAGTATTAACATCATATAAAATAGTATATATAAATCAAAAGTAGGGAAATCACATAGTAAACACATAAAATAAAACATAATGTCCATGAAATCCCTAAAAATCGAGGAGATACTTCGTACTAAATCGTCGTTCGTATTAAATAGTCCCTCTGAGACATAGTCATAATAAATATGATCTAGTCAAATCTCATAGACGATATCATATCATAGGATCCGAGGTCACATAGGCCGCAACCGTCACCACATCTGTGTGGGACACATACCATCGTCCGAATCTAAATCTCACAATACAAAAATCAAGAAAAAACTACCGAAACTAAAATATAAATCAAAATAAGTTACGGGTTTATCACATATTTATATATACGAGATATTCCTATTGCCTAACTGTGGGCAATTCAGTGTATCTCAAAATCATCCTCCACCCAAATACATGCAGAACTACAAAGTATGCACAAAATCGGAGAATCAAAGATAAATAATACCAACTTGAGAAAAGGTTATCATCGTCCGGTAACCACAACTATATCGGCTACGATTTAGGCCAATAACTCAATGCCATTAATTTACTGTCTCCTATAAATTAAGAACTTACTCACTATATTTTACCACCCGCGTCTTTTGGTGCAACCTTAAATTTTAGTTATATATTAGAATGTCTGAATATATTAGTTCCGTCAATTTCTTACGATAGTTCTCATTTAAATATACAGTGGGGCAGGTCAACTATTAAACGTCTCAACCTTTCTTCCGGCGGAAGTGGGCCATATCATATATGTTCCTGTCAGGATTAAGCCTCCCCGTCGGGAGCAGTACCAATATTTCATGCCTCGAATCAAATATAACGATCCATCAGGTCTCGAACCACCATGGTCCCATTGTGACCCCACCCCTAGTAGCATGCATGATTAATATAAGGTCTGGTTCATGGTTTCACAATATACGGATACACAAATATACATATATATACCGTTCGGGTGTCCGAAAATCTTTAAATTATAAATATCCATATAAAATCACCGCACAACCAATAAAATATATATACATGTAAACAATAAACATAGAAAATATATAAAAATTACACGCATGTAAATAAAATCTCTGAAACATATGAAAATATTATCGGACACGAATTAGACCAAGAATTGGCTTACGGATACTTGCCTCAACCTTTACGCTCCACAGATTGGAAGAAAGAATGCTCTGAAATACCAAATTGGCACGTTTCTCTCTCCTACCGTGCCTATCTCTCTCTACCAGCTTGCTTTCTCTCTCATCCGCGAAGCACCGCCTCACCAGCAGCCACCAACCGCTTCACCCGAGAGCTGCTGCAGCCTCTGCCGCGAGCTACCACCACCTCTGCCACCTCTCATGTCCATCGATCTTCCCCCAAGTGCTTTCTCTCTCATCACCACGTACACAATCACCGCTACGACCCCCTCTTCACAACCCACAACCATGTGCACCACCGCCATGCCGCCCGTCACCGCCATGCCGATCTCCTCTCCGGTCAACCCAAAGCCCGCGCCGTTGCCCTTTTCTATCTCCCGTGCGAGCCTGTCACGCCGCCGAGCACTACTGCCACGGCTTCCCTTGGTGTCGCAACTGCTGCAGCTTCCCCCTCGCGTCGCAGCCTCCACTTGCACTGCACAACCTTGTCCCTTCCTCCTGCTTTCTTCTTCTTCTTCTTCTTCTTCTCCTCTCTGCGTCAAAACCCTCCCCTCTTTTCTTTTCTTTTCTCCTCTCTCTCTCTTTTTATTTTTATTTTTCTTTCTTTCTTTTTCTTTTCTTTGTCTGCTTTCTTCTGCCACACCAGACTTCCTTCCTTTTGAATTAATTTCCCCATCCCCTTTCCTCAAACCAGCCGTGGGTTTTGGCCCACGGTTTTTCCATATTATTATTATTATTATTATTATTATTATTATTATTATTATTATTATTATTATTATTATTATTATTATTATTATTATTATTATTATTATTATTATTATTATTATTATTATTATTATTATTATATTCTTTTATTTTATTCCAAAATCTAATCGAAACTTGAATAATAATACGGGCACACCTCGGGCACCACTCCGTAATTTTGATCATTCTTAAAAATTTCATAATATTCTAATTTATTTTCACTACATCCAAAATATTTAAAATTATAATTAATATTAAAATGCTCCAAATGGGAATCCGAGATATTACAAAAAAAGGGTTGAGTAACCTAACCAAAAAGGGCCTCATTACAGGTGTAAAGGAGACTAGCATGAGGACTTGTCCTCACTGCATGGCAGGGAAAGCAACGGCGAGTCTCATACTGAGAGACTCATCCACCAAAATGGCCAAACCACTTGATTTGATTAACTCCAATGTATGTGGGCCATTCACAGAGAAATAATTCAATGGAGCACAATATTTTATCTTGTTCATTGATGGTTACTCGAGGAAGTTGTGAGTTTACCCACTCAAGACTAAGGACCAAGTCATTGGAGTCTTTGAGTATTTTCATTTATGGTTAAACGGCAGATGGGAAGAAAATTAAAGTGCATCCAAAGTGACAATATTGGTGAGTACATCGGAGCTTTTGATGCTTATTATCAGTCTCATGGTAGTCGATACCAGAAGACACCGCCGAAGACGCCATAGTTTAATGGGATGGCCGAGGGGATAAACTGTACACTAATGGAGAGAGTTGGAGATGTACTCTCAAAAGCAAAACTCCTTGGACCATTTTGAATAGAGTCCTTGAGAACCACTGCCTACATCATCAATAGATCACTGAATGGCCCATTGAATGGAGAGGTCCCAGAGAAGATGTGGTCCAGGAAAGAACTATCCTATGACCATCTTTGGGTATTTGGGTGCAAGATCTTCGTACACATCCCTAAGGATGAAATGATAAAATTGGAGTCGAAGACAATACAATGTGTCTTCCTGAGCTATGGGGAAGACGAGTTGGGATATAGACTCTATGACCCAACTGAGAGGAAACTTGTCAAATCAAGGGATGGTTATTTGTTGAGAATGAAACTATTGATGATATCGATAAAGAGAGTAAGGTCGTGTCTGACACCTATCAGACTAATAAGATGAGTATTGATATTGCCTGACCGGTACCTCTTTGACATGAGGCTAATGGTCAAGTTGTGACCAGGGAAGGCAATGAAGAGATACCAATGTCGGACAAAAGGTAGAAACGTTGTAGAGCCAGTTGAGATTGTTCCTATCAGATGATCTTCAAGAAATCGATGGCCATCTATTCTCCTGTCGCCCAATGAGTATGTTTTGCTCATTGATGGCGAGGAGTCTGAAAGTTTTGGAGAAAATATTGGAGGAGAACACAATGCGAAATAAATGAAAGTCATGCAAGATGAGATGGGTTCATTGCATGAAAACCATACATTCAAGCTGGCTAAATTGTCAAAAGGGAAATGAGCCCTGAAGAACAAGTGGATTTTTTGCTTGAAGATCGAAGAGAGCACCTCACAACCGAGGTACAAGGCGTGACTGGTGGTGAAAGAATTTAACCAGCGAAAGGGTATCGACTTTGATGAGATATTTACCTCGGTTGTGAAAATATCTTCTATCAAAGTGGTGCTTAGATTGGCCACCGTCCTTGACTTAGAAGTGGAACAGTTGGATGTGCAAACGACTTTTCTGCACGGTAATCTCAATGAGGAAATTTATGTGGAGGAACCGGAGGGATTCTGAATTAAAAGAAAGGAACTCCTAGTGTGTCATCTGAAGAAAAGCTTGTATGGACTGAAATAAATTCTGAGACAATAGTATAAAAAGTTTGAGTGTGTTATGGTAGATCAAGATTATCGAAAGACTACTTCGAACCAATGTGTCTTTGTTTAGGAGTTTTTGGAAGATGATTTTGTCATTCTTCTACTCTATGTGGATGATAAACTGATTGTTGGGCGTAATATCTCTCAGATCACCAAATTGAAGCAACAACTTGTGAATCCTTTGCCATGAAGGACTTGGAGCCGACAAAGTAGATTTTGGGTATCAGAATATTTTGTGACCGTAAGACAAGGAGATTGTGTATGTCCTAGGAAAGTTATATGGAGAAGGTGCTCCAATACTTCAATATGGACAAATCCAAACCAATGAGTACTCCACTTGTAAGTCACTTCATATTAAGCAGTCGGTAGTGTCTAACTTCGGATTTTGAAAAAGTTAGCATGAGAAATGTACCTTACTCTTTAGACGAGGACTTTGAGTGATGGCCGAAGATATGAGCTAATAGTTGAGGACATTGATTATCGGTCGAGGACATTGCTTGAAAATCGAGGATTTTAGTCAACGGCCGATGACAGCTTGTCTGAAAAGCTAACTTGCAAAGTCTACACAAATAGTAGACTTTATAGAAAATAGAGTTGACTTTTAGAATTGGTAATCGATTTACAGAATAGGTGAACTACTCTCGACAAGAAGGCATCTTGCAGAGTTGGTGGTAGGTTTGGCTACGCACGCAACCACCTTGCAGAGTAGGTGATTGCCCTGTATATATATATATATATATATATGTATGCTGAGTGCTAGAGTATAGTGAGAGTGAGAGAAGTGAGAGTGTGCGAAAGAGAAAACAGAGAGAAAAACAAGGAGTCGGTACTTTTACTCTTGTGTTCTATTCTTACTCTGTTCTCTACTATCAAAGAGTTTATATAATCAAGGTTTTTGTAACCAAAATCTCATAGTGTGATTTTTATAAATTAAGTATCTCGTAATTTTTTTCTTTTAGTCAAAAGAAAATTTTCACATAAAATTTTGTGTTCTTAATTCTCTCCTATCTCTTTTTTGTGTGCATGAGCGTCTGTGTCACCTTTGTCCTCTCAGTTTCACTGACCAATCGGTACTCATTCCTTTCATGTACAAGACACACACAATTCGATGCAACAGAACAAAAATCAAATCCCTTGTTAAACGTTAATTATCAAACTCGTAAATATACAAAATATAATAATACACAATGTTTTAATTTGAAAAGCTATTTTCAATTAAGAAAAAAATTATATAACAAATTTTAAATAAATTTACTATAATAATAGTGAAAGTTATAAATAATCTTTTCCAAATACCTTCACTACGATTTTGAATAAATAATGATTAATTACAATTTCACAATACACCTAATAACTCATAAGATAAATATAATAAGAAATAAAAGTAACCAAGCCAAAATACATCCTAAGAATTAACTCTAAAGTGGCGTACTCAATCTTAATAAAGAACGAAATTCAAATCAGACTTTAACCAAATGCCAAACCTATTCCTTTTTTCTCTTTTTCCTTCTTTTTTTCCTCTTCTCTCTCTTTGTGCATCGCCCTTGTGTAAGAATAATAATTTCAAAATATCCTAAAATTACGTCAACGTGATTTTATATTATGAATCGACGCTTGAGCACCTGTTGAGCACGCCTCGGGTGCGGGTGTCACTAGGTTTGACGCCTCGAGCGCGTGCTCACTATTTTCGGCACCTCGGCCACGCCTCGATCATGCCCCCATTATTTTTGGCGCTTCATGTGCTTAGTCGAGCGCCTGGATATTGTAATCCGTATACCTCTGTTGACCTTTGATTATCCCTTGCACGAATATCATGTAACCTTTTAATGACTATTTATTTATTACAATATCTATAGGAAAGTAATCAAAAATCCAACACGATGCACATCTTGCCCCCATTATTTTTGGCGCTTCATGTGCTTAGTCGAGCACCCGGATATTGTAATCCATATACCTCTGTTGACCTTTGATCATCCCTCACGCGAATATCGTATAACCTTTCAATGACTATTTATTTATTACAATATCTATAGGAAAGTAATCAAAAATCCAACTCAATGCACAACCACTTCGTCTAGATTTTAAAGCTGCTGTTGGCGCAAAATACGGAAGGCACGGTGACCGAGCGGATAAAGCTCTCGGACAGCAATACAGAGCAGAGATCTCGGATGGACAAGAAAAGTAACGATAGAAAACGGGAGATAATACACAAAATTTTAACGTAGAAAATCCTTCTTTCAACAAGGGAAAAACCACGAAAGAATACACTATAAAAGGATTATTTATAAGTATTAACTATACAAACTCAAACGAAAAAAAACAATCTCAAATGTACAATCTTTCCCTAAAAGTGTTTCTTACTCTATCTTTATAACAAAACTTGTCCATAGCTCCCTCAAGGCTCACTCCAAGGCTGCTCACAAAGACACGGCTCAAGCACTCTAAATCCTCTTGGCAACACACTTACACACACCTACACAAGCCTTGTATATATATACAAATGGCCTAGTGGACAGCCGGCCACCCTACTGGCGCTAGGGTGGCAGGACCACGCCGCCTAGGCCTGCCACGACAGGCGCACGCCTGGCCAGAATGGCAAGTCTGGCACCTGAAAAGTTGTAACTGCCTCAACATCCAATCAGAGTAGGTGACCAAACCACATGCAAAAACGCGGCTGTAGCAGGTCTACGAAGATAGAGTCAACGCCTACGTTCTTAGGGTCCTCGTCTATGTCCTCAATAACCTCTCGGACATGACGCCTCCAATGAGTCATCGTCCGCTTTAACAAGTATCTCAGATCAATCATCAAAGTCCTCGTCCATTTCTCCAATGGAATCTGCAAACATAAGTGCCACTCGGGAGTAACCCCAACAGCTACTGAATATTTATAAAACAATTAATGTGTTTTATTTTTTAAAAAAAAACTCTTTAAATATGAACTTAAAAAGTTAAAATAAATTGATAAACTATTAAATTTTTATTTAATTACTTTGGCATTTATGCAAAAGGGATGCACATAGGATCGGAGGGGAAGGGGGTGGCTCCTTTTTTTCTAAGTGAAGAGACTTTTTTTTATATTTTAATTATTTACTTTTAATTAAATAATTATAATTTCATAATTGATTTTTATTTAATTTTTTTATAATATATATATTTATTTAAAAATGCGTGATCCGGATGGGGAGCCGCCGCCTTAGATTAGTTTACTTCTTTCTTTTTGCCGATCCACCTCGCGTATATATTCGTTGCTGCCGCACTCTCTTTTCTCGTCAAGGCATTTGCTTCTCTATCCACACAACCTCGCCACAAATACGTTCACTAAATTCCGCCACAACTGGGTTTTTTACAGCTAAATAATTTTTTAACAAATCCTCAGTGAGAGAGAGGTAAAGATGGAGGGTAGAAACACAACTGAAGTATGTTATGACCGCACAACCGAGCTGAAAGCATTCGACGAAACGAAAGCCGGGGTAAAGGGGCTCGTAGATGCTGGTATCACCAAGCTTCCTCCGATTTTCATCGACAATAATCTTGAGCTCGATCACAAGGCTACAAAAGTCAACGGGCCACGCTTTGGTATTCCGGTCATCGATCTTCAAGGCATCGACGGAGATGAGACCCGGAAAAGGAAGGTGATCAAGGAAGTCGAACGCTCGTGCGAGGAGTGGGGTTTCTTCCAGGTGCTCAACCATGGAATCCCTTCAACCGTTTTGGATGAGGTGATCCATGGCGTCCGCAGATTCTTCGAGCAAGACTTTGAGGTGAAGAAGGCGTATTATTCGCGGGACTTGAAGAGGAAGGTCTACTACAATGCGAACTTTGACTTGTTCCAGGCTCCAGTTGCTAATTGGAGAGATACTCTTTACTGTGTTATGGCTCCTCATCCGCCTCTTCCTCATGAAATTCCTGAAGCTTGCAGGTATTTTTTTCAGTAAACAAACCAACAAACATACAAATCCGGGGGCTGCAACGTGCGGGGGGCGTTGCAGCCCCACCGACACTTTCACAGCTGTTGAATGTGAAAATTCAACAGCTATATATATTTATATATTAAAAATTTTTAATATTATTTTTTTATTTTTATAATTTTTTTATATTTGATTAAAAAACGATTATTATTATTTTTTTAAATTTTTTTTTATAAATATCGATTGTTGAATTTAAAAAATATATAATACTACTTTCTTAGTGTCACTTGTGTGGCATGTGCTTACTGCACCTCATATATATATATATATATATAGATAAGTTATTTTTTGATATTTTTGTCAAAAATATGTAGAGACGTATGATTTTTGAAAAAAAATATTTTTTTACTAATTAAGTATAAGAGAATAGAAAAACCATTTGATACATACACTTTAAGCTTATTATGCGAAATTCTTCTAGATTAGTTCTCATCTCTCAATTACATACTACTTCTTAACTTCACTTTTTGATTTAGTTTTTACTTATTTGTTTTTTATGTTATTCCAGAGTGTAAGGAGTTCATCCTTGAAAATTTTTTTTTAACAACCAATAATTAGAATTATCCATGTGATTTTCTATTATAGATATACAGAATTCATTTCATAAAATATTCTTTATAAATAATTTTTTATAGAATAATCTAAACTCTCATATTTTTTTCTATTCAAAAGTATTACAGAGTAAAGTATATCTCCTATATATTTTATAAATTTTTAAGCTACTCTATAAATACTTAAAATATTAAAAATTATTATCTATTATATATATATATATTATACATAAGTTATTCGTGGGATAGCTATCTAAGTGTCATATAAGTGTCGCATATAACCTTAATAATTTTCTGCTATTTGTGACAAAATGCAGGAGGTGCACTATAGATATCTATTATGAGGAATGATTATTAAAAATATCTACAAATAATACAATATTAGTCTATCTATCTATCAAAATATATATATTTTATATATATAAACTTAATATTATTAATTAATAATTAATTAAAATTTCACACAGTTTGAATACTTTAAAAAAATGTCTAAAATTTTGAACAATCGTAGAAGAATGGAGTTTGAATTAGTCACCTTGTAATATGTAAAATTTTAGTCAGATTATATATTATTTTGGTCAATTTATATTTCTATTTAGACAGCATATAATATCAATATAACTAGATAAGTCTAATCAAGGCGCTGTCATGGATATCCATATTTAACTTTAATCCCATCATGTATGATTTTGGTCAATGTATATTTTAATTGCGATAGTAATAAAAATCAATATATCCAGACTAGTCTAATGAAGGCCTCTTTATTGATGTTTGACTTGACCTGGTAACTAATGCTTTTTCCTCCGTACAACCTGCCCTAGAATGATGAATGAATAAATTGATTAGTCACAAAAATCAGTAGAGACAATCGATATTATGTTAGTGAATAAATAATATAATTTTTCATAAGTAATTTATTTATGTATGTTTTTTAAAGTAGGACTTTAACCGTATAAAAGAGAATCAAAAGTAAAACCAAACAATGTCTCAAAGGACCAACTCAAATCGAAATAAGACATTCCAGATGAGAAATTTGAAAAGAAAATACTTCCAAACAGTGAGTTGTTGATATTGCTACTTAAAACAAAAATAAAATTTACAGGAAAGCTAATAAAATTCTACTATTACGTATTCTAAAATTTTCCTTGAAATTGACATTATTTACATGCATAAAATAATATTTATATGTTTATAAGCTATCAAAAGAAAAAAAAAAAAGTGAATAAAGAAATTGGCTGAAAAACTATGGGACCTAATCCTTTGACTAATAAAAAATTTTGAAAAATCTCATTTGAATTTTTTATTACTTTTGAAGTTTAGGTATAGAGTTAGAAAAGTAATAAACCAAAGAGAGAGAAAAATCAACAAATATTCAAGCAATTTTGCTAAATTATTCAAAGAAATTCACGGACGATCACATTTCCATAAACAATATAGTCCTTTCTTGGTGGTATGTTTGTTTATTCTTCCCTAGTTGTGTATCACCATTGTTCTTGGCACATGTAACACGGTACATGTTGAGAAGAGTCAAAACCATTCTAAAATTTGTAAATTTTTCTAGATGAAGGTCTAAAATCAAATTTTGTTTATACTAATCCACCATTGCCGTCAATATCCTTTTTAATCGGATGCATATACCACATATTTAAATTTACTATGTGTTAACATTAAACATATATAATCAAGAAAAATATAAATTCTAAGAATCCGAATTTTCAGTACCATATTTTATTCCAAGTGTTTTGGTATGGTATTAAGAAACAGTCCCTAAAAATAAAACTATTAGAGGGAAGGAGATTTACTTAAGAATTATAACTCGAACTGTGGCTGTAAAGCTTTGCGCCGAGACAGAGAGGAAGGAGGAGACGAATGGCAGAGACGAGAAGGAAGAGGAGATAGGGCAATGATGAAGAAATCGGATGCAACTTTTCTTTATTCAATCCGTTTAATTAATTGTTACAAGTGTCCTTCACACCCTCTTTGTCATACAAAGTTTAACCAAAATAAAATGGCTATACAAAGGAAATAAAAATACCGAAAAATTCAATCAGGCAAAATAAAAAAGAAAGTACAGAAAATAAGAAAATAAAAAATACACAAATATATGGCCAAATATCCATTATGCTACATTTCCTAATATTGGTCTCAATTGTGGTCCTAATTAATACTCACAGAGAGATCATAATGGAGTACTCAAAGCATGTGAAGAAGTTGGGAAGCAGCTTGTTTGAATTGCTCTCGGAAGCCTTGGGGCTGAACAGGAGCCGTCTGACAGACATGAACTGTGCCAAGGGACTCCTTCTGCTAGGCCATTACTATCCAGCTTGCCCTGAACCACAGAAAGCCATTGGCAGTAGCAGCCATTCCGACAGTGGCTTCCTCACAATCCTTCTGCAAGACCAAATTGGTGGCTTGCAAGTTCTCCATCACGATCAATGGGTTGATGTTTCGCCTGTACCTGGAGGCCTCATTGTAAACTTGGGAGATCTTACACAGGCAAGCAAGCCTCTATTTTCCTCCTTTTTTTAATGAATAAATATCTCTGTCAGTTAATCAGTGTTAGATTGCTTGATCTTTTTTCTATATCCATGTATGTATCAAACACAGCATATTGCCGGAGTGTTCATAAAATTTGAACTGCACTCTAATCACTATTTGGAATCTGATGAAGAATCTCCTCCCCATCAAAATAACAGGACGAGAATGGTTTTAGGTGGATCAAAACTTTAAGATCTACAATGTTTACATTGTTAGAAGAGCCAAAGATAGATAGCTGGAACCATGGTGTTAGTATTTGAACACAAGGAATCATCTTGATTCCAGCTATTAACCCAATCAAACAATTGAATTCCTACAAAAGAAAATTTTACATTAATTAGATAAATCAAAAATAGATAAAGTCTAATAGAGTTTCTAATTTATATTCAGAAACGATACATCTATACATTACTTTTGGGGCTTATTAGTTCTCATTAGATACTTATTTAAAAGCATATTTATTGGTCGTTTTAGATATGCTTATGTCAAAACTTACTTTTTTGTTCTATTAGGATCAACCTTCGGTCCAACCGAAAAAACCAAAAATACAAATAGACTAGTGTATATATTTTGCCTTGCCTTTAACATTTCTATTGTTAGAATCATTTAAACTTGCAACTGAGATGGATTTTGCATATGAATTTTTTTTGTTTGTTGAACACAAATGGCAAGTGCTTCTACTGATTCTTGCATTTATAATTGTGTTTGTGCAGCTGATTGCCAATGACAAGTTCAAGAGCGTAAAACACAGAGTTCTTGCAAATGGCATTGGTCCAAGGATTTCAGTTGCGTCCTTCTTCAGAACACAATCCGGAGATGAGGAGGACGGCAAACGTGTGTATGGACCAATTAAGGAACTAATCTCGGAGGACAATCCCCCAAAGTACAGGGAAACAACACCTAATGAATTTGTGGCACGTCGCTATGTTGTTGGTCTTGATAACGACTCTACGTTGGCTTATTTCAGACTCTAAAGTCCTCTATATTACAATGTACTTGTTGCAAATAGGATATTATGAAAAATAAAATAAAATGAGCATTTTATATGATCCTTTTTTTATTATGATATATGGTCAGGTCATCATATATATACGTGGTGAATAGAGAACAAAAAAAAATGAAGGATTTTTATACTATTTATCCTTCTTTTGGCAGGATATTTCCTTAGGGTATGATATGTGTGATGAATGGAAAATGCTAAATAAAATAGAAAGATTTTATGTGATCATTTTGGGATATCTTGTCAGGGCATCATGTATGATATGTTTTGTGTTGGATAGAAAACAATTATTACATTTAATAGGACTTCATGAGATGCATCTTCTTTAATTGGAATTATTTCATTATGGCTTGATGTGTGTGACGAATGTATACAAGAATAAAATTGAAGAATTTTAATAGCTAAAAGATAATAGAATGAATTTTAATAGAAGAATTTTGGCTAAAAAATGATAATATGAATCACCTAGAGAGTAATATGACAATAATTAGAGGCCAAAACACATAAAACGAGAAAGATAAACTGGAAAATGAAACAACTCCTTTTCACAAGGATGGAGGAAAAAATCAGATGTCTAGATGAGTTGTTGTTAGGTATATCATGTGTTGGTATATTCCATAACTGTATCTGGTTATTCGTTAGCTTATTTTCTTGTGTCATAAAAATCTGCATCTATATTTTGCTTGAAATTCACAAATACGCAACTCTCAAGATTCACGCTTGCCTAGCACCTAACCTGCGCATGAGCACCTTTTCTAATATGTCCACGCTCGAGGTACATCTGATCTGTGCACGAGCGTCTTTTTTAGAATGTCTGCGCTCGAGATACGCTTGAGACAAGCCTAAAAAACACTTTTCATAATATCCACGCTCAAGGTATGCCTAGGCCCACTTGAAGGTCCCTTTCCAAATTTTTCCTACCTAATGAGTGCCCGAGTAGCGCTTAAGCATTAGGGTGCGGACCCTATGTGAGCCATGTACAAACCTGACATATGCCTAAGCAGTGCTCAAGTGCCAGAGTACGTATTTTTAAATTGTTATATTTTTTGATCTAATTTTAGAATCTTTCTATAAATACCTATCTTCTTCATCATATGAAAGAACATTTTATGGTATATTGATCATGACGGTTCAAATAAAATTATCTTTAAAACTTGTAAAAGGCTCTCTTTTGAGAAAACTATTCCCTAAACATTTAGCTTCATTTCTCAAGTTTTTTCACTTCATATATTTTGTCATACATAACTTTCTCTGCCTATTGACTTTCATACGAAATGTGGGTGGTATGAAAATTGGGATCCAGTGATATATGAAAATTTTGTGGTTTATGAAGAAAGATTGATAAGAAGATTGAAATGTATTCAATTCCGTTTCCAAAGACGAATCTAAGGAGTTTCTTAATAGGGATCACAAATTGGGAATAAGTCGATTAAATTAATATATTTGTATTACCTAATCCGTAAATTGACTTTCTTTTTATATTATTTTTTCTCACCGTAAAAGTTCGAATGGTTTTACTCGATAACCATAGTTATCAATATTGTCCTTCGTTGTTAAAATTTTGTCTTGGTTATTTTTGCTTATTGTAATTATTTCTTATATTCTTTTAATTGTTTAATTATCTAGATCTTAATATATTTTACTTGTATTATATAGTCGTGTATTTTTTTATTCTGTAAATTAAAAAGGGTCAAAACAAGTTGTAATTAGGGACTCCCTAATATATTTCAATTGATATTAGAGATTCATCCTGATTTATGATTCTAATCTAGACGCATACTAGCCAATCTCTCTCTTTATTCTTCTTTACTTTGATGAAAGTAACTACGTTTATTGAAACATATGTATGAGAGCCTTTCTCAAATCCATGAATGAACGGGTATAGGGTAGCACATAATCTGGGTAGATTCCATGAAGGAGCACTATGAGCGATCAACCAAAAGGTTTATCCTTATAGACGAAAGAAAACGTGATGCATGTAATTGAAATAGTAAAGTATTATATGTAATTTTTATGTCTGTATCCTTAGAAGAATTTAAATATATTTTTATATGTGAGATATCTAAAGATACATGTGATATTCAATACACATGCTAGTATTGAACTAGTGAAAAGCTCAAAATTATAAATACTTACCGCTAGATTCGAGGAAATTATAATGGAAAAGGATAAAATCTTTGATGAATTTAATACTAAATTAAACGATATAATAAACTTGATATTCAACTTAGGAGAAAAGATATCAGAGAATAGTATTGTTTAAAAAATCTTGAGATTGCTCTTTCAGCGATTTCAACCCAATGTGACGGTTATTGAAGAAAGTAAAGATATTAACAAATTAAAAATTGAAGAACTTATTGAATCACTATAAATATATGAACACACACTCTCACAGTTAAAGAAAGATAGATCTATTACTCTTAAATATGTTAATGAATGAGAGACCATAACTTTGATGAGGAATCAGCTAACAATGAGAATTTTTCTTTATTTGTCAAAAAATTTAAAAACTTTTTCAAAAATAAAAGTAACAAATGTATTTCTAAAGAAAATGATATCACACATAATTCCATAAAGAAAGATAAAAAGAAAAATAAATATACAAAGAATAAAAAATCTCAAGAAATTCAATGCCATGAATATTATAGTTTTGGTTATATTTAGATTGAGTGTCTTAACTTTAAAAGATAGAAAGAAAAATTCTTGAATGTCTCTCAAATAGATGATGAAGAGGAAGAAAATAATGACAAAAAATCTTCGGGAGAAGATTAGATAAACTATATGGTCTTTATAACTTCCATCATTGGTGATGATAAAGCCACTAGTGAGCTATTAGAACAATCTAATTCTTCACATGAAGAATATGATAATAAGTTTGATGGGCTTTTAAAACTTATGCCAAATTATTTAAAAAATGTTTAAAATTGAAGAAAATTAATAAATTAATAAACTATAAATTAGTTGAATTAGAAAAAAATGCTAAAATTAAAATCAAATTGAACCTTACCACTATTAAATATTGTGAGTTTGAAATGCTAAACTGCTTCTTAAACGTAAAAAATTAAATCTCAAAAATACTAAAAATGATCTTAAAATTTTTTTAATGATATCAAAAAAACTCGATTATATTTTAAGATTAGTGAAGATAGTAAAAAATAAGAAAAGCTTATGATTTGTAGAAAATACTTCCAAAAATGGTGTACACTTAAAAATAATTTTTGTTTCTACCATCAACATTTCGCACAGAAATATAAGTATACCTAAAACCATCAAACCTATGTCATAACATACAAACAAAATAAATGTTCCTAAATTCTTACCTGAACCAAATACTAATAATATGACAAGTAAATCCACTAAAATTAACAAACCAATTGAGTCAAATGTAAGAAAATCTTACTTTATGAATCAATTTAGAAACCAATCTAGTCAAGCTTAATTCTTAAGTTTGTGTCAACTTGTCATGCATATGGGTAAATCAAAAACATTCGCCCGCCCCCCCATTGTTACACAATCAATCTACTATTCAACCAAAGACAAAACATCAAAACAAACAAACTTACAAACCATATTTAACAGTTAAATAAACAAATAAAAAACTAAATTAGAAAATTATTTCAGGCAGAAAAATATAGATTAAGGAAAGTAATCCAAAAAATTTTCTAAAAATTATTCATATAAAGTTGCCTACATTGCTCTAAAAGCTCAAAATTATTCATTGTGGTATTATGATAGTAGATGCTTTAGACAAATATATGATAATAAGGCTATATTCTCATCTCATTTTGGCTATCTCGATTAAACTATTGTTTTTGGAGATGGAACTAAGGATCCTATTCTTCGCAGAGGGTGAATTAATATTTTTAGGCTCTCAAAACCTTGTGATATTATATATATATCCGAGTTAAAATCTAACATCCTTAATATTAGTTAATTTTATGATAAAAAATTTGAGGTCAGATTTTTTCAGAACAAGTACTATATTTAAGACATAAATGACTCCCTTGTATTAGAAGGCGAAAGAATTTCTAATAACCTCTATGGTATCATGCCTGGCCTTGTCTTAGGATATCATCCCACTAAAATCCATACTATTTAATTATAGTATCAACGTCTTGGACATATAAATTTTACAAATTTATTTAAAATTATTTTAAAAAGTTATGTTGAAGGTCTTTCAAAATTGTCTAATGTCAAACACCATGTGTGTTGTCTATGCCAACTTGGAAAACAAACTAGAGCTAGTCATCCATCGCTATGTAATATTCACACCTCACATCCCATTGAACTAATCTATATGGATCTCATGAAACCTTTTAGGACTAGAGTTTAGACGGTAAAAGGCATATTTTAGTGATTATTGATGACTACTCTAGATATTCTTTGATAGTTCTCATATGTAAAAATTTTAATACTTTTGACCATATAAAAATTATGTGCAAAAAACTAGCTAATGAAAAAAGAACTCCAATTGTGCGAATTCAAAGTGATCATAGAAAAGAATTTGAAAACACTAGCTTTGACAACTTTTATAATGAAGAAGGAATACAGTGTGAATACTTTGCACCAATCACACCCCAACAAAATGGAATTGTTGAATGGAAAAATTGGATTATCCATAAAATAGCTAGAATTATGATGCAAATTTAAAATATAGCCCCGTACTTTTAGGATAAAGTCGCAAGCATGACTTGTCATATAATCAATAAAATCTACCTAAGATCCAAGATAGATAAAACTCCCTATGAACTTTGGAAATAAAAGAAATATAATATAAAGTATTTTCATATTTTTAAAAGTAAATGCTACATACTTTGAGATAGGAAAAAATTAAGTTTGACACTAAAAGTAATGAAGGAACATTTTTAGGATATTCTCATTCCAATAGAGCCTATCATGTGTATAATTTTCATATTCTAATTGTAATAGAATCGATCAATATAGTTGTAGATGATACCCCTAGCGAGCAACTTGAAGACAATGATTGCTCGAATAAAGAGACTGATAAAAATGAATCATCTCATGAATCAGCTCTTATTGATATTTCTAATGAGATTTTGGACACCGTTGTAGTCAAAGAACCTTTTGTTGGAGTCAAACCAAATCATCCCAAATACTACATATTGAGTAATCTAAGTGAGGGCATGAGATTGCATCATCGTGTCTTGAATCAACTCGCTTATATATGTTATGTCTCCCACTTAGAGCTGAAAGAGGTTGCGAAGGTTCTAAATAACGAATGCTAGATCAATACCATGCTTGAAGAATTAAACCAATTTGTTAGGAACGATGTATAGTTCTTGGTTCATTGATCTAAACATACGAATATTATTGGCACCATGTGGATCTTTAAAAATAATACTGATAAAAATGACAATATTACTAGAAGCAAAACTCGTCTTGTTGCTCAAAGATACACACAAATTGAAGAAATCGACTTTATGAGAACTTTATTCTAGTAGCTTATCTTGAATTCATAAGAATCATATCATCCATTACTTATTCTATGAATTTTAGACTTTATCAAATGAATGTTAGAAGTGTTTTCCTCGTTGGTATCATCCAAATTAAACTATATGTTGAGCAACTAAAAGGATTTGTTGATCCCTTATTAATAGACCATATATACAAGCTTAAAAAGTCTTTGTATGGTTTTAAGAAAGCCACAAGAACTTGGTACAAGCGCCTTACCTTATAACTTAATGACCATGATTTTGCTAGGGGTAGTATTGATAAAATACTTTTTGTAAAAATTACTAAAAATATATGATTATTGTCTAAATTTATATTGATGATATTGTGTTTAGTACTACTGTAGATTTCTATAGTAATGAATTTACAAACTGCCTGACTTTTAAATTTGAAATGACTATGGTAGAAGAACTAATCTTTTTTCTAGGCTTGCATATTAAACAACTTCCCTAAAGAATCTTCATCTCCCAAACTAAGTATGCCAAAGATTTAGTTAAATGTTTTGGGTTAGATAACAAAAAATATACTTAGACACCCATAAGCAATTCTACCAAATTAGATCATAATCTCACTGGAAAGGGTGTAGATTAGTCACTCTATAAAAGTATGATAGGAAGTTTCCTCAATTGCAAGTAGACTCAATATTTCCTTTAGTGTAGGCATGCGTGCATGATATCAATCAAACCCTAAAGAATTACACTTAAGTACCGTTAAATGAATCATTCATTATGTTAATGGCATGTTTGATTATAAGATTTTTTACTCTCGTAACTCTAACTTTGATTTGATAGGATATTTTGATATCAACTGGGTTGAAAATACTGATGATCATAAAAGTATCTTTGGTAGATATTTCTAGGTCGGTTCCAATCTTGTAACTCGGATAAATAAGAAACAAAATTCTATATCCTTGTCTACTACTAAATCAGAATATATTGTTATTGGAAACTGCTGCACACAACTTCTGTGGATGAAATAAATATTGTACGATTACGACATTACCCAAAACACTATAATAATATATTGCGATAATACCAGTGCCATCAATATTTATAAAAATCTCGTTCGACACTCACGAACCAAACATATAGATATTAGACACCACTTCATTCGTGAACTCGTTGAAACTTGGGTTACTGCCCTTGAACATACTCTAATCGAACACCACTTAGTTGATATTCTTACCAAGCTATTGGATAGTCTTAGATTTAAATCACTTAAAAAGGCCAATTGAATTTGTTCTCTCCTATTAGACTGAAGTGAGCCTTCTTTTTGTCTCCTATTTAAAAACAAATTTGGTGTATTGTTTCATACAACTGACGAGCACCCTGATCAACACTCGAGTGCCGAATCCAGATTACGTGTGCATGACGCATGCCTCTCTCACACTCAGAGTGGTCTACCTCCATTCTCAGGCACACACGAGTGCTGCATCGCTATCCTCTTTATCTTCTAGCGCCATTCGAGTGTCTTTTCCCACTCTCTCACTTATCATATCCCATCTCTCATCCCTCTTTCTTCTCTTCACTTTTTACCTTTAAATCCTCCAAATTTTTCAAATTCATTATTTGTTTTGTAAATTGTGAGCACATCCAATGTAAGCTTTCTCCTTTCCCTTCTTCCTTTCTTTAATTAGTGTCCTTCAATGGTGATTTTTATCACCATCTGAGAACACAGTTTTTCCTCTATTATGTAGCTTGATTTATTCAATTTATGTATATATTTAATTTTGATTTGTTTTTAGTCGTGCCAAAATTGCGTAGGTTTATCCTTGCCTTGTGTTGGATTTTAGGTGTGCAAACTTGGATCACACCCACATTTTTGGGTTAGCCACCCCTAATCTATTTCTTCTTGTGTAGATTTGTCATACTTTAGCCCCACTCTTGACCTGTGATGGTGAGGGATTTGTGGGCTTTGGGTGTTTCAGTATGGAACTCATGATTTCCCTTGAATCCTCCATTTCCTCACTATTCATTAACCGACATTGGGAGCCGATTTTGACCACCCTCGTTCCTCCGGCCACACTCTTGATTCAAGCATTTTGTGCAAACTTGCATGACCTAGACCTCTCATCGGTTTCCTTCACAACCTACTTTTGGGGGATTACCCTCCGAATTACTCCGAATGTACTCTCCGTACTCTAGGTATTTCATGTATTCTCCACCCCGATTACTTGTACAGTTATTATACCATATCACATTACAATGAGATAGCCACATTCCATCATGACTCTTCTATGACATGGCATGGAAAATCCTTTAAAACCAAATATCTTAACCTATAGATGATGATGGTGTGCCGAATTATATTAACTAATATTTTTTGATTATATACTTCACCTTTATTCATCTAGACAAGACATTATTCCCCTATACCCTTCAAAGTGGGCACCAATTGATCTCCCATTCTACTTCTGTTCTCACATAATATCTGTTTTTGTGACCAAGAAGAATGACAACCTTTTTTATGATTGTCTCATCTAACGCTTCATTATGGGTTTAGGTGTTCAATTTTTGGATCTTACTATTGTGCAACTTGGTCGACCCATTACTTGCACCACATTTAAACAAAGCCAAGCCAACACTCATCATCACTTCCCAGCTCCTGATGACCCTTTGGATGATCCTCCATTGGAGGACTCATTAATTTTGATTGATGCTGACTTGTCTTATTCTAGCCCATCCAAGCCTCTACTCTCTTCTACCTCTTCCTCCTCACCGATCATGGGATAGTTCTCTCAAATTTTGATCAACTCATGCGGCTTTCTAGCTCTTAAGAGTGGATAGAGTCTCACATTTTCATGGGCTTTCACCTTCTTGACACTCGGCTCTCTATTTAGGAGGAGCAGCTTGCCTGTCTGTCTATCAAGTGGTTGTCTCACCGCCTAAGTGATCATTCTGACTTTGAGTGACACCCTCCATTTTGTCATTCGTGACAAAAAGGAAAGTTTATACCTTATGGGGAGCTTGTTCTCACATGTTATCATATTTCTTAGGGGGAGGTTTATCCTATTGGGGGAGGTTAGTTATATTTTAGGGGAAGGACCTTGATATATTTGCTTTTCGCTTATACACATGATGTAATTGCTATTTTTTCTGCAATAGCTATTTCTCTTTGCTTGTGTGTTTTCTATTATTTTACTATTATTGTTTTATTACATTCCTTATATATATATATATATATATTGCTTGTTTCACTTCTATTTATTTCTATACTAACATTGCCTAAACAAAAACACCAGATATTTGTATCTCCTTCAGATTGAGTTTACTACGTCGGTTATCTGTTAAGAATAGATTTTTATATACATAAGTTTTATCTCAATGGTGTCTGAACCCGTGATTCCCTTAATTTTAGTTTTTTCGTTTTTGTGGGATTTTGTTAAGAAATTGTCAAATGAGAAGATTGTTAAGTATATTATGTATTAACATATTTTGTGACAATATCTAATAATTCATTGGCATATTTTTCAGTATTATAAAGATCTGCATCTAATTCATACCGTATATTCACAAATACGTAATTCCAAGTATCCATGCCTATTTAACTCCTAACTTGCGCACGAGTGTTTTTCCTAGTATGTCCATACTTGAGGTGCGTCAGATTCAAACACAAGCGCCTTTTTCAGGATGTTGTGCTTGGGGTGTGCTCGAGGCACCCCCAAAGTGCACTTTCCATAATGTTCGTGCTTAATATTTACCCAAAGTACACTAGAAGCATCCTTTTTAAATTTTGCTCACCTGATGAGCACCCAAGTGGCACTCGAGTATTGGAGCACATATATCTAAATTATTGCATCTTTTGACCTAATTTAGACCTTATCTATAAATATCCATATTCTCCATCTTATGAAAGACTTTTTGTGATATATTACTCATGACGTTTCAGTTAACATTCTCTCTTTAAAATTTGTAAAAGATACTCTTTTAAGAAAATTATTCCTCAAACATTGAGCTTCATTTATAAAGTTTTATAACTTCATATACTTTATCATAGATACATTTTCTTACTCGTTGACCTTTGTATGAGACTTGGGTGGCATAAAAATTTGGGATCCAATAGTGTATGAAAATTTTAAGGTTTGTGAAATAAGATTGAAGAGAAGATAAGAATGTATCCGATTCTATTGCCAAAGGCAAACCTATAGAGTTCTTTGATAGAAGTCACAAATTGAGAGTAAGTTAATTAAGTTAGTGTATCAATACCACCTGATTTATAAGTTGACTTTCTTAATACATTATTTTTTCTAACAATAGAATTCCAAAGGATTTTAGTCGATAACCGTGATTATTAAAATTTTTTTTCATTTCGAAAATTCTATTTAGTTATTACTACTTATTGTGCTTATTTTTTATATTTTTTTAATTGTTAGTTCATCAAAATTTAAATATATTTTACGTATATGATATATTATATTATATATAATATATTACATATATTGTTAGTTCATCTAAATTTAAATGTATTATATATTCGAATATTTTTTTATTCCAACAATTTAAAAAGGGTTAAAATAAATTATAATTAGGGATTTTTCAGTCTATTTCAGTTGTCATACTCTGATGATCAAACAATGAGGGAGAATGATCTCAATGAGATTTGTTCTTTACTTAATTTCTAACTTTAATTATTCCATTTTAAAGGACCATAATGCCACTATACTTTTTCCTCATAAATGTGCTCTGACTTTGAGTACAGAGAGGTTCAAGCCTTCATTAAACCAAAAGCATGACTAATTATATATTTTCATGATGATGATAATTTTTCTTCTTTATTTTTTATTGGTAGAAAAGCTAGGAAGCATAGCCCCTAGTAGTATTTTTAATTATAGGATCTTCGTTAAATTAACAAACCTTTAACAAGTAAGCACATTATTTTTCTATATCTTCTCGAATAGAAATCTTTATAAAAATCTACGGTAAGATATTAAAAATCTACAAATCACTTATATTGCAATAAGATATTTTTTAGAGTTGCGTAAGGTCAAAAGTTCAACACGTAAACACAGGTTGTGACGCTGTCTATAAACCAAATGAGGGGTTTTGCACCGCACAACCCTGGTTGTCTAGATCCAATTCGACGGCAAGCGTTTTTCTTTTTTCTCTTTTAATTTACAAACCAAAAATAAATCTGTACGATCCTCAATCGTTAGATTTGATTCGAACGATCAAAGTCGTGCGGCACAGGTCCTGTGTCGTATCTAAAATTTTTAACCGATTAATTTGGGATAATTATTTTGAATAATTTGGATGTGACAAGAATTAATTAAATATTATAAAATTTTAAAAAATATTTAGATTATTTGGGCCGGCACCCAAAGTGCCCCAATGGTGTTATCCAAGAATTGATTTAAATTTTTGAATAAAATATAATAATAATAATAATAATAATAATAATAATAATAATAATAATGAGAAGAATGGGGAAGCAGGGGTTTCAAGAAGAAAGAGAGGGGAGAAAAAAAGAGAGAAGAGAGAGAGGAGAGATTGAGGCTCTCGGGTTAGAATTTGGTATAGAGCTAGTTAGAAAGTTGAAGTAAGTACACCCATACCCTTTTCGTCCTCTCTTTTTAATTTTTATTTAATCCCCATTGGGTATTATTATCTCAATACCTGACCCATACACATATTTTGTGAAACCCACAACTTGGACCGAAAATTTATCAATTTGTTGTCTGATTCATCATTTTTGCATGGTTTTGTGTATTTTGAAACCCTAACCCTGTGCCCGGATGTCTCACCCTCCAATTTTTGGGGCTTTTGCCTGAGTTGACTCTCGAATATTATTACTCATATCTTATATATGTTAATTTATTTATTAGATATCTAATTTGGTAATTTTATGTGAAATTTCGTTTGCCAAAACCCTAACCCACCCTCGGACCACGTTTAACCAATGATTTTGAGTTTTATACATGATTTGGCTTTAGATAATAAAAACTTATGTCTTAAATATGGTTATTTACCGATTAGGTGCCCAATTTTTTAAGTTTTGTCCGGTTTTGTAAATACGGAACCCTAAACCTATACTCGGCACCATTCACCTGAATTAATTGGGATTTTTAAAGGATGCGCTTGAGCACTGTTTTTCAAGAGGTAGTGCTCGAGGCATGCCTATGTGGTGCTCGAGCGTCATTGGTCTATTTAAGAAGGGGGCAGTGCACTGTGCAAGCATTCGCGTCGGAGAAGGAAGAGAAAAGGAGAAAGATGAGAGAGGAAGAAGAGATTAGATAGATCGAAGTATCCTTTTATCAAATCTATTTGGTATAAGATTAAGGTAAATATCTTTAAACCCTATACTTAGTCTGTTTCAATATCTAATAAAGTTTGATTACATTTATAGGCTTTAATGTTCATACATACTATTTTTATTTAGCCTACTTGTTTCTTTTGTGTATACATGATATTTTCACTAATCATTTGGAGGTTTTGTTCGAATTTTACAAGCATTTGAGGATTTTATTATTTTATAAAAAAATAAATAAATATCTAAAATTATAAATTTTTATATCAGTATATTTGTATAAAATAGGTATAAAACATGCATTGGTTGTGCATTAGTACCTATCTATAGTTGCCTAGGGATCGAGGTCACTACCTCTATTATCTATTATTTAATCTGTTATTTGTTCCTCTCCCAACGAGAAGAACTCTGTTCCCGACAGGAAAATATCTGTGAATCCCTTTTATGCCAGTAGAAAAAGTCTCTATTAGTAGTTGACTTACTTCGTCTGTATTTTAATGAAAATCATTGTAAGTGAATTGAATAGAAAACTAATATATTCGGACGTCCTAATATTTGTACTAAACTTAAAAATTACACCTAAAATTACAGGTGGTAAAATATAGCAAGCATATTTCTTATTTATAGGAGATAGAGTACATAAATAGCCATGCCCATGAGTCTAAATAATGGTTAATCTGGTTTAAGATTATCGGAAGTATTGTAACTCTTCCTTAAGTTGATCTCTTGATCTTTGGTTCCCTGATTTTGTGTATGTTTTGTATTTCTATATGGATTTGTATTTGGAACCGTGTTTTGTGATTCGTTGGTTTGCCGATGAATGGGATTTGACTAATCTTGTATATCTGATATGTGATTTCGTTCTAGAACATATTTGATTTTATATAATTTCATTCCAAACTCTATTTTTGTTTATATGACTTTGATCCGAACTCTATTCCATTTAGCCCATTTTTTTGTATGGATTATGTCATGATTTGAATTATCTTATTTCACTCCGAATCACTTCTGTTTAGTATATGAATCGACAGGACTATATTTTGACATGGACTATAATTTGAATACGAGACTACCTTCAGACTTCTGATATCGAATTTTCAAATTTGTATCTTTTACCCATTTTTGAATTTGTTTACGGACATTTCCTCTGATTTCGAACACATTTGTTTATTATATATAATATAGATACTTGTTGAACTTTAGGCTCATATATTTATTTCTTATCTCTTTGTATTAGTAGACTTGGATGTATTGCAAGAGTTTGGACAGATCTGATCCCCTTTTGACTACTTTGGTGAGTATCAGTATTTTGTTCAGTTCGTATTGGCGTGGGCTGTGTTTTGGATATGTATGAAACAGTTAAGTCATTATGTATAAATGGTTATGTATTGAGAATGGTTGGATTTTAGTTGTTATGATTTGTTTGTTACCTCTCTTACGATATTTATGGAGTAGGTTATTTATTCTATTATTCTGACGATTGTCTGATGAGATTCTATACAGATTATTATTTTATGGTTGTTTTATCTTGGTTATGCGGATGTTTGTTTATCACGCTCAAGTTTGAAATTTGTTAACCATTGTAGTATTAATTTTGGAATTTTAATATTTATGAATTGTAATTAATCACCCCTGCTTGGGTCCACATTCGTGACATGACCATTGAGCTAAACAAGGTTGAGACGAGCTTTCTCCAGGATCAGGCTAGTCATTTTAGAGACCTTACTGTCATGCAGAAAGGCAAAGAACTGCTCCCTCCTAGAAGCCCGAGCTAATCATGGGGTAACCATTGAACTTGATGCAGTCTGATACTTATCAAGACAAGATGTCCGGACAAGATGATAGAGCCTTAAAGGAATGTTTGGAGCTAGTGCAGCGCGTCGGACCTGAGTTCTCGGTTGGTTATCTGCATCCTGTCAATGTCCTCGCCTTGCAGCTCATCCTTTATTCAAGTGAAGAGGAGAGTGATGACCAAGCTCCTGAGGATTCCTGGCATGAGGATCGGGCTAGCCCTCCAGGGATTCCCTCAACCTCTTGATTACTTTTGTACTTACTAGTCACTTTTATAAACCATGTTTGCAATAGTCGTATGTATGTGTATATATATATGTATGTATGTATGTGTATGTATGTATATATACATCATAAATACATATGTGCGTTTGTGTGGGGAAATTTTTTCACTGGCTGACTTACTCGGGTTTCGGTAGTTAACTCTCATAGTGCCACTTAATTGGCCAATATCCAAACCCCTTAGTTGGGTAACGTAGCTGCTTCTTCGGCCAAGTTGATACACTTCTGGCTTAAGGACTTTTAGCTGTCCAAACTCAGCCTTTACTACACTTTAAATTGGAATCTTTTGGCTACATGGGCTTGACCTTCTCAGGGCATCGCATCCCCAAGTATACATAACTTAGAGCCCTCTTTGGCTAGACGGGCTCAGCCTTCTCGAGGCATCTTAGCCCTTAGTACATTTAACTTGGAGCCTCTTGATTGACTGCGTTTGCCCTTAGTGTGTTCTAATAGTTTTCTGATGCTTTCATGTTTTGGCAACCATGATGCTGTGAGTTTTATTAACCCTTTACCATATGCACGGACATCAACGTGCATGAGCCTAGGTCTGTGGATTTTTTAAGGCACACACTTGCTTGATCCATTTTGCATATGTCGTTAGATGTCCACCTCAGGTCAATTAGACTGTGATTAGTTATATTTGTGAACATAGTAAGACACAAACAAGCTCACAAAACAAGAAGCATTGATATACTTCATATTTATGCAACCTTACCGAAACTCACATCATATTTATGTTATACAAAAAATGTCATAAAAGTGAAATAAAATTATAAATAAATATTTTATGTAAACTTTATGAAATACACTAAAAAATTAAGAACACTTATTTAAAATTTATAAAAATATTAAAAATATCAGCTTGCAAGCAATATGACGTGTTTACTACCTCTACTCCATAGCATTGTGCTCTATTATTTTGTCTAATGGTGATGCTTCAACCTACTTGGTAAAGTAGTAAATGCCAACTATTATAAACTTACATTGTATCGTGGCTATTGAGAACTGATCGAGGATGTCTAACCCCCATTGTGGAAAAGGCAAAGGGCTTTGCAAAGGGTTGATTTTGATTGTTGGCTGCTTCAAGATATTGTTTGTGTATCTGGGATTTGTCGCACCTCTTCATAGTCAATAGTGTCATACACCACAATCGGTAATAATATCCCTCGCTCATGATCTTAAAGGTCATGCTCTTTCCGCCAAGGTGTTTCCCTAATATTTTGAGATCACTTCTTGGAGTGCATGGTCGGCCTTTATTGGGGTCAAGTTCTTCATGTACGGGACCGAGTGTCCAAGTTGGCAGTGGGCCCCTTCTATGTTAGTTTACCAAACTACTGTTTTCCTGACCCTTTTTGGCCTCTAGCGTTGTTGGCTAGTTTTCCCTCTTACAAGTACTCAAAGTTGAGTCATCTAGTTGGGTTCATCCAAGACGTGGAAGTCTTCCATGGGTGTTTCAATGTTTGTCTGTGCCAGTACTTAAACCATCTCTATGCTCAATTGGTGGACCAGGCACATGGTGGCAAGCCTGGATAGGACATCGCCCATATGTCCTCCTACCTTGGAATATGGATAAGTTTGTATTTGGCCACTGAATGAAGTAGACCTTGGGCTTTCTTGATGTACTTTACTAGGTCAGGATTTTTGACGTTGTACTTTTTTAGGACCTGGTTGACTACTAATTCAAAGTCATTGTAAACTACCAAATTCTGAATTACACATTCTCTTGCAACATCCAACACAATGATCAAAGGTTCAAATTAGAAACTTTGTTAGAGGCGGGGAAGTTGAACCTAACGGAGTACACCCATTCTTCCTCTTATGATGAGATGAGTTAGAATATGTACCCACTTCCCATTTGATTTTATGCCTTGTCCTCATATGGTTTCTGCTTCATCCGGCTCTGCTATGTCTAACTTGGTGAAAGGCTGGACGGTACACTCAACAATAAAGTTGACCAGAGCCTGCCCTTGGATGTTCGGCGTGGTTGGGATAGGAATGTCAAAATTCTACCTATTCTATGGCCCATCAAATAAGCCTTGCAGATACTTTTTGCTTTTTGCAAGATTTTTCTTAATGTTTGGTCAAATAGAATGGCAATCCTATGAGCCTAGAAGTACAAACTGAACTTCCTCGTAGGAAAGACTTGTGCCAGCGCCGTATTCTTAGCCAAAGCATATCAAGTTTTGGGGTTGGTTAATAATTTTCTTAGGCAGTAAACAAACTGTTAGCTAGATAGCTTAGCATCAATAAAGCATGACAAACTTAACAATAATCAAGCATTCAATAATTAATTAATAGCAAGAATAAGTATTTGATTGTAATTGTATATGTTTGTACATTAGTTTCGTAACTTAGGAGTTATAATCATTTATTGTGTTGATTCACAGTTCGATTAGAGGCTCACATTATTATGTAAAGTTTGTTAGCTATTTAAAGAGAATGAGGGCTTGGAAGAAGGCATTGAGACCAAACACAAATACTGTTGCAGACCTCTACGTGCCATCCTCTTCTTTGAACAAGACCAAGCTGAGTTTCATCTTCGATATGGCTAGATGGATGTACAAGTCCTCCACAAGGATCGGTCAGGTTGGCAGGGGTTGAGAGCTGTGGTACCGCTTCAATTCTTCAAAGGCTTGCTGGCAATTCTAAGTCCTTTGAAATCCCTTGGTCGTGGACCTTCTTAGTATCCAGAAGAATGAGATGCGCTTCTTGGCCAACAATAGCAATGAATTGAAATAGGGAAGCAATTAGTCCAATCAACTTCTGGACATCCCAGATCGTGTTTGGTGCCTCCAAGTTCAAGATTGCTTTAATTTTGATATGATGTATCTTGGGAACTTCTTTGATGTTACTCCAAGCATCTACTTGGTCGAATTAAGTTTTATGTTCTGGGCTCTAGGTCTCTGAATGTTTTAGCTAGGTCTTGAACATGATATTTTAAGTGCTTTCTCTTTACCAACATGTTGTTGATGTACATTTTCATGTTGTGGCTGGTGTAACCCGTAAACATCTTATTGACTAGCCATGGGTACGCTGCACATGCATTCTTTGAGATGAATAACATGACCTTATAACATCAAAGTCCTTGATCAGTAATGAAGGCGGTATATTCTTCATTAGAGGGGTCTTTTCATACTCGATTATACCTAGAATAGGTATCCCTAAAATTCAAGAGTTGGTACCTTGAAGTAAAATCAGCAAGATAAAAGAAAGCTATCTTTGGGGCATACTTTATTTGGAGATGCCCGAGCCTCAGCATTAAAGTGCACAAGGTAGCCCTTTAAACTTCCATTGCGCAATTGGCACATGCTAGTCAGATGCCTAGGGTGCTTCTTTGGCATCTTGCTGGAGGCAAACTACACTAGAAATCTTCTGGAGAGCTCCTGGAAAGACTTGATGCTATGCGTCAAAGTCGGCAGAATCAAGTGTGGATGACCCCTTTAAGGTCAGCATAGGGCAACATTGTCGAGCTGCTAAAAGGTGAGAAGGATGTGAAAGTTGTTCAGATGGTCTCAAGGATCTGAGGTACCATTGTATGGTTCAGTTGCAGGACTTTAAACTTCGTCATCAGCAGGCACTCTAAAATGACAAAACTGAAATGAGTGCGACCTTAGTCTTGGTGTTGCTGGTTTGGCTAGGGTCTCTGAAGACTTGGTGCTCAATTTTCCAGATCCTCTGTGTTTCGGATCTTACAGTGGTTGGCAGAGATCCTGGTTGGCAGAGATCATGTGTAATAGTGTTGTATGGTGGGGCGCTACTGGAAGATATCATCCTTCTTGCTGGATTGGGCATAATATGTGCGTGGAGAACTTTGGATTAAGTCGCTTAGGTGAAGGATTTGGTTGGTTCAAATCCGTATGGATTACGCAGTTGGAGGCATGAGCCTCCTCGCGGTGCCGATCCTCAGGATGATGAAGTATTGGTCGACGTTTTTGCACGGGAGTTATCTATTGCAACCTGCATTGGGTTGCACAGGCTCTTAGTTAAGGATGTGATGGTCTGTCCTCTGCTGGTTGATGCTAAAACCGTTTGTTGAGCATCTTGATCATGGTGATCATTTTGTGTGGCCACATTGCTGAGAATGGCCATCATATCTGTGGTGACTTGGATCCTATCGGCCTGAGAGACATAATACTCTGGTCCATCTCGTATTGTGGCGGTGAAATAACCCTGTGGTTGATTGCTTGTCGTGTTGTGTTATTAGTTAAGAAGAGAGAAAAGAAACTCTCAAAAGTGACAGTTAACAATGGGGTAGGGTTAAGGTAATTATTCCCACAAATGATACCAATAATGTATATCCAATTCGAGATTAGACCTGGAGAGGAAAAGACCCCAGAGGGGGTTCGATGCAAGTAATCTTTAACCTTGGTTTGGCATACCGCACACAAACAAATGAAGAGGCTCGGGTGATTTTTCTGGGAAAATCTCTCCAATGCCTAGGTCGATGTTGGCTAAATACAGGAAGATGGAAAGAGGAGCTTACTGACTCATTAGACTTGCACATTGAGATTTTTGATGGAGGTAGTGGAGAAGGGGTCGAATCATGTGTGGCCTCAACTAGGAGATAAGAGCTGTTTAGGATGCTAGTTTCCGTGAGCTTCTTACTGAGGTAGTCTCGATGCTGTGTGGAAGTAAAGTAACAAAGAAGTAGGAGTGAGCAAGTAACTCAGGTTAAGCTTGTCGCTCAAGAAGAACACAATGCACTTCTTAAGATGGTCAACTTAGTTTCCAAGAATGATGAGCATTAATCTTGAGTGAGAGGTGGGCAAGGTTTCTTCCATGTGGGGGTGCTTTTATCTTGAGAATATTGGATCGTTTGCATGGTTTGTGAGCTTATATATAGGAAAGTTTAGGAGCCATTATGCCACGTAGGTGCTACCGAATTGACGAGGTATCTGGGGCTCTAGGAGTTGTACAACTGCTCTTTGATCTCTACTAAGCGCCATTGGGATGTCCAATTAGCTTCCGCTCAATAAGTGACGCATGTTAGGCACCCTTTCTATCTATTAGGTGAGCGGCCAATGCTCTTTATCCATTAATTGATATGTTCTGCCAGCTGGTGTGGGCCCACAAACTTGGATAACATCTCTATTTTGGGCCTGTGATAACACCTTGTCTTTGGTCTACAAGAGTATCTTGATTGACCGCCCTCTGGCTGGTCTTTTGGTGAAATGATGATACCCAGGCTGGTTAAGTTTTCTTGGCCCGGATGTTTGGAGGTTTGTCCCTGTACATATGAGTGCTTCAACCCCTCTAATTACTTGTTTCCATCTGAGGTGCTTTGGGAACCAACAAGAACAATTTAAGGACTTGATTTAACCACAATATTGGGGATATTGGTATGGAGTTCTATATGCAACTGGTGATAGCGATAAAGTTTCATCTCCCAATCCTAGTGTGGATATTGTTGTTAGATGAATTGGATCCTCTTTTAATAATTTCCAAGAACCTTTGCAATTAAAAGTTACTTACACACACATCATTTCAGACTTGAGTATCACTGTCAGGCACTTTAAAACCAAACCTAATGATGCATAGGCACGCTCATGCCACATTACAATTTTTGGAGAATTTGGCCATGACAATTACTAAATACGTTAAAAAATGTTTTTACACTTAATGATCATATAGAAAGGAAGACATATTTTATGATTAACGAGATAATTGTGGATCAAAATTTAGAAATGCATATTCTCTCATTAAAAAAATGAAATATGCATTATAGCTGCAGGAATTGGGTTGTCTTTACAGGGAAATTTCTGCACCAATTGGTTGTTGTCACTATAAAAACATGCTAATATGGTCCTTGTAAGAGCTGCATACAAAGAGCCTGCTGAATCTAAGAGGATAATGTGATAGGAACTGGCATCAATATGAGCAGTTGATTGATTTTTGCCCTGGGAGAAGGTTTTGCTATGTAAGCATATCCGGCGGGGCATGAACATAGATCTTTAACCTTATCCTGTTGTTATTATCTCATAGAACACTTTGCTGAATGATAGTTTCTTGTTGCAGATACTAAATGGCTTCTTGATATGGGTGGAGCAAGATCTTGGTCCATGGGGGCCGCTAGTACTCTAAGTCAAATTCAGTTTTACTCTGATGCTTTATACTATAGCCTTGAAAGCTAAAGCCAAATTTGTCCTTGTTGTTCCCTCTTTGATGCTGTTTAAGCTAAATAAGGAATGTGGTTCTCAACCTTTCGGTCGTAGATGTTTGTTTCTGCTGTTACTGATGTGAAAACAGAGAGATCTGTCTTTGCTATTAGTGATCATGGAAAGATTTAGGGTATATCAAGAGGCTGATCTCCTACTCCACATTGAGCTATTGGTTCCCTTAAGAACATGTCTTAGTGTTTTGCGCCCAGCCAGTGGTATCGAGAAAATTTGGTCCTTTGAAACGGTGATCTTGTTCTTGAGTGTGATGGAGGTTGAAGCGAAAATGATTTGTGAGCAGAACTTTGATACTGGCGAGTAAGATGTCGGACTTGCACTTTGCGAAGTCCATGCATAATCCGTCTTTGCCGAGAAAATCCCGGCTGACCAGACGGACGGCGATCGGGCGTTGGGTATAAGCAAGTATGCGGCTATATTCGGCGATTCGTGGATGACAGCGTGTCTGATCGCGTTCGCGGAGAGACGAATGCTAAGGCGCTTTGGGAGAAGCTAGAAAATCTACATGCCTCAATCCGTGATAATAAAATTTATCACTTGATGGCGAAATCTGGTCAAGTGAGGATGGCTCATCATGCCCATTCCACACTGAATGATTTTCGAGTGTGTGTGACCAGTGGCCGGGCGTGGGGATCGAGTTCGGGATGAGGTCCTCGGTATGGTTGCTAGCAACCCTCCCCGGACACATAGGAGGTTATTAGGATCACCATGGCTTGATACGGCTCCTAGCGAGCGTGATGACTTTAGAGATTGCCCAGAAGTGCTAAGCGAGGAAGTAAGATGGCGTTCTCGAGGTCGTCACCTCTCGACACTCAGGGTCCTTGTTCTTGAATCGAGGAAGAAGCCCGGACGTGGCCCCAGTCTGAAAGACGAAAGGCGGAGTAAGTCGCGTTCTCGATATCGAGACATGGAGTGCCACCATTGTGGCGAAGAAAGTCATGCTCGAAGTTTTGTTATAAGTGGAGGCTTAGAAACGGGCGCGAGTGGCGAGAGAGGCAGGCGGAAGAGTCATCGGTCTGTTATTACGGAGGTGATCTCCTTTAACTGCGTACGGGGATTCGGTGGCGTGGGTGACAGCTCCCCGGTGTGGTGGATTCTAGTGCGTCCATCAGTCACTTCGGAGAAGTGTTCTCGGCTTTACACTCAAGTGTGCCCCGGGAGTGTTGAGGATGAGCAATATGGAGAGCGTCAAGATTATTGGACAAGCGAAAATCTCACTAATAACGAATGTTGGGCCGTGATTTTGAGGGCGTCCCAACACGTCCACGATATTAAATATGAATATCATCTCGATAGGGCAGTTTGGATGATGAAGGATCTATGACATCTTTTGTGATGGCAGTTTTAAGTTGTGAGGAGGGCTCCATGGTGATTGCAGGAGTAAAGGCCTCGAGCCTTTGCAGCGTTGGCTTGACCGAGGTGGTAGAGGTAAATGCCACACGAAGTGTAGAGTCCTCGGGCACATGCACAAAAATGCTCGGACATGAGTGGCGTGGCGCTGGTCATCGGCGAAAAGAGGTCTCATCACTGGAGATGGATGGAGAGCAGGCCGAGACTGCCCTCAGCTGCGTGCCTGGCGGCTTCGGCTGATCTCCTTCGAGAGGCGTATCTTCCAGGGAGTCGAGATCCTGAGCTCGTTCACACCGATGTGTGTGGTCCCCTCCCGGAGGTCGTTTTGGAGGAGCGCGATACTTTGTCTCCTTTATTGTGTGATTGCTCGAGAGGCTGTGGGCGTTCCGTTGAAGTGAAGATCGGGTTGCGGGGAACCACCCGGGAGTTTCAGATCTTACAGTGGTTGGCAGAGAGGTTGGGAGGAGGTGTGTAATAGAGTTGTATGGTGGGGCGCTACTGGAGATATCATCCTTCTTGCGTGGATTGGGCATAATATGTGCGTGGAGAACTTTGGATTAAGTCGCTTACGTGAAGGATTTGGTTGATTCAAATCCGTATGGATGAATGGCGTTGGGGGATGAGCCTCCTCACGATGAAAAAGGTCAGGATGATGATGTATTGGTCGACGCTTTTGCCGGGCTTATCTATTGATCCTGCATTGGGTTGAGGCTCTTGAAAGGATGTGATGGTCTGTCCTCTGCTGGTTGATGCTAAAACCTTTTGTTGAGCATCTTTCATGGAGATCATTTTGGGGCCGGGGAAGGAATGGCCATATCTGACCCGTCTATCGGCCGTTTGAGAGACAAAGCCTTTGGTCCATCTCTCGTATTGTGAAGATGGAAGGACCCTGTGGTTGATTGCTTGTCGTGTTGTTTTATTAGTCTATGGTGAGAAGAACTTGGTGACAGTTAACAATGTATAGGGTATAGGTAATTATTCCCCCAAAGGATACAATAATGTATGCAATTCCCTAGATGTAGTCCTGGAGAGGAAAAGACCATTGAGGGGGTTGGATGCAAGTAATCTTTAACCTTGGTTTTTTACCGGCGGATACAAATGAAGCGTCTCAGGTGATTTTCTGGGAAAATCTCAATGCCTAGGTCGATGTTAGCTAAATACAGGAAGATGGAAAGGCAACCTTGGTGGCTCATTAGACTTGCACATTGAGGTTTTTGATGGAGGTAGGCACCTCAGGGGTCGAATCATGTGTGGCCTCAACTAGGAGATTAGGAGTTGTTTAGGATGCTAGTTTCCGTCGCCTTCTTAGTGAGTTAAGTCTCGATGCTGTGTGATTTTGGAGCACAAAGAAGAAGGATTTTAATGATGCCAGGTTAAGCTTGTCGCTCGGAAGAACACAATGGTTTGATGGTCAACTTAGTTTCCAAGAATGATGAGCATTAATCTTGAGTGAGAGTACATTTGAGGTTTCTTCCATGTGGGGGTGCTTTTATCTTGGGGAATATTGGATCGTTTGCATGGTTTGGGTCTTATATAGGAAAGTTTAGGAGCCATTATGCCGGACGAGGCACTACCGAATTGTGGTGAAAAGCTTTGGTCAGGGTTGTGTGTTGACTTTGATCTCTACTTTTGCGCCATTGTGAAGATGTCATTAGTTCCGCTCAATAGTGACGCATGTTAGGCACCCTTTCTATCTATTAGGTGGCGGCCAATGCTCTTTATCCATGGAGATTTCCTGCCAGCTGGTGTGATCTCAAACTTGGATAACATCTGGTTTTGGGCCGAAGATAACACTTGTCTTTGGTCTGAAGAAGATCTTGATTGACCGCCCCCTGGCTGGTCTTTTGGTGAAATGATGATACCCAGGCTTTTAAGTTGTCTTGGCCCGGATGTTTGGAGGATTGTCCTATACATATGAGTGCTTCAACCCCTCTGTGTACTTGTTTCCATCTGAAAAATGACTTTGTCAACCTCCAAGATGTGGATAAGGACTTGGTTAACCACAATATTAGGGATATTGGTATCGAGTTCTAAAGGTGCAGCTGGTTAGTAGCGATCTTTTTCATCTCCCAATCCTAGTGTGGATATTGTTGTTAGATGAATTGGATCCACTTTTAATTTTCCAAGGACCTTTGCAATTAAAAGTTATTTACAGACATCATGTTCAGACATAAGTATCACTGTCAGGCACTTGGAAACCAGACCCTAATGATGCATCCTTTGCTCATGCCATTTTACAATTTTTGGAGAAATTTGGCCATGGACAATTACTAAATACGTTAAAATTTCTTACTCTTGATCATATAGAAGGAAGACTTATTTTATGATTAACGAGATTGCTCGTGGTTCAAAATTTAGAAATGCATATTCTCTCATTAAAATGGGATGGAGCATTGAGCTGCGGTTAATTGGGTTGTCTTTGCAATATTTCTGCACCTCGAAGGCGGTTTTGTCAAAATGAAATATGCCTCGGCCTTGGAGCTGCATACAAAGAGACATGGCTGAATCTAAGCGTTGATTCTCGAACTCATCAATATGATGCAGTTGATTGATTTTGCCCTGGGGCGGTTTTGCTATGTAAGCATATCCGGAAGTGCATCGCACTTAGATCTTTAACCTTATCAGTTTTATTATCTGATCGAACACTTTGCTGAATGATAGTTTCTTGTTGCAGATACTAAATGGCTTCTTGATATGGGTGGAGCAGATCTTGGTCCATGGGGGCCGCTAGTACTGTAAGTCAAATTCAGTTTTACTCTGATGCTTTATACTATAGCCTTGAAAGCTAAAGCCAAATTTGTCCTTTTTGTTCCCTCTTTGATGCTGTTTAAGCTAAATAAGGAATGTGGTTCTCAACCTTTCTGTCGTAGATGTTTGTTTCTGCTGTTACTGATGTGAAAACAGAGAGAGATCTGTCTATGCTATTAGTGATCATGGAAAGATTTAGGAGTATATCAAGGGCTGATCTCCTACTCCACATTGAGCTATTGGTTCCCTTAAGATCTCTATATTGTTGGGGTCACTCCCGATTGGCACTTATATCCGCAGACTTCATTGGAGAAATGGACGAGGACTTTAATGATTGGTCCGAGAAGCCCGTCAAAGCGGACGAGGACTCGTTGGAAGCGTTATGTCCGAGAGGCTGCTGAGAACATGGACAAGGACCCTGAGAGCGTAGGCGTTAACTCTCTCTCTTCATAGGCTGCTGCACTGCCCGTGTTTTGCGGAGTGAGTTTAGTCGCACCTCTGCGATTGGATGTTGAGGCGGGTGAGCGACTTCCCGGATGTCGGGCTGCCATTTCGATACATGCAGTGTGCGCTGGCAAGTCTGTCTAGGCGTGGTCCTGGCCACCCTAGCGCGGTGGGGTGGCCGGCTGTCCACTAGGCTCATTGTGTATATATACAAGGCTTATGTGCCCTTACTTCATACGTGCTGCCAAGAGGATTTGGAGAGCTTGTGCCGTGTCTTTGTGAGCAGCCTTGAAGTGAGCCTTGAGAGAGCTGTGGGCAAGCCTTGTTGTAAAGATATAGTGAGAAATACTTTAGAGAAAGATTGTACAATTGAGATTGTTTTCTTTTCGTTTGAACTTGTGTAGCTAATACTTGTAAACAATCCTTTTATAGTGTATTCTTTCGTGGTTTTTCCCTTGGTTGAAGAAGGGTTTTCCACGTTAAAACTCTCGTGCGTATTCCTCTCGTTTTTCTTATCTTTACTTTTGGTGGTCCGTCAGGAGAGCTCTACTACTGTCTTTTTATCCAGTATTTTGTCCCACTCCAATCACCCGTATCTTCCGTGTTTGCGCAATAAAGTGGTATCGACAAAATTTGGTCCGTCTTTCGAATCTTTTTTGTTATTTGTGATGGAGGTTTAAGCAAAATGATTTGCTTGAGATGCCAACGAACTTTTGACACTGCGAGTAAGATGTCGGACTTGCCATTGCAAAAGTCCATGCATAATCCGCATCTTTGCCACGTAAAATCCGCAAAGAAAGACGGAAATGATGGGCGTTGGAGTATAAGCAGTATGCATGTATTTTATTTCCATGTAACTTATGACAACGTGTACAATCACGTTAATTGAGACGATGCTAAGACGCTTTGGGAGAAGCTAGAAAATCTCTATGCCTCCAAATCGTGATAATAAAATTTATCACTTGATGGAGGCCGATCAAAGGGATCCTCCATGGCTCATCGGCTATCTGTGAACACCAATGATTTTTTTCTGTTGGGACAGCGTGTCGGGCGTGGGGATCAAGTTCGAGGATGAGGTCCTCGGACTATGGTTGCTAGCAACCCTCCCGGACACATAGGAGGTTATTAGGATCACCATAGCCAATACAGCTCCTAACGGCGTGATGACTTTAGAGATTGCCAAAGAAACTGTGCTAAACGAGGAAGTAAGATGGCGTTCTCAAGGTACGTCCACCTCTCAGCACTCCGAGGTCCTTGTTACTGAATCGAGGGGAAGAAGCCAAGGACGTGGCCCAAAGTCTAAAGACAAAGGGCGGAGTAAGTCACGTTCTCGATATCAAGACATGGAGTGCCACCATTGTGGCAAGAAGGGTCATATCAAGAAGTTTTGTTATAAGTGGAAGCATGAAAACGCTGGCAAGCAGAGTGGCGAAAAGAGACGAGGCGAGGAAGAGTCATCGGTCTCTGTTGTTACAGGAGGTGATCTCCTTTTAGCCTGCGAGTCTGAGGATTCGGTGGCGTGGGCCGACGGAGCTGTTACCGGGTGGTGGATTCTAGCGCATCCATCCACGTCACTTCGAGAGAGAAAGTGTTCTCCACTTACACTCCGTGTGCCCAGGAGTGTTGAGGATGGGCGATATGGAGCGTCCGAGATTATTGGACAAAGCAAAGTCTCCTTTGCTGGATTAAACATTGATTTTGAGGGCGATCTAGGTTGTCAACACGTCCCATATTATGAATATCATCTCGTAGGGACGGTGGATGATGAAGGATACCAACATCTTTTGTGATTTTATTTTTAAGTTGACAAGGGGCTCCATGGTGATTACCCGGAGTAAAGGCCTCGAGCCTTTACACGTTAACCAAAGAGGGTGGTAGAGGTAAATGCCACACGTGTAGAGTCCTCGAGCTATTCATGAGCACAAAATGCTCGGACACATGAGTGGCGTGGCATGAGTCATCCGCGAAAAGGGTCTCATCCTGGAGATGGATGGAGACAGTGAGGAGACTGCCTCACCGCGTGGCGGGGAAAAATAAAGCAGAGTCTCCTTTCAAGGAGACGTATCTTCCAGGAGGTCAAGATCCAGAGCTCGTTCACACACCGTGGTCCCCTCCGGAGAGGTCATTTGGAGGAGCACAATACTTTGTCTCCTTTATTGACGATTGCTCGAGGAAGGCTCCCGCCGTTGAACCAAAGATCGGGTTGCGGGAACCCTTGGAGTTTCATGTCCTCGTTGAGCGAGAGATTGGGAGGAGGTTGAAGGCCGTCCGAGCGGCAACGGCGGAGAATACGTTGGGGCGTTTGATGCCTAGCAATGCGTAACTCATGGCGTAAATGACGTGAGAGAACTCCACCCAGATGCCACCGCAACATTGAATGGCGTGGCCGAGAGGATGAATCGCACCACGATGAAAAAGTACGGGTGCATGTTGTCAGACTGACTTAGGGGATCTTTGGCCGAGGCCTTGAAAGCGGCCGCCCACGTAATCAAGCAGTCATCCAAGAAGCCTCGGGCCAGGGAAGTTTCGGAGAAGATTTGGACCCAGGAAGGAGCGTCTGACTTCTTGACACGTTTGGCTGCAAAGCCTTTGTTAAATGTTCCAAGAGATGAGAGGACTAAGCTTGAGCAAAAACAAAACAACGTGTTTTTCTAGGCTATGGTGAGGACGAACTTGGGTATAGGTATGGGTATAGGCTCCATATGACCCAAAGGAAAGGAAGGCAACGCGGTCCTAGATGTGGTCTTCGTTGAGGCGAGACCATTGAGACATTGGAAAGGAGCTGCGGCTTCTCAACCCGGTATTTTTGGACGGATAGAGTTGATCTTTGTCTTTGTCCCGTCCATTGCCTCCCGAGTTCGATGTCGGGATGATGCTTTTCTACCGGGCAACCGTGGTGAGGCGGTTCCGGCTCCTCGAGGATCGGGTTGAAGATTCGCACCTCAACAGCCGAGGTGGCCCTGTGGAGATCTACGTCCGAGCATGCGTCCGTCCGCCTTCCAGCAAGTGAGTTCATCCTCCTCACTGATTTTGGAGAACCAGAAGATTTTAATGATGCCATGTGTAGCGCTCAGAAGGACAAATGGTTTGAGGCCATGAAGGAAGAGACGGCCTCTATTCATGAAAAATATACATTTGAGCTGGCTAAATTGCCCAAGGGGAAGAAGGCCCTGAAAAACAAATGGGTCTTAGTATCTAGGCGACCGAGGACACGAGCGAAGCCTCTAGCCTGGCTTGTGGTGAAAAGCTTTGTCAACGGAAATGTGTTGACTTTGATGAAATTTTGCACCCGTTGTGAAGATGTCATCGGTCAGTGTAGTGCTTTGGAATCCTTTTTCTTGGATCCGAGATAGGCAGATACCAGCAACTGTGTCCGTACTTTTTCTCCATGGAGATTTTGAGGAAGAGATCTCATGGAGCAACTAGATGGTTTTGAAGTCAAAGGGAAGGAAGGACTTGTTTGTCGTTTGAAGAAAGAGCTTATGCGGGCTGAGCAAGCCCGTGGCTGTGGTATCTGGGAAGTTTAATTTGTTATGGTCAAACGAGGATACCATAAGACCGCCTCGACCATTTTGTCTTTGTCGAGTTCTCGAAAAATGACTTTGTCGTCCTCCTTTATGTGGATAACATGGTACAGTTATCGGACGAGAATAGCGCTCGGATCAAGGCTAAAGGTAATCGCGGCCGATCTTTTGCCATGAAAGACCTCGGTCCGTGACATGATGTCGGGGATTAAAATTTTCCATTGCCGAGAGGACAAGAAGCTCTGTTGTCGGGAAGACTATGTTGAAAAGGTGCTTGGTGATTGACATGGAGAGCTCCAAGCCCTCGGTATCCCTTTGCCCTTTGCCATTTTAGAGTCGAGTAAGCGGCAATTATCTTCCCTGGACACTTAGAAGGCGCGTATGAGTAAGATTCCTTTCTTGACGTTGGTAGCTTGATGTACGTGGCTATGTGTACTAAATTGACATTGCTCATGTGGTTGGCCTTATGCTTTCTCTCAAACCCGGGGATGGAGCATTGGTCACATGGTTAAGTGGGTTTTCAAATATCTCCACGGGACCTCCAAGGCGGGTTTGCAGTTTGAAGAGAAAAGCCTCAGCTGATTGCGTACATAGACGCAGACATGGCCGAGGACGTTGATTCTCAGAAATCAACGTTCGGATACTTGGTGAAATTTGCAAGAGGGGCGGTCTCGTGGAAGTCCAAGTTGCAGAAGTGCATCGCACTCTCGACTACAGAAGTAAAGTTTATTATCGTGATCGAGGCCTGTAAGGAAATGCTTTGGATGAAGAGGTTCGTCCAAGAATTGGTTCTAAGGTAAGAGACGTACGAGGTCATTGTGATAGTCAAAGTGTCATTCACTGATGTAAAAACTCATCATTCCATTCAAGGTCAAAGCACATTGACATGCGTTATCATTGGGTGAGAGATGTTTTTGATGATGGGCAGCTATCAATTGAAAAGGTCCGTTCGGATGACAATGGCTCAAACATGCTGACTAAAGTTTTGCCGAAGGGAAAGTTGAAAGCTTGTTGTGACATTACCAATCTGACTAACTTCACTCCCACTCGGTCGTGAGAGGAAGTTTGTTGGGGTCACTTCCGAGTGGCACTTATGTCCGCAGACTCCATTAGAGAAATGGACGAGGACTTTAATGATTGGTCCGAGAAGCCTGTCAAAGCGGACGAGGACTCGTTGGGAGCATCATATTCGAGAGGTTGCTGAGGACATGGACGAGGACCCTGAGAGCGTAGGCGTTGACTCTCTCTCTCCGTAGGCCTACTGCAGCCGTATTTTGCAGGTGGGTTTGTCACCTATTCTGATTGGATGTTGAGGCGGCTGCAACTTCCCAAATGTCAGGCCTATCATTTCTGGCACACCGAGCGTGCGCCTGTCATGGCAGGCCTAGGCGGCGTGGTCCTGCCACCCTAGCGCCAGTAGGGTGGCCGGCTGTCTACTAGGCCGATTGTGTATATATATAAGGCTTGTGTGCCCTTACTTCATACGTGCTACCAAGAGGATTTGGAGAGCTTGTGCCGTGTCTTTGTGAGCAGCCTTAGAGTCAGCCTTGAAAGAGTTGTGGGTAAACATTATTGTAAAGATAGAGTGAGAAACACTTTAGAGAGAGATTGTACACTTGAGATTATTTTCTTTTCGTTTGAACTTGTATAGCTAACACTTGTAAACAATCCTTTTATAGTGTATTCTTTCGTGGTTTTTCCCTTTGTTGAAGAAGGGTTTTCCACGTTAAAACTCTCGTGCGTATTCTTCTCGTTTTTCTTATCTTTACTTTTGGCCGTCCGTCCCAGAGCTCTGCTCTGTGTTGCTGTCCGAGTGTTTTGTCCACTCGATCACCGTATCTTTCGTGTTTGCGCCAACATATATTTTATACACAGTCTGCTTTTACATAAAATTTTGGTTATTTAACATTTTCTTTGACTTAAAAAGTGATGCCATGGGATGCCACTTACTCCTGAATTTCCAAGTCAAGGCCATTCAGTTAGTAGTACTTGTCGCATATCTGAAAATAGATTATTTAAAGAGATGGAAATGATCTGCTATGAGGTTTACTCTTCATGTATTTTAATTTCCATGTAACTTATGTTACCTGGGTTGCTATTTGTGCCAATTGTTGTGTTATATCTACCGTGTCAAGCCTGCTTGCAAAATTTTATTTGATAATTAGAAATTATGAAATACAGACATGACTGGAAGGGTGGTTGTGTAGCGTCCAACATTGTTAGGCGTAAGAAGAGGTGTGAACAGAGTCAATATTTTCTACTTGGATTCGCGTGTCAGACATTCAGGAGACACATTGCAGGGTAAGAAAGAGTAAGAAAGAGAGACAACTAGATTAGAAAGAATGAAAACACAGATACCAGAAACAAGTTGAGAAAGAATCTAATTGGAATTTGGCAGGGATACAACCAGTGGAGTCAAAGCAAAGTTTGTTGCCGATCTCTATTAAATCCAGAATGTTAACAGACTTAACCTATGAATCAACTTTAGGCTATGAGAATAAAAAAAATAATAAAGCTACTGCAGGACCATTCCTCCATGTAGTCCTGTCTCGAAATCAATTTCACTCTGGTTATTATTTCTCTACTTGAATCAAATGTTCTTGTCACTTCTCCTTGGTAAAAAAAACATTTTTTTGGGCTTCCCATTTCAGATTGTTCCCTCGCTGAAGTCTATCACATCTCAATAATGATTAAGTTAGAAGTCATTGACTAAGACCTTTTCCTATAGAGCTTTTTGACTGAAACTTGAAATAAGTAAATTTATCAAGTGGTGATGGGTAACTTGAGGCTGTTGAAGTGCTTGTTGGCCAATTATTCTCTAACCTTGGAAAGAGAAGCCGAAGCGGCCATGGTGTATATTTCTTTTCTTTGTTTTAAAGAAGTTAGAGTGAATATGCATATTTAAATTTTGATGAAAGTTGTGTTGTTAACATGGATTAAACTATTGGTATTGATATTGATCATAGTGTTGTCAATATTATTCATATTAGGTAATATATATTAGTATTGAACGTTGTGGAAGTAAAAAAAAAATTGACAACATCAAAACTGAATTTTATTCTAAAATTTGACATTCTTTTATTATTTATTTATATATTTGAATAATTTTGGTCAATTTTATTAAAATTGAGTTTGAAATCTTTTGAAGTCATTGAAAAGTACCTTAAACATTTTCATTCTATTCATGTTTTATCCTTTTATAAAGCATGTGGTATTGGCTTTTTAAAAGATTTAAATATATTTAAAACACGTGGATTTATATTTATAAAATGCAAAAGCAAAAATAAAGGAATTGGTTGATGTATATATCCAGACTGGCCAAAATATCACAATAATTTTTCTGTATTGGGAAATATAGTTGTTGAGACCTCTCGATACTAATACATATTGGTTAACATTTAAAATATTGGTCGATATTTTAATATATAGTTGTTAATAAAAAATTACGTCTTCTTGTAAATGTAATATCTAAAAGAAGACATGTTTCTCATACATTTTGTAATCACCATGTCCTACTAAAAAAAATTGTGGTGTGTCATGAATGTGCCTTCGCATAATTAGGCGTTCTGAAATGCTTGGCAATGGTACTCATGTCTTAAATGATAGTCAGAATAACCTTTAACTGGAAAGGTCATCTGGGAACATTTACTGTTGAAAGCCTGGCTGAATTGAACTTAGGTTGTGCCAGTACGGGATTGAGTTGCATACTGACAAGCTAGGCTTGGTGAGGTTGCATAAGGATTCAAGACGCCTTACGTGGATTCTCTGTTTCCTCTAGGCTGAGGCATCCTTCCTAGAATTGAGACTGAATTTGTGTGGATTATCTGATTCTTTACACCATTGTAAATGTGCATTACTCTTCGAAACTAGCCTTGAATCCTGTCAATGCATACATGAGTAGACCAGGATTACGAGATCTAGGATGCTCGCCTGTTTTTGAAATGATATGTATTTGTGTTTTCCATATCATAATTAAGAATTCTCTATCAACGTTTTTGGTGCATGTCTTGACTGACATATCCCTTATGCAATTGTAGGGCTGTTGTATACATTCCTTTGACAGTTTTGACAGTACCAGCATCAGTACTTACTGTAAGCATTGCTTATCATTCTCTAGCCATCATGATGATGCTTTTCTTCTATGTAGCTTACTTTGGATGTCTCCAACATTCCATTGTCGCAGTCAATTGCATGCTTCTGGGTCTACTACACGCATGCTCTCATGCACACACACATATATGTTTTGATATTTCCATTTAATTATTGTCATAAACTTGTTTCTGTTAAATTTGCTCCTTGATGCATGAAAAAGGTGAGAATGACATGCCAGTTGACAGTGCAGCATACCTAATGGTGATGAACAGGGAATATAGTATATTCTATGTTGGAGATATCTGGGAAAGATTTCTAGTCTGCAATTCCTTTTTCTTATATCTACTCTCCAATTTCCAGCTTGGGGGTGGTTATCTATATGGTTTGTTGGTGGGCTTTGTTGCTGATTCTCTTGGTGCTAGTTTTGGTGCAACCGCTGCATTTCTGTTAGGCAGAACAGTAAGTTTCCAGATTTCCTTTTTCTTGCGCTGTTTTTGCATGGTACCAGTTAAAGTGTTCCGTACTTTTTGTGCACAGAAAAGTGGAGCACTCTTATATCATATTGAAACTAGTTGCACTAGAAAATGAAGTATGAATGTCATGTATCTGATTTGATGTTCAAAGCATGCTGTGTTTTTTTTTTTAACACTGTTGTGTCTGCAGAGATCTGCTCAAATATTACTCCCAGATATGCATCAAAAATATCTTATTGGGATTCTACTATTTTCAGTTTCCATCTTCTATAAGCATAGTTTGAATCATCTTTTTGAATCAGGATGTCATGGTACAGTGTCACAGACATGTCATAAGCAACTGTAACGGCATTATGGCCGTCACAGGCATATTGCAACGGCCCCTTCTCCTTTAAATACTGATGGATCATCCAACATGATGTAGTGGCTGATATTTCTTTTGATGGTTTTCTATTTATATATGATACCTATTTTTTTGTTGGTCTAGATTGGAAGGTCCTATGTTACAGCCAAAATCAAGGATTATCCAAGGTTCCAGGCTGTTGCAATTGCAGTTCAGAGATCGGGCTTTAAGGTAAAATTATCTTCATTTGGTTATTGTACTCAGTTCAATAAAAAATCACCCTTTTTGCGAATAACAAAATTTAGCTTCACTATGTTAACTAAATTGATTTTCAATCCAAGAAGCTTAGGGAATAGCTTAACAATGTATGCCAAGCTGACACTATCAATCACATGGCCCACTTGTGCATGGACATACCAAAAAGAATTTGGTACAGCAGCATGTAAGTCTTGTTTTATTATTACCTGTACATTGATAAATAATCGCTCTATCATATGTTGTTGGTCTCTTGTTCCATTTTGAGATGTCCCAGAAGGATAGTCCATCTGAAAGAATAAAAACATAATTACCTAACTTTCCCATATATCCTTTTAATTCGAGTCCAAAGAAACTATATGGATGCTTTACAAGGAATAGATAGTTGTATAGAGAGTTTTTTCGTTATATGTGTAGCTTTAATGCATGTTTCCTTAAGGCTGGACTGACTTATGTGGGCTGGAAATGCAACGAAGATTGAAACTGAATGCTTACATGATGAAAATTATTACCTCTATCTTGAGAAAAGCGAGGTTCTGTCTGACTTCTTGGGACAATTTAGATCATCACTTGACCCAAAATTGAATTATTGCGAAGTGGGCTGATAATATGCAATGAGCTATGAGTTGTGATTAGCAGGTAAATCAGTTGAACCAGCCCAAGCTATATGGTAGTGAATGACCGATTAATTAGGGGTTCTAACATATATAATTGTACAATCACGTCATACTATTCACTCTAATGGTTTCCTTTGCCTTTTCAACTTCATTGCCCGCAGATCATTTTGTTGCCCTGTTAACTTATTCATTCATCCGGCACATATTACTTCTGGTATGATGAATGATTTTTGTATGTCAAATGGATCAGTATCTAGGATATGTTTTTTTCTAGGCTAGTATGTGGGGGTCGTTAAGCCTTTTTATTCTGAGCAAAATTACAGTGAGAGTTCAATTTAGTCAAATCAGTCTTTAAGAAATTATCAGTAGGATACCATCTCATCTTAAGAGAAATCTGAGCCACTCCATAAGACCCTTGTGGTTGTGACCTGATCCCCCAAACCCCCTAGATACCTAGTATCAGTATGTAGCTGACCTTTTTGTGTTTCGTGTTCCAGGTTACCAAACAGCAAATCTGGTATTGTTTTTGACATTTACGCTAATGATTGACATGATAAATGAGTGTTAGATATTGCAAAGTTCCCTGGAATAATATGTCTATTTGCTCAGACAATACTAACATACATACATATTGTACTCCAATGCAGCTGTTTGGTGATTTTCTAATATGAATACTGTGTTGTTTTTTTCTATCTAATATTTCTAGACATTCACATCAGTGTGATCCTTCTAATGAAAGGGAGTGAAAATTTGTCATAACTATCTGTAGCGTTGTCTCCCTCCGTTGACTACTTGCGGCCATCCTGTACCATAAGGATTGTTAATGTTGTTTATTATCTGACAGATTGTTTTGCTGCTTCGGCTTGTTCCTTTACTTCCATTCAACATGTTGAATTACCTCTTGTCTGTAACTCCAGTTCCGCTGTGGGAGCATATCCTTGCTTCCTGGCTAGGAATGATGGCATTTTTCTCCCAACTACTTACGCAGTAATTTTGGTCCAGTTATTTATTTTACTTGATATTATATTATGCAGTTATTTATTACTCCACAAATAATTTACTTGTTTATATATATATATATATATATATATATATATTAGAGAGAGAGAGAGAAGAGTACTCATGTCTGTTGTATGACGCGGCTTCAATATATAGCTTTTGTTATTGACAATTTAAACGTGTATATTACGCTATATTTTAAAGTTGTACAGCTAACTTTGGTCCTTGTGCTGTAACTCCAAATTATTTTAGATGAACTTTACATCTGAAGAAGCTAATTTAGCTGTATTGAGAGCGTTAAAACTTGATCATGGCTCTTGTCATAATTTATTGAGATAATTTACATACTATGGCTCTTGTCACAGCCAATAACGGTCGTATTAGTCTATGCTGGGACAACTCTGTAGGATCTTTGGTATGTGACGCATGGGTGGCATGAGTTCTCACCTTCTCGCTGGGTAAGACTTGTCATCTCGTTTTGTTTTTGGACCTTAGACCTGAAGTTTGCATTGTCTTCACTGTTTGTGATCTTTTGAAGGTTTGAATTTAGCAGATTTACCTAGCAGTAGTTGTCCAAGAGCACTTTGTGTGGTTCTTTTCTTAACATTTTGTTGGCTATATCATTTTTTTTTAAGTCTAATGAGCTGATTTGATTTTCACTGATGTTATCTTCTAAATGGTGATCGGCTTACCCATGTATGCTCCCCTTTGGATGCAGATATTTCTTATATCAAGTCTTGTGGTGTCAGGTACGCAGCAATTTGATATCTATACTTCATAATTTTGTTTTCGGATTGGGTTGTGAAGGGCATGATTTCAATTATGTTGTATATCCTTTTCAGATTTAAGTATTGTGTTATAGGGTCACCTTCCAACCATTCCTTAGACACTTATTTTAGCATTGTGTCTTATTTAACTATTCATTTGTTAGACATTAATATAGATGGATGGATGAAAGGTCATGTTATTCAAGAGTGTCTCAAGTGTACTTAGATGTTATTCCCCAAACATTATTTTACATTTAAATACGGGCTGCGACATACACCAAAATCATTATGATGAGGCCGCAACACCTTGAAGGCTCTTTGTTTCCCGACGGTATGCCCTCCATCCATTGATACCACAGCACCCCAATCGAAAACTATGATATCTGGTCAAAAAGAAAGGTCAAAGAAGCGTGTGAAGAAGAATTTTGGTTGAACAGAAGATATCTCAGTGCCGAATGTGAGCCATCTGAGCCACTAGTTGGCCAGAAGGAAGTCAACCAAATCTCAATAGGCGTAGATCTGTTCCTTGTGGCACAAAGTCGTATCAGCCAAGATGATCATAGTCATAATGTCTTCATATAGCACAGTATAATGTCTTCATATAGCATAGGTTTTTTCCCCCTAACTTGTGACGTTGAGTGACATGACGGTTTGCTGTGTTGCATGCAGTGATTCTTATGATTTGCGTGACAAAGGTGGCAAAGAATGCATTGGACAAAGCGCTGGCCGAGAATGTTGATGCCGTAGCCTTTCCTGAGTTGCCCATCTCGGTGGCCAGTCCACTCACCGATCTTCGGCAGCCTCTCATCGTGAAGATAGATCCAGCCCAAGAGAAACAAGACAGCCATGAGAACTGAATTAATTGCGTGCTTGCTGTGAATTCTTGCGCTGCTTCCTGCTACGAGGATGGTGCCCTGCCTCGTCTGTACAGCTCCTCATTGTGGGTTCTTTTCAGCCCATTTCGAATGTTGTAAGAACCTGATCACGAATCGAGAATATTTATCTCCTTATTAAGAGATGCCATTAGAAAATTCTTTTTTCTAAAAATGTTATTAAATATTGTAATTTAATTGTTTAAAAAATTTAAAATCAAATAAAAATAGTTCCAATAATAATGGAGTGATCATGATAGGTTTCATTGAGCAGGGGCTCAACCCCTACGAGCCAATGCACTCCCTCCCATCATTAGCTATGAATGGTTTTTATTTTACATAATTATAAAAAATTATAAAAATAAGTTTTTTTTTTATATATTTTTATGAAATATTTATATTTTAAAAAATAACTAAAAAAATGTAACTACTAATATATTTTTTAGTTTTTTAAAAAAATATTAAATATGGAGCGCGCCAACCCAACGGTCGGCCTCCTGTTCTGCTGCCAAGAATGTAAACCCTAACTAATTCCTTCTCTCGTCGTTCCGACTTACTGGCAACAAATTCTTATGGATTGCTGGCAATACCCCATGGGAACCCTAACTAATTCATTCTCTCTGTGCTTTCTCTCTCTCTCTCTCTAGCTTGCTCGCTCTCTGACGCAAATCCACCTCCGATTCTTTAAATATCCAGTTGTTTGCATCCTACATCATTCCGTCTGCTTGTGGAAATTGGTGTCTCTTGTGGAGGAAATGGGTTCTGCTGCATCATGTGACCTTCAATTCCTTTTACTGCATTTGTTGCAGAGACTAATAAACTCTTTGTATAGCGCTTCAGTGATGCTTGGGCTCTTGCTGTTTCTTGTGTTTGTGCAATGGGTTGAATTAAGATTTAGCTCGATGCTTCTTTTCTTGATGTCGAAGTAACTTCTGTTTATATCTGTTGGGACGATTTTGCTTGGTAACCAGAGTCGATTCGTCATAATTTGTTCTGTGAAAGTTATCGCTTTCTCTCTCTCGGAGGCCTACTATACTATCACTATGTTGGGGTCACTCTCTTGTGGTGTTTGTGTCCGCGGACCAGTGGATACAAATGCACGAGGACTCCTCAGAGGTTCATGTCCGAGAGGTTGACATGGACGAGGACGTTTGGAGAAATCCAAAAACGTGTGTCCTCGGGGGCATCTGGATGAATTGGACGGGGACTACTCAAAGGTATCATGTCCGAGAGGTGGACATGGACGAGGACGCTGGAGCCTAGGCGTTGACTTTCTTTCTCTCATAGGCCTGCTGCAGCGGCGTGTTGACCCACTCCGATTGGACATTTGGGCGCTTAACTTCTAGGTGGCGGGCACGCCATTCGACACGCACGAGGCGTGCGGACGGCCATGGCAGCCTGGGGACATAGCCACCGCCACCCTGCCGCGATAGGGTGGTTGGGTGGTTGGCCACGTGGCCCTCCCCTGGTATTATAAATAGGCTACGTGAGATTGAGAAGTGAGTGAGTGAGAGCTTGTGAAAGTAAGTGTGAGTGCATGTAAAGGCAAAAGGACTTTGTGAATGAGAAGAGAGGAGTGCACCACCGGTGAGAGAAGGGAGAAAGAGAAAAATAGAGTGAAGAGAAAAGAGTGTGCTTTTCTTGGTTTGCTCAGGAGTGTTTTCCTCTTTAACTTCTTGGGTGTGTAGCGGATACTCCCTCTTGGAGGTTTGTAACATATTTCACATAGTGGATTTCTTGTAAGCACTTTGCTCCGTGGTTTTCCCTTCGGTTTCAGAAGGGTTTCCACGTTAAATCTGGTGTGTTTCTCTTTCCTTGTTGGCCGTCCGTCCGAGTGTTGTCCCTCTGTGTCCGAGCGTTTTGTCCCCTCGGTCATTGCGCCCGGGTGAACATTCTGTCCGAGCGCCCGGTTGCCCCAACAAGTGGTATCAGAGACTGGTTCGTGAACCGTCGGTTGGATGGCGTCGTCGGTGAAGAATGGGACGTTCAATGTGGAGCAGTTCAATGGGCAAAATAATTTCATCCTTTGGCAGGAAAGGGTGAGGAATATTTTGACCCGGGAAGGAACGGTAATAGCTCTGAGGAAAAAGGAGGAGAAACCGGAGAAACTGTCCGAGGACCAGTGGCAAGAAAAGAGGGATCTTGCGAACTCCACCATTAAGTTGTGTTTGGCGGACAACACATGCTGCAGAGGTCCTGACCGCCACACCCGGCCGAGTCCAGGGACAAGCTTGAGAGCCGTTACAAGTCCAAGTCCTTGATAACCAGTGTATATAAAGAAGCGCTTTTACGCTGCGGTTTGTCGGATGGGGAGAGCTTTGAGAAGCACTTGGGCCGAGTTCCATCGGTGTGTAACGAGATGTCGCCCTTGATGAGAAAATCAAGGATGAGGACAAGGCGTTGGTATTACTGCATCCTTGCCGTCCTCGTATGATCATATTGTCACGACGTTGCTGTTCGGGAAGGACACGTTGAAGCTGGACGTGGTTATAGCTTCCCTACTTATGAATGAGTCTAGGCGGAGGGAAAGCGGTGAGGCCTCCAGCTCTCGGGAAAGTGTACTGGTGGCGACAAGCAGTCGGGGACGAGGTAGATCTAGACGAGGACTGGGTGGCAGGATGGAGAGGAGCAACAGTCGGAGCAAGCTTGAGGAAAGGAGTTGTTTCTTGTGTGGCAAGAAAGGCCACATAAAGAAGGACTGTCCACGGAGAGGGCACGACAAGGAGGCGTGGCGGCTATCGGGATCGGGTTGATGATCCGAGACCGTTGCCTTCTGCGAAAACCTCCTGGTGGTCCACGCAGGGGAAGCACCGAGTGCCCGATGCCAGAGACGAGTTGGGTGATGGACAATGGGGCCTCACACCATGCGACGCCGAGGAAGTCCCTCTTCAGGAAATACACGCCCGTTGGCCGAGGGGTGTTGAAGATGGGTAACGGCGGCTCGTTTAGGGTGATTGGCATTGGGGATGTTTGCTTGAGGACAAGCAACGGGAACACGCTAGTGCTGGAGGGCGTGCGACATGCCCCGGACTTGAGGTTGAATGTGATTTCAACCTAGGAAGCTTGATGAGGAAGGTTTCAGGACAGCGTTTGGCGACGGCCAATGGAAGCTCACCAAAGGCGCCTCAGTGGTGGCAAAGGGAAGCGGGACATCGGGCGATATCGATGAGGACTTGCATTGCCCGGGAGATGCAGGATGACAGCGAGGGGCATTGGTCAAGGTGGCGGAGAGGCCGGCCAAGGTGGTAGCTTTTGGACGTCCGAGTGGGCTGGAAGGGCCAGAAGTGCCAGAGGCGACTGTCTGCGACCACCAAGTGGAGCCGAGTAGGGCTAAGTGCGGAGCCAGCAGGGACCAAGGGTGGAGCCAGCAGGTCAACGGCGGGCTGCGGTGGCCAAGGCCAAAGGGGAAGGTGCTAAGGACGTGACCCAAAGTCCAAGACAAATGGCGAGTAAGTCACGTCCTCGGTATCGTAACCCGGGAAAGCAAGGAGAATGACATGTCTCAGGAAAGGAGCCAAGGGGAGTGAGTTTACTCCAAGTTCAAGCGGGCGGAGAATGTGTCATTGGGCTTGAGGAGGACGCCGGATTCCCGATTAAAGGGAAGGTGCGGGAAGGCGGCGATGACGATCGCGGATAGAGGGAGTCCACTCGGACGTGAGTGGAAGGGACAACTCCCTCTACGTACCTATGTTCACGGGGGAAAAGGACGCGAACCCTTTGAAGTAGTGGGCGTCTGCCGAGTCCGTCGGGGAAAGTCGCCAGAGATAAGAGATGACGGTTGCTCAACAACGGCAAAGGTTCTTCACAAGATCGTGAGGGGAAGTTTGTTGGGGTCACTCTCTTGTGGTATTTGTGTCCGCGGACCAGTGGACACAAATGCACGAGGACTCCTCAGAGGTTCATGTCCGAGAGGTTGACATGGACGAGGACGTTTGGAGAAATCCGAAAACGTGTGTCCTCGGGGGCATCTGGATGAATTGACTGGGGACTACTCAAAGGTATCATGTCCGAGAGGTGGACATGGACGAGACGGGAGCCCTGGCGTTGACTTTCTTTCTCTCATAGGCCTGCTGCAGCGGCGTGTTGACCCACTCCGATTGGACATTTGGGCGGCTTCAACTTCCAAGGTGGCAGGCCTGCCATTCTGACACGCACGAGGCGTGCAGACGGCCATGGCAGGCCTAAGGGGACATAGCCACCGCCACCCCTCCGCGGTAGGGTGGCTCGGTGGTTAGCCATGTGGCCCTCCTGTATTATAAATAGGCTACGTGAGATTGAGAAGTGAGTGAGTGAGAGCTTGTGAAAGTAAGTGTGAGTGCATGTAAAGGCAAAAGGACTTTGTGAATGAGAAGAGAGGAGTGCACCACCGGTGAGAGAAGGGAGAAAGAGAAAAATAGAGTGAAGAGAAAAGAGTGTGTTTTTCTTGGTTTGCTCAGGAGTGTTTTCCTCTCTAACTTCTTGGGTGTGTAGCGATAACTCCCTCTTGGAGGTTTGTAACCTATTTCACATAATGGATTCTTTGTTCTTTCTGCTCCCGTGGTTTTTCCCTTCGGTTTGAAGGGTTTACGCTAAATCAGCAGTGTGTTTCTTCCTTGTTGGCCGTCCGTTCGAGTGCTTTGTCCTGCGTGTCCGAGCGTTTTGACCCCTCGGTCATTGCGCCCGGGTGAACATTCTGTCCGAGCGCCCGGTTGCCCCAACACACTAATGTGGTAATTTTGACTTTTTTTCTGCTTCTGTGATTTCTTCTTATGGTTATTTCTCAGTTTCATCAAATTCCCGTGGTTATTCTTTATTGGTTCCATTGTTGCAGATTCTCTCTATGATCCCTCTCTCCATTCCTTTTATTTCTGTCGCGGATTTCCCCTTCTTACCTACATTTCTGTTTGTTTGTGATTTGTGGTTGTGGATGATTGCCCAGTGAAATTCATTGAGAAGATGTATCTGGGAGTATAAGTAATTATTCTGCTGCGGTGGACAATTGTTGAAAACATATCACGTCCATCATTTTTCCTTTTAATTAGCGAGCCTTATATGCTTAATTTTCATGCTGACATTCCATTTTCCTATTTTATACTGATTTAGTTGGTTGTATCGTGATCCCAGAAGTAAGAAGATCCTGATACGGATGGGCTCATAGGCATCCACAATCTTCACAATTCCTCCTTGATGGAGCTGTGCCGTGGTCACAGAGGTAGTGTTGTTAAACGGGCCAGGTATGGTGCGAGGCAAATATGTCTTGATTTAGCACGGCTCGACACTTGGGTCGCTTGTGTTGGACTAGCCAAGCCATCCTAACCATAAACCTTATAAAAAATAAAATATATATATAAAAAAATTATATCATATTTTATTTATTTTATCAAATATTTTTTATGTTATAATTTATAAAGTAAAAAAAAATATCTAATAATGATTCACATGTTTTAAATTTAACTTATATTTTTACTATTATCGTTTTTTGAGTCATTCTTTTTATTAAAACTTAAAATGATTAGATTTTCAATATGATGTTTTGTATCTAACCAATACTTAAAAAAGGTACACATTTTTAGTCTTCGGTGTCATTGTATTTCTTTTTTCGTTAACTACTCAATTCCAAATGCTAAATGATGTCTCTAATGATATCGTATTTGTTGTTTGAAATTAAAAGATCTTGTATCATTGATATAAGTATAAAAAATGTGTGATCGATAGTTTTTTATTAATCTAAAATTTAAAACTCTAATATGCTACTCTTGATATTAAAAATGTGATCTGACTATAAGAAGTAAACAAGATAACTGACATTATATTTTTACTAACCAGGTGTGTTTTACTATCAAAGAAAGTAAATTTTGTCGATCATTTCTGCTACTATTGCTTGATTTTTCTATTGAGTGAACAATTTTGGTATTGATTGTGGCGAATACAAGCTATACATTGCATGCAGGTTGTAATAGATATATGCTTTTATTTTTTCTGAATTATCAGTCATCCTCATGTTGGTGTAGAATTCATCAGGATGAATATACACCTTATGTAAATTTATATAGGAGTCCATAATTATGACGAGACAACCTAATATGGAGAATTTATCCAATATTTTAGATTTTTTTAAAAATATATAGTCAATTATAATATTTGTGAATATACTATTTTTAATAATTTTTATATTTATTTAAAATTATGTATTTAAATTTTATACAATATATTTATTTTCATTGCAAGTATTACTTGACAAAAATCATAATTATCCTAAAAAAGCATAATAATATGAATAAATAATAACAATTAACTTATCAGTATAACTTGAGTGATGTAATAAAAATCTATATGTTCGTTACTAACTAAATAAAATATTTATAAAATGTTTAATCATTTCGATCATCTTCTAATCGATATCCATAATCGACTCGACTATTAGGATATTTTAATTGTGAAAGATGGTTAAAATAGAACAAAAAGATTGCACAGTCTCCAACATATGATATGTTAAGTTTTATCGTGTTAGATAATCGATCTTTATCTTCTTGAGACTCAACTTGATTTGTCGATATAACATTATAAACTGTTATTCTCGAAAAGAATATGTTCTAATAAATTAAATAACATTCCTTATTTTCTCAACATAAGGAAAAATAATTTGTAAATTATTCTTTATACAAAAATTAATAATATAATATGCACATTTTAATGGAATAACTCACCGGTCAAAATTTTTAAAAAATTATAATTTAAATAAAAAAATATAATTATTATTTGAAATATTGTTAAAAATAATAATAATAAATTTTACTAAATATTCTAAATTTATTTATCATAGTATCAATTATTTTGAAAATTGCAAAAATAATGTATGAGTGCTTAAAAATTTTTAAATTAATAATTTTTTTTGTAATTCTTAATTTTTTTTAAATCTAATGTGTTGTAATGTAAATAAAATATAAGTTATTATATGATAACCATGCATAATTAGTTAAAAAAATATAATATTTTATATGTATTAATTTTAAAATTAATTATTATTTAAATTGTAAAAAAAGATAAATAATTTCACCTTTAATAATATATCGAGACATTTTAACATACCTAAATTATAAACACTTCTATAGATACCTCAAAATTTTCACAATTATAATTTTTTTACATATTTTTTTAGATCATTCCTAACTGTTAATTAATTTAATTTTAAATTATTGTCATACACTATTGAAATATTTTTTGGGAGACGATTAGAACTAAAAGAAGTAATAGTGATATTTGGGATAGATAGTGATTCTGGTATTTCAGAACCACTATGAGTGTATATGTGATATAATTGATATGGAATATTAAATATTTTTTTATATTTTTTTATTATTAAAATTAAAATATTATATGCTATAATTAATAATTAACTTATAAAATTATACTATTAATACATAAAGTTAAATAATTAATAAAAGTAATACAAACATATAAGTAAATATTACATTATTATTACTTGTTACGCTTTAAGAGGGCAGAGAGTAGATAGAATAGATTGTGCATGAGTAGTGTGGATAGTTGGGGTATTTATAATTTTTTTAATTTAATTTTTTTAAATGATTAAAAGGGGGCAACGATCATTACCGCTACCCCATCCCCTATCTTCCCCTTGTTCCACCTCCCCCTGCATAAGTAATAGTCATGTGACCGTCACTTAATATAAAAAAGGTTTAATCAAGCCATACTTGGCACGGCATGTGGGTAGGATAACTTGCAACATGGTAAGAGTCGATATGTTGGGTCGTAATATATGTTAAAATCTAAATTGAATCATGTAAATTTTTATATATTTTTTTCTTATATTTTTAAATTTTTTTATAAATTTAAGTAAATTTAGTTTAAATTTTAATATTATAAAAAAATTATATACCCCATCATAAAAGTTAGAAACATTCAATGATTCTAGTACCAAAGATCAAAAGGCCTAAAACCTTTTATAAGAGAGAATAAATTCTTCAAATATTCTTTCATATCCTATTGTTGCTTATTACTATTAAATACTTATGTTTTCGCACTTTCAATGAGCAATTTACTTATATTTGATATATTCGACACTCGCATAATTTTCATGTTTGCATCTCACGATCAATCCGACCCTTGAGTGTGTCAATGGGTCAACTTGGCTTTTGCCAGCTCCCAATAGTAATGGACCCATCTTAAAGCTCTCGAAAGAAGGATGATTTAGCTCGAGGCCTAAGACAAATCTTTCGACTTGATAGAAAGATAGGTGAATAGCCTCATCGTTCAATTGAATTCACTTGAAGAGATGATCAAGAACCTAACTAATGATATTCATGACTTGATAAGAATGTTGCAAGAAGAAAATTCCGAGCCATGACTAATGGCAGTACTTTTAATAATGGCAGAGTCAAGCCTCTAAAACCACGTTCATATGTACAAGATTCAAAGGAACTTGATAATTTCATCTTTAATTTGGACTAATACTTTAAAATTGTGAAAATAGATTCGGATTAGGTCAAGTTCTCTATGGTGACAATATACCTGATCGGGAATGCCAAACAGTGTTGGTGCACTATGTATAAGGAAATTACTTAGGAAAGATTGAGTATTGACTCATGGGAAGACCTTAAGAGAGAACTAATAATACAATTCTACCTTGAGAATACTAAAATCATGGTACAAAGAAAGTTAAAATAGATTAGGCATATGGAGACAATTAAGGATTACGTTAAAACTTTCTTGGCATGCATGTTAAATATCAATGACATATCTAATAAGGATTGTCACTTTTATTTAATAGATAATCTAAAGTTATGGGATCAAATAAGAGTTATTTAAACAGTGGGTGTAAAATATGACTTCTTCCCAAAATCCAGTTGAAAGGTTTGTTGATTATACAATTGAGAGGGACAAATGTAAATCAAGGGAATGGTAGTTATCCATCAGAGTGAATCCAATGTCAATAAGTCTAAAATTAAAGTTAAAAGTAGGGGAAGTAGCTTTTGAAAAAATTCGTTGTTGGTGAGCCCCAAAGCTCCAAGGGAAGCACAATTATGTCAACAAATAAGAATGCGCCTTCTAGTGGATTTTTCCTATGTGACGGGCCCATAAGATAGTACAATGCCCTCACAAAGGAGTTTTGAATGCATTATAAAGGAAAAGTGATCAACTGGAATCAAGAGATAATGAGAACAATGTGAACCAAGCTTATATGTGTATGGTCCACCTCTTTTATGCCATGAAAAAGCATGCTTAAACATTTACCAAGTTTATAGACCTAGCGTATGTGAAAATTCAAGTGAATGGAAGAAGTGCATATGCCATGGTTGACACAAGTGCCACTCACAATCTTGTGGTTGGGATTGAAGCGGATCGACTGGATATGCAGTTGAAACGAAATGGCGGTAATGTGATGGTCGTGAAAATTCAAAGGCAAAGACCACCCTTAGCGTTGCCAAGTCTATACCGTGCGATTTAAAAGTAGAATAGGAAGGTAAACTTTACGAAAACACAAATGGATGACTTTGATCTGATTTTAGGAGTGGACTTCCTTAAGGTGAAAAAGCAGGTGCCCACACCCCACTCAAACTCTGTACTCATTATAGGTTTGAGTCTATGTTTAGTGAGCACTTTTGAAAGGTTGAAAAATTCAAGAATGAGAGAAATGATAAGATATTGTTTGTACTCCAACGGAAAAAGGGTTTGAATATAAGCGAGCCTACTTTCCTCATGATATTGTCAGTGGACAAAGACAACAAGATTGGTTCCCTGCCCTTAGAAGTCGGCCTACTCCTAGAGAAATTTGAATTGATGCCAATGGAGTTGCCCTAGGGTATTCCATCCTGAAGAGTGATAGATCATCAAATTGAACTGACACCCAAGGCAAGACCATGTGCTCAAGGAACATACAAGATGGTATCTCTAGAACTGGTGGGGCTTCAAAAATAATTTGATTGGGTGATTAATTTAGGGTTCATCTGCCTCTTCGAAAGGACCTCATTGAGCCCTAGTTTTATTTAAGAAGACGAAAGTTGGGTATCTACATCTTTGTATTGACTATAGGGCCCTAAATAAGGTGACCGTAAAGAATTATTATTCAATTTCTTTGATTGTTGACTTGTTTAATCAATTGAGCAAGATAAAATTCTTTATAAAGCGCGACTTGAGATCAAGCTATCACTAAATCAGAATTGCGAAGGGAGACGAGCCAAAAGCTACATTTGTTGCAATATATAAAACTTTTGAATGATGTATAATACTCTTTGGATTGACTAATGCTTTAACGACATTTTACACATTGATGAATCAGGTATTCCATGAATATTTTGACAAATGTGTGATGATTTAGTTGGACGACATTGTAATATATAGTTCGAGCCCCTTTAAACCGGGTGCACTGTGCTACCCCTTGGGTGAGCTTAGGATACGGGCAAAGTGATAGTAGGATTAAGGTATACAATGCATGAAGAGACGTTTAATTGGAATTTACTAACTCCATTGATTGTCCAAGTTGTGGCCTTTTCTGGGGCCTGTAAGTGGGCTTACTGTCATGTCGGGTATGATCACTGCCACGGCTTTCCCACTAGAAAATGAAATTTGCGTAGGAGTGATTTTGAACGACCGTAATCTTTCCTTCTTTTATTCCATTGCTTTGTTCTCAAGGCATTGATTCTCTTCCAGTGCACGTCGAGCCATTTTGCCAGTAAGCGAGCCTTCTGCCTTAAACTGAAGAGATCGTAGATATCAAGTTAAAAAATTTTGAACGGAGAGAGGTTTTCTTCGTCTTGGGCTGTGGCCGTTGAAAGTTACAACAGTCGCTTAGTATGCTTATTCTATCCTAAGGAGAGCCTTTACTTAGTGGTAGAATTGTCGCCATATAACTCAATAGTTACGGGTTTTAAGTCGTGAAAATAACCTCTTATATAATCTAAAAAAAACCCGAGTATAAGAGAATCAAAATGGTTCAATCCTCCTCTAAATCCTGCGCGTAGCAGGAGCTTAATGCCCCAAGCAACTATATTTGCTGTTGCAGTTAGCCGAAGTGGTTGAACAAAATTTCTAAATCAGATGCTTGGAGGGCCTAGAGAGTTTCCCGTGTTCAAAGCATGAACAATTTCTACTAAGTAGGATATGTTAAATCGATATGCTCTCATTATTTCATTCAATTTAGTATAATAATTTTTAAAAATAAAAATAATTTTTAAATATTTTTATCTTTTTTTTTGTCGGCGTATCCATTTTTGGCTATTTTAGCCTATGATATGATGTTTGAATTGTTGGAGTTAGGATAGCCGGCCAAACGACAAACATCCAGTCACGCACTCACAGAGAAGGAAAAAAAAGAAAAAAAAATAAGAGAAGTGAGTATCAAATATTTTACGTAAAAAATCGTTTTAAAATAAGAAAAAAATTACAGAACACTAAACCAACATATAAATCACTAAGTATGAGATTTTGGTTATAAAAATCATACGGGACAAAAATGAAGAATAGAGCACGAACAACACTCTTTTGTATTTTTCTCTTACAGCTCTCTTTTCTCCGCTCTTCCTCTCCTCTATCTCATACAAAAGCTTCACATACTTTTTTTTTTTTTTGTGTTCTTATATATATATACACGAGCAAAGAGTCAGTCAACCACCCTGACTGTATGGTGGTTGGCGCACAACTCTCAAGGCCTACAACCGCAGGCACATGCCCTGTCCTACAGGCGGCACATGTATATGCTGTAGGCCGACGTGCTGATTTACCAAAAGATGGCGTCCTTCAACTATCCAAAATAGTAGGTTAACTATAAATCTGCTATAAATAACAGTCTTGTAGGATATCTATTTCCAAACGATCAGTCAACACTCACATTGACTAAGATTTCTCATGCCAAGACATTTTTCACAGTCCGCGACATTCAGGTGCATGTGTCCGCGGACATTCAGTGCATATGTCCGCGGACCTTAGCCTCACAAGGTCCTCGTACATTCTTAAAATCCTCAAACCATCAGAACTTTCACATAAAAGTGACCCTTAATATGAATAATCTTAATTATTATTTTATACGGCTATTTTTAAAGTGTAACAGATATATTTATTAATTGTTATATTTTTATAACGAGAGTTCTATCCATATTAAGTTATTTTAATATTACAAGGATTATATTTTATATTAACTCTGGTTATTAATTTCTTTGATGCAGCTTATATTTTCATCCTAGCTTTTGCCATCGTGCTGATGTACCAAAAAGCATCAAAGAGGTGAGCTTTCTGATTTTACGCCTTGATTGATTGCTCATCAATAATGGTGGACAGGTCTAACGGGGCATTATAGTCTTATTGGTTAATAGCAGTAAAGGTGAGGTAAGTGTGTATGATAATTGCTTGTACTTACTGTATTATTTTTTAGCAATGGCTATTATTGTGCTGAGCTCAATAAGTCATGTTGTACCCACTATCGTCGTATTAAAATAACATTTATATATTTATTTATATTAAAATTATTAAAAATAAATTTAAAAATTAAAATTAAAATAACATAAAATTTATACATAATTATAGTATATACATATAAAGCCTTCATGTCTTCTCAAATCTATGTAACATTGAGTATAGATTTGTGCTAACCAAAGCCATTAAAATTTATAATTTTGTAATTAATAATTCAAGTTCCTTGGTTTTTCTTTTTTTAAAAAAATTTGACAACTATATCTCATAAACAATTTACTAAAATCGTACAAAGAAACCGGTTAATAATATCATCGATATTTTTTTTTCTTTATGGAAAAAACGAATTATGTGTTGAGTCATTTCATGGAAGATGGAAACGTCTTGGAAAAATTCTCAATTATTTACTTTAAATGGGGGACCTGAAAATTGCGAACATGCAATTTGTGAAAGATTCTCTGTAGTTATAAAATTAGGCAGTATTGATTCTTTTTATAATTCCTCATAATATGATATAATTTGAGGTTTCAATTTCTTGAATTTTATTATAAAGCTCAATTGTAATTAGATATATATTTATTTATTTATATATTTATTTATATTTATTAATAATTATATATTTTGTTTGGTTTATTTATTTTAAAATCAAAATTTGGAGAAAAAAAGGTTATAAACTAAAATCTCTATTAAAAAATTATCTGTTTGTGATGAATATTGTCAGAATTGGGTTGGCCCAAATTCAATGCAATGACTGGTAAATAATCCAAATGATGACACAACTCAAATTGTGCAACGGTTGAATTAAAGGACACAATTCGAATTGTCACACATTAAAGGATCATCATGAAGCGTATAATGAATTGCTTCAGGAAGCGATTATACCAATCACAGTAAATAAAATTTAGACAATTTAGTTATTAAATAAAGGCGATAGTTACTGATACGATCACTTACTGATCGATAGCCGATTGTGTTGATTTCAGCTCTGGACGTGGTGGAATCAAACGGAAGGGAAGATCTGACAGAGGGGGAGAAGGGAGGGAAGAGCCGGAGTAGACGAAGGGGGAAAGGGAAAACAGACAGACAGACAGAGGAGGTTAGAAGAAGAGAATGAAGAAATGAGAAAGTAAGATGATTCGTATTCCTTCTGTTACTGTGCAGTACAGTATTTAACAAACAAAATTAGCAAGCAAGACACATAACAAACCGAAAAACAAATAACAAAAAGAAAAGAAACAGAAGAAGGAGGGGGGTAGTTTGCGTTAGAGCGGTCAGCAAGAGCTGCACGTTCTCTTATCATTTTTTAGGATTTAGATTAAAATTAAACCAATAAAGAATAAAATTTTATTAACAAAACACCCGTGATTTAATCTCGTCGTTTTTTATTTTTTTATTGATCCGAGCTTGTTCCTTGTGATGTTATAATATTAATCAAACTATGCATATGATTACACAAATAAGTAACATCCCTATCCTAAAGAGATATCATACCTTTTGATTTAAAGGCATGCCAATTAAATAGTGTCTTTTTACTATAAATAAGCTCTCGCTTTAAAAAAAAAAAAAAGTTAAAATGACTACAAAGTAAAGAAAATACTCTGCAAAATAAGTACATAGGTACAAAAGACATACACTCTCTCTAGATTTTATTAATGTTTTAAATGAAGGGGCTCAAAAGGTGAGGAGAATATTTCTTAATTTTGCTAGTAAACAAAACATAAAAACAAACAAGGAAAAGAAAATGAAACAGAAGAGTGGAGGTCGAGATCACCCGCTACGGTCATTCAATAATTGGGTTTCCTTATCATTTTTAGGATTTAGATTGATTTATAAAAAAAAATAAAGAATAAAATTTTATTTTATAGTTTAGTGATTTCTTTTAATCTTCGTTTTTTATTTTTTTTATTAATCAGCTTGTGCCTCGTGATGATTATAATATAAAATTATATGCATATGTGTCATGATATGAATTATATTATATCTATATATTTAATTAAAACTTGACTTTGATTTGATTTCTAGCATCCATCAATTTTACTCCTCGGCTGAGTTTTTTCTTAAATAGTTTAGCGTTTTTATCAGCACTAAAAGTATATTTTATCAAAATATAATGTAGTCATCTTATATTTTAAATTTTTATATCATTTTAACGAATATAATTATATAATATAAAATAAATAATAGTAATCAAAGCATGCCATTAAAATATAAAATCAAATCAAGATCATTCATTTTACATTACCAAAACTCAATTGTCAAGATGACAAAGAAAATAAATTAACAAAAAAACTTATAAAATAGATAAAATAAATAGTTAATTCAAAAAATTAATAATATCATTTAAGATAGATAGTTCATAGAGGAACTGAGCCGTAAGAATAACGTACTTAATTCTTATAAATTTATATTCAATATAAATATTTTTTTATTTTTTATTTACTATATATATATATATTATTTTTTATTTATATTTTTTTATTTTCTATTCTCATAGAGAGCGCACGCTCTGTGTCGCGAAGAGAACGTGGCTCGCGCAAATTGCCTCATTAATCATTATCCCCATGCGGGTGCTCGTGATTCGCTGCACCTTCGAGATGGCTAAGGGCACAGCACAGTCCACCTAGTTTTCATAGATTGAAATTTAATAGAGAATTTTAATATTAAAAAATATTTTTAAAATATAATAATATATTTTATTAATTACAATTCTCAAATGATGAGGATTTATTTTTCAAATTGGATATCAAAAGGATGATGTAAGGATAAAAATCCATAAAATCACATACGTTATACTCTGATTTTAGGAATGCCAATAAATGATTTCAATTAGCTAAGAAAACAGGACTCCAAGAGTTATATGAGTTTATATGGATGTTTTATGATACTTGTTGTAATAATACCAAAAAATATTTTATTAATATTTGACATTAAAATGATGTAAAAAAAATTATATCAACAAAAAATATTTTTTATTAAAAAAATTTATTTTTTGTCATATACTAATATTAACCGACCACTAATATTAATATTTCTTCTACCAAAT